>CM031629.1:15000320-15040320 GCA_018398815.1 Conus ventricosus | reverse complement strand
AATGATTAGATGTATGGATCACTGAAGACAGTGTCGTTGACTGTGTCTTAACTTGTTAAGAATTCACCGGTCAGTTGCAGAAGAATGGACAGAGGGGAAGGGGTGGGTGGGGGAGGAGGAGGAGGGAGTGTGAGGAGGGAGGATCACCCGATTGATCGAAAACAGTACGGCAGAAGAGAGAACTATTGAATGAGTTGGCGGCCGGGTCTTTGATGGTGTCTTTTTTACTGTTCCAGTCCCACTCCGACCGTCACCTGGAAGGACAACGGGGGCAACTCATTCAGAGTGATGGGCACTTCGAGGTAGACAACCAGGAGCTGACCATTAACAATGTGGATGAGAACGATGAAACTCGATTCACGTGTGAGGTCGGCGACCAGTTGAAGAATTTGGATGTGGATACACGTGTGAGTTCCGTAACTGGCCTGAACACGTGTCTACCATCATTATTAACATCATCATCATCATCATCATCATCATCATCGTTGTCGTCGTCGTTGTCGTCGTCGCCTCATCATCATCACCATCGTCATCATTCATCATCATCATCATCATCATCGTCATCGTCGTCGTCGTCGTCCTCATTATCATCGTCCTCCTCTCCTCCTCCTCCTCCTGCTCCTCCTCCTCATCATCATTGTCATCGTCATGATCATCATCATCATCATCATCATCATCATCATCATCACCATCATTATCATCTTCTTCATGTCTTTGTCATCTTCTTCTCCATTCTTCTTCATTATCAGCATCATTGTCTTCTTTTAGTATCATCAATATTATAATCGTCTTTCGTCTTTTCCTCTTCTTTATGTCATCTTCATTAGAATTAATATCTTTTCCTTCTTCGTTATTATCATCATCCTTATAATCTTCTTCTTCTTCTACTTTTTCTGCTTCTTCTAACTTCTTCTTCTTCTTCTTCTTCTCTTCTTCTTCTTCTTTCTCTCTTCTTCTTCTTCTTCTTTTCTTCTTCTTCTTCTTCTTCTCTCTTCTTCTTCTCCTTCTTCTTCTTCTTCTTCTTCTTCTTTCATTCTTCTTCTTCTTCTCATTCTTCTTCTCATTCTTCTTCTTCTTCTTCTTCTTCTTCTTCTTCTTCTTTCTTTCTTCTTCTTCTCTTCTTCGTCTTCTTCTTCTTCTTCTTCTTCTCTTCTTCTTCTTCTTCTCTCTTCCTTCTTCTTCTTCTTCTTCTTTCTTCTTCTTCTTCTTCTTCTTCTTCTTCTTCTCTTCTCGTCCTTCCCCTTTCCTTCTCCTCTTCCTCCTACCTCCCTTGCATTACAACATTCTTATTGCTGTTATATTGTTAGGATGTTGTTGTTGTTGTTGTTATATTGTTAGGATGTTGTTGTTGTTGTTCTTCTTCTTCTTCTTCTTCTTCTCCTCCTTCTCCTTCTCCTTTCTTCTTCTTCTTCTTCTTCTTCTCTTCCTCCTCTTGCTAACTTCTGCATGGGAAATGGCGTTGTGTGGTGTCCCATTTGTTGACAACATGCCCTGCATTGTCGGAAAAACCGGCGAGATATCATGCGCGTGAGCCAAAGTATGCTGATGAATCGGGTCTGAAAGTAATTTGTATCAGAAAGAACCTGTTTTACCGTAGTCAGTGCAAGATTACGTGGTGTCTACTGGCAAGAAGCGTCTGCAGTGTGATGGCAGGTGAAAACAAAATGAAGGACCCCCCCCCCCCCCACACACACACACACACACACACACACACATCCTTCTCCCCCCTCCTTTTACAGAAATGTGGAATTTTGTAGACAATACATTCATTTTTGTTGAAAAATACACCAACAGCAGTTTTAGGGTAAAGAGGTTATGTGTGACGGACAGTATTGCTTACATTTCCTGACCAGACAGTTCGTTTCAGGTCCGATAACGCCAGGGTATTTCACGAAAGAGAGCGCCAAGCTTTGTCATGCAGTTTCAGACTGAAGCGGAGCTCTGTTGTGTTATTTTCATCACCCTCAGTGGTGGTCATAAGTTGGTTTTTATTTTAACCCTGCCGATAGAACGTAAGCACAGACATGACGGTCGTGTATTGCTCAAGTCCCAGCAAGCTAATGAGAGCCGCAACACGTCTGAACAGAAGAAATACGACAGCAACAGCAACAGGGATAACAATAATGATGAAAATAGTGATGACAAAAATCATCAATATAAAGGGAAGTAATAACGATCGCAAAGATTGTTTTCATCGTGACGAGAATAGTAATAGAGCTGCCCCTCTCTCTCTCTCTCTCTCTCTCTCTCTCTCTCTCTCTCTCTCTTCTCTTAGGTTATTGTTGCCAAGACCTACAATTGATATCTTTAAAAGAAGTTTTTCGTTCTCAGAAGCATATCTGTGGAACTCGCTCCCTATGAATGTTGTAACAACGGCTACGCTCTCCTCTTTCAAGGATAATCTTTTCAGATACTTGGTTTTAACAACTTCTGTAACCTTAACTTGAACAGCTTTATGGCTACTTTTTTCCCTGCATATAATCCTGCCCTCGCCCACGAATATCTGTGTGAGGTGTGGTGTGTGTGTGTGTGTGTGTGTGTGTGTGTGTGTGTGTGTGTGTGTGTGTGTGTGTGCGCGCGTTGTTTGCGTGCATGTCTGTTGTATATCTACTATGTATGTATGTTTATGTGTATGATTGCAAGACAGGAAGACCTTTCAGCGTGTCCCCTTATTTACATGCTTTTCTTTTCTTCTTTTTTTCCCCCTCTTTTATATTCTTTTTTTTTCGTTGTATGTCTCTTGAGGTTCTAAAATGTTTTATGCTATTTTCTTGATGATCGTTTTTTTTTTTTGGTGTTGTACTTTGATTTGCTTTTTGCCTTTGGTTTAGTTGCTTTTGTCATTGAATTTTTTTTTTTTTTTTTTTGCTCATTTCATTGATGGTGTTTGCACTTGCTTCTTGATGGTGGTGTTGTTTGTTTGTTTGGTTTGATGTTGTTTGTTTGTGTAATCATATTCTGATGCATGCATTATATCAGTTAGTAATTACGTTCGTAGAATAGTAACGGCAAGTATGAAACATGGCAAACTAAGCCAATACTTTTACCGTTATGAAATAAAGAATCATTGTGATGTCTGTCTGTCTGTCTGTCTCCTCTCTCTCTCTCTCTCTCTCTCCTCTCTCTCTCTCTCTCTCTCTCTCTCTCTCTCTCTCATTCATTTTCTTATATAAAGCGTTCGAGTTACAATCTGTTTTAGTATCCTAATGTATCGTTTTGAGCAGTTGGAAATATGTCTCGGAATGATTGTTCAGCTGCACCCCTTCATGAGAGGCAGTGGCCTATTGATGAAAAGATATCCGTATCCCCCTTCCCTCTCCCTCTCTCTCTCTCTCTCTCTCTCTCTCTCTCTGTACCAGCCCCTCCAATATGGGTGGAACGTCTGAAGTCGACGGCCGTGCCCGAAGGGAGGAACGCAGTATTACGCTGTAATACCAGGTCCATGGAAGGCGAGGACCTCCTAACAAGCCCAGGTGGTTCCGAAACATGGCAGACTTGCCTACAGACGACGGTGAGTGCTGTCTGTTCCTTTGGGTCTTTCCCAGCACGTAGACAGACACGCACGCGCACGCATACGCTCCCCCCCATACACACACACAAACACACACACGCACATACACACACTCGCACGCACGCACGCACACACACATGCACACACACCACACACACACACCCACACACACACACCACAAAACCACACACAGATATATATATATATATATATAATATATATTATATATATTATTATCTATATTATATATGTATATATATATATATAAAAGGAAGATAAAAAAACTTATGGTTTTAAGTCATGGAGATCGCCACCTATAATAGAGGAAATGAAATCTTTGAAGAAAGCATGAAAAAACTAATAGCTAATATTGATTTCAGAAAACCACATAATAATTTCCAAACAACATTGAATAATAACATAAAACAAATCCAGAATGACAAAAAAAATATTCATGAGGCGGACAAGACAAACAATTTATATAAAATGGAAACTAATGAGTACTCTCAACTCCTCAACAAAAATATTCAGAAAAATTATTTTTAAAAAAGCTGATAAGACCACATATGACAACATCTGCAAAACAGAAAAAGAACTTGTGCACCAGATGGATTTAGGTGATAGGATAGAAGCAACAGCAATAAAAGAAGCCTTTATAACCCTTAAAGACCACAAACCTAACTTTCTCAACAACCCTACTTGTAGACTGATAAACCCATCAAAATCTGAATTAGGCAAAATTAGTAAAAAGATCCTGGAAAAAGCAATAGAGGACATAAAAACAAACACTGAATACAATCTCTGGAAAAATAGTTCCGAAGTTATCCAATGGTTTAAAGAATTGAGCAAACAGAAAAATACAGTGTTCAATACTTTTGACATAGTGGACTTCCACCCTTCCATTGATGAGGAATTACTTACTAAAGCACTAAGATTCGCCAACAAATATACAAATATAACAGATTCTGAGATGGAAATCATTCTCCACACTAAGAAAACCCTTCTCCATAGCAACAGTGAAACTTGGATGAAAAAAAAAACCAGCAGAAATTCCACATTCGATGTCACGATGGGATCTTATGATGGAGCTGAAACTTGTGAATTGGTTGGACTTTTCATGTTGTCTCATATACAGAAAATACTTGGTAAACAGGTTGGCTTATACAGAGATGACGGTCTTGCCACGTTAAACAGTAAACCAAAAACCATTGAAAACAAGAAAAAAGAACTTTGTAAAATTTTTCAAAGCCATAACCTAAAAATCACAGTAGAAGCCAACAAAAAAACAGTAAATTATTTAGACATAACATTAGACCTTAGGATCATACATACAAACCATATAAAAAAACCAAATGACACACCTGTCTACGTAGACATCAATAGTAACCATCCACCCTCCATCTTAAAACCATTCCTAATGGTATAAACAAAAGATTATCTAAACTGTCATGCAATGAGAAAGAATTTAACAGTGCAGCAGCTGAATACCAAGAGGCACTGAAAAAGTGGCTACAACTACAAATTACAATATAACCCAGATAACAACATGAACAGCAACAGGAAAAACAGGAAAAGAAAAATTATGTGGTATAACCCTCCATATGATGGAAGACAAAAACTAACGTAGGAAAAGAATTCATCAGAATCCTTAAACATCATTCCCAAAAGAACATGTACTATCTAAAATATTCAACAAAAATACCGTCAAGCTATCATACTCGTGTATGCCCAACCTTAAAAATATAATCGATTCTTCCAATAAAACCAAAAACAACACAACCAAAGAGGGTGATGAAAGGATATCTTGTAATTACACAAAAAAGACCAGTGCCCTCTGAATAATAAATGTCTCTACAACAATATTGTGTACCAAGCTACGGTAACAACAGACAGTGATAAAGAAACATACATAGGGATCACGGCAAACCATTTTTAAAACCAGATATGCAAACCATAAACAGTCTTTCAAAAATGAAAAATATAAAAACCAAACAGAATTAAGTAAATATATTTGGAAGCTTAAAAATAAAAATAAATTACAACATATCATGGAAAATTATAAAAAGAGCAACACCATACAACAACATTTCTAAAAAAATGCAACTTATGTACTACAGAAAAGTGGCCGATATTATGTAAACCCACCTAGCATCCCTGAACTCTAAAGTAGAAATGATAAACAATTGCAGGCATAAATGGAAATCTTTGTCAATGCACCATTCCGTAACACGTCTCCCCTGAACGCGCCCCAAAAAGAAAAAACCGGCAGGCCACGTGCACACGCACATAACTCACACGCCCACACACCACACTACTAACACCGGTGGCGTGCCCAGTAGAAAGAAACTCGTGGAGAGCGTGGCAGCAGAGAGTCCTCAAAGAGAAGCCCCCTTCAAGCAAGTGTTTCGGCCCTTATCTCCTGACACTCTAGGGGGGTTGGGCCACACCCGGTTCATGACTCCGGATGTCCCTCTGCTGCCCCCTTTTTTCCCCCCATCTTGGGACGAGCCATGGTGGGATTCGAACCCATGACCCTCTGGACATGCTCATTTTCTACTTAATGACTCGCGCTTTAACCACTGAGCCACAGGGACACCTGATATTTGTAGGGAAATTAAGCCTTATGAAGTTCACTTTTGTTCCTCCTTGACCAGATCCAGCTTGAACACCTCTCTGCCGCTTCTGCCATTGCTTTCAGGGCTCTGGTTTTTTCCTTCCCTGCAACTGAGAGCTGTTTCATGAGGCTGTATGCAGACGTTCCTACAAATCCCCTAGCTCCATTTCTGCAGTGAGGACTTTGACCTGATAGCCTTCTCTCCTCAGGCTGTTTGCCAGATCAGCATACTTTTCAGTCTTGTAGATTTGAGCTGCCTCCATTCTGTTCTCATATGGCACCGTGAGCTCGATCATGATCAGCTGCTTGGTTGACTTAGAGTGGACTACTATGTCTGGTCTCATGCCACTCTTGCTGATGATCTCTGGGTGACTCTTCCATTCTGGAGGTCTGCAGTGCACTCCCAGTCATCTGCCCCGTCCAGCAGACTCTGCCTGCATGTTTCGAGTGGCACTGTTGTTCTTGGCCATGATTTGCTGCCTCCTGCCGTGAAGAATGTTGCGGGTGCTTTTGGAGTCCTGATTCGCCCTTTTGTGGTGTTGGTACTAGCCCAGACTACTTGTACAATCTCTTTGAGCACTTGGTTGTGCCTCCATGTGTACCTTCCTTGAGCCAGGGCTACTTTACATGAGCTTAGAACATGCTCCACTGTTTGTTTTTCATGGCAGAGGGGCATGCAGGATCGTCTGTTTTCCCCCACTTCACCAGGTTTGCATTTGAGGGCAGAAGGTCATATGCAGATCTGAGAATGAAGCTGATCCTGAGAGGGGCCATGTGCCAAATGTCATTCCAAGTTAGACTTCTTTGGAGTGCATTCTCCCACGTTGTCCATTGCCCTTGCTGGCTCTGCTGGACTGCTTTTTGGAGTCTTTTTTGGTCTTCTTCTTTTCTCATCTCCTGAATCTCATGTCTCTTTTGGCTTTTCCTTTGGCCTTTGACCACCATTCAGTTTGGTCACCCCAGTCCTTGTCTGTTGGTCTGTGTGGTGTCCTGTTATTTCTCTGATCTTGAGACTTTCTTTGCAGAATCCATCGCCTCTTGAACTTTCCATTTTCTGCCTGTCTTCAGCTGGGGCTTGATTGCTTCTACCACCTTGTCTCCTGAGTCCTCCAGCATGCTTTGAAGTCTGATCTTCCCTGCTTTGTATTCCTCCAGGATGGATTTCAGTGGTAGTTTGAGCTTTGCTTGGCGACAGTACAGCGCGATGTCAGTCAGACAGGGTGGGACACCAAGCCATTTCCTTGTGAACTTGTTGATTTGGCTTCCATTGCCTCCACTGTGCTGGTGCAGATGTCGTATATCATCAGAGGCCATAGGAGCTTTGGTATCAGCATGAACTTCAGACACCAGACCTTGTTTTGCCAGGGAGCCCACACTGGTCAATGGTCTCCAAGCCTTCTTCCGCCATCTGCTTGATTTCTTTTGCTCTTTGTGTGTCTTTCAGCGTATCATCATACCATCTTCCAAGGCTCTTGACTGGTTCTTCTGTGACTGTTGGAATGGCCTGGTTGGCAACACTGAAGACCACAGATTCGGCCACTTTTCCTTTCCTCAGTGAGAGACTCCGTGATTTCTTTGGCTTGAACTTCATTCTGGATGAGGCAACTATGTCGTCCAGCCTCTCCAACACATGACGTGTCTCGTCTTCTCTGGATGAAATCACTGTAGTGTCATCCATGAAGGCCTGAGAGGAGGCATCTTGTATCCATCGCCAAGGCCTGTTTGTCTCGCGTTGTTTGTTGCTGCTTTCAAGATGAGTTCCATTGCCAGCACGAACAGTATCGGGGAAATTGCACAGCCCATTGCAATGCCCACTTCCAAGTTGATCCAATCAGTTGTGTACTCCTTGGTAGAGAACCGCATTGAGAAGCCATTGAAGTACTTCTTGAGCATGTCGCGGATGTTCTTTGGCACATGGTACATCTCAAGAGCCAACTGTATCATCTAATGGGGCACAGATCCATATGCATTTGCCAGATCAAGCCACACTACGTCCAGGTCTCTCTTTTCTGTTTTTGCTTTTTGGATTGCGTCCCAGATCATTGCGGCGTGTTCTACACAGCCAGCCACGCCTGGGATGCCACCTTTCTGGACTGACACATCCAAGTACTTGTTTTCCATCAGGTCCTTGGTCAGCCTTGCTGCCATGACAGAGAAGAAGATTTCCTTCGACGTTCAGTAGTGATATTGGCCTGAACTGGCTGATGTCACTTGAGTTTTGCTCTTTGGGGATGTACACACCATCTGCCGTCATCCACTGGCCGCTGATCTTCTGGTTTCTCCAAGCGATCGCAGCAGCCTGTGGAGCCACTCCAGCACCTTGGGACATTTCTTGTAAAGCTGGTAAGGTATTCCGTTTGGCCCTGGTGATGATTTGGCTCTGGCTTTGTCGACCACCTTCTTGATTTCCGCCAACGTTGGAGGCTTGCCATTGAACTGTTCCTCAGGGTTGGTTGGCCACACCAGACCTTGAATGTCGAGTGGAGCTTTGCTCTGTGAGTCAGAGTATGTTTTCCTCAGATGCTGCTCAAGAACTCCTTTGTCCACACTTAGGGTCCCAGATTTTGGCTGCTCAAACAGTGTTCTGGCAAACTGGAAGGGGTCTCTGAAGAAGCGCTCTTGTGTCTTCTTCTTTTTGCTCTTCCTCTTCCTCGCAGATTCCGCTTTGCTGAGGGGCGCTGGTTTTTCTTTCAGGTCTTCCACAGTTTTTCCAAGCCTTGTTTTTCAGCTGGCAGTGCGGTCTTCATTTGCTTCTTGAGGTTGTTCTTTTGGACTCTGATCTTGTCCATCTTTTCTTGGCGTCTGGATTTCTTTGGAGGTGGTTTTTTTTGGGTAGTTTTACTCCATAGGCGTCTCTACATGTGGCATACCAATGTCCCCATATGTGGCTAGTTTGTGTTCCAGGGTGCTTTTCCCTATCAGTCATCGAGTCTTTGGACGATTTTTGCATCCAGTTTCTCCCAATCTTCAGTTCGTTTGCTCGTGGCAGGTTGAGTTTCAGGCGCCTGGCATCGAGGGCCTGTGCAAATTCCTCATCCGAACCAACAGCGTGGATGTCCTTGGCACTGTGGTTTAAATCCTGGCCTTGGTCTTCCGACGTCTTATCTGCTGATGCAGTGCGCTGTGCTCATTCAGATGAGTCTTCACACATCCCATCTTTGTTTGTGGATCTTCATGCCACGGGTGGTAGCGAAACGCTTTCCACAGACACATGGATATTCCATTTGGTCCATGTTCATAGTCCGTTTAGGATTTGCAGTCGTGATTGGTTGAGCACCGATGGATTCATCATTCTCTCCCCCTTCGGTGAATCCTGTGCAAATGAACCGGACAGAATGCCCAAACTGTATACCCTGAGGAGAGCGTTTTAGCTTGAAACAAGCTTGTAGGTTTTTAATTTTCCATTTTAAAATCCTATTTTAAACTGAAAAAAATATATATATATATATATATAAAATATATATAATATATATTATATATATATATATAATTTACACTCACACACACACACACACACACACACACACACACCACACACACAGAGGTGCATGTACACAGAGGCACAACAGAGAAAAACGCGCACACACAAACGCGCGCCACGCACACCACACACACACACGCCACACACGCGCCCACACACACACACACACACACACACCACACACCACACACACACACACACACACACACACACACACACGCGCGCGCGCGCGCGCGCGCACGCACGCACGCACACACACACACACACATTCACTCACACACACACACATTCACTCACACACACACACACACACACACACACACACACACACACACACACACACACACACATGTACACAGAGGCGCGCACACACACAGAGGCCCGTGTACGCAGAGGTACACACAGAGAAGCAGACGCGCGCACACACAGACACGCACACTCACACACGATGGACCTGCACTTTCACTAACACAGTAGACCGGGCCAAAGACTGGACCTACTCGGTTCCAAGGAGAATAGAGCTGACCTTGCCCCTCTCCTCTTTCCCAGACGGAGAAGGCCCCAAGTTCGTCTTTAGTGACAATGATCGGACGCTGACGGTGACAGACGTGAAGAGGGACGAAGACATCGCCTGCTTCCAGTGCTTCGTCTCTAACCACGTGGGAAAACCTTCGGAGATGGCTGCCTCAACGTCTTGGGTAAGTCATGGTGATCCCGTTGTTTCTGTCTATCTGCTCTGTGTCTGTCTGTGTGATGGTTTGTCTGTCTCTGTATGTCTTAACGTGTCATGGACGTCACCGGGGATCTCGTTGTTTCTGTCCGTCTGTCTGCTCTGTGTCTGTTTGTGTGATGGTTTGTCTGTCTCTGTCTCTGTCTGTCTTAACGTGTCATGGACGTCATGGGGATCTCGTTGTTTCTGTCTGTCTGTCTGTTTGTTTGTCTGATTGTTCGTCTGTCTCTGTCTCTCCGTCTCAACGTACGTCATGGGGATCTCATGATTTCAGTGATCTACCTCTTCGTCTGTCTGTCTGTCCGGTTCATTTGCACACTTTGCTCGTGTACGGATGAGCTGTTCACTGTGTTATAAGTATAGTGTACGTGTTTGTGTATGTAACATTGTGTACCATGGTGTGTGTGTGTGTGTGTGCGCGCGCGCGCACGCATGCATGCGAGTACATGCATATGTTTATGGTTCATGAACGCAGAATTGTGTGGGTGTGCTCGTGTGTGTCCTGCGTATGTTCTAGACACTGATTTCTTAAAAGTTCTAAAGAGTCCTGTAGCCTACATTGTTAGCATTGGCGCGACAGACATTGTCCACGTTGTAATCATTTGAAAGGTTTTCCGTACGCCTGTCTGTCCTTTTGTGCTGATTCATCAGTCTGTGTGAATCATCTACCTTTTTTCAATAATTTAGTAATTGTCTATGTAATTTAATACCTCCTTATTTCATCTGCCTGCTTGTCTGATTCATCGGCCTGTTTCTGTAATCATCTGCCTTTTTTTTAATTTGCTTCAATTTCTGCGTGCTTTGTGCAATTCATCGGGCATGTTTTGTTTTTTGTGTAGTTCCACGTGCCGTTATGATTGAATGGATTTGCTGTTCGAACGTGTGATTCCTCAGCGGGTCAGATGTACCTGCCAGTCTGTCTTATTCATCTGCCTACTTGTATGATTCACTGCCTTTTTTTACCAGCCTGTTCGTGTGTGTAACGACGGGGTTTTGCCCATGTCATTTGATCGGCCTGTTCATAGCACTCATGGGCATGTTTGAGTGTATGGTTTATCGGCCCCTTTAGTATGATTCGTTCGCATGATTCGCATGCGTTTTCGGGGGATTCATCTGCTTTCCTTTCGGCGATTCATCTGCCTGTTTGTCTGTTGTCTCTGTTTGGTTCATCTGCACGTTTTCATAATTCACCCGGCATGTTTGTAAGATGCATCTGCCTTTTTCTTTTTTTTCGGTATTCGTCCGTTTGTTTGTCTGCCTGTGTCTGTGTGTCGGTCTTTGTCTTTGATTCATCAGCATGTTGGGATGATTCCACCTGCATGTTTCTATAAATCATCAGCCTTTTTTTTATCGATGAGTCACCGTATGGGGTGCCCTTTGTGCCTATGGCGTCGGTCTCTACGCCTTTCCCCTTTCACGCTGTGTAGACTGATGACGGATCTTTTGGGATCGGTCAGAGCCCAAGACATCACCTCGAGGCCTGAGTCTCCGGTCACCATACCCAAAGGGGAGACACGGTGAACCTGACCGTGCTGGCGACCTCGACCCCTTGTACCCTCTGTCCTACGAGTGGATTTTCAAGGACCAGACGAAAGACACAACGACGCCCCGCCCTAGGGTGGACACGACAAGCTCACCAGGCTGGCCTTTATCAACACCAGGGGCTTCTCGGACGAGCAGATGACGAATATCTCGGTCTGTACACCATTCGCTTTGTTCCACCCTTACGAGGCCGTGGAAGTGGAAGTCGACGTTCTGCTCCATCTGAGGGTACTTGGTGCTTTTTAAAAATTTTGCCCGGGGTGTTTTGTGTGTGTGTGTGTGGTGTGTGTGTGTGTGTGTGTGTGTGGTGCGTGCGTGCGGCGCGCGCCCCGCGCGTGTGTGTGTGTGTGATTCTCCCGTAATACAAATCTATATGAATCCATAAAACGAGCAGGCCAACACGGGGACAACTGGATGAACAGCTCATCAGGCTTTTTTTTCCTGAAAAGAGGTAGAGAGAGGGGGGGGGGGGGGGTGGGCTAAAAAGGGAAGGGGGTTTGGAAGATGAAAGGTTTGTGGGTAGGGAGTGTTTGCAGGCATACATATATGCATATCTGCGTCTGTGTATTTTTTATTTTGTGTGTGTGGCGCCGCGGTGTGTTTTGTCTGTGTGCTCTTTTTTTTTAAATGTCTGAAAATGAAGATATGTGAAGGATTGGGGGAGGAGGGAGGTGTGGGGAGGCAGGGTAAAAAATACATGAAGGTGGCTGTGTTTGTAAGAATCAGTTTTTGATATTGAGTGTGTGCTATTCTTACACTTGAGCATAACTCAGTGAATTCAAGATGCACATTGTTTGCATTTGATTTTTTATTAAAGATATATGTTTTAATGAGTATGCTTACGACCGCCAGTTTTATTTCTCTTCCCAAATAATAAAGAAGTTTTGGATTTTTAATGAAATCATTACTGAATCCAGATTACCAACTGGAGAGCGGCATTTCTGTAAAGAAAAAAAAAAGAAAAAAAATCTCCAACTGGGTGGACGAGCTTCCCCCAATGTTTAAAGAAGAAGAGAGAGAGAGAAAAGAGAGAAAAAGGAGAGAGTTTCGGCACAAGGACTAGGAGAAAAAAAGGGGAGCTCTGAACCAGTAAGACTGAAAACCAGGCAGCAATCAGCTATCATCTCTGGGGTATTTCGATTCGTAACCGTTTCATTGTTATGGCTGCTTGATTGATTTACAACCGATTACAACTTTGGTTGGTTGGTTCCTTGATGGGCTGATTGATGTGAACAGGGGGGGCCGGCGGCAGCTGGGTTTTCCCTTTTTGGATTATCGGGTTTATCATCGGCCTTCTTACCTCATCATCCTCATCATCATCTGCTGCTGCGTCATCTGCGTCGCAAGATGCAAGAAGGCGATTTCCCAGGTGACGCCGTCTTTGAGGCTCCCTTCCTCTCTTCTCCTCTCTCCTCTCTCTCTCCCTCCCCTCTCTCTCTCCTCCTCCTTTCCCTCCTCTCTCTCTCCCTCTCTTCTCCTCTCTCTCCTCCTCTCTCCTCTCTCAAAACACAACACACACTCCCCTCTCTTTTTCTATCTCTCTCTCCCACACACACACAGACCACACACACACACACACACACACACCACACACACACACCCCTCTCTCTTTCTTCTCCTCTCTCCTCTCTTTTCTCTCTCTCTCTCTACTCATACACACAACCACACACACACACACACACACACACACACACAACACTCTCTCTCTCTCTCCTTTTCTCTCTCTCTCTCTCTCACTCTCTCCCTCCCACACACCTCTCTCTCTTTCACTCTCCTCTCTCCCTCCTCTCTCTCTCTCTCTCACCAAAACACACACCACACCTCTCTCCTCTTTCTCTCTCTCTCTCTCTCCTCACTCTCTCTCTCTTCTCCTCCACACACACACACTCTCTCTCTCTCTCACTCTTTCTCTCTCTCTCTCGCCCCTCTCTCTCCTCTCTCACACACACACACACACACACACTTCTCTCTCTCTCTCCTCTGCTTTCTCTCTCTCTCAAAACACACACACCCTCTCCTCTTTTTCCTCTCTCTCTTCTCTCTCTCTCTCTCTCTCTCCAAACACACACACACTTTCTCTCTCTCTCTCACTCTTTCTCTCTCCTCTCTCTCTCTCTCTCTCTCTCTCTCTCACACACCACACACACACAACACCTTTCTCTCTCTTTCTCTCTCTCTCTCCTCTACACACACACACACACACTCTCTCTCTCTCTCCTCTCTCTCTCTCCTCCACACACACACCACACTCCCTCCTCTCCTCTCTCTCTCTCCCTCACACCACACAACACAAAACACTCTCTCTCCTCTCTCTCTCATCTCTCCACACACACACACACACCTCTCTCTCTCTTCATCTGCCTCTCTCTCTCCTCTCTCTCCACAACACAAAACACACACTCCTCACCTTCTCTCTCTCTCTCTCTCTCACAAAACACACACCCTCCTCTCTCTCCCCTCTCGTTCTCTCTCTCCTCTCTCCCCTCTCTCTCTCTCTCACACACAACACACCTCTCTCCTCTCCCCCTCTCTCTCTCTCTCTCACACACACACACTCTCTCTCTCTCTCCTCTTTTCTCTTTCCCTCCTTCTCTCTCTCTCTCTCCTCTCTCTCCCTCTCACAAACACTCTCTCTCTCTCCTCCTCTCCTCCTCTCTCTCTCTCTCTCATCCTTCTTTCTCTCTCTCTCTCTCTCTCTCCTCCACCTTCCGTTTTCCCCTTCCCTACACAATGCCCTTAGGTGATAAACAAAAATAATTTTGACAACAAGGACGGACTGGGCAGACGGCAAAGACTGCCTTGAAAAGATGAATTTCAAGTTTCGGTTTGAATCACATGACTACTCGGAGAACATATGAATTTAATGATGGTGCTGTTGGGGAAAAAAGTTATATTGTGGCTGGTGAGACGAAAATGTTGAAGATGATGAATTATGAAAATTGCATATGTTCATATTACAATGCAGTAACTTGAGTGAGATCGGGCAAGTAGAAGTACAGAATTTTACGAAGCGACGAAGTAAGTCGCGTCGTTTACAAACATACCTCGCGCTGTCAGCTGTTTCATTAAGTAGCACCACTTACGATATGCTCTTGATTCACATTGTACAAAGCAACTAAACACTACGTTCTGTTCATGCAAATTGTGTGGACATAGGTTTCGGGGTGTTCAAAAGCATACATGACATTCTGAAACACTTAAACTGAATGTTTCAGCTCCACATACGGTGATTTTGGACCAAATAAAATTAAGAAATTCAAATGACCCGGTTTGGTTTTCCCCGAAGGCCCCAGAACGAACAAAAAATCTTGTTGTGTTTTTTCCTAACTACTTTAAAGAAAAATAAGCGTTTATCATTTTACAGCTGCAAACTTTTGTTCAAAGATTTTTGGGGCCAAAAGGGTTTTCTTGAGAATTTTTGAGATATGCTTCTTCGTGCATTCCCTTGTATCAAATTCATCTTTTCTTTCCGAAAAGGTTGATTTAAACCATGAGGGGGCCCTTTTCAGTCTTCCCTCGCATTACCCCACAGTGAAACATTTTTTGTTGTTGTTAGAGAGTTGGGACTTTCATGATGTGAGACATAAGCATTTTACGGCAGACTCCAACCTGAAAACCCTGTACAAAGATGTCCCCACCTGATGTGATCTTTGAATTTCTGAAAGAGATGAACAAACATTTTTTTCATCTGATCTAAGATTTTACGAAAGAAATATTTTTAACAAAATTTCCGGCGTGTTTTTAGAAGGAGTGTTTGAAAGGGTTGTATGAATGAGTTTTTGTATGTGTGTGTTGTTTTGTTTTGTAATAACTTGTGAGTTGACTTCAACGCGGTGACAGCCCTGATATGGCCCTTTGTAGTCGGCTGGGCTGTAAGCAACATTGCCTTACCTTACCTTGTTCATGTGTTCAGAAGCATACATGATATTCTGAGCTGCTGCTCCTGAATGCAATCAGATCCACATACGATGATTTATAACACGATAGGTAAAGAGGTTAAAGTTGATGGATTTTCTCTGAAGGCCCCAAAGTCTTCGATTACAACAGATGGTTCTTTTGTTTTTTTTCTTTGAAGAAGAAAGAGCACTTTTCAGTTTTACAGTTTCAAACTTTTGTTCAGTGATCTCTTAGTGGGCTAAAACGTTATGCTTCGGGAGGTTTTTATTTAAATCAAGCGATATATTGCATCCGTCATGCGTGCGCGCTGTGTGGCATTGAATTTCATCTTTTCTTTCAGAATAGGTTGATGTGTCCGTGAGGGCCTTGACAGTGTTCACACAATCTTATTTCAACGTTTCAGTTCCGCCACAAATGCTTGCTGTCACCCGTTATGGGGTTGCATCACAATAAATTACATCAATGACGACGTCGTTGGTTTTGGTGATAATGACAATAATGATGATGATGATGGTATTGATCAAAGTGATTTGATTTTGATCTCAGGGATGATGGTGGTGGTACATTGATGATGACGTTGGTTATTTGGTGATGATGATGGTGTTGATGAATGTGATTTGATATGGATGTTGGTGATGATGGTGGTGGTACATTGATGATGACGTTGGTTATTTGGTGGTGATGATGATGATGATGATGATGATGATGTTGGTGATGATGGTGGTGTTGATGATGTGGCAGTGGACAAGAAGGAAACAGCTGCCGGTCTGGATCCCGAGAAGGAAATGAAAGAAGGCGGATTCCCTGACCTGTCACGAGCGTAAGTGGTGATCTGCTGGTCTGTCTCCGTAGAATGGGTGTTCGAAGACTGGCGCGCGAAGGCGCTCGCGTGCGCCTGTGTGTGTGTGTGTGTGTGTTGTGTGTGTGTGTGTGTGTGTGGTGGTGTTTGTGTAATGCGTGCGTATGCACGTGTGTAGTGCGCCACCGCTTTTGTGATTGTGTGTGTGTGTGGGTGTGTTGTGTGTGTGTGTGTGAGTGTGCCTCTGTGTGTGTGTGTTGTGTGTGTGCGTGTGTTTATAATAATTCTGACGGAGAGTTGACTTTGACGGGGTGACAGTCTTGATATTTCCCTCTACGGTCGGCTGGGCTATAAGCCACATGATATATCTCTGTATGCATGCGTGTATGTGTGTGTGCGCACAGCCAAGATCCGAACCAGAACCAGAAATCCAGCCACCTGGACCTGGACGATCTGTCGGACCGGGACGACGAGTCGTTCGGCGGCACGGAGTACGGCGAGGAGCCCACGGCCTTCAACGAGGACGGCTCCTTCATCAACGCCTACCGCGGCAAACAGAAGAACCCCGTGGACAACCCCGCCTTCGTCCCCGCCGTGCACCCCAAGGTCACCCCGACCTATAACCCCGGCGAATCGGCTGTCTGATGAGCCGGGCATAACCGCCGCCCCCCCCCCCCC
This sequence comes from Conus ventricosus, assembly GCA_018398815.1. Taxonomy (NCBI): domain Eukaryota; kingdom Metazoa; phylum Mollusca; class Gastropoda; order Neogastropoda; family Conidae; genus Conus; species Conus ventricosus. Next base: position 15,023,068 of record CM031629.1, on the reverse strand, counting down.
CCCCCCCTCCCCCCTCCACCACCACCCACCAACCCACATTCACACCATCGTGATGGTTGGTGGGTTTGTTTGAGCGTTGGGAAGGGGTGGACAGTGAATGGGTACAGTGGTTTGGTGGTTTGGCTTGAGAGCTTGGGAGTTTTGGGTGGACTCTGAATGGGTGAATTCCGTTGAGGTTGGGACATTGTTGTTCACAACACTGTCTTCATTGCAGCGGTTTGTTGCCGTCGCTTTTACAATCTTGCCGGACCTTCTGGAGCGAATCATGAGAAAGATGATGAATGATGATGGTGGTGACTGATTGTAAAGCCATGCTCTCTGAATACTTAACCGAAGCTTTCTGAACTGGCTGGCTGAGTTCGATTGTTATCAGATGAATTGGTGGTTGTACTGACAAATGACATTCAAAATACAACCGCTGATAACAAAGTGATAAGATTTGAATCGGATTAGGGTTCAGAGGAAGGCAACTTGGTTCGTGAGATATATCTCTGCATATGGAAACAAATGGTCTAAATAGCAAGAGAAGTGTTCTAAATATTACGACACCCTGATTAGATACATATATAATCCTGGACCATACGATCTGCAAAAGATTAGTGGTTCTGAAATATTGCCAAAAAAATCAGTTCCTTTACTAACGTGTAAGTATGCTACATCATTTCAAAGGTAAATCTTGTGAATTGTGTCTCCTTAGTTGAAGCGGACGTCAGAACCTCCAGCTCCCATGAAAACACACAGTCCGTGCCGACCGAGACATTAGGGACATGAGATTGTGCGTGAGGACATTGCTGAGCGCCCTTCTCTGGACGCAGTCCAATGAACTATACTTAATTTGCGTATGTTAATTTTTCTGTCGGAAGAAAGACAAATGACATATGTGCTGATATCAATAAAGAATAGCGTTGCTTTGCTTGTGACTTGGACTTTCATACATGAATCGAGACTGTCCACAAATGGAAAGTGATCAGATGAATTGTACCGAGCTGAGCATTGGAACAGCTAATTGTTTATCGTGTTGGTCTAGAATCTTGAATTTCTTTACAACGTAAGGGGTCTGTAGTGAGTTTGGATGTACTATGGTTGCAGAATACATAAACTGATTTTGGTGCTGATCTATGCTTACTTGATGACGAGAGGAAAAGGTTCCTAGCGTGGGTCACTTGAGACTTGGTATTGTGGGTCAGGGATGTGTGTATGTTTCAGCTTGCATGTTTGAGCGTGTGTGCTGGTGCGTGGTCTTTCTTACAGCGTGTACATGTTTTTTCTATACCACTGTTGGAACAAAGATGTGATTGTTGCTTGTGCGCTGAAACGAGCCGATGTCAATTGATCGATGCTCATGCCAACATATCAGTGTATACTTTGTGCGAGAGCAAAGCCAGAGAGCCATCCAAAGCAAGAACATAACCTGCTCTGGAATTTCAAGTGTCCTTCGTGTAAACATATATGACAGTGATACCATCCATATTGAAATGTAGATATATTTTTGTATCTGTTGACTTGGATGTCAGGCGCATAATGATGAAGTGAATGACGTTTTGGTGTTGTGTTTTTTCCTTTCACTAACTTAAGTATGAATGGAATTGTTTTCCTGTCCCATTTTTAACTCTTGAGCTGGGTGCCAGGACTGCCGAAAAAGAGGGGGGGGGGGGGGGTGACAGGCGGTGGCAGTGTCAGTCAGAGACTGCAGAGGAGTGTTGTGTCATCGCCAGTGCCGGAGTCGGAAACCCTCACCCGTCCTGATTCACGTGGAACAGGTGCAGAGTCACACCATTCTTGAACGATTGAAGACTGCGTGTTTTCATAATGTTCACTCCCATGCACTTCCAACCGGGCCCCTCTCTCTCTCTTATCCCCCCCCCCTCCTCCCTTTTCATTCTCTCCTCCCCCTTTTTCACACAGAGAGTGACAGTACTCTGACAGTACAGTTTCAGATCTGTTGTATGTTGTAGACGTAATGTTTTGAACGATACCGCGCCTGTATATGTTTCGTTCCTGTTCAAATGGTCTCTTGTGGAGGAAGCCGCTTCGGCAGTTAACAAAACTTAATATCGGGTCGACGCAGGGAAACCCACCAGAGGAAACGCTGCTCTGCTGCCGAGTCGCTTCAGGTGCGCGTCCTTCGAACAGTCTTCCTGCAAGCTGCAGCCTCTCCTTGTCCTGTCATTCCAGAGACTGGCGCCCACACGGGCAGTCAGCCAAGGTGGTGGTGGTGCTGTGGATGGGGGAGATCAAACACGGCCCCAATCCAGAGTGGGCCAAGGGGGTCTGTCGCTCTTTGAATGAATGAAGGCCACACTCGGGGCTTTACGGACCACCACCGACGACCGTTGAGTTCCCATCCGAACAGGCCTGTCAGAGTAGGAGGAGGAGGCAGTGTCAGAATAGGGGCAGGGGGTAGTGTCAGTTGGGGCAGGAGGTAGTGTCAGAGTAGGGGCAGGAGGTAGTGTCAAGAGTAGGGGGAGGAGGTGAGGCGGGTTTGGGGAGGGGATCGGAGAGTTCCCAGGGTTAAGGATCCTCACGGGCAAGTGCCTGGGAAGCATCATGTGCTACATAGCAGATTGACACCGTTCTCCTACCGACGGGTGTCTGGGGAGCAGCGTGTCGTGGGAGTTTAATGTCTTGTTAGTTGTGACGCCAGAGGAAGACATACTTCACACACTCGATTTCGTATCATGGTTGTTTTTGTTTTTTTTCCTAAAGCCTTACTATGCACTTTGGAGGTTGATTTGCGCTGTATAGCTCTTTTGGGGTCAACTCGATGTGGAAGGCAGCCACATTTCGTCTCCGGAGGTTGAGGTTGTTTTTAAGTAAATGGAGATCTTGTTTTGTTTAGGAGTGTATTTCCCATCATTGAAGACCCCTCCCCTCCTCCTTTCCCTTCCACCACAAAGTTTCGCATGACAAAGTGTAAATTGGGCCACTGGGTCCAGCTCATATACAAAGCCGTGAACAGAGCTATTCCCTTCCTTTTTTATTTAACTTTTTCCTTCTCACCTGTTCCTGTTTTGTGGCATTATTCCCACGGGCTCTGCCTTGCACATCCACACCCACATCGTCCTTAGCGCCGGTCGTGCACGAGGAGCTGGCACTATATAGGTCATCGCGTGCAACGCACGTGTAAGACACTGCATCCCCTGAGTTGCTTCAGTAGTATCGTTCTATCCAGCATACGCGAACGCCATGTGTCAGAGTGTTTCCACTGGGGAAGGCTTGGGACAATAGGACCCTTTTTTTCCAGTCGGAAAGTCAGAGGAAAACTGGGGGGCTTGGAATGAGGCCTCGGGGGGTGGTGGAGGTGTGGGAGGGAGCTGGGAGGGAAAGAAGATTCCATTGTACAGAATCCATGCAGATATGTAAGTCGACAGGCTGATGAAATAGAATCCGAATGAAGAGAAAAATAGATGTCGGGTTGAAAAACATGAATAACTGATCGTGTCCGAAAACTGCAAACCACGAGTAGGCGCTATTCTTCGATGACTTATGTATGCATTTCTGTTCTGGAGTTTGACAGGTTGTAAAACAAACGGTTCTTGATGAGTATTGTGCCATAACCTTTGTCAGATTGTTCGCTTCCCCGAAGGCAAATTTTTTTAGTAAGTAAATTCAGGACTCGGGTGAAAAATGGGTTATGGGGTTGGGATCAGGTTGGGAGTTTAGAAGATCATTTTCAGCTTAAACGCTGACCTCTTGAGCCCCCCCCCCCTCCCCCCCCCACCGCCTCTCTCTCTCTCTCTCCTCTCTCCTCTCACTCTCTCTCTCTCTCTCATCTCTCTTGACGACAATAATTGCTTAGTTGCGGAGCTAGCATGAGTGAGACGGGTCCCATCCAGAAGGTGCCCAGCTTCCATCCAACGATTGACCCCATGAACCGGCCGATTCTGACAGAACTAACCACAGGTATGACTGTAGACAGGAGGATGGGACCACGACAAAACTGGGATGTGAGTCAGATAGTAACGTGAATGCCTATAAAGTATTCGTGCTATATAAATAACGGTGGGGTGTTTTTTCTTCTCCTTAGTCTACAGTGCATGAAAACGCTCGAGTGTGGAACCCAGAATGTTGGTAAAGGAGTTGATAGTTTTTAAGTCGTCGTGTGTCGTAGTGTGTTGTGAGACACCTTTACTTACGTCAAAAAATTGAGAGAGAATTTTTACATAAAATAGTGTTTTTTTTTTTAACAGCAGACTTTTTACACAGCTTCATTGAATGTAAACAGACTGTGTATGTAGTTCTCAGACTAGATTTGTTTTTAATGCTTTGTGTTTTTCTGAAAAAGAAAACGTTTTGTTGCTTTGTTGTTGTTTTTTTTCTTCTATATTTCATTGTCTGTTTTCATGTACATAATTTGTCAAATGTTCAGATACGTTCAATGCCCTTACGTTGGCCCATACGTTCAGCTGATCTGTAAACAGTATGAAATAGTGATTCGCTATCGTTTGTTTTCCCTCCATGCATCTTCTCCTACAGCATGTCACTGGGTGATTTCTTCATCAGCCTAGACGTTAGCGCCACAGGGTCTTTTTGTTTTAATTCTTTAATTGAGAGATATGGGATAATTATGCCTCCTCCCCCCCCCCCCCCCTTCCCCCCACCTCCCATTTACCCTGCGCCTCTCCTCAAAATTCGCCCTTGCGCTGTTGTTGAGTACGTGAGAACATCCTGGCATGTATATTGGCCGCTTAGCTCTTGACATGCTTTCAAGTTCCGTTTGAAGTGACGGTATTTGAGTCATGCTGAAACGGTTCTGTTTCTGTCATGTGTATTTAATGTAGTGTGAATGACTGTGTGTGGTGTGTGTGTGTGTGGTGTGTGTGCAGTGTGTTTCTCCCTTAGTTTATCTTCGTATACATCCGATAGTAAAAGATTCATTTCGAGTATGTGTGAGCACATAATGATTACATTCGCGCGGGAAGGATGGGTGGTTGGATGATGTCGCTGACTTCTCTACAATTAGCAGCATGTCACGTTGTGTGCACGCACGCATGTGTGGGTATGTGTCCATATACTTGTTGAGTTAGCTAACTCCGGTAAGTGTTTGCAGCTGGCTTGTTACCTAAGGAAAAGGGAGTCTGCGATGATGACAACAGACAGAAGTGATCGTCGTGTGGTGGCGCCTGCTGACAGAGAGACGGCATCCACTGGCTGTTATGTAAATAAAACTGTTGAGTTTGGCCTGAGTTTTGTACCTACGCATTGTATACTAGCCATAGACGTTTTATCGCTATTTTCTCTTTTGTTTGGAATGACAAATGAATGAATATTTTCTTGTTGTTCTCGTCAGCCATGATATCTATATGGGAGTATTTTTTTTTGCGAATCCTTTGTGGTGTGAGGGACCTATCCTGGGTTGAGTGGTGCTAATATCCTGACTGTTTCCATTGAATGTGTGAGCCCCTGTCGGAAAAAAAAAAACATTTTTTTCGGCGACCGATAGAAATGTTTTGGTGCAGTTTTGGCGTTGATCCAGATTTCTGATCCACTTCGGCACATTTTGAAAAGAAACTGGCCACAAATGTTCATTGCATTGAAGATTAATCTGTAAGTGTTGAAAATACGCTGCTATCCTAAACACACACTTTATGTATCTTATTGGGAGGAAACTATGCAGCTAGAGGAATGTTATGTAGGAGAGCGCGCGTCTTTCTAAAACATGCATTTGTAGGGTATCGTAATGTATCTTACTGCAGAAAACAACACTATAATTGAGGCCTACATCAGTAAGACAGATACAAACACGCACCACAGCAAATATCAGCATGCATTGTACCCGATGAAAACATTCCACGCTGCCTCTACGAATTATAGAAGCAGTTAAAGACAAACATCTTACAGGATTGCGCAGATGGAAATATTTCTAGCCAAAATTACGGAAAAGTCAGAGTGGTATCACTTGCGGTGAATCGACCAAAACAAAGCAGCATAACAGCAGCTAGTTATACTTTTTTCCCGGCAATAGCAGAAACGAAGTATTCATAATTCTGTGACCAGAATTAAATGAAACTTTATCCCCTTCCCCTCCCCAGCCCTCGACTCCCACCCTCGGTCAGTCAATCACCTGACCCGTGGGGTCGTTGGGGGGGACGTGTGATGAGGCAGCTGCCATTTCTCTCCAGGTTCTGCTGTTGGCAGCTGTCGTGAGGAGATCCGGCTGGTCATTTTGGTCCAATCCTTTACGTTTTCGGACCAGCTCTTTCTCTGCCGTCCTCGTCTGCGCCTTCCTTCAACGGTACCTTGAAGGATGGTTTTGGAGAGGGTGTTGTGACGAATGACGTGGCCAGACCATGCCATCTTCCGTCGTTTGACGGTTGCCAGTAGTGGTTCATGGGGCCCAACTAGGTTGGTGACCAGATTCCGCACATCATCGTTGGTCTTGTGCTCCTTATAGGAGATGCGGAGTATTTTCCTCAGGCACCTGGTCTCAAACGCCTGGATTCTTCTTTCTGCTTCGGCCATCAGTGTCCATGTCTCACAGCCATATAACAGGATGGAGACCACTAGTGACTTGTAGAGCCGAATTTTGTGGGGAATTTGATGTTGCTCTTCCACGCCCTACCCACCCCCAATCACACCACCACCTCCCCGGCCAAACAAAATACGTAAATGTCATGTAGAACATAAATACTAGATCGTGACAAATATTTGCAACAAGTCAGGTGGATAATGCGTGTGTGAGGATAGGCAAATCAGTGAAGGAAAGCTGGCCTCGCTTTGAACCACGGCTTGCCAGCATTGCGCATGCCATTTTCACCTCTGAGTAAAGCCTAAGATAAGCGAGACGCAGCCTGTCCTTCACCCTTCATAGATTGTGGCCCCCTTTGATACTTGTTCATTTTGTTAACTTTTCTAGATTTAACGGTAAAAACGTCGGAACAGATCGGCTGATGCCTCTAGCCAAGCATGCTCTTGGGTGTGTGTTTGTCATGAATCGATGTGACGGGACTCTTTTCAGTATGGTGTTTTAAACGGCCTCTCTATGAAACGACGGAAACTTTGGTGGACATAACACGATCTGGAGATGGTTTCATATTGTCCAATAAAAAAAAAGAGTATTGACTCACTTGCTGCTGAAGTGAGAGTTCAGTTTTCCCATTGGTCGCTGATGTTGTATGTAATTGTTACAACGTAAGGTCTTTTTTTTTGGCGTGTGTCTTGCTTTACATTTTAAGATTTTCTTCCGTTTTAAGGATCCCAGTTGATTTGATTTTATTGCGCTCAGTTTGATGTCATTTTATACAGTGCTTTTGCTTTTTTTGGTGTTGTTGTTGTTAAAACTCTGTGTGAATGAAGCAAAACTGGAAGCGCGTCCGACTGTAGTTGACCATGGGTATTAGGTGACGTTTGCAGACGTCCTACTGACTCCGTGGGGTAAACCTGACCACAAGGAGGATCTGTTGATTAAGTCGGATGTGCGGGTTTAGTGTAGCACGCTTTGCAAACTCGTGTAAGTTGCTGTAGCGTTTGGTAATAATTTGTCACACACATGTGAAATGTGTGTACGATGTTATCGTGGCTGCATGCGTATAGGCTTATCGATTTAGTTTCTACTGAGACTATGCACATTTTAGAGAAAGAAAAAAAAAGAACTCCTGTTGTCCTTTTTCTTCGTTCTTGTACGACTACTTCTATTGTTACAGCCTCTGTAATAACTTTTACAACCAAAGAAACACGCTCTTATTTTGCGTGAATAGATGTTACATTCAAAATACTATGATTACTGTTGTGGCCATTTCAACTTAGGTATTTAATGAAACAATTATCATTATCATTCGTTATGATTGCTGTATGATATTTTTTTGACATTATTTTTTTATGTAAGGATTTTCTTTGGTTTTTTTTTTTCTGAATGTCGTTATTTCTATGTTTATTGTTTCTATCACCACGCCGTCAACTTGCTTTCGCCCCCTCCCCCCCCCCCCCCCCCCCCCCCCCCCCCCCCCCCCCCCCCCCGTTTATCGTGAAGAAAGGAACAGGACAGACCATTCCCGTACTCTCGCACGCGCACGCATCCACATAGTATAGTCTCACATATACACGCATGCATACACTGGGACATAACCCTCTCAGTGTTATCAAGAACAAAAAACTTTTACGTTACAAATCACCGGAAATGTACGGATAGATAGATAGATAGATAGACGCAACACGCCAAAATATTGAAAATGAAGTGTTTTTACTTAGCCTAACAAACGGTCATGTGTGTGTGTGTAACAAACAGTCGTGTGTGTGTGGTGTGTGTGTGTGTGTGCTATGTGCGGTGAGCACTCGTCATCAATTAATTTTCAAAAGTCACATGTCAGTTTGTTTTTTATCATTTAGCTATGAACGTATGCAATGAGCGAGAAAAGGTGATCCGTGTATGAACGATAAGGAAGTGAGGTGTTTGATTTATATATCCTGTTTTAAACGAGTTGTTTTCAGCCGTGCTGCGTTGGAAGACTTGTGTCTCAGTTGTCGCCCCTGGCAGCCCTTTTACAGCTGCGTAAGAGTTTTCCTCCCTTGTTTGAATTTAAAAAAGGGTGTCTTGAGAATGTTTCTATAAGGGAAGGGGGAACGGCGCATACTAATGCTTCTTTCTCTTATACATTCATACCCTGGGATGGCGTATCAGTATGATCTCTGTTTGTTTGTTGTTTTAGTCGTTACTTTAATCGTCAACAGATTTACAGCCATCATCTTCAGCTTTTTGTTCTTCTTATTCTGTTTTTTTTTTTATCGTCATTATCATCAGTATTTCATTTTTCCTTCCCGTTTTTCCTTCTTCGCCTTCTGTCAGTATACTTTCAAACTTTGCCCAGATAAGGCAACAGTTTTGTCATACACTGAATATGGTGTCAGTGTAAAGATAATCCCGTTTTTGATACTATACACAGGAGCAAATGTGTGGCAATTCTTATTTTGAAAAAAAAAAAAGTGTGCGTTGTTATTGACACGAGAACACACTTCTTTGGTTGGATACTATAGAGAGCTTCCAATAAAGAAAGCAACCCTTCTACGAACATCACAGAGTGTGTCCAAATAAGATAAAAAAACCCTCTTCTCTTCCTCGGTTTTCGATAGACTGTTTCCAAATGAGAAAGAGCCCATTCTCTGGATATTATCGAGCATGTCCGAATAAGCTAATCCCCGTCTCTGCTTCCTTGTATTCTAGACGCCGCGTGCAAATGAGAAAAATCCTTTCTTCGGTACAAAGACCGTGTCTAAAAAAAAATAAATAAATAAAACTTTGGATAATCGAGAGAATGGCCGCATGGGAAGAGACTTCTTTGGGTGCTACACATGGTGCCCACACGAGAGAACCCGTCCGTTTTGTCGCTTATGTTTACAACACCACCCACCCACCCCTCATATCTCTGTCTGTCTCTGCCAGTTTCTCTGTCTGTGTGTCTGTCTCTCTCTCTCTCTCTCTCTCTCTCTCTCTCTCTCTCTCTCTCTCTCTGAGTCTGTACATGTTTGTCTCATTAAATAGTTGTTTTTTTATGGAAGGAATGACTGTTATCCGGCCGACCAGGCAGCCTTTCCTCGTTTTCGGGGACATTCACCTTCACTGAAACACGGCTTTGTAACATTACGACATTGAACTAGAGATTTATCGTATTTCCATTATGGGTGTGGTTGAGATTTGATTTCATTTTATATCGATTATTTGTATGCTCTCCCCCAACTTCTCTTCTTCTTCTTCTTCTTCTCTCTCTCTCTCTCTCTCTCTCTCTCTCTCTCTCTCTCTCTCTCTCTCTCTCGTGTACATATAGTAGGTTTGTGTGTGTGGCTTTGGAATCCATCTCTCTTGATAGTTAAAACCACCGCTGGTTTATCCTGGCATGAATCCATTAGGCTGTGAAGGAATGAAAGTGTCCATGACTTCGTATGTGGCCAGCGATTCTGTCTGTGTGCTTCCGAATGGGCAATAAAGGTATTTTTTGCGGCTTTCCATTACGATCCTGTACTTCGATAGCTAAAATTTTGTTTATTTCTTGTTCATGTGTACTCCGTTTCCTGAAATTAAGAGAATGATTTGATTTTCTTCACCATTTCTAGGTACTGAATTTTCTTTTCCTACTTCTTTATGCATTGACTGTTATGTAGTCTGGCTTTTGGCAAATAGATGTACTCATAAACTGTTCTATTGAATGACGAATCCTTTTTTTCCATGCAAAATTGCGAATAATAAAATTAACATTGGCTTCGTAAGACTTGCGTTCTCTGTGTTTGTGTGAGGAGCGTTCCTGTTCATGTGTTGGTATCATTGTAAACACCTTCCGTTATTGGCATTTTTTCAATCACAAAATTAACTCTCGTTTGGTGTTGTCAGCATTAACTATCATGACTTCTGATGTAAAATTAATCAATTATTTATCTGCCTGCATACATTTACCATATACGCACTCACTTTCCATACTCTCTCTCACACAAACACACCGCGCGCATACATTATTAACAAGCGTGCAAGAGCGGGGCGCGCGGCATGTGTTGGCATCAAATAACTGACAAAAAGATCAGTAACACGAGTGCATATTAAAACCACACCTGCAGAGTTTGATCTTCATACACCTACATCCATAAAAAATAAATAAATAAATGGCGGCGTTAAAATCTAACACCCTTCTCCCCAACCTACCCCTCCCCACATACACCCGGAATCTTATGATTACATAGACTCGTAGTGTAAACAATGCTTTACCGTGTGTGACATGTTTGTGGGGACACATTTCACCATACATCTTGGGGAAATGGACGGAGATGGTGGAGGGGTGGGTGTTGGGGCTGTCGTTGAAGGGTTAAAATCGGTGGAAGGGAGGAATGGGCAGCAGGAGAAAGGTGCGAGGGAAGTAAGGTGTGATAAGAAGGGGGGACGAGTGGGGGGTAGGGAGGGGAGAGGGGGAGCAGATGCAAGCTGAATCAAACCTATCAGAAACACTGTCATCATTTTTTTCCCATCCGACCAAGAAGCAGAACACGCGAGCGCACGCACGCACGCATGAGTGTGAGTGTGTGTGTGTGAGTGAGTGTGTGTGTGTGAGAGAGAGAGATGAGTGGGTCTTGCCTTTTTTTTCCTTATTCTTTTATTTTTGTTTTTTCCCGACATCATTAATTGTTACCTCCACCCACCCTTTCGCCTCCACCTCGGCACCTTCCCACCAGATCGAAACCGAAACCGCTCATGCACAGAACAACTCGATAATAGTGCTGTACCGCGTGTCAAGGACGGTTGTCATAACAGCTGGCTTCACACAACACGCTCCTGGTGCGAAGAAGGGCTGGTGGTTGAGTCATGTCTGTGGAGCATTATGGTTTAAAGGTAGTGGGTGTCCTGTCCTGCCTATGTCAGGAGATCAGAACAGGCACTGCTGACCATTACTGACATGAATCAGTAGGAGTGTCTTCTCATGTGGATCGCATCATGACGACCTGATATTATTAGTTGCTCTTCGATTACCGCTGGTGCTGGGTCTGCGAAAGCAACGAACCTGGGTGTGGCTCGAGGCGGAGCGGGCCAAATGAGCGCTGTTGGAAATACGTCCATGTTATAGTGATGTCAAGGGAGACAGCCTAAACGATTTCAGCCGCCATATTGGTGACGTCACCAGAAGTAGTGGGTTCCATTCCCATCAGGTTCGTTTATTTGTAGGATTTTCAGCCACGGAAGGTTCATACCCAACACAATTCTGAGATGCTGTTTCAACACTTGTGTGACTATAAGAATGCTCGGACTACTATAAACAGCAGAGCTAATCACTCTGGCTGTTGACACCTTTTTACCCCCCCCCCCCCCCCCCCCCTTTCATCTTTAAATGGATCTTCAAGCAGAAGCTCAGAGATTTCACCTCCTGCGTTTTATTTATTTTAGTTTTTCAGCAAATTATTTCCTTACCACACTTCCTATTCGTTGTACTTTTCTGCCCTTCGCTGGCTGCTTTTGAGTGCTGTTGGATTCTATTCTGGAACCCTGGATGGATTACAGATGGTCCCGTATGCGTTGTAGCGAAGGATTTTATATCAACATTTCCCTGATTTTTCATTTTCTTCCTCCGAAACCGCTTTTTTTTTATTGTTGTTAATCTTTGGCAAATCATTACTGTAATGATGGAGGAATTATTAGTCAAACACTTCTTTTTCCACACACACACACACACACACACACACACACACACAGACAGAGGGAGAGAGAGAGAGTTTGTGATCTTTCTTGTCCATTCTTTTTTGCGGCTAAATTTTCGTGGACATTCTCTCTCAAGAGCTGGTCAGTTTATTTATGTGACACATCGATAAGACATCTGTACAATGATTAAACAAAATGAATATTCGTGTATGCAAATTTGAGGGAGGGAGAGAGAGAGAGAGAGAGAGAGAGAGAGAGAGAGAGAGAGGAGAGAGAAAGAGGCGATCAACATGTGGTTGATCGATAATGGACCTTAGATTTGATGGATAATGGACCTTAGCTCGGAAAAAAAGGGGAGCTTAGTAGGCAGATGACCATGACGGCATTTTGAACATAGTAGTCCCGTTGACTATGGGTAGGAAAATGTTGAAGCGGCAGATCAGTCTAAGTGGAGTTTAATCCCCCTAATGCCGATATAACAAAGATTGAGGACAAACTTGCTGAGCAAAACTTTTTTTTTGTTCATATCTAGATTAAATCATGAAAACGTAGAGGCATCACAAGAAATCCACTCAACCAGGCGCCGTGGCGAAGTGGTTAGCGTCGCGGACTCCCGGCTGGGAAAGTCGTGGGTTCGATTCCCATCAGAGCCATGTGGGATTTTTCTGTCCTAACTGGCTCCTACTCAGAGCTGAGTTTGCTACGGGCTCAACAGGGAAGACTGTGACCACACAGTCGAGTTTCATCCACTTCATGGATGCGTCTCTGAGACTGTCGCTCAAATTCCCTGACCAACACTGCAGGTGACTGTATCTCTCTGGCCTTGTTTGACGCCAAGATATGTTATGAATGAAAGTAAGCGTAAAGTGCATCCTGCCATGCAGTCTCAGACCGGAATGGAAGCCCGTAGCATCATCTTCATCGTCCTCATTATCATCGTCAGCATTTAAGAAAAAAAAAAAGTCTCAAATTCTGTGGCCTCCATGCTCTGCTTTCATGGTGAGTTAGTTTTTGATGTCCTCTTGCGTCCCGCTTCTTTGGTCATGGTTTGATTCCGTCGGGGTCACCGGTATTGGCAAGTTCAAGGGGGAGGGGGGGGGGGGGGGGGGGGGGGGGGGGCTCAAGGACACGGCTCTGCGATAAGCAATTATTGTCGTCAGTCAGGGGGGGCTTAGTAGGTGGTGTGTCCTGCGTACGTTAGATCAGAACAGGCGCCACTGAACACACCGAAGTGACTCGGCAGCAGTGCAGTGTGTCCTCCGGTGGGTTGCCTCTTGACGACTGGACATAGACGGCTCCCTGTGGATTGTCGGTGTCGGGGCTGCGGCGGGACGGGCCGGGCTGTGGCTGTGGGACAGGATGTCGGAATGAGCGGCGTGAGTGCAATGCCATGAGGTGGCACAAAAATGGAGGCGGCAAAAAAAAAAAAAAAAAAAAAAAAAAAAGGACATAGAATCAATTACGAATTTTTGATGGAAATTATAGCGGGTCTGCTTGAATAGATAAAACCCATCAAGAAAGCAATAGTTAGCTTGAAGAGTGCCAATAATTGTGAATGAATTGTTATTCAACGCTCGTTGATAAATTACGAAAACAATTATCAACTGTGCAAAATCGGCACTGGTCAAGCTCCATGCACTGAACCTCGGAGGAAAGCAGTAAGTAATAGGCTACTTCTTTTTTTGTTTTCCTTTTTTAGATTAAAGTACAAATCTGCTTGACCAAAAGCCTTCCTAATTCAACCCCCTACCTTCGGATTCAGGGGATAATGACGACGACGACGACAACAGCAACAACGACAACTTAAAAAAAAAAAGGAAGCGGATTACGCAGGCAGGTAAAGCAAATCAATACAATGCAGAAACTAAAATCGTCAAGAAATTATTATAGATAGGAAAGAAACCCGAAACTTCACGTGTGTATGATTTTTTTTTTTCCACGGAAAAACTTGAACTTAATTGAGATAAATCAGCAGAATTTAAGAACACACACACACACACACACACACACACATACACACTCACACACACACGCACGCACGCACGCACGCATACACACACACGCACGCACACACACACACACACCACTGTACTTTTATTTCATATGAGTTCCATCTTTAGTAAGAAATTTATTTATTAATTGCTCTTCTCGTTCGTTTTGATCATGTCACAAGGCTAACCGTATGTATAATTTGGTATCTGTTACAAAAATTACATTTAATATAGAAATATATATATAATATATTATATATATATATAGAGGAGAGAGAGAGGAGAGAGAGAGAGAGAGAGGTTTAAAAAGCATATATATATATATATATATATATATATATATATATATATATATATTATATATATATATCAGTGCATAAAGTGTGTATTGTAAGTAAACAGAATTTAAAAAGAAGGCGTCAATTTTGTACACTGAAATATTACCGAAAACGATAATCACTGATTTACGGCCTGAGTCGTTGACATCCTCACGCAGCAGACAGCTGGAAAGGTTTGATAACTCTTAATCATTCTGCAAAATGTGGTCTTGCTAGTGATTGTAATTGCTGAGAAAATGCCAATATTAAAGTAACACCCCCCCCCCCCACACACACACACACACACTTGCGCGCGTGCGCGCGCGCACGCACGCACGCACACACACACACACACACACACACACACCACAACACACACACACACACACACACACACACACACACACACGAAACAGTGTTTTTTGAACAGACTCATTTGTTTACAAACATGAATCAAACTATGCATTAACATACTTCGAAACTGCCTTTATCTTTTCTTTTTTTTTCAACAAAAAATGACAATCAGAAACAGTACATTAATACAATAAATATGCAACGAGAACACGTTTTCCGTAACGTTCTGTGGGCAACACGTATGAGTAAAGCTAAACACACACACATAGAAGCGCACGTTAAACCGCCCTCATTTAACCCGATATCAATCCCTTCCCGCCACTCCTACTCCCCCCACCCCCCCCCCCAACACGCGCACGCTCGTTCACACACCCACATCCACACATTTACACTGGAAGAGGGGAAGGAGGGGGGGGGAGGGAGAAGGGTGGACTTTCTTTCTTTCTTTCTTTCTTTCTGCGTGCGCAGGCTGATACTCCTGCGGACACTGCCTGTAGAGACAGGCAGTGGAGTTTTGTGTGTATGACCGTTTTAGAAGGGTGGACAATAGGGGAAGCATGGTTGGGAGATGGAGAAGCGGGGATTGAAAACACAATGGGTGTGGGACACATACTACCGCCATTACTTCTTTCAAGGTCTGACCAGCGCGTTGGGCTAATGCGTAGGTCAGACATCCGCGAGTCGTAGCCACGAGACCCTCTTCTTCAATTGTCTCATCTTTGTTGTTAATTCATTTATCCATCAGCTTCAAATCATGCGTAGCGTGGTCTCAAAACTTAGCGGATGCGGTGTAGCGTATATGGACTAGTCCGCACGCAGTGACGCCTCCTTGATGAAACTGAAACAGCTATTACTTCTAGGACAGTCGACAGGTCCAGTATGTCTTTTACTAAGAAGGGACGCTGGTGTCTGTATAATCAACAGTGATCTATCTAACTACAAACAATGAGAAATGGTAGATCATTTATACGTGGAACAACAACAAATAGATAAATGAAAAAGAAAATATGTGCATGCTTCATGTAATACAATCTGTTGCTCACTCACTTTAGAAATCTTAAATAAATGTTAGCGAACCGCCCAGAAAAACGTGGACAAACGAGTCACAAGACAAAACACAACGCGTTTCGACCTCCTAGGTCTTCCTCAGGTGAAACAAAAACGAATAAAACATCGAAAATTCACTTAGCTTTGATCGCTTCAGATCGCTTCAGAGTTCAGCGCAAGGAAGAAGGCCTTCTTGTGACTCGTTTGTCCACGTGTTTCTGGGCGGTTCGCTAACATTTATTTAAGATTTGTTTAGATTTCCGCCTGCAGTCGTCTCACTTTGCAACTACACTCACTTTAGATTGCGATTACTCTCTTGTTTTTAAGCCGCCTGAAACTGTGTCAGAATAGCTTGTTTCATAAAAAGATTATAGTTAATCTTGTGCTGATCAGTTAATGTAAATGCTCCCAACTTGCCAGCATGGACTTGAAAACCCCAGATGGTTATGTTCAGTTGCATGGAAACAAAGCCCCAAAAGAAAGCTAGGCTCCCTCCCCAAAACAAACAAGACCTAGACATACATTTTAGACACTTGCATCAATTAGATCAACTAAAAACAAAAGCTACCGTAAGAACGGGCAAAAGATAAACCCAAAGTTAGAAGAGAAATAAAATAGACCTGTTCTAAAGGGATGGGGGGGGGGGGGGGGGGGGAGCCAGGGGAAGATAACGCCGGTCTTCTAATTTCAACTTGAGTTACCTTCTCTCAGATTGTGGGTCAAGATCATTGGGAAATTTGTGTGTGCGTCATTTGGTGAACAAACATCACATCAAACCCAAGACACGTAGATCTGAATAAATCTATTAATCAATAGATCAGTCAATGGATCAATTAATCAATCAATGATAATCATGATAACAATAATGGTAATAGTAATGTTAATAACAATAATATAGTAGTAGTAGTAGTCCCTCGGGAGCCGACAAAGACGATGGTCTGTGTACTCAGCGATGACGATGACAGCGCATGTGACTCCGCAGCCCGAAGCTGGAAGCACACAGGAGCCCACAGATGACACATCGATGGTCTGAGTTTGGGACTGAGGAGGACGAGGGCCTGTGTCGTCTGACCCTTGCAGCGGCGAGACGCAGTCTTCTGTCCTCTTCGAAGGCAGCTGTTGCTTTGAAGGTGAGGGACCTCCAAGATGATCTGTCAGCAGCAAGGGTTTCCAGCTCGCTAGGTTGGATGTTGCACCATCTGAGATTGCTCTGAATGGTGTCTTTGTATCTCAGTTTGGGCCTTCCCTGTCTGCGTGAGCCTTCTTTGAGCTCACCACACATCAGTTGTCTGGGGACGCGGCTGTCGTCCGTTCTGTTGACGTGCCCAGTCCAGCGTAGCTGAGCCTTCAGCAGCATTGACTCAATGCTTGTCAAGCCAGCTTTGTCCAACACCTCTTGGTGTGTGACTTTGTCCTGCCAGCAAAATGCCCGTAATCATGCGCAGCGATCGCGCATGGGACTGTTCTAGCTGCTTGATATGCTTTCGATACAGGGTCCACGTTTCACATCCATACAATAGTGACGAAATAATGATGATGATGATGATGATGATGATGATGATAACTGTTTCAAGCACAGTGTCCGCCTTACAGGCGCACCAGTTCATGCCCATGTTTTGGCTTTTTCTTTCCATAGGTGAACTGTTGAACTGACTGATGAGGTAAAATAGACCTCTTCAAAACACACACACACACACACACACACACACACACACACACACACACACACACACCACAAATCAGGGGAACATAACGCTTGTTTTTCCATTGAAAAAAAAAAGAAGAAAAAAGATACCTTTACTCAGTGTACGGGCCAAGTAGATAGTTCGAGAGAGTCCAATACCTGATTTGAAGCGCGTGCTAGGATAACGATCAGGACATTGACTATCTGCAGTAAAGGCGCACCTTTTTGTCGTTTTCTTCTTCTTCTTCTTCTTGATTGAATCGTAAAGCTGATTGACTGGGCACAGTTGCTTTGAATGTTCTCATCAACGCCATCATTCTGTCCCATGACAATGAATGGCGAGGTCACTCTTCTAAGGGCGAACTCTAACACAGATGATCTCCCTTGCTGATGTGCGGGATATTGTCCATTAAAGCAAAACCCAGACAAAAAGACGTGATATTTAAAACACAAGTATGATTTTTTGCATTTATGTCAATGGAAAGTTCAACCTAATATCGAAAGATAATTGAAAAGTTCAACATGATATCGTAAGGATGAATTACTGAACAGAAGGGGGGGGAGGGGGGGGGGGAACAAGGAGAAAAGGAAGACAGGGAAATGTAATTTTCCTATTCTGTCCAATGAAGGAGTGCATGTGAGGTAGTTGAGAAAAAGGAAAACGAGAGAGAGAGAGAGAGAGAGAGGAGAGAGAGAGAGAGAGAGAGAGAGAGAGAGAGAGAGAGAGAGAGAGCAAACACAAAAAATATAAATCACAGCACTTATCACGAAACGCGCACACACACACACACACACACACACACACACACACACACACACACACACACACACACACACACACACACACACACACACACACACACCACTAACAGAGAGAGAGAGAGAGAGAGAGAGAGAGAGAGAGAGAGAGAGACAGACAGACAGACAGACAGACAGATCACGGCTGCAACGATCACTTCCACCCTTTCCTTCCTTCCCTCTCTCAGGCATCCACACCCTTCCCCCCAAATCCCCCAACCCATCCTCTTCCACAAACTACTCCCCTGCCTTGCTCATCTTCATCCGTATTTTCACACACACACACACACACACACGCACGCACGCACGCACGCACGCACGCACGCACGCACGCACGCACGCACGCACGCACGCACACACACACACACACACACACACACGCACGCACGCACGCACGCACGCACGCACGCACGCACGCACGCACGCACGCACGCACACACACACACACACACACACACACACATCATCATCATCATCATTTGTTTGAATGCTCAGTGCTGACCCCACTCTATGAGGAGAGAGGTATTCAGATGAATAACTTTGAAAATGTTAATACTGTCTTATATGGTTCATATGTTGCTGAAATTGCCATGGTTATTTCGCAGTCACAGGTTGCAAAATTTTTATGAAGATCAACAATTTTGTGTACCGCTAGGGTATTTCACTCATGTCAATATGCATATATCAGATGTGGGTTTGAAAGTACTAATGTGGGTGATAAGTTAAGTGTGGAGGTGTGTGTGCGCGTGTGTGTGTGTGCGTGTGGTTTTTTTTTTTTAATTTAATTTATTTATTTTTTTTATTTTTTATTTTTTTACATATAAAAGTGTCTAATATCACCTGGCGATGAAAAGACATTAAATAAACCACTGAACTGAACTGAACTGAACACACACACACACACACACACACACACGCACACTTACACACACACACGCACACACAGACACACACACACACACACACACACACACACACACACACACACACACACACACACACACACACACACACCTGTACGACCACGGGCACGGCGTCTAATTAATTCTTGCTGTTAATAGCAGGGCATCGATTTGTGCGGTGGGTGTGCAGCGGCCAGCCCCCTCCCCCCCCCCTCCACCTCCCCCTCAGCCCCCGCCCCCCCCCCTCCCTCTCCATCTGTGGTTTAGGGTAGGGAGGGACGGGTCGATCTGTCGGGCTGACACAAGGTTGAGGGACTGAGGCAGTGGAAGGTTGTGTGAACCATGAAGCTCTTTCGAGGCTGTTCGTCATTCAGAGATATCACATTATGGGTAAGATCTGTCTGTCTGTCTGTCTGTCTGTCTCTGTGAGTGTGTCCGTCTGTTTGGCTCTCTCTCTCTCTCTCTCTCTCTCTCTCTCTCTCTCTCTCTCTCTCTCTCTCTCTCTCTCTCTCTCTCTCTCTCTCTCTCTCTCTCGCTGTCTCTCGGTATGTCTGTCTGTCTGTCTGTCTGTCTTTCTGTCTGTCTGTCTGTCTCTTCCCATGTCTGTCTGTCTGTCTGTCTGTCTCTCTCTCTCTCTCTCTCTCTCTCTCTCTCTCTCTTTCTGTGTGTGTCTCTCTCTGTCTCTGTCTCTCTCCTACTCTAATTCAGTAACATTGTTCTTCTAATTTTCTATGTACACTTTTGCTTTTGAAATCTAAGGATTTTTTTTTTGTCTGTGTCTTTTCGTGGACTTGTCAATGTTTATTGATTTTCAGCTGAGGTATTTTCATTGTTGTAAACTGTTTTGTCACCCACTTTATCTTGAAATTGTTTGGGCTTATTCTTGTCATTTAAGAACTTGCTCACACAGGCTGTAAGAGGTTTTTTTTCTGCTTATTATTTTGCGATTAGTTTAATATAGTATTAACCATAATTATTATGACACAAGACAATGACCCGTGACTTAAAGGAGATGAACGCAGAGTCGAGCATCTCAATGTCAACCATGCAACTGATAAGATGACCGAAATATCATCAACCTTCTGTAATTCGGGAAAAAGCTTTCACATATTTGGATTTTCGGGATGGCATCCGTCCAGTCTTATATCTAACAATGATATGGCAAACCCTGGCTATAATGTTGTTCGCTGAGATCCTGAACAGAACATGGAATTTGGTGTTATTTGCATACCTTCATAAGTCATCAAAATCCAAGAGGACAGAATTTTTTTTAGAAACACTCAACACAGAAACCATCTGGATTGACATCGAGCTTAAATTGCATGAGCCCATGCCTTCTTATGTTTGGTTTTCTTTAGAAATCCATCTGAGCATGTCGAATGGATTGACCGTTTCATGTTAATGATGGAAAGCGCATATGATGAATTCAAAGGTATCATGATATTTGAGGATTTCAGCATAGATCTATTAAAAATAAATAAGCAGTGGAACTATACTTTTGAGGCTCTTGATTTCACACAGCTAATACAAACTCATACAAGGTTCACTGAGATTTCTGAAACACCGATAGATCATCTATATGTTACAAATCCAGACACTTTTCTCCTGATCAGTGTTCCTGTTTATGGATGCAGTGGCCATTCTCTGTATGTTGCACTTGGTCTAAAAAGCATATGAAAATTCTAGGGATAAATCATGAAACAATTATACACAAAAACTTTTTAAAATCAGATTTTAATAAATTTCCGACTAACCCTTCAAATTCACCTTTAAATGAACTATATCAATATACAGAGTCCAATCAGGGTCTAGAAGTGTGGTACTCCATTTTTATGTAGCATATCCAACACACGTGCTGTACTCCAAACCAAAAGAGCCAAGCATCGGATGAAACCTCCTTGGTTAACACATGACATACAGAACGCTATTCATCAAACCGAATGCTTGCTAAACATGGCATTTGGGAAGAACGTAAAAAGCAAAAACATAAAGTAACCTCATTCATTGGAGCAGAAAAAAAGGAAATACTTCTTAACTTAATGAAAAGAAAGACAACAAATCTATATGGAAAGCCATTTATAGACTAACAAGTAGAAATATTTCCTCTTTTTCAAACATAACGAATGACAAATCTGCAAGTACACTGAATCTTCACTTTTCAACAGTGGCTGTTGAGTAATACAAGATGTTAAATTAAAGTTTTACGACCTTGAAGAATTAGAGATACACTGCAAGGACAAAAACATTCTCTCAGATTTACAAATAGGCTCTTAAGACGTTCACTGTGTTTCACGTCATTTAGGCAGTTGAAACAGACAGCTGGAATTCAGGGTTTAGATGGTGAAATTCTTAAACTCTCTGCTCCCGCTGTCGCTGAAACTTTACCTTACACTTATAACCTTTGTTTAGACAAATCATATTTTCCATAAGCCTTAAACAAAGCAAATATTACACCAATATACAAATTATGAAACACGATTGATCTATCAAATTACAGGCCTATTTCAATTTCATCTATTATTTCTAAGCCATGAGAACTGCAGTTTAACAATGTCTTCTCTCCCATGCAATGAAATATCATTTTATCCACCAAACTCAAACGGCTTTCAGAGAAAATCCCTGCTGCTGCATAGCGCTTAGTAAACTAATAAATAAATGGCTTTTACACATGAATAAGAAACAATCCTCAGGAATTTTTTTTTTTTAGATTTCGCTGAAGCTTTCAATGTCATAAATCATGAACTTTTGATAAGAAAACTTCTTTCCAGCACACTACAAATATTATTTGTAAACACAAGCAAATCTAAATTTCATTTCACCGAATAGGGAGTCCCAAAAGGTTAAGTATGAGGTCCTCTGTTATTTTCATTTTACATTAATGATCTGCCGTTACACTTGGAAATTAGCAGACAAATGTTCGTTGATGATACTACTTAAGACACGAGTAATTTTGGCACCCAAAAGGTTTGCAATGGAATTGTAACAAAGTATTAATCTTTTGGCCAAATTGACACAATTTTAATGACATGGCTCTCAGTCTTCAAACGCCTTAATCCACTATGATTACTACAGGACAGAAACATCAAAACCTCAATCAAAATGCAGTAATTTTCATTTGTAATGAAAAAAAAACTAAGAAGTCTTCAGTCACAAAGTCTGAGTAATGACAATAATGTCTCTTGCTCAAAACATTTCCAACGTTTATCTAGAAATGTTGCCAGAATACAGCATCTGTTAAAAAAAGTAAGAACTTTTTAAATTTGCATGAAAACAAAACAAAACATTTTTTCACTCATATATTCAGCTTATTGTTGACTATGTCTCAATGCTTTGGGACTCAGCCAGCAATAATTTATTTAAACCGCAGATTAGCATTTACAAAAGAGCTGTCAAAAACTCACTGGCACACTTGCACTACAAGCAAGCAGGTATTCTCTCACTTCAAGCCAAACTTGTGTGAAGTAAAGGACTCCTTATGCTTAAGACACTCCATGGAAATGCTTCATTTTCTCTGTCAGATATGTTCACTGTTAATGACTACCAATGTTC
>CM031629.1:14992820-14995320 GCA_018398815.1 Conus ventricosus | reverse complement strand
ATGGACGTCAATACGCAATACTGTGACCTTGGTTTGCGTGGCTGGAGGGTAGTTGTAGTCAATCAGTAGACTAACAACTGTTTGTTTGTTTGTTGTTGTTGTTGTTTCTGCCGTCTACTTTTGTATAAAGACGGACAGAGTCTGTTCTTGTCGTGTAGCGTTGAGTGCAGGTTTTAAAGTAGAAGACCTTCGAGAGGCATGCTGAATGAGCTATAGGTGATGCCGGCTGAAATTTACCCGAGCAGCAAATCTACGTCTTGCATGCTGGGAGCCAGACAAGGGAGACCATTCAGAGACAAGCAAGGGAGGCCATTGAGAGACAGACAATGGAGGCCATTCAAAGACTGACAAACAAGGGAGGCCATTGAGAGGGAGACAGACAAGGGAGGTCATTCAGAGGGAGACAGACAAGGGAGGTCATTCAGAGGGAGACAGAATACAAGGGAGATAATTCAGAGATAGACAAGGGAGACCATTCAGAGGGAGACAGAATACAAGGGAGATAATTCAGAGGGAGATAGACAAGGGAGACCATCCAGAGGGAGACAAGAGAGGCAATTCAAAGACTGGCAGACAAGGGAGATCATTCAGTGGGAGACAGACAAGGGAGGCCATTCAAAGGGAGACAGGGGTGGCCATTCAGAGACAGACAAGGGAGATCATTCAGAGCTAGACAGACAAGGAAGGCCATTCAGAGATAGACAAGGGAGATTATTCAGAGGTAGACAGACAAGGGAGGCCTTTCAGACAAGGGAGGCCATTCAGAGACTGACAGACAAGGGAGGCCATTCAAAGGCAGACAAGGGAGACCATTCCATTAGGCATTTTAGAAAAAGGGAGAATTGCTTTTTTAACAAGTTTCAAACCAAACAAAACCTAAACGAACAAGCACAAAGACTTTTTGACCAGTTCAAAATGTTCAACAACTCTTTCCAAACAGAATTTTTGAGTTTGTTATCATAATTATTAATGGCACCCAAAGAAGAAAAAAGAAGAGACGAAGACGAACCAGAAGAAGATGAAAAAATAATAAAGTTTATAAAAACCTTTTGGTGGTAGTCAAATCCATTAGTGAGAAAACTGACGTTTCAAGCCATAGGCCCGTTGTCAAAGTGAAAAGAAGAGGACAGTGTAGACAGGAAAGCCTATGTGAGAATTGGGTGAGAACATTTCATTTAATGATTAAGTTGGACCAGAATAAAGTCACTGATCACTGTTCAGGTGTATTGAGCTCACACAGACACACACTGCAGTTCACACAAAGACACCAACACACACACGCCCCCCCCCCCCCCCTTTTTACCCACCACAACCCCCACAAAACCACATACCCACACACACCACCACCACCCTGCACCACACACACACACACAAAAGGAGGGGAATAAATGGAAATATTCACTATTTAGCCTACTGAAAGAAAAAGAAACAGAGGCTAAAGAAGGACAGGACAGAGAGATTAAGGCAGAAGGGCCCTGGCTCAGCTAGACGTCAGTGACTCTGATGTTCATCCCAGCTGGCTGTGTGGTGCCCAAGCGGCTGATGACAAGGTTCTCCATGTGCTTTCTGTACACACGGTCTCTGGGGTTCTGCCACACTGCTGCTATCTTCGCATGACTGTAGCTGTGATATGGACCAACAAAATGTTGGCCGACTGGGTTGTAGCCCAGCTTCATCGACCTCAGGTGCTCTGAAAAGCGGTCGGCCAATGAGCGGTAGGTCTCCCCAATATACAGCTTGGAGCAGAAGCCCTGAGACCAAAAGAAGCGGGAGAGGATGAGGATCGCGCTGTGGTAGTCATCCCATACCATCCTCACAACCTACCAGTCTGCAGAATCCTACGTGAAAACTTTAGTCTCCTCCAACAAGACCCAGACCTCAAACACATCTTTTCCAAGCCACCGCTGATTGCTTTTCAGAGGGACAAGAACCTGCGTGACATGCTTGTGAGGTCCAAGCTTAGACCGCAGGCCACCCAGTCAACCTCACCAGGGTGCAGACCTTGTGGGGACAAAAATTGCAAGACGGCCCATTCATAGACACTTCAGCTACAGTCGTGGGACCCACTGGCACATTCACTGTGAGGTCCAGTTTAAACTGCCAGTCTAGGGATTTAGTGTACGTCTTGACCTGCACCCTCTGCTCCAAGCTGTATATTGGGGAGACCTACCGCTCATTGGCCGACCGCTTTTCAGAGCACCTGAGGTCGATGAAGCTGGGCTATAACAACCCAGTCGGCCAACATTTTGTTGGTCCATATCACAGCTACAGTCATGCGAAGATAGCAGCAGTGTGGCAGAACCCCAGAGACCGTGTGTACAGAAAGCACATGGAGAACCTTGTCATCAGCCGCTTGGGCACCACACAGCCAGCTGGGATGAACATCAGAGTCACTGACGTCTAGCTGAGCCAGGGCCCTTCTGCCTTAATCTCTCTGTCCTGTCCTTCTTTAGCCTCTGTTTCTTTTTCTTTCAGTAGGCTAAATAGTGAATATTTCCAT
>CM031629.1:14987820-14990320 GCA_018398815.1 Conus ventricosus | reverse complement strand
GACACAGAGACACAGAGACACAGAGACAGACAGACACAGAGGACACAGAGACACAGAGACACAGAGACAGAAGACACAGAGACAGACACAGAGACCAGACAGACACAGAGCCCAGCAGAGACACAGAGACAGACAGACACAGAGAACACACAGAGACACACAGAGACAGAACACAGAGACACAGAGACCAGACAGACAGACACAGAGACACAGAGACAGACAGACACAGAGACACAGAGACACAGAGACACAGAGACAGACCAGACAGACACAGAGACAGACACAGAGACACAGAGACACAGAGACAGACACAGAGACACAGAGACACAGAGACAGACAGACACAGAGACACAGAGACACAGAGACAGACAGACACAAGAGAACAGAGACACAGAGACCAGGACAGACAACAGAGACACAGAGACGAGACAGAACACAGAGACACAAGACACATAGACAGACACAGAGACAACAGAGACACAGAGACAGACAGACACAGAGAAGAGACAACAGAGAGAGAACAGAGACCAGAAGAGACACGAGAGAGACACAGAGAGAGACACAGAGAGAGAGACAGAGAGAGACAGAGAGAGAAGGAGAGACAGAGAGAGAGACGAGAGAGAGAGAGACAGAGAGAGACAGAGACAGAGAGAGACAGAGAGAGAGAGAGACAGAGAGAGACAGAGAGAGACAGAGAGAGACGGACGGACGGTAGGGTGGGATGGAAATGGTTGGCTCAGTGAGTTAGAGCACCAAGTCCACGGTCAAACACTGCAGGTTCAAACCACGCTTGGCGCCCAACACTAAAACTGCAATGTTCACTTACATGTGGAACAAACAAATTATCAGCATTCAGCTACAATCATGCCACATTGTTTACAAACATTAACGCACTAGGCAGGCAAATAAGCACTACTTTTTTTTTCTTCTTTTTTTTTTTAGCAGAATGTCACCAGCCTACCTTTCCTTCTTGGCAACAGATACACACAGAAGGTACAGCAGAACTTCAAGATGATCAGTCAGTAGAACAACACGTGGAGGGACAGGAAGTCTGCGCTAAAACTAAAAACTTGGATTGGAACTGCAAGGGAATCAATCAAGGAAAAAAAAAAAAAAAAAAAAAAAAACACCGCTGAGAAGAGTCACCACAAGACTGACGCAGTTGCATCCCTTAAAAAATGTGTTGCTAATAACAATTTGATGTGCCATTATTATGGCACGTGCGGCCCTAGAGGCGTGTTATCATTCTGGTGGCGTGGTGCAGTGTAAGACAGTGTAAGACAAACCCCACTCTCTTGGGATGACTATCTTTCTGTCTGTTGTGTCATCGTCGAGGAATGTTGACGTTAAACCTGAATATAAGTAACTTTTTTTTAAAAACATCAAGATGACAGTTTGTTCAGAATAATGACGTAGCGAGTTGTTCTTACTAAATTAGATAACATATTGTTCAGATTGATTAGATAACGTTTCGTTCAGACTGACCAGGAGAGTTTGTTGTTTTTTTCTCTCGGAATCATTAGATGATAAAATTATTATTGTCTAGACTGATTAGATGACGTGTTGTTCAGACTGATTAGATGACGTGTTATTCAGACTAACCAGATGACAGATTCTCAGAATCAATAGATGATAATCATTATTGTTCAGACTGATTATATAACGTATTGTTCAGACTAACCAGATGACAGATTTTCAGAATCAATAGATGATAATTATTGTTGTCCAGACTGATTACATAACGTGTTGTTCAGACTAACCGATGACAGATTTTCAGAATCAACAGATAAAATTATTGTTGAGACTCATGTCTTGCAGCTCTTGACGACGAACAGTTCGCCGCTGCCAGACAGAAACAAATGGTGCTGCAAATGGAGGGCCAGAGCCCAAACCTTGTGATTGTATTCCAGCCGTCAGTGCCGCGGTCAAAGACGCTCCAAAGCCAAGAAACCCGCCATCAGTGAGTTCTCAAGTGGGGTGGGGGATTGGGCATCCATGTGTTTTCTATCGTCTGCGTGTTTGTGTGCGATCATTTCATTGGTCATTTTTCTCGTTATTTGTCAGTCTGTGTTTGTTTGTTTGTCTGCTTGCTTGTTTTTTAGCGGTATATATCTTATATTCTTTGGAAGACTCTCAAAGAGTCTGTGGCCAGACCATGGCATCAAATTGCGCACGAAGATAGCCGTGTACACAACTGTGGTTCTTAGTGCTCTTCTCTACTGTTGTGAGACTTGGACCACGTACCACCAACACATCCAACAGCTGGAACAGTTCCATCATCGATGCTTGCGCAAGATCCGCAGCATCCAATAGCAAGACAGAGCGTCTAACCTACAGGTCCAGAAGAAGTGTAGCCTACCTAGCATTGAGTGTATACTCATCGAAAGCCAGCTCCGATAGACAGGGCACGTTGTCTGTATGGAGGACAGTACAATTCCGAAGATGCTGCTCTATGGACAACTGAAGGAAGAACAACGTGACCGAGGAAGGCCTCTGAAGA
>CM031629.1:14963325-14975825 GCA_018398815.1 Conus ventricosus | reverse complement strand
TGAAAAAAACAGCAATAAATCAACTTACCCCAGCAGCAGAAAAAGAAGTCCACAGGTTGAAAATCATCCTTGTTCACCAGCACTCCTGAAACAACATTCAGAGGAATAATTAGTGAAGTGAGTGACCATGAGTGAACAATTAAAAAAAAAAAAACTTCTCTTAAAAATGATATTTACGAGTGAGCATAATCGTCGTATGCTCCTTTATCTATGTGTGTATGTATGTAAGCAGGTATTTAAGTGGAAATACGAGTATACCAGGGCTAATCTGACTTTGACTGGTTTCCGTTAGTTACTTATAAACTATGCGCAAAAGTATACACGTATGTGCGTATGTGCTTATGAGACTACATTCGCATGTTTGTACGTGCACATGTGTGTATGTGTGTATGTATGTTTGTATGTATATGTATGTATGTATGTATGTATGTATGTATGTATGTATGTATGTATGTATGTATGTATGTATGTAAGTATGTAGTATGTATGTATGTATGTATGTATGTATGTATGTATGTATGTAGTACGTACGTACGTACGTACGTACGTACGTACGTACGTACGTACGTATGTATGTATGTATGTATGTATGTATGTATGTATGTATGTATGTATGTCTGTACGTACATGCGTGTGTATGTATGTATGTGTATGTTCCAGATATTATCAGCTAAGTTTTTCCCCCAAATAATGGATGTGAAAGGATATGTATGTGTGTATGTGTGTATGTGTGTGGTATGTATGTATGTATGTATGTATGTATGTATGTATGTATGTATGTATGTATGTATGTATGTGCGTATATATGTATGTATGTATGTATGTATGTATGTATGTATGTATGTATATAAGTGTGTATTGTATGTATGTATGTATGTATGTATGTATGTATGTATGTATGTATGTATGTATGTATGTATGTATGTATGTATGTATGCATGCATGCATGCATGCATGCATGCATGGATGGATGGATGGATGGATGTGTGTGTGTGTGTGTGTGTGTGTGTGTGTGTGTGTGTGTGTGTGTGTGTGTGTGTGTGTATGTATGTATGTATGTATACTGAGAGGCAAAGAAAACGCAATTCCATTGTCAACTGACAATTTTATTGAAATGAAACAAACACACATCAAAGCAAATGCGTGTGACAAAAGTGCGACCACTGTACATTAGTTTGCCCATAACAGGTCCACATTCGCCTGAAGTGAAGCCCATTTAGGCCCGACAGAAGGAATACACTGTCAATATCTGGTGTGTCCCCCTTGAGCACGAACACAAGCTTGCAAACGCCGGGACATTGAAGCGCACAAACGACGGATGATACGGATCGGTATCACGTTCCAGTGATGCTGCAATGCTTGGGTGAGCTCAGCAACGGTAGTTGGGGATTCTGCTGACCTTGCACACGTCGTCCAAGTTCGTCCCACAAATGTTCAATGGGATTCATGTCTGGGGACACGGAGGGCCACTGCATGACATCCACATTGCTGTCCCGAAGGAAATTTCGTGTGAGAACGGCTGTGTGGGGTCGAGCATTGTCCTGCTGAAACACTAGTCTGTTGCCACCATGCTGTCTCCAGAGAGGAAGAAGAACTGGCTCAAGAACAGTGTCAATATAACGCCTCTCCGTCAAGTTGCCTGGCACAAACACAAGCTCCGATCGAAATTGAGCATTTATGGCACCCCAGACCATTACCCCTCCACCCCCATAACGATCTCGCTCAATGACACAGGGTTGCGCAAAACGTTCACCCTGACGTCGATACACACGATCACGGCCATCCGGGAAAGAGACATTGAACCGGGATTCATCCGAAAAAACAACATTCCCCCAAACCCTGTTCGCCAGAAAGCCACCTGCGGCAGCCCATCGCTGGCGTGCTAGTCGATGGCGATGGGTTAAGATCTGACCTTGGTATGGTCGACGTGCCCGTAGCCCTGCTGCTGCCAGACGCCGACGCACGGTACGGCTGCTGATTGGTCTTTCTCTAGTCCCAATAGTGTTGCGGGCTGTTTGTGCAGCTGGCTGGAAACGATTCCGGAGGTGCTGCGTGACAATGTAGCGGTCCTGTCGTGCCGTCGTCACACGTTGGACGCCTGGGCGTGGACGGTCGTTTACACTTCCAGTGTTTTGGTGCCGAGTCGCAAGACGGGTTATGGTTGATGGGTGTACATTGAAATGTTGTGCGGCCCTGATGTGAGCAGTGCCTGCCCTCAGCATGCCAATGGCTTGATTTCTCTGGTCTGTAGTTAACCGCGGCATGGTGCGAACGAGTGTCAGTAAAACGCCAATGTGTGTTTTTATAGGGGACAGTCATGGGCTGTTTGCCTGCAATCACATTATGCCTGTGTTGCACGTGTTTTGCAGTTATCAGTAAAAGATGTGTTGGAGTGGTTTACTCATGACGTCATGAACCCAACTGTGCCTGTCAATACAGATCGTCGCAATACAACATACGCGTGCCAGGTTGCATGCCTCGTGCATAATTCACATTATTTTGGCTGAGGTGACATTTTTCGGGGACGAAATGGGGATTGCGTTTTCATTGCCTCTCAGTATAGTATGTGAATACGATTGATCCATTGAATGAATCCAGTTTCATGTTTATTCTTAACCTTTTCCAGCAAACCTATTTGGAAGCAAGACGTCAGTTTGTTGTTTGGGACGTACATATGCAGGGATACCCCTGTAACATCAGCGCCAAGACATAGTCAAACGTCAGAGAGATGTGTCTTCCGTTCTTTTTCAGCTCCCTTTTTCCCCATACCTTGTTTACATGAACACTTACCTGCTGTTTGACCTACATTTATTCCTTACACTTTTAGTCTAAATATGTGATCAAATGCCACTAGGTAAACATGTGTTTTGGGCCTCAGAAAGAAATTATCCCGGCCTAAATTTTTCCTCTACCTTGGCTGTCCCAACCAGTGTCAACCCACAGAAACATCAGTGGTTTTTGATCATCGTGTTCGTTCCAGATATTATCAGCTACGGTTTTTTTTTGTTCCCCCCCCCCCCCATCCCCAAATAATGGATGCGAAAGGATATACAACGCATTGTACATACGTGGTAAATCTACGAGGATATCGCATCTCACTTCGTTCTCTGTGTAATGCTGTCTGCGTTTGGTGGTGATTTTCTGAATTCTACTTCAGTGGCCGGGAAAAAAAGGTCGGTGTCATCAGCCAAGGCAAGCTCCAGTGGTTGTCAGCATTGTGTTGAAGTGCAAAAGTAATTTATGTTTCAAGTAGCTACTAAACAGAATGGGGGGGGGGGGGGGGGGGGGCTAGTAAACAGCCTTTGCGCAATCCCTGATAGTTTGGGAAGAAAAGGCTGAGGTTGGTTGACACTGTTTGCGTCTGTGCGGAGTGTTGCTATGACAGTAGTAACATTGTTTTTTAAAAACTAAGATCCATCGTATTGTGCCAGGCATTTTCATGCCAGGCATGGTCAAAAGCTGTCTGGAAATCAAGGAATGTGGTAGGTATTGCATTGGTGAAGGCGTTTCTCTGTCCATCGCCTGAAGGGAAAAGACATATTGGAAAGATACGTTCAAAGGGGCTTCTCTGCTTCCCCAGCTGTGGCTGTTCTGCTGCAAGATGTTTTTGCCTGCCTTTGTCAAGAGTCTGTTTTGCAGAACCACCAGCATCAGTTTCCTGGCAGGGCACATTGACCATTTCGCTGTCCTACCTCCATCCCACGTGCGGGCAGGTTCCCCCACTGCCAGGACAATGAAGGTTTCCGTGGTCTTCTTCTTCTTCTTTGCGAACGTCTTGGTCTACACGGTCAGTCCGGCCCTTGTGATGAATCGTGCCGTTTTCTCCAGCTCTTGTAGACTGCCGTTAGAGCTTCGTCATTAGAGCTGTCTCTGTTGGCCACACCTCTCTCCTTGGCTGTTCATGTAGTGGGCATTTTTAGAGCGCATGCTCCGCTGACTGTTCTTCCTGCCCACAAGGAGCCGGAATAGCTCAGCTGGTGTAGCGCCGGACTCGTAATCTTGGTGATCCTGGGGTTGCGGGTTCGAACCCCCGCGGGGCGTTTCGGTTACAGGGGGATTTTTCCCTCGGAGTTAACATTGGTTCTGACTCCATTTCCCATACAGTCCTTCGAATGAGACTATAAACCGAGGTTCCGTGTGTGAACGCACGCATAACATCTTGCACACACGTAAAATCCCATCACCAACTTTCGGAAGAGTAGGCCAGTTTGGCCGTTGGTATGGATGACACGTTACACATAGCATGCACCCTGCGTGAGAAATGGAAAGAATGAAGGAAGTACGGAAAGTGATGTGAACGACATTGAACGATACTGACTGGAGGACACGGGAAACGACTGAATGAAGCGCCAGCTGGCAGCTCTTCAGTCGGCACTACCCAGGTAGGCAGCCGTTGTGCAAACGAGTGTGGATTGTAAAGCGCTTAGAGATTGGTCTCCAGCCGAGAATAGGCGCTATATAAGTATTCATTACTATTATTATTATTATTATTATTATTATTATTATTATTATTATTATTAAGGAGAGACTGGAAAAGGCACCATCTTGAGCTCTCGGCGCAAGTGACTGTTAAGTCTGATGCGCCCGGTGCAGAGCCCCACCGGGACACTTTGTTGCTCTCTGGACAGCAGATGATAATTATCCTTGGGTGTCCTGGGCGTTGTGATAGTCCTGGATGATGCTTAGCATCTCGCTGTAGGTGATGCTGTTGTCATACTGCTCCTTTTTGAGCACCCTCCCTCTCCAGGTGATCAGCCGACCCGTTGTCTGGAATCCCGCAGTGGGCTGGAATCCACTGGAGCACCATTCTTCTGTTAGTAGCAGCTTTTCCTGCAGTGCTTCGCTGAGGCTTGGGAGTTTGCTGCTCTGAAAATACCTGCAGAACAGAGAGAGAGAGAGAGAGAGAGAGAGAGAGAGAGAGGAGAGAGAGAGAGAGAGAGAGAGAGGAGAGAGAGAGAGAGAGAGAGAGGAGAGAGAGAGAGAGAGAGAGAGAGCGTCAGGTAGGAAGACAAGCTGACAGGTGCCACCGTGAAGCGGCAGCTAGCGGGGAGACAGCCTGGATCAGTCTACCAGCGCTGGCGTCTTGTTCTTCATTACTCTTAGCTGCACAGTTCTTTCTCAGTTCGCTCTAGCAGTTAGTTCTGTGCATTATTTGAGGGAGGAAATCGTTCATATTCAGTGTGTTGTAGCCTTATGTTCATTTTTTTTTTCAGTGTGTCAAAGGTTTGGTTGCTGTTGCCTTCATTCGTCCAGCTTTGAATTCTTCTCTCAGTTGGTGAGACTTCTCTCTCTGTGCCCCTGTCTCTGTTTGTCTGTCTGTCTGTCTGTCTGTCTGTAAGTATGTATGTATGTATGTATGTATGTATGTATGTATGTATGTATGTATGTATGTATGTATGTATGTATGTCTCTCTCTGTCTATCTATCTGTCTGTCTGTCTGTCGGTGTCTCCCCCTCTCTCTGTCTCACCCTCTCTGCCTCTCTGTCTCTGTCTCTCTCTATCTTTCTCTCTGTCTGTCTGTCTGTCTGTCTGTCTCTCTCTCTCTCTCTCTCTCTCTCTCTCTCTCTCTCTCTCTCTCTCTCTTTCTTTCTCTCTTTCTCTCTTTCTCCACACAACTTTCACTTATTCGTCCGACTTTATGGTAACGATGTTCCACTAGACTGAAAAGAACTTTATGGCCTCCACGACTGAATGGGCGATGGAAATATAACTTCATGGATACTTGGCAGTACGCGTATCTGCATATCTAAATCATCATGTTCTTGAAGTTTGGTTTGTTACAAAGTTGCTTTATATGCCTCTCTCTCTCTCTCTCTCTCTCTCTCTCTCTCTCTCTCTCTCTCTCTCTCTCTCTCTCTCTCTCTCTCTCTCTCTTATCTACCCAACCACCACCCCCTCCACCCAACATGAACACGATCACGCACATACACACACACACACACACACACACACGCACGCACGCACGCACCACCCACCCACCCACCCACCCACACACACACACACAATCTCTCCGCCTTTCCTTGTGCCTGTCCGATTGTCCGTTAATTTTTCCCTCCATGCTTTATATGCTTTTATATTTACATTGCGAACTGATCGGGGCGAGGACTGGAGGTAAAGAAAGAGTATGGTCTTGTCTCAACTCTGTGAAGAGCCTTTGGGATGTGACACTGAAGAATAGTTCACCAAGTTCCCCCAAGCTCTGTTGGCTACGTGCCAAGTCCTGGGTCCCTGTAAACAGTCAGGACAGAGCCCCCACCCCACCCCCACCCCTCTGCTATCAGACATTCTGTCACCCGGTATCCTCTCCACGTCTATGGCCTTGGTCTGATTCCGTCGGGGTCACCGGTATTGGCAAATCCATGGGGGCTGTCGTTGGACGGACGTGGTGGCGCCCTCCGGAGGGAGACCTCACTCTCACCGGCTCCGCGACTATGCGATTCTTGTCGTCAGTAGAGCGGGGGGGGGGGGGGGGGGGGGGGTTAGTAGGTGGTGTTCTGCGCGTGTTGGATCAGAACAGGCAGTACTGAACACCACGGAAGCGAGTTGGCGGCAGTGCATACAGTGTCTCCTCCGATGGGTTACCTCTTGACGACTTGACATTGGCTGGCTGCTCCGTGTGGATTGCCGGTGCCGGGACTGTGAGCGTGTGGACGGCGGGCTCGGAATGAGCGGTGTGGGTGCAGTGCCACTGAGGTGGCAGGTGGCACTGAAGATGGGACAGCAACAACAACAACAACAACAACAACAAAGAAAGAACAACTCTTTCACCCTGAACTGCCTGTAGCAGGCGAGGAGTAAACCCAGCAAGGGGAGGGAGGGAGGGGCTCCGCTAGATTCGACACGCCCGAGGCACACACCGGATGGCCGACGACAGATCTGTCACTGGTCTGTGTTCTGTTTGGCTTGATGTTCCTGCCATCGAGACCCGACGCTACTACTGCGGTGTCCAGTGTCTCTTCCGCTGTACATAAGTTCCCTTGTTGCGTGGCCTGAGTGGAGAATATTATCAGTGACCCGAGGCTTGTCAGTTTTGTCGCTGTAATCCAGGGGCTCTTGAACCAGTTGGGAGCGAGTGAAGCAGCAAATCCCTCCCTGACGTTTAGCATTGGTTCTCTCTCTCTCTCTCTTCTCTCTCTTCTCTCTCTCTCTCTCTCTCTCTCTCTCTCTCTCTCTCTCTCTCTGTCTGTCTGTCTCTGTCTCACTCTCTCTCTCTCTCTCTCTCTCTCTCTCTCTCTCTTCCTGTGTCTCTGTCTCTCTCTCTCTGTCTCTCTCTCTCTGTCTCTCCCTCTTTCTCTCTCTCTCTCTCTCTCTCTCTCTCTCTCTCTCTCTCTCTCTCTCAACTAATCCATACGTTATTTCTTGTAAGCATTCTAGACGTCTTGGCGGCGGCTGAAAGTGATGACAGGTGTAAACTTTACTTTAAACCGTTTTCTTTCCAATGACGATCATTGAGTTTCTGTTGTGGAGATTTTAATCATTATTTATTGTGAATTCGTGGCGAGAGAATGGCATGCAGAAGGGGAAAAAAGTTACAGGCCTTTGAAGGCAGTAAGCTTTGAAAAAAAAAAGCCGCCTTTGCATGGAAATGCTAAATGCTAATACACAATGGTAGGGACGGACGCTCTTTGATGTTGTCATCCATATTGTTAATGACATCCTCTTGGGAGGTTGACTGCATCCAATATTCACTGTCCTCCTTCTCACGCTTCCCCTTCCCTCCTCAAATCCTTCTGCTCTCCCCCCCCCCCCCTCTAGCGTCCTGCCCACTCCCCCCTTCCTTCCCCCACTTCCTTACCCAGGTGAGCAAGAACTCACGCCATTGTTAGCTGTGTCTTCTTTTACACCTCCTGAGTGGCGCTCTGTCTTCTGTCCACTCATGTTTGCCCGGCCTGTCTTTTTATATCCGAAAAGGGCTGACAGGATTAACGTCATTGTTTGCTCAGTCTTTTTATATCCCTAAATGGGTGAAAGGATTGACATCATCATTTGCTCTGTCTTTTTTATACCCCTAAATGGGTGAAAGGATTGACATCATCATTTGCTCTGTCTTTTTTATACCCCTAAATGGGTGAAAGGATTGACATCATCATTTGCTCTGTCTTTTTTATACCCCTAAATTGGTGGAAGGATTGACATCATCATTTGCTCTGTCTTTTTTATACCCCTAAATTGGTAGAAGGATTGACATAATCATTTGCTCTGTCTTTTTTGTACCCCTAAATTGGTGGAAGGATTGACATAATCATTTGCTCTGTCTTTTTTATATCCCTAAAGGTGTGAAAGGATTGACATCATCATTTGCTCTGTCTTTTTTATACCCCTAAATAGGTGAAAGGATTGACATCATTATTTTCTCTGTCTTTTTATACCCCTAAATGGGTGAAAGGATTGATATCA
Organism: Conus ventricosus; assembly: GCA_018398815.1. NCBI lineage: Eukaryota > Metazoa > Mollusca > Gastropoda > Neogastropoda > Conidae > Conus > Conus ventricosus. Next base: position 14,967,427 of record CM031629.1, on the reverse strand, counting down.
TCATTTTCTCTGTCTTTTTATATCCCTAAAGGTGTGAAATGATTGACATCATCATTTGCTCTGTCTTTTTTATATCCCTAAAGGTGTGAAAGGATTGACATCATCATCTGCTCTGTCTTTTTATATCCCTAAATGGGTTAAAGGATTTACATCATCATTTGCTCTGTCTTTGTTATCCCCTAAAGGTGTGAAAGGATTGACATCATCATTTTCTCTGTCTTTTTATACCCCTAAATGGGTGAAAGGATTTACATCATCATTAACTCTGTCTTTTTTATATCCCTAAAGGTGTGAAATGATTGAAGTCATCATTTGCTCTGTCCTTTTTATATCCCTAAAGGTGTGAAAGGATTTACATCATCATTTGCTCTGTCTTTGTATACCCCTAAATGGGTGAAAGGATTTACATCATCATTTGCTCTGTCTTTTTTATATCCCTAAAGGTGTGAAATGATTGAAATCATCATTTGCTCTGTCCTTTTTATATCCCTAAAGGTGTGAAAGGATTTACATCATCATTTGCTCTGTCTTTTTATATCCCTAAATGGGTGAAAGGATTGACATCATCATTTGCTCTCTTTTTTATACCCCTAAATGGGTGAAAGGATTGACATCATCATTTTCTCTGTCTTTTTATACCCCTAAATGGGTGAAAGGATTTACATCATCATTTGCTCTGTCTTTTTTATATCCCTAAAGGTGTGAAATGATTGACATCATCGTTTGCTCTTTGTTATACCCCTAAATGGGTGAAAGGATTGACATCATCATTTGCTCTGTCTTTTTTATATCCCTAAAGGTGTGAAAGGATTTACATCATCATTTGCTCTGTCTTTTTATATCCCTAAAGGTGTGAAAGGATTGCCATCATCATTTGCTCTCTTTTTTATACCCATAAATGGGTGAAAGGATTGACATCATTATTTGCTCTGTCTTTTTTATACCCTAAAGGTGCAAATGGATTCATACTTATCATTACTGGTCTGTCTTTTGTTATACCTCTGTAGCGGTAACATGATTATTTGCTCTCTCTCCTTTTATGCCCCGAAAGGGATGAAAAGAAAGAAAAAAAAGGAAATTAGTTGTGTCTTCAGTTATAGCCCTTGAGGGGTGAAATGGTTAACCCCCTTTGTGTGCTCTTTCACACAATCAGCAATAGTGCGTGATCTCCTCACAGGACATCAACATCATTTTCAGTATAATCGTGATCTACATTTTCACAACGGTGATAGAATAGACAACCTTAGCGGTTTCTTTTATTTCTTTTTTTTATTATCTTGATTTTATTAATATCGTTCTTCTGTGTTAACTTCCTCTACATCTCCGCAACGGTAATAGAATAGAAAACCTTGGCATTTTTGTTATCTCAATAGAGATGAACATCATTGATCATTGTATCTTCATCTACATGTCCGCAACGGTGATAGAATAGACAACCTTGGCGTTTTTGTTATCTCAATAGAGATTAACATCATTGATCATTGTATCTTCATCTACATCTCCACAACGATGAGAGAATAAAAAACCTGAGCATTTCTGTCTTAATGAAGACTGACATCATTCTTCATCGTGTCTTCCTCCACATCTCCAGAACGATGAGAGAATGAAGGGAAATGGATGTTTGTATCTAAGTCTCCTCCTTTCGCCAGATTCGCCTTTCCCTGTCCATGTCCTATGGCGTCATGGCGGTTGTCTGCTCTTGACGTCTGGTGGACTGTGGTGGCGCTGTCTTCAACATGTCTGCTGCCGCAGTGGGTTTGGGCAAAACAGGTGGGTCGTTTTCTGCTTACATTCAGCCATGCCATATGCAAATCCCATCCGTTATTTTCTTACATCACCCTTCTTCTTCTTCTCTCTTCCTCCTCCTCCTCCTCCTCCTCCTCCTCCTCTTCTTCTTCTTCTTCTTCTTCTTCTTCTTCTTCTTCTTTTTCTTCTTCTTCTCTTCTTCTTCTTCTTCTCTTCTTCTTCTTCTTCTTCTTCTTCTTCCTCCTCCTCCTCCTCCTCCTCTTCGTCTTCTTCTTCTTCTTCTTCTTCTTCTTCTTCTTCTTCTTCTTCTTCCTCTTCTTCTTCTTCTTCTTCTTCTTCTGTATGTCTCTGTCTCTATCTCTCTGTCTCTCTGTCTCTCTCTCTCTCATGTCTACGCGTCAGATGCTTCGCTCTCTCGCTGCTTCTTCTGGCTCTTTTATAGACAACCACAGTCATTTTACTCCTGTCGTAGCATCAACACGTGCAGCCCGCTGGTACACACACACACACACACACACACACACACACACACACACACACACACACACCCCACACACACACACACACATTTGAAATCATGATTTAAGGAGGAATACATACATAGAGGAAACTACTTTGAGCTCATGGTCGAAGATCCATTTAAGTATTAAAATAAAAAGGAGGGGGGGGGGGTGTCACAAATGTGCGACCTAATACCCCAAGCATCACCAGTCACACCACAGTGCTGACAGCAGCTTAGAACTGTGCTAGAACAGTCGTCACTGGGACTTCTTACAAGATGCAACTACCCACTGATTATTAAGCACCGAATAATAATTGGCTTGGCAAGTAAGCAGTCGATCGAGGAAAAGAAGTGGAGGTTCACAACTTCTCCATCATCATTTCAATGACTCGTTGCACATTTTTAAAAAAACAAACAAACGGGGAAAGTGGGGGAGTTGAATTCATGGAAAGGAGGGTGGGGGTGGGGGTGGGGTGGGGGTGGAGGGAGAAATGGGAGTGAAAAGGAGGCCGTTAGAATATACACTTTATGTTCTTCACGGGCAGCATATTATAGACTTCCATCGTCTGTCCATGGTCCTCTTTCGTCCTTTGAATTGGACTCATCAGTGGAAACCGGCTGTCTGTGTTGGTTGTACAATGGTGACATGTTGTATTTTTGCAACGGGTTTGGCACCGTCACCGACGTGGGATGATAGTGAGGTGTCCTGTGTTCTGTGAGAATTCAGTGTGTGTTCATCATCATGCGGTGATAGTGAAAATGTTCTGTGTTCTGTGAGAATTCAGCGTGTTCATCATCATGCGGTGATAGTGAAATGTTCTGTGTTCTGTGAGAATTCAGCGTGTTCATCATCATGCGGTGATAGTGAAATGTTCTGTGTTCTGTGAGAATTCAGTGTGTTCATCATCATACATGATTGTGAAATGTCCTGTGTTCTGTGAGAATTCAGTGTGTTCATCATCATGCATGATAGTGAAATGTCCTGTGTTCTGTGAGAATTCAGTGTGTTCATCATCATGCGATGATAGTGAAATGTTCTGTGTTCTGTGAGAATTCAGTGTGTTCATCATCATGCGATGATAGTGAAATGTTCTGTGTTCTGTGAGAATTCAGTGTGTTCATCATCATACATGATTGTGAAATGTCCTGTGTTCTGTGAGAATTCACTGTGTTCATCATCATGCATGATAGTGAAATGTCCTGTGTTCTGTGAGAATTAAGTGTGTTCATCATCATACATGATTGTGAAATGTCCTGTGTTCTGTGAGAATTCACTGTGTTCATCATCATGCATGATAGTGAAATGTTCTGTGTTCTGTGAGAATTAAGTGTGTTCATCATCATACATGATTGTGAAATGTCCTGTGTTCTGTGAGAATTCACTGTGTTCATCATCATACATGATTGTGAAATGTCCTGTGTTCTGTGAGAATTCAGTGTGTTCATCATCATACATGATTGTGAAATGTCCTGTGTTCTGTGAGAATTCAGTGTGTTCATCATCATACATGATTGTGAAATGTCCTGTGTTCTGTGAGAATTCACTGTGTTCATCATCATACATGATAGTGAAATGTCCTGTGTTCTGTGGGAATTAAGTGTGTTCATCATCATACATGATTGTGAAATGTCCTGTGTTCTGTGAGAATTCACTGTGTTCATCATCATACATGATTGTGAAATGTCCTGTGTTCTGTGAGAATTCAGTGTGTTCATCATCATACATGATTGTGAAATGTCCTGTGTTCTGTGAGAATTCAGTGTTCTCATCATCATACATGATTGTGAAATGTCCTGTGTTCTGTGAGAATTCAGTGTGTTCATCATCATACATGATTGTTAAATGTCCTGTGT
>CM031629.1:14950825-14953325 GCA_018398815.1 Conus ventricosus | reverse complement strand
GGCCTGACACATTGATAATGATAACGACAGCCGCCGTTGAGTCAGCGGTGTACAACGCAGATTGCTCACCGATGGATGAAGAGTTCGAAGCCCTGTTGAGCATTATTTTTTTTTAATTTATTTTATTTTTTATTTATTTTTATTTATTTATTTATTTATTTATTTATTTTTTTATTTTATTTTTTTTTTTTTTTTTGGGGGGGGGGGGTTGCTGCCTCGATAGGCTCCTACCCAAGTTGCTGTGGGGGAAAGAAAACCAGGCAGATTGACACCACACCGTTGAATCTCATCAGTTGAATGGACACCTCTCTGAGCCTGTGGCTCAAATACCCTGACCGAACACGCAAGGGTCCGTCTCTCTCGGGCCTGGCTGACGTCAGGATATATGATGTTTGGAAACCCAGCGTAGAGTACAGCCCTGTCATGTAGTTTCTAGCGAGAAAACAAACTTGATGGTGTGGACCTCCATAATCCTTATGTTTATCAATCAGCATTTTAAAAAATAATTCTTAAATCTTTCACGCCCTGCTCTCCCAGTGTCACCTCAAAGTTTCGATAATCCTCTGTGCCCTTGGGGTCTGTCTGGGCCGTCAGGATCGGCAGGTTGTTCTGGACTGTCATCGGGAAAATGTGTTGGCTCCCTCTCTCATTGGATTCTAACGCTGGCACTGCGACTGAACAGTTATTGTCGTCAGGAAGGGGTTAGTAAGTGGCGTCCTGCGTGTGCCAGATCAGAATCGGCGCCACTGAACACCACCGAAGTGACATGGCAACAGTGCAGCGTCTGTTTTAGTGGGTTGTCTCATGAAGTCACCGCCTGCGTGCGCTCGCGCGCGCGCACACACACACACATACACACTCACTCACAACACACACACACACACACACACACACACACACACACACACACACACACACACACACACACACACACAACGCGCGCGCGCGCTCACACACACACGCACACACACACACACACACACACATACACACACACACGCACACACGCACGCACGCACGCACGCACACACACACACACACACACACACACACACACACACACACACACACACACACACACACACACGCAAACACAGACACACACAGACACACAGACACACACACACACACAACACACACACACACACACACACACACACACATACACACACACACACACACACACACACACACACACACACACACACACACACACACACACACACACATATACACACACACACAAGCACGCAAACACACACACACACACACACACACACACACACACACACACACACACACACACACACACACATCTATGGCCTGTTCCACATCGGACACATCAATTTGCATCACTTGATATGCGCACACTCACCAGCACAAAGCGTTTGTGGTGACGTAAAGCCGGGGATCCTGAGAGATCAACAGTCTACTATCTCAGCTGACACCTTCAGTCATTCGTGCCGGCAGCCACTGGAAAGGCCCAATATGAGCTCGTCCCACTTTCTTAGAGTCTAGTCTTGAGTTTGTTCCAATAATATTTGTTTGGTTGACCTTTCTTGCTCCTCGGTTTAGTAAGGATGTGCGGCCACTTCCTCTGTTGATGCTGAGTTCTACTAGATGGTCTGCGGCATGGTGGCTTCGATCCGGTTTGCTGGAGGTGATTCTTTAGCTTTCTTATCATATCAGACCGACCGAACTGTAATGAGCTGTTTGGTTCAGTTAGTTCGAAACCAGTATGGTCGTTACTCCATGATCTTGTTGACGGACGAACGAACGAATATACACACGAACGCCGAAGGAATACGAGAGAACCTTGGAGAAGTTCTTAGCATAAGAACGACTTTGTGTGTTGCCTGTGGCAGGCGAAGATCTACGAGTGGCTGCTGCCCTGGACTATGAAACAGCTTCCATGCGAAACACCGACCTCACCATCGTAGCCAGCGACGGCTCCTGCGCGTCAGAGCCAGGCAAGGTCCGCGTCACCATCACTGACGTCAATGAGCCGCCCGTCCTTCAGCCTGCCGACAAAGCCTATTGGGTATACGAGGGACAGGTCAGAGCCTATTTCATTTTTTAAATATTATTTGTACGTTTATTTATTTATTTATTTTGTTTATCTAATAATCTATTAATCACATATTCATTTATCTATTTATGTATCTATTTATTAATCTGATTCTTATTTTTTTGTATTTATTCATTTTTATCTTATCTATTTACCTATTTGTTTATTTTTTTTCATTTGTTTCTATGTTTGTTTATAAATAATGGAAGCATTTCCACATACTTAAAAATGAGGCTCACCCAAATCGGGTACATCCCCCTGCCTAACTGTAAAAGATCCCCCCAAAATTCGTAAAGGGTCACCCTAAATCAGTGACGAGCACTCTGCGATGGGAGCAGGATTAATGTGAATGAAACCAACAGACTGCAGCTCATCTAAACATCAAAAGAAGGAGAACTAAACCTCGGCCAGTGGCAGCCGGTAATGGTGGAC
>CM031629.1:14918325-14923325 GCA_018398815.1 Conus ventricosus | reverse complement strand
GTGAAGGAGTTTTGGGGCCATGTAAGATGGTGTCTGGTTTGGTGAGGGGGCAGATTTTGCAGTTGGGTTTGGAGCAGGGGTGAGTACCTGGTGGTGTAGCTGTGGTTCTGTTCAAACTGGATCGCACGAGGAGGTCTTTGAGGTTTTTGTCACGTTTGAATGTGATCATGGGTTTGGTATGGAAGGGGGGTTTGTGGTTATGTATATGTGCCAATTGGATTTGAGGATCTACAGATGGGGAGGGTGTGCGGGTGGTAGAGGAGGTAGGCTGTGGGTCTGTCTGTCTTGGTTGGATGCTGGGTGTCCAGAGCAGATGTTCTGGATACAGCTATGGTGCGGCGGAGTGCTGCATTGATGATGGAACTGGGGTATCCGCGGTTGGTGAAGAATTGTGACATTTTGGCTGCTTGTGTAGTGAAGTCTCCTCGCTGGAGCAGAGTCTGCGGAGACGGAGAAATTGTGAGTATGGGATGCTGTCTTTAGTGTGCGGGTTGTGGGAGGATGAGTAGTCTAGGTATGCATGTGCGTCGGTGGGTTTGTAGAAAATGGAGGTTTTGAGTAGGCCTTCTTCTAGGGAGATGGTGATGTCTAGGAAGTTGACCGACTGCGAAATGGTGTAGGTAAGTCGGATAGATGGATGGAAGGTCTGGGGAAAGTTTGAGGAAGTTGAGGAGGTCTTGTTTTGGCATAGATGTGGCTCCAGTCCATCATCGATATACCTTTTGTACAGTTCAGGTGTGGGGCCTGTGTATGTGTTGAGTAGGCGGTGTTCCAAGTGTCCCATGAAGAGGCAAGCATAGGCTTGGTCCCATTTGGTACCCAAAAGGTATATCGATGATGGACTGGGAGCCACAATCTATGCCAAAACAAGACCTCCTCAACTTCCTCAACTTTGCCAGACCTTCCATCCATCTATCCGACTTACCTACACCATTTCGCAGTCGGTCAACTTCCTAGACATCACCATCTCCCTAGAAGAAGGCCTACTCAAAACTTTGGATTCTCTCTTGAGGGCACATAAGACCGTATGGCGAAAGCTTGGCTGTGTCTGGAGTGGCACTGTCTTCATCTGTCCGTGGGCAGGGGTGGTTGGGTCTGTGGGGTGTGCTCGGCAGCTGAAGGGTGGTTGTTTTTCGCCGGTGGGCTCTGCAGTCATGAAATACGGGCTGGTACACCCATGGGGGATGCTACTTTGGGGCTGTTATGAGCTGCATCCTGTAGTCTAATTTACCTCTGTTCAGGAGCAGTTATGTCCCTTGATATCTTAATGGAGTGTCCTGCGCGTGCCTGTACCCATCGTCAACACAGCGCAGGCCTCCAAGGGTGGTACAGGACTGCTCTAAAGGCAGGTGAAGACAGTGCTTCTTTGGGTCCTCCCCCGCACCTTCGGGTGTTTCTTTTTCTTCTTTGCCTTAACTAGGCTGACCCTGGAGAAAGGTCCAGTGACGGTGAGGAAAGACCCACTGACCACAGGGAAAGTCCTGTTGACAGTGGGAAAGACTACAACTTTGGATTCTCTCTTGAGGGCACATAAGACCGTATGGCGAAAGCTTGGCTGTGTCTGGAGTGGCACTGTCTTCATCTGTCCGTGGGCAGGGGTGGTTGGGTCTGTGGGGTGTGCTCGGCAGCTGAAGGGTGGTGTTTTTCGACGGTGGGCTCTGCAGTCATGAAATACGGGCTGGTACACCCATGGGGGATGCTACTTTGGGGCTGTTATGAGCTGCATCCTGTAGTCTAATTTACCTCTGTTCAGGAGCAGTTATGTCCCTTGATATCTTAATGGAGTGTCCTGCGCGTGCCTGTACCCATCGGGCAACACAGCGCAGGCCTCCAAGGGTGGTACAGGACTGCTCTAAAGGCAGGTGAAGACAGTGCTTCTTTGGGTCCTCCCCAGCACCTTCGGTGTGTTTCTTTTTCTTCACCATTTCGCAGTCGGTCAACTTCCTAGACATCACCATCTCCCTAGAAGAAGGCCTACTCAAAACCTCCATTTTCTACAAACCCACCGACGCACATGCATACCTAGACTACTCATCCTCCCACAACCCACACACTAAAGACAGCTCCATACTCACAATTTCTCCGTCTCCGCAGACTCTGCTCCAGCGAGGAAGACTTCACTACACAAGCAGCCAAAATGTCACAATTCTTCACCAACGCGGATTACCCCAGTTCCATCATCAATGCAGCACTCCGCCGCACCATAGCTGTATCCAGAACTCTGCTCTGGACACCCAGCATCCAGCCAAGACAGACAGACCCACAGCCTACCTCCTCTACCACCCGCACACCCTCCCATCTGTAGGTCCTCAAATCCAATTGGCACATTATACATAACCACAAACCGCCTTCCATACCAAACCCATGATCACATTCAAACGTGACAAAAACCTCAAAGACCTCCTCGTGCAATCCAGTTTGAACAGACCACAGCTACACCACCAGGTACTCACCCCTGCTCCAAACCCAACTGCAAAATCTGACCCTCACCAAACCAGACCCCATCTTACAGGGCCCCAAAAACTCCTTCACAGTCAACGCACATTTTCATGTCAGAGCCGCAACATTATATATGCCATCCACTGCAGCTGTGTGGCAAGATCTACATAGGGGAAACGTCACGCACACTTGAAACACGCATCGCTGAACATCTGGCTGATATCCGCCACCACGACCCAAAACCCGTCGCCCTACACTTCAACCACACCCAACACAACATCGACCATGTCAAAGTTATGGCACTCTGGCAGTCACAGAGTGACAGCTTTGAACGCACAACTCAAGAATCCCATCTCATTTCCAAACTGGGCACACTACACCCCCAAGGCATCAATATCCAACAATAACCAACACACATACCCACCTCTTCCACATCAGTTGGCAATATCCCCTACCAACACACACATACACACACACATACACACACACTTACATACACACCACCACTTCTCTTCACTCACTTCATACAGTAGTTACAGCAACCCTCCATCTATCTAATCTTAATTTTGTTTTGATCCTTCCCTTAAATCCCCACACACACACACACACACACACACCTTTTTTTTTTTTCTTTTTTTTTGATCATTATCTATCCACCATTACCACAACCATCACAAGATATCATACCATCCTAATAAACTAGACACACAACCCTATCATATCACACACACACACCTCCCCTGACGAACCCCCCCCCCCCCCCCCCCCTCTGTTTCCTCTCCCATAATCCCCTGGCCTCATGTCATTTCCGCCTTCATGGAGAATTACGGATAAGTCATTTTCATTCCCCCTTTTTTTTGTTTTTCGTAGTTTGTACTGTCCCACATGTTAAATGTGATTTATTTTTTCGCCTGATGAAGACCAAGTGGTTGAAATGCATCGTGTCTTGTCTTGTGCTTTGTTTGTCAATGTCATTGGCGGTAAGTTCTAAAACTCTATTCCTGATCTTGCTTCGTTTCGCCGCCTTCAGTCACTCCATTTTGAAATTTTAAATAAACAAATAAATTATTTTTTAAAAAAGTCCACACCCAAACTCATCGGCTAAAGTACCAGCTAAACTCATCAGCTAAAGTCACCAGCCAAACTCATCGGCTTAAGTCACCAGCTAAGATCATTGGTTACAGTCACCAGCCAAAATTCATCGGCTACAGTCACCGGCCAAAACCATCGGCTAAAGTCAGCAGTCAAACCCATCAGCTGTATTCACCATCCAGACGTATCAGCTAAAGTCTTTAGATGAACTCAACTAAAGTCACCAGCCAAAACTCATCAGCTAAAGTCACCCGCCAAACTCATCAGCTAAAGTCACCAGCCAAACTCATCAGCTAAAGGCACCAGCCAAACTCATCAGCTAAAGTCACCAGCCAAACCCATCAGCTAAAGCCAGCAGTCAAACCCATTGGCTAAATCTAATTGCAAAGTGAGACGACTGCAGGCGGAAATCTAAACAAATTTTAAATAAATGTTAGCGAACCGCCCAGAGAAACGTGGACAAACGAGTCACAAGACAAAACACAACGCGTTTCGACCTCTTAGGTCTTGTTCAGGTGAGACACGAACGAATAAAATAACGAAAATTCACTCAGCTTCGATCGGTTCAGATCGCTTCAGAGTTCAGCGCAAGGAAGAAGGCGTTGAATGATGTCGAACACTTTGATATATTGAACTGTGTGTTTGTTAAAGAGACACAAAAAAGGAATTCTGTTCCAGTGGTCTTGAGGATGCTTGTGTGGAAACGGTCAACAGTTTCAGCACACAACAGCTGTTTCGTTCAATTGAGATCTCTTCAGGCTTGCTACTGGATTACGGTTATCAGCAAAGAAGAAGCACTTCAACACACACAAAAAGAAAACAACAACGTGTGTCATAATGCAACAAGAATCAGCAGCCAAACTTATCAGCTAAAGCCACCAACTGTTCAACCCAGCAGCCGAACTCACCGGTCAAAGCTAGCAGAGCTAGCACCAGTAGCATGCCATCCATCCGTACTCAGCCAAGGTGAAGGACTTGACCACAGGCAGGAGGCAGGATTCCACGGTCTGAAAGAGAAGAGCAAACAAGACACGTAAGACAAGACAGGAGAAGATACACGGTTTGAGTGTTACAAGTGAAGATCACCGTGTGTGTGTGTGTGTGTGTGTGTGTGTGTGTGTGTGTGTGTGTGTGTGTGTGTGTGTGTGTGTGTGTGTGTGTGTGTGTGTGTGTGTTCGTTCGTTCTTTAATTTAATGTCTATCCACTTTACAGTGATCTTAGACAAAAACAAGAGACAAACGAACAGGCATACAAACAAACAAAGACAAAACAGAAAAACACATGTAAAAGGGGCCGGTGTGTGTATGTCGGTGTGTGTGTGTGTGGGGGGGGGGGGGGGGATACATGTGTGTGCTGTTTAAAAAATGTCATTAAAAGTGTATGGAGTATGGAGTCTGTTTAATTAATGAGATACCAATAAGTGACTATCACTTTAACACCATTCTAATCTACCGGCATAACGGTAAAC
>CM031629.1:14905825-14913325 GCA_018398815.1 Conus ventricosus | reverse complement strand
TGTCACACACACCGAAATCGTGATGACTGTGGATGAACAGGTTGCCAGTTGCATTGACAGTCGTATTGGTGTTACATTTCTTCCGTGATTTGGTTTCCTTATTACGATGGTTTTTTTTTCTGACATGTATTGTTTGTAATTATTCTTTGACAGTTATTTCGTGAACAACAACTCCCCAACTCCCCATGAGAATGGGTTTTGTACGCTATCTCGATAAATGTTTCATTTATTTTTTCTCTCTATGTTTGTCGGTCTGTCCGTCTCTCTCTCTCTCTCTCTCTCTCTCTCTCTCTCTCTCTCTCTCTCTCTCTCTCTCTCTCTCTCTCTCTCTCGCTCTCTCTCTCTCTCTCTCTCTCTCTCTCTCTCTCTCTCTCTCTCTTTTTTCTCTCTCTGTTTGTCGGTCTGTCCGTCTCTCTCTCTCTCTCTCTCTCTCTCTCTCTCTCTCTCTCTCTCTCTCTCTCTCTCTCTCTCTCTCTCCTCTCTCTCTCTCTCTGCCTGTCTGTTTTTCTGTCTGTCTGTCTATCTGTCTACCTGCCTACCTGTGTCTGTCTGTCTCTCTCTGTCTGTATGTCTGCATGCGTGTGTGTATATGTGTGTGCGTGCGTGTGTGTGTGTGTGTGTGTGTGTGTGTGTGTGTGTGTGTGTGTGTGTGTGTGTGTGTGTGTGTGTGCGCGCGCGCGTGTGGTGTGTATGGACCTTTGTCCCTCCCCCTCTCTCTCTATCTCTCTCTCTTTCTCTCTCTCTTTCTTTCGCTCTCACCTTAAAGGAGGTGTAATCAATCAGCAGACCCCAAAGAGGTCTGCACAGGGCGCTCATCAATGACCCCACCGTTCCCATGGAAACTAGCAACATGTCGTTATGAATATGGGTCAGCCCTAGCTCCTGAAAACCCACGTTCAATCACATGTAAATGCATGTTAGTCCTGTCTCTTTAATATGGGTCAGCCCTAGCTCCTGAAACCCACGTTCAGATCACATGTAAATGCATGATAGTCCTGTCTCTTTAACATGGGTCAGCCTCAACTCCTGAAACCCACGTTCAGATCACATGTAAATGCATGTCAGTCCTGTCTCTTTAACATGGGTCAGCCTCAACTCCTGAAACCCACGTTCAGATCACATATAAATGCATGTTAGTCCTGTCTCTTTAACACGGGTCAGCCCTAGCTCCTGAAACCTACGTTTAGATCACACGTAAATGCATGACAGTCCTGTCTCTTTAACATGGGTCAGCCTGAACTCCTGAAACCCACGTTTAGATCACGTGTAAATGCATGTTAGTTCTGTCTCTTTAACATGAGTTATCCCTAGCTCCTGAACCCCACGTTTAAATCACACGTAAATGCATGATAGTCCTGTCTCTTTAACATGGGTCAGCCTCAACTCCTGAAACCCACGTTCAGATCACACGTAAATGCATGTTAGTCCTGTCTCTTTAACATGGGTCAGCTTCAACTCCTGAAACCCCCGTTTAGATCAGGTGTCAAATGCATGTCAGTCCTGTCTCTTTAACATGGGTCAGCCTCAACTCCTGAAACCCACGTTTAGATCAGGTGTCAAATGCATGTCAGTCCTGTCTCTTTAATATGGCTCAGCCTCAACTCCTGAAACCCACGTTTAGATCACGTCTCAAATGCATGTCAGTCCTGTCTCTTTAACATGGGTCAGCCTTAAATCCTGAAACCCACGTTCAGATCACATGTAAATGCATGTTAGTCCTGTCTCTTTAACATGGGTCAGCCTCAACTCCTGAAACCCACGTTCAGATCACATGTAAATGCCTGTTAGTTCTGTATCTTTAACATGGGTCATCCTCAACACCTGAAACCCACGTTCATATCACATGTAAATGCCTGTTAATTCTGCCTCTTTAACATGGGTCAGCCTCAACTCCTGAAACCCACGTTCAGATCACACGTAAATGCATGTTAGTTCTGTCTCTTTAACATGGGTCAGCCTCAACTCCTGAAACCCACGTTCAGATCACACGTAAATGCATGTCAGTCCTATCTCTTTTACATGGGTAAGCACCAACTCCTGAAAAGCCACGTTTAAATCACACCTAAATATATGCTAGTCCTGTCTCCTTGATATGGGTCAGCCTTAAATCCTGAAGCCACATTCAGATCACACATACAATGCATGTCAGTCCTATCTCTTTAATATGGGTCAGTCCCAGTCTCTTAATCCCACAGTCATATCCCATATAAAACGCATGTTAGTCCTATCTCTTTAATATGGGTCAGTCCCAGTCTCCCAAACACACAGTCAGATCACATATAAATATATGTTAGTCCTGTCTCTTTAATATGGGTCAGCCACAGTCTCTCAAACCCACGGTCATATTATATATAAACGTATCCTAGTCTAATACATTTGATATGACCAACCCCAGTCTCTCAAACCCACGCCCAGATCACAAAATGTATGTTAGCCCTGTCTGTTTAGAATGGATGTGCCCCAGTCTCTCAAAACCACGTTCAGATGGCATATAGATATATATTAGTCCCATCTTTTTAATTTCGGTCAGCCTCAACTCCAGAGGACACATTTAATCACATAGAAATGTTTGTAAGTCCTCTGTTTTTAACATGGGTCAGCCTCAACTCCTGAAAAGCCACGTTCACATGTATACATCTCTTAAGATGGGTCGGCCTCCACTCTGAATCGACGTTCAGATCACACATGCCTGGATGTCAGCCCTATTGCTTTTATATGGAAAGAAATCTTAAGTGAAGCAGGAAAAAGTAAACAGTAAAGAAAAAACACGTAGGCAAACGTTTTCTCCCACAATGAAATAATTACAGACCCGTAACTCCAAACGAACGTTGCTTTACGACACGAAATCGCACAGAGTACACAGAACAAGAAATGAAACAAGGCTGTGCCAGTCTTGAATAAACGTTAATTTGTATCTGTTCATTTCTCCAGCTGTTGTTACCGTGTAGATGTGTCAGGTGCGAGGTATATTGGAAAACTTGGAACATCCGTTTTTCGGGGATGTCTTTTTTTTTCTTTTTTTTTTTCTTCTTTTTTCGTTTTTTTTCTTTCTGTCCCAACCTCTGCGCCACCTCAGAGGCAGTGCACTCACACCGCTCATTCCGACACCCCGTCCACAGCCACAGCCCGGTCGGCCCCGCCGCAGCCCCGGCACCGGCAATCCTCAGGGAGCAGTCAATGTCAAGTCGTCAAGAGGCAACCCACCGGAGGAGACACTGCACTGCTGCCGAATCACTTCGGTGGTGTTCAGTGGCGCCTGTTCTGATCTGACATATGCAGGATACCACCTACTAAGCCCCCTACTGACGATTATAATTGCTAAGTCGCGGAGTCGGCGTGAGTGAGCTCTCCCTCCGGAGGGCGCCGTCACGTCCGTCCGACAGCCCCCATGGACTCGCCGATACCGGTGACCCCGACGGAACCAAACCAAAGCCACAGACGTAAAAGAGGACATCGAAACTGAGGTCACCATGAGAGCAGGGCATGAAGGGCCACAGAAATTGAGACTTTTTTCGTATGCTGATCGATGAGAATGAGGACGATTAAGATGATGCTACGGATTTCCATATCGGTCTGAGACTACATGACAGGGCTGTACTCTACGCTTCCTTTCATAATATATCCGGCGTCAACCAGGCCCGAGAGATACAGGCACCTGCAGTGTTGGTCATGACATTTGAGCAACACTCTAGAAACGCATTCATTAAGTGGATGAAACTCGACTGTGTGGTCCCAGTCTTCCCAACTGAGTCCGCATCAAACTCAACTCTGGGTAGGAGCCAGTCGGGGCAGAAAAACCCACATGACTCTGATGGATTCGAACCCACGACCTCCAGCCGGAGTCTGCGACGCTAACCCCTTCGCCACGGCGGCTGGTGGGGATGTCTTCTTGTTTGTTCTGTGTGCTCTGTGTTGTCATTTCTGCTAGGCGAATTGGTGGCGTAAGCAGCATTCGCCTGGAGTTATGGGCCTGTAATTATTTCATCGTGGGAGCAAAAGTTATTCAAAGTGTTTGTTATTTATTCTGGGGCGGACTCAACTCCTAAATCCACGTTCAGATCATCCCATATAAATGTATGTCAGTCCTACTTCTTTATTATGGGGCAGCCTTAAGTGATTCAGATCACATAGAAATGTACGTTTGTCCTATCTCTTTAATTAGGGTCAGCCTCAGCTCCTGAAAAAGCCACGTTCTGATCACATATCCATGGGTGTTAGTCCTATCTCTTTCACATGGATCAGCCTAAACCGAAGCCACGTTCAGATCATATATCAATGGGTGTTAGTCCTATCTCTTTAATATGGATCAGCCTAAACCAAAGCCACGGTCAGAAACACATATCAATGGGTGTTAGTCCTATCTCTTTAATATGGATCAGCCTAAACCAAAGCCACGGTCAGATCACATGTCAATGGGTGTTAGTCCTATCTCTTTAATTAATGTGGCTCAGCCTCGACTCCTGAAGCCACGTTCACATCACATATCAACGGCCCACGTTCAGATCACAGACAAATGTATGATAGTCCTATCACTTTCATATGGAAGGAAATCTTAAATGAGGCAGGGAACAGTAAGCAGTAAACAGCAAACACGTAGGCAAACTCTTCCTCCCACGATGAAATAATTACAGGCCCGTAACTCCAAACGGACGTTGCTTAAGACGCCAAATCGCCGGGCAGAAATGACGACACAGAATACACAGAACAAACAAGGAGACACCCCCCCCCCCCCCCCTAAAAAGACGTTTTAAGCTTGCCCATATACCCGTCCCTGACACATCTATACTGCAGCAACAACTGGAGAAAGGAACACACACACACACACACACACACACAAATTAACATCGATTCGAGACCTGCACAGCCTTTTCGATTTGTTACCGTTCGTCTATGTGTTTATTTGAGTTTATTAAAGATCGAAAAGGCTGTGCCAGTCTTGAATAAATGTTAGTCTGTTGTTGTTTATTACCTTGTATCGCCCACTCACAGAGTTGTTCATTAGTGACATTTGCACGGATTATCACCTTGTATTGCTCAACCACAGCGTGGTTCATCAATATCATTTTCATGGACTATTACTTTGCATTGGCCAATTACAGAGTGGTTCATTAACGTCATTGCCATGGATTATTACTGTCTATTGCCCAATTACAGAGTGGTTCATTAACATCAATGCCACGGATTACTACTGTCTATTGCGCAATTACAGAGTGGTTCATTAACATCAATGCCACGGATTACTACTGTCTATTGCCCAATTACAGAGTGGTTCATTAAAATCAATGCCACGGATTACTACTGTCTATTGCCCAATTACAGAGTGGTTCATTAACATCAATGCCACGGAGTACTACTGTCTATTGCCCAATTACAGAGTGGTTCATTAACATCAATGCCACGGATTACTACTGTCTATTGCCCAATTACAGAGTGGTTCATTAACGTCATGGCCATGGATTGTTACTGTCTATTGCCTAATTACTGCGTGGTTTATTAACGTCATTGCCATGGATTATTACTGTCTATTGCCCAATTACAGCGTGGTTCATTAACGTCATTGCCATGGATTATCACCTTGTATTGCCCAACCACAGCGTTGTTCATCAATGTCATTTCCATGGATTATCACCTTGTATTGCCCAATTACAGCGTTGTTCTTGTGTCATTCTCATGGATTATTACCCTGTTTTGCCCAATTACAGCGTTGTTTTTGTGTCATTTTCATGGATTATTACCCTGTTTTGCCCAATCACAGCGTTGTTCTTGTGTCATGTTCGTGGATTATTACCTTGTATAGACCAATTATAGCGTTATTCACCAATACCATTGTCATGGATCATGAAACTGTATTGTCCAACCACAGCGTTGTTCAACAGTGACATTGTCAAGGATTATTACCTTGTATTGCCCAACCACGGCGTTGTTGATGAATCCACACGCGAAGACGACACCCCACAACACGTAAAATGTACAATGGCGAAACAATTGCCTTGGAGACACTCCTCCTCCTCCTTCTCCCCCTCCTTCTCCTCCTCCTCCTCCTCCTTCAGCTCCACTTCCTCCTCGTCCATTCTCTTCATCAGCTTTCTGCATTGTCTGTAGCACTGTCTCTTGAGAGCTGAAAACAAAGAAAGTTAACAACTGACACCAGAGCCACAAGAGCCGATGCTGCACCACAACATTATATTCAGAAAAGAGGTGTCGTTGGGCTTGGACGGTTTTAGTCAAGGAAGAACCCTACATTGGTGGTTTTCCTCAGTAACAGAATAGTAGGATCAGGCAAGGAGAAAACGTTATCAAATGTCAACACTGTCACCACAACATGCACAGCATAGGCTACAATGAAGGAGGAAGGAGGAAGGACAACGTGGCGGGGGTGACGGATGGACAGCTGAGGTGGTGAGCGTGTAAAAGAGAGAGAGAGAGAGAGAGAGAGAGAGAGAGAGAGAGAGAGAGAGACAGACAGACAGACAGACAGAGAGACAGAGAGACAAAGATAGAGATCTTATGATAAATGTGTGTGCGCGGGTGTTTTTTTTTTTCTTATTTGTTTGTTTTTACTGTTTTCTCGTAACATTTTTGCTTCGGTCTTTTCAGGGCTATTGCCACGCAGAGTCCTGTTCTGAAGGAAAGAGATAAAAAAAACAAAAAAAAAAACGGCGATAAGACATCACTGAATACTATGTCATGATGCGTACACTATGAACATCTTGAAGGCTCGTACAAGTAGGCCGTGACGAGGGCGTCAGGCATACTCCTGAAATCAGTGATCCCATTTCCAAAAGGTTGCTCCTTTCTTTCCGAGGGTGATGATCCTCTGGTCTGCTGGTTATCCCCGCATTCTTTTGGGCTTTTTTTTTTCTTTTTCTTTTCTATATTATGTGGGTCCTCCAGCCTCCGATGTTTTTCACTCACTCTTTGTTTCCGTGTTTGTTTGTTTTTGTCCCTCCCTTCTTCTTCAGTAAGTCTTATTCACCAGACAAATCTGTATGTTCTATTAAGAGATGGACGTTCGGATGCGGACTTAATATATTGGCGTCTAATACAAGAGTTCCTAAGTGTACTAATGTGCAGTGTACTGACACTTTCATACTGTTTCTTTTATAACAAAATAGCGTATATGCATGGAAAGAGAGACGGACAGATAGACAGACAGAAAACAGAAATACTGTTTGTTTATAACAAAATAGCGTATATGCATGGAAAGAGAGACGGACAGATAGACAGACAGAAAACTGAAAACAGAAAGAAGAAAACGAAAAGAAAGAAAGGACCATGAGGATCAGTGGACATGGTTCGTGATGCACCATGAATTGATATATGGTCGAATATATTTTACGAATTTGAATCCAACCCACCACCACCACCACCACCACCACCACCCTACCCTGTCCTCTCCATCTCAGTCCCATACTTTTGCGCATTTCTCGTAAGTTACTTTTGGAATGAAGAAGCAGAAAAGAGTGCAAGGATAACACAAGAAAGGAACACACAACGATG
>CM031629.1:14890825-14895825 GCA_018398815.1 Conus ventricosus | reverse complement strand
CAGGCAGACAGACAGACAGACAGATAGACAGTGGGACGGACAGAGAGACAGAGACAACGAGAGTACCTTATTCAAGGCAGAGTAGGGAGAACCATAGACAGTGCCTAAACCAAGAGAGGGGAGAGCGCCAAAAGTGATCACCAGAGGTACAGTGGACCTGTATTGTCCAGTAGGACAAGGTCACTCCTATCCTGTCAACCAGAGAACATTTAGTTACTGATTTATCTATTTTGCTTATTTGTTTACTTCTTTATTCATGCATTTATCTCTTTCGTTCTTTCTTTCGTTCTTTCTTTCATTCTTTCTTTTTTCTGTCGTTCTTTCGTTCTTTCTTTCTTTCGTTCTTTCTTTCTTTCTTTCTTTCTTTCTTTCTTTCTTTCTTTCTTTCTTTCTTTCTGTCGTTCTTTCTTTCTTTCTTTCTTTCGTTCTTTCGTTCTTTTCTTTCTTTCGTTCTTTCTTTCTTTCTTTCGTTCTTTCTTTCTTTTTTCTTCTTTCTTTCTTTCGTTCTTTCTTTCTTTCTTTCTTTCTTTCTTTCTTTCGTTCTTTTTTCTTTTTTCTTCTTTCTTTCTTTCGTTCTTTCTTTCTTTCTGTCGTTCTTTCGTTCTGTCGTTCTTTCGTTCTTTCTTTCGTTCTGTCGTTCTTTCGTTCTTTCTTTCTTTCGTTCTTTCTTTCGTTCTGTCGTTCTTTCGTTCTTTCTTTCTTTCTGTCGTTCTTTCGTTCTGTCGTGCTTTCTTTCTTTCGTTCTTTCTTTCTTTTTTCTTCTTTCTTTCTTTCGTTCTTTCTTTCTTTTTTCTTCTTTATTTCTGTCGTTTTTTTCGTTCTTTCTTTCTTTCTTTCTTTCTTTCTTTCTTTCGTTCTTTCTTTCTTTCGTTCTTTCTTTCTTTCTTTCGTTCTTTCTTTCTTTTTTCTTCTTTCTTTCTTTCGTTCTTTCTTTCTTTCTGTCGTTCTTTCGTTCTGTCGTTCTTTCTTTCTTTTTTCTTCTTTCTTTCTTTCGTTCTTTCTTTCTTTCTGTCGTTCTTTCGTTCTGTCGTTCTTTCGTTCTTTCTTTCGTTCTGTCGTTCTTTCGTTCTTTCTTTCGTTCTGTCGTTCTTTCGTTCTGTCGTTCTTTCTTTCTTTCGTTCTTTCTTTCTTTCGTTCTTTCTTTCTTTCTTTCTTTCTTTCTTTCTTTCGTTCTTTCTTTCTTTCTTTCTTTCGTTCTTTCTTTCTTTCTTTCTTTCTTTCTTTCTTTCTTTCGTTCTTTCTTTCTTTCTTTCTTTCTTTCTTTCTTTCTTTCTTTCGTTCTTTCTTTCTTTCGTTCTTTCTTTCGTTCGTTCTTTCGTTCTTTCTTTCTTTCTTTCTTTCTTTCTTTCTTTCTTTCTTTCGTTCTTTCTTTCTTTCGTTCTTTCTTTCTTTCTTTCTTTCTTTCTTTCTTTCGTTCTTTCGTTCTTTCTTTCTTTCTTTCGTTCTTTCGTTCTGTCGTTCTTTCATTCTTTCTTTCTTTCTTTCGTTCTTTCGTTCTTTCTTTCTTTCTTTCGTTCTTTCGTTCTGTCGTTCTTTCGTTCTTTCTTTCTTTCTTTCGTTCTTTCTTTCTTTCTTCTTTCTTTCGTTCGTTCGTTCTTTCTTCTTTCTTT
The DNA here is from genome assembly GCA_018398815.1 of Conus ventricosus. Classification (NCBI taxonomy): domain Eukaryota; kingdom Metazoa; phylum Mollusca; class Gastropoda; order Neogastropoda; family Conidae; genus Conus; species Conus ventricosus. Next base: position 14,894,215 of record CM031629.1, on the reverse strand, counting down.
CTTTCTTTCTTTCTTTCGTTCTTTCTTTCTTTCGTTCTTTCTTTCTTTCTTTCGTTCTTTCTTTCTTCTTTCTTTCGTTCTTTCGTTCTTTCTTTCTTTCTTTCTTTCTTTCTTCTTTCTTTCTTTCTTTCTTTCTTTCTTTCTTTCTTTCGTTTCTTTCTTTCTTTCTTTCTTTCTTTCGTTCTTTCTTTCTTTCTTTCTTTCTTTCTTTCTTTCTTTCGTTCTTTCTTTCTTTCGTTCTTTCTTTCTTTCGTTCTTTCTTTCTTTCTTTCTTTCTTTCTTTCTTCGTTCTTTCTTTCGTTTTTCTTTCTTTCTTCTTTCTTTCTTTTCTTTCTTCTTTCTTTCTTTCTTTTTTCTTTCTTTCTTTCGTTCTTTCTTTCGTTCTTCTTTCGTTCTTTCTTTCGTTCTTTTCTTTTTTCTTTCTTTCTTTCTTTCTTTCGTTCTTTCTTTCGTTCTTTCGTTCTTTTTTCTTTCTTTCTTTCGTTCTTTCTTTCTTTCTTCTTTCTTTCTTTCTTCGTTCTTTCTTTCGTTCTTTCTTTCGTTCTTTCGTTCTTTCGTTCTTTCTTTCTTTCTTTCGTTCTTTCTTTCTTTCTTTCTTTCTTTCTTTATTTCGTTCTTTCTTTCTTTCTTTCTTTCTTTCTTCTTTCGTTTCTTTCTTTCGTTCTTTCTTTCTTTCTTTCTTTCTTTCGTTCTTTCTTTCTTTCTTTCTTTCTTTCTTTCTTTATTTCGTTCTTTCTTTCTTTCTTTCTTTCTTTCTTTCTTTCTTCCGTTCTTTCTTTCTTTCTTTCTTTCTTTCTTTCTCTCTTTCTTTCTTTCTTTCTTTCTTTCTTTCGTTCTTTCTTTCTTTCGTTTTTCTTTCTCTCTTTCTTTCTTTCTTTCTCTCTTTCTTTTCTTTCTTTCTTTCTTTCTTTCTTTCTTTCTTTCTTTCTGTCGTTCTTTCTTTCTTTCTTTCTTTCTTTCTTTCTTTCTTTCTTTCGTTCGTTCTTTCTTTCTTTCTTTCTTTCTTTCTTTCTTTCTTTATGTATGCTTTCATATATGGATTTGTTTACTTATTAATGCGTTTATTTATGTCACATTTATCGGTATATTTTAATTATTATCCATATATCTTTCTTTCTTTCTTTCTCTCTTTCTTTCTTTCTTTCTTTCTTTCTTTCTTTCTTTATTTCGTTCTTTCTTTCTTTCTTTCTTTCTTTCTTTCGTTCTTTCTTTCTTTCTTTCTTTCTTTCTTTCTTTCTCTCTTTCTTTCTTTCTTTCTTTCTTTCTTTCTTTCTTTCGTTCTTTCTTTCTTTCGTTCTTTCTTTCTCTCTTTCTTTCTTTCTTTCTCTCTTTCTTTCTTTCTTTCTTTCTTTCTTTCTTTCTTTCGTTCGTTCTTTCTTTCTTTCTTTCTTTCTTTCTTTCTTTCTTTCTTTTTTATGTATGCTTTCATATATGGATTTGTTTACTTATTAATGCGTTTATTTATGTCACATTTATCGGTATATTTTAATTATTATCCATATATGAATTAATTGAGCAGCCCATGTAACTTGCATAGCTCCTCACAAACTGTCGAATGGTTGGACTTCAACGATGGTGAGTGGATAGATTCTGCAACCGTGTGTCTTCACCGCTTGATCGTCTTTTACAAGTTTGTAAAAGAAATATCAGACCCTTGAAACCATCCCTTTCAATAGGGATGTCTCCTTCTTTGTTCTTGTGGTCGGAGTTGCCATTTCTGCTAGGCGATTCGGATTCGTGAGCAGCATCCGTTTGGAGTTATTGATGTCCAGTTATTTTATCACGGGAGCAAGAGCCACCCTACTTATTTGTTCATTCCTTCCAGTCAAATGTTTTTTTTTCACTGTCCTCTTACTCGTGTCCTGTTTCCGTGAGCACGTGAAATGTCCTTACCACAGCAGAACATTGAAGTCAGCCGCAAAACTGCCAAAGCAGAGACCAAAATGTCTCTTACGAAGAACACATCGCCTGATAAGCTCAAACCTCCTACTGAACAAGGCATCTGAACTAGTTTCTCCGAGTTTGCTGATGTAATAAATATTGCTTTGTGGTAAAGCCAGACAACGAAGGCACTGAAAATTTTGGATCAGACCGTTACTTGGACAAGCACAATTTCGAGCACTGAGGTAGCGCAGCGTTTTGCAGAATGGATAGACAACCTTCCACAATATTTCGAAAGTACAGCAGGCATCTTCTCTCTCATGATTACTGAGGCAAAGCTATCTGAAGGCCATGAGATCAGTCCTTTCTTAGAGCTTTTTGTTTCGTTTTAAGTGGGTCAGTTCATTGATTTGAAATTATTTTTCAGCTTTTTTTTCGATAAAAAGGAAGCTACTTCTCCCTATACATGCTGATTTTTTTTCTCTTTTTTCATAATCTCTATATGCTATTTTCAAAGCCAGTCAGCATTGCTTTACTTGGCATTCTGAATCACCAAAAGTACGGAATGATGTGCAAGAAGTTACTGGTCATTCTGATTCAACCAAAGTACGAAATGGTGTGCAGGGCATTACCTGGAATTCTGATTCAACTAAAGTACGAAATGGTGTGCAGGGCATTACCTGGAATTCTGATTCAACCAAAGTATGGAATGAGATGCAAGAAGTTACTGGGTATTCTGAATCACCAAAAGCGCGGAATGATGTCTAAGAAGTTACTGGGCATTCTGAATCACCAAAAGTACGGATTAATGTGCAAGAAGATACGGGCATTCTGAATCACCAAAAGTACGAAATGGTGTGCAAGAAGTTACTGGGCATTCTGAATCACCAAAAGTACGGAATGATGTCTAAGAAGTTACTGGGCATTCTGAATCACCTAAAGTACGGATTGATGTGCAAGAAGATACGGGGCATTCTGAATCACCAAAAGTACAGAATGATGTGACTAAAGGCGCTGAGTATCTGAATCAACCAAAGTACGGAACGATATGCAGGAATTACTTGGAATTCTGAATCAAGCAAAGTATAGAATGATATGCAAGAAGTTACTGGGCATTCTGAATCATCAAAAGTATGGAATGATGAGCAAGAAGTTACTGGGCATTCTGAATCATCAAAAGTATGGAATGATGAGCAAGAAGTTACTGGGCATTCTGAATCATCAAAAATACGGAATGATGTGCGAGAAGTTACTGGGCATTCTAAATCACCAAAAGTACGGAGCGATGTGCAAAAAGTTACTGGCGTTCTGAATCAACAAAAGTCCGGAATGATTTACGGAAAGTTACTCGAGGTTAAAACATTGCAATCGATGAGTGCATTAGCTTATGATGTCGTCATCGTCATCATCATGATAGTTTTCTTGTTGTTGTTGTTGTTGTTCTTCTTCTTCTTCTTCTTCTTCTTCTTCTTCTTCTTCTTCTTCTTTCTTCCTTTCTTGTCTTTTTTT
>CM031629.1:14885825-14888325 GCA_018398815.1 Conus ventricosus | reverse complement strand
GAAATCTTCTTTTGATAAATTAATATTGGCAAAAAACCCAATCAAATTTATTTCTAAACCCGCTCAAATTCCCAACCAATGTACAGAAGAAAGGGATAACATAGTCCCAAACCCTATTACAAATAAAAATATTAGCCCAAACGGAAGACTTGAAAACATAAGAAGAGGGATATAATCGAATTACCCGAAGCAAAGTTAGCAGCCCTGCTTCACTCCAAGTCTCTTCTTTACTCTTTTATTGAGCCCAGTCTAAAGATCCTTCATTCCACTCATGAAAAAGCCCAATAATAAGAATTAACAAAAAAGTGAATAATCCTAAAATTAATCCTATCGATATTTCACCTCTAACTCTTACTAAAATCGGAAAAAAGTAAAACAATTTCAATATCGAAAATAAGAAAGATAATTGCTAGCAAAAAAAACGAAGAGAAAAAGGCAAACGAGCCGACTTAACAGGATCAAAACCACACTCAAATGGAGATCTTTTTTCTCGATCTTCATTAGCCCGTTTAGATAAAACTCAACCCAACAATATTACCACAACAGAGATAACTAAAGCCACGACACTCCTATAAAATCTACTTATCATTATTATAGCACTAGAGACATTATCTAATCCCATATTAATCAACATCAATGATTTCCGTTCATCCGGCGTAGTACTACTTCAATATATATATATATATATATATGTGTGTGTGTGTGTGTGTGTGTGTGTGTGGATCAATGCATTCCAATGTCCAATGTGTACATTTTCTTTCCATTGAAGCCACAAAATCTCTGGATTGTTCCCAAGTGCTCTTAAGGCTTTACTACTGCAACAGTCTCTTGGCTGGCTCACCAAGATACCCACCCAATAAACTACAGAAGGTTCAGAATAGTGCTGTCAGGCTTGTTTGCAAAGCATCTAAACGTCAACATGTCACTCCTCTGTTGCAGTCCCTCCACTGGCTTCCAATCCAGAGTCGAATTGACTACAAGCTGGCTTCTATCTGTTTTTCTCTTCTGTTTCTGGTACCGGACCAAAATATCTCTCAGACATCCTCCACATCTACAGCCCATCCGTCAACTTCGTTCCTCTGCCGACAGAAGCCTTTTGTGCATTCCTTCTATCAGAACAAAATCTTTTGGTCAACGTCCTCTCTCCTTCCAAGGACCAACTGTCTGGAATACACTTCCCATCAGTGTCAGACACCTACCTTCACCCTCTTCTTTCAAATGCGCCGTGAAAACAAACTTTTTTCAACAGTCGTAACATCCCCCTTGTTGTTGTTGTTTTTAATGTAAAGTAAGTTCCTGTCTTGTTTCTAGTTTGTCATGCCTTATCGTATAATTATATTATAAGTTGGTTATGTAAAGTGCTTAGAGCCCTAATTTTTAGAGAATAGGCGCTATATAGATTAACATTATTATCATTGTTATTATTATGCTGAGGGTAAGACTCTGTGTAGGTGCCACATTACCTCTCACAGGAATATTCTTCATATGCTACAGGCACACTCTATATAAGTGCCCACATTACCTGTCACATGTATTTTCTTTATATGCTACAGTCACACTCTATGTAGGTGCCCACATTACTTGTCACATGTATATTCTCTATATGCTACAGGTAAGACTCTATGTAGATGCCCACATTACCTGTCACAGGTATATTCTTTATGTGCTAAAGGTAAGACTCTATGTCGGTGCCACATTAGCTGTCAAAGGTAATGCTTTATATGCCACAGGTGAGACTCTATGTAAGTGCCCATATCACCTGACACAGGAATATTCTTTAGATGCTACAGGTAAGACTCTATGTTGGTGCCCACGTTACCTATTACATGCATATTCTGTATATGCTACAGGTAAGACTCTATGTAGGTGCCCACATTACCTGTCAAAGGTAATGCTTTATATGCGACAGGTGAGACTCTATGTAAGTGCCCATATCACCTGACACAGGAATATTTTTAGATGCTACAGGTAAGACTCTATGTAGGTGCCCAAAATACCTGTCACAGCTATGTTCTTTATATGCTGTAGGTAAGACCCACTGTTATTGGCCAGATTATCTATCACAGCTACATTTTTTATATGCTACAGGTATGACTCTATGTAGATGCCCAGAGTACATGCCACAGGTATATTCTGTATTTGCTGCAGGTAAGACTCTATGTAGGCGCCCACATTACCTGTCACAGGTAGATTCTTTATGTACTGCAGGTGAGACAATGTAGGTTCCCACATTACCTGGTACAGACGTATTATTTTCAAACTACAATCAAGACTATACACATGCCAACACTACCTGTATATTACAGGTATATCATTTGCATACTGTGGAAAAGACGCTATGTAGGTGCCCATGTTACTTGTTGAGGAATATTATTTGTATACTTCAAGTAAGACTGTAGGGCCGACATAACCTGTCACAGACATAAAATATCATTTGTATACTTCAGGTACGACTATGTAAGCGCCGATATCATTTGCCACGGATATATTATTTGTACAC
>CM031629.1:14868325-14880825 GCA_018398815.1 Conus ventricosus | reverse complement strand
TTATGACTGCTCAGGAAACCATTGAGTTCTGTATGTTAAGCAGAACCATGTACCTATGACTGCTCAGGAACAGCTTTCGTCTCATGGATGAGCCGTCCTCAGCGAGCTAGCAGTTGGGGGTTAGCAGTTGCTCCACGGTTTTCTACGTAGAGCACCACCTATAATTGTGTGGTTTTCCAGTTCCGTGAGTCATGCATCACAATCCATTGAACTTCCAAAGGATGTGGGCAGTGAAGGGGGAGAAAAGGGGAGTTGAAAGAGAAGGACATACAGAATAAGTGACCAAAAGGAAGTCATAAACCATCAACATAAAAGAAAACGCTTAAGCCTGAGTTTGAAGATCCCGAAAGAATGAAAGGGAGGTTATACGGATTCAACAGACAGCGCAACGGAAAACGTCACAATCAGTTGGAAAGTGACTGTGTGTGTTGTATGCTTTGAAAATGTTTAACGGGACACGATCTGAACCAATTTAGTGCAGTGCCACATGTGTCAAAGTTTGTGCTTAGACATGAAAGGAGGGGAATTTCATGATCAATTGTATTGAAAGCAACAGACAGATCTCAGAGAAGACGAGTCTATACTTCGTCGTCCTCAAGAGACGTCAAAATATCGTCCAAGAATCGGACGAGAAAAGTTTATGTGCTATGTCCAGCGCTGTAACTCAAACGTCTACATAAGGTCTCTAAATTTCACAGCGTTTGCGTCTGTGTCGTCTTCATGGTGAATAGTAAGGTCACAGCAATAATTACGTTACCATGGAGGGATGAATAATACTGTAAATAAAGACGGCAGTTCACTGGAAAAAAAAAAGTAGCATCCTTCAGCGTATCCGTTTTCGTTTGTTGCTGGATGGAATTGCAGATGGAATTGATGAAAGTATGCTGCAGATTAAGCTACAGTTGAGCCATTTCAAACAAAGTGTGTTAGAGGAAAAAAGACCGATTTGAAAGGGAGAGAGAACAGAGATAGAGTCTTTGAAGCCATTTCAAAACAAGTGTGTTAGAGGAAAAAAGACCGATTTGAAAGGGAGAGAGAACAGAGATAGAGTCTTGAAGCCATTTCAAACAAAGTGTGTTAGAGCAAAAAAGACGATTTGAAAGTGAGGAGAGAAAACAGATAGAGTCTTTGAAGCCATTTCAAACAAAGTGTGTTAGAGAAAAGACCTATTTAAAAAGTGGAGAGAGAACAGAGATAGGGTCTTTGAAAACAAAGAAAACACTTGCAGCACCAGCGACAGGCCTGGAGGACGGGGCACAGAGTGGAGTGTGTAGCCAGCAGGGGTCGGGTCAAGTCAGTGCGCTCGGCTTCATCACCAGAACGAACGAAGCGGGTCTCAGTCAGCAACATCACGTTGTCATGTGACGTAGCCTCACATGGCGACATGTGACGTTCCGTCGCGTACGCTTTTATTTGATGTAAAGCATTTCCCTTGGTAGGGAAAAGGTAAGGTAAAAGAAAGGGCAATTTACGTGGCCTGACCAGTGTGATCGGTGTCGCTGGTGGCTATGAAAATCGCTCAGTAAAATAGACGTAAGGGTGAGCATTGGTTGAATCACTCAGGAAAATGGACGGACGTTGTCCATTGGTCAAGTAACGAAGGGCTGGTAATGCGTAGAGTTAGATGAGTACTCACTGAATATGTATCCAGGAAGAGCGCAGAAAGGAAAAATAAAGAAAAGGAAGGAGATGGCTTGGGGACACTGACCAGACAGGTTGTTCGGAACTGCAAGGCGAAATTCACCTGTAGTCTACCATTACCAGGTGAGGTATAGACAGATGGGGAGAGAAAAGAGAGAGAGTTAAGAAAAGGAAAAAAAAGGGAAAAGAATTTATCATTATTCAGATTTTGAAATAGATTACTTACACAGACTTCATTCGTGTTTCAGCCCTTCCCGGTGCTGTGGTAGCACCAGTAATGGGATAGGCGACTGTGGCAGTCGCACAGCAAATATTTGGGCTCCAGTGCTGTAGCAGCATCTGACTCCAGAGTTGGAGAACCTAGTAGAAGAGGACAACGACTGCGGCAGTCGTGAGATAACTTTGAAAGCGTTTGTCATGTTGACCCACTACGATTTTTGATTGTCCCCCTGGGTCGGAACTCAGATATTGTTCCTGTATTTTAAGCCATCTTTGATTCTTCTTTGGAAAGTGTATAAATTGTTTCTCCAGTGAGGAGGAGAAATCGATAAAAGATGTACTTGTAAATTACTATGTATAATGAGATGGAATTTGGTCCCAGCTAATGGAACTGTGGAATGTTTGTACCTCCACTGGAGAGGAGGAACGGAAGATAGTTCTTGGAAAACAAACCTGTTGTATATGCTGGAAAAGTTGATTATCGTTTAGTAAATTGTTCCCCGGAGAGGAGGGGGAGAAGAAGAGATATTGTAGCGAACCTTCTGGTTGTTTGCAGCGACTGCGTGTGCACGGAGTGCATGCTGAGCCGAGTGCGTGCATGCATTTGTGCTCAGTGTGAGACACGTCAATGTCATTGTCTTGGATGACGTCGGTGGTCACTGTTAGCCGGATGTCAGGGACCAGAGTCTGGGCGGGGCAGTGTGACATGCACGGCAGATCTGACGAGTGTGCTACACTTTTCAGGACAGCAGCTTGTGTTGGGTTTCACGGCAGATCTGACGAGTGTGTTACACTTTTCAGGACAGCAGCTTGTGTTGGGTTTCACGGCAGATCTGACGAGTGTGCTACACTTTTCAGGACAGCAGCTTGTGTTGGGTTTCACGGCAGATCTGACGAATGTGCTACACTTTTCAGGACAGGAGCTTGTGTTGGGTTTCACGGCAGATCTGACGAGTGTGCTACACTTTTCAGGACAGGAGCTTGTATTGGGTCTCACGGCAGATCTGACGAGTATGTTACACTTTTCAGGACAGGAGCTTGTATTGGGTCTCACGGCAGATCTGACGAGTGTGTTACACTTTTCAGGACAGCAGCTTGTGTTGGGTTTCACGGCAGGTCTGACGAGTGTGCTACACTTTTCAGGACAGCAGCTTGTGTTGGTTTCACGGCAGATCTGACGAGTGTGCTACACTTTTCAGGACAGCAGCTTGTGTTGGGTTTCACGGCAGGTCTGACGAGTGTGCTACACTTTTCAGGACAGGAGCTTGTGTTGGGTTTCACGGCAGATCTGACGAGTGTGCAACACTTTTCAGGACAGGAGCTTGTATTGGGTTTCACGGCAGATCTGACGAGTGTGCTACACTTTTCAGGACAGGAGCTTGTGTTGGGTTTCACGGCAGATCTGACGAGTGTGTTACACTTTTCAGGACAGCAGCGTGTGTTGGGTTTCACGGCAGGTCTGACGAGTGTGCTACACTTTTCAGGACAGAAGCTTGTATTGGGTTTCACGGCAGATCTGACGAGTGTGTTACACTTTTCAGGACAGGAGCTTGTATTGGGTCTCACGGCAGATCTGACGTGTGTGTTACACTTTTCAGGACAGCAGCTTGTATTGGCTTTCACGGCAGATCTGACGAGTGTGCTACACTTTTCAGGACAGGAGCTTGTATTGGGTTTCACGGCAGATCTGACGAGTGTGCTACACTTTTCAGGACAGCAGCTTGTATTGGGTTTCACGGCAGGTCTGACGAGTGTGCTACACTTTTCAGGAGAGCAGCTTGTGTTGGGTTTCACGGCAGATCTGACGAGTGTGCAACACTTTTCAGGACAGGAGCTTGTATTGGGTTTCACGGCAGATCTGACGAGTGTGCTACACTTTTCAGGACAGGAGCTTGTGTTGGGTTTCACGGCAGATCTGACGAGTGTGCTACACTTTTCAGGACAGCAGCTTGTGTTGGGTTTCACGGCAGATCTGACGAGTGTGTTACACTTTTCAGGACAGCAGCGTGTGTTGGGTTTCACGGCAGGTCTGACGAGTGTGCTACACTTTTCAGGACAGGAGCTTGTATTGGGTTTCACGGCAGATCTGACGAGTGTGTTACACTTTTCAGGACAGGAGCTTGTATTGGGTCTCACGGCAGATCTGACGTGTGTGTTACACTTTTCAGGACAGCAGCTTGTATTGGGTTTCACGGCAGATCTGACGAGTGTGCTACACTTTTCAGGACAGGAGCTTGTATTGGGTTTCACGGCAGATCTGACGAGTGTGCTACACTTTTCAGGACAGCAGCTTGTATTGGGTTTCACGGCAGGTCTGACGAGTGTGCTACACTTTTCAGGACAGCAGCTTGTGTTGGGTTTCACGGCAGATCTGACGAGTGTGCTACACTTTTCAGGACAGCAGCTTGTATTGGGTTTCACGGCAGATCTGACGAGTGTGCTACACTTTTCAGGACAGCAGCTTGTGTTGGGTTTCACGGCAGGTCTGACGAGTGTGCTACACTTTTCAGGACAGGAGCTTGTGTTGGGTTTCACGGCAGATCTGACGAGTGTGCAACACTTTTCAGGACAGGAGCTTGTATTGGGTCTCACGGCAGTTCTGACGAGTGTGCTACACTTTTCAGGACAGGAGCTTGTATTGGGTCTCACGGCAGATCTGACGAGTATGTTACACTTTTCAGGACAGGAGCTTGTATTGGGTCTCACGGCAGATCTGACGAGTGTGTTATACTTTTCAGGACAGCAGCTTGTATTGGGTTTCACGGCAGATCTGACGAGTGTGCTACACTTTTCAGGACAGCAGCTTGTATTGGGTTTCACGGCAGATCTGACGAGTGTGCTACACTTTTCAGGACAGCAGCTTGTATTGGGTTTCACGGCAGGTCTGACGAGTGTGCTACACTTTTCAGGACAGCAGCTTGTGTTGGGTTTCACGGCAGATCTGACGAGTGTGTTACACTTTTCAGGACAGGAGTTTGTATTGGGTTTCACGGCAGATCTGACGAGTGTGCTACACTTTTCAGGACAGCAGCTTGTATTGGGTTTCACGGTAGGTCTGACGAGTGTGTTACACTTTTCAGGACAGGAGCTTGTGTTGGGTTTCACGGCAGGTCTGACGAGTGTGCTACACTTTTCAAGACAGGAGCTTGTATTGGGTTTCACGGCAGATCTGACGAGTGTGCTACACTTTTCAGGACAGGAGCTTGTATTGGGTTTCACGGCAGGTCTGACGAGTGTGCTACACTTTTCAGGACAGGAGCTTGTATTGGGTTTCACGGCAGATCTGACGAGTGTGCTACACTTTTCAGGACAGGAGCTTGTATTGGGTTTCACGGCAGGTCTGAGGAGTGTGCTACACTTTTCAGGACAGCAGCTTGTATTGGGTTTCACGGCAGATCTGACGAGTGTGCTACACTTTTCAGGACAGCAGCATGTATTGGGTTTCACGGCAGATCTGACGAGTGTGCTACACTTTTCAGGACAGCAGCTTGTATTGGGTTTCACGGCAGATCTGACGAGTGTGTTACACTTTTCAGGACAGGAGCTTGTGTTGGGTTTCACGGCAGATCTGACGAGTGTGTTACACTTTTCAGGACAGGAGCTTCTATTGGGTTTTCTGAGTCGTGGTCCAGAGGGAGGAACAGCGGAACATCTCTCGTGGAGAGGTTGCGTGACTGTGTCAGGCACACCACGTAATGACACGAATCCAAGACAACCATGATATGCGGTACAATCACGCAACAGAATGCAATACAATCAACAGAATGCAATGCAATCAACAAAATGCAATGCAATCAACAAAATGCAATGCAATCAACAAATGCAATACAATCAACAAAATGCAATGCAATCAACAAAATCCAATACAATCAACAAAAATATGCAATACAATGAACAAAATGCAATGCAATCAACAAAATGCAAGACAATCAACAAAATGCAATGCAATGAACAAAATGCAAGACACTCAACAACTTGCAATGCAATCAACAAAATGCAATACAATCAACAAAATGCAATGCAATAAAAAAAAATGCAAGAAATCAACAAAATGCAATACAATCAACAAAATGCAATACCATCAACAAAATACAATACAATCAACAAAATGCAATACAATCAACAAAATGCAATGCAATCAACAAAATGCAGTACAATCAACACGATACAATACATTCAACGCAACACAATGTAATACCACACAATGCGCAGCAATGCAACATGAATACCAGGAAACATTACGCAGTGCCACAGAATACAGTCCATACAACACCATGGAATACTAAACAATACTGTACACTCCGCATGGTGCTATACAGCGCTACACAATTCATTACGATCCAACACAGTGTCACACGATGCCATATAATCCACGCATTACAATATCACATTTAATACTCGCAACATTACATTCCACACAACACAATAAAATGCCAATCAATACAATAATAACAATAGAATGCCACACAATGCACTACAGTGCAATGCAGCACCACACATTGGATCACAACCTGTTTCAATATCAAACATTGCGCTATCATACAATAAATACGAAATCACAAAATACAACAAATGGCCACACAATGCAGTATAATACAATGCAAATAATAATAATAATAATGCCAAATACAACATTACACTGCGAAATACAACTCCATATACAAGAAGCAATGTCGTACGATACAATGCAATACAAAATATAGTGCAACAGAAGACAATATCATTCAACACAATACCACATTATATAATACAACACTACCAGTACAATACAAACTGCACGACATATTCATAGTAAACAATACAGTACTATACAATACCACACAAGGCAGAAGAGAAAACATATTTGTAGCACTCATTAGAACACAACAAGATACAGACAACGCGAAACAGTATTATGTTCATAGGTACCGCAACTCATAAAGTCTATGTAACAGGTGTTTTGACAGCAGAAGAGTTTCCACTAAAGGCACAGATGTTGGCAAAACTAATCTTTTACAAGGACTGAGGGCAGTGCATATACATGTCAGAGAATCAATACGAGCATGAAATTGCACCCAGTTTGAAGAGGAGAGAGAGAGAGACAGAGAGAGAGAGAGAGAGAGAGAGAGAGAGAGAGAGAGAGAGAGAGAGAGAGGGGAGAGAGAGACAGACAGACAGACAGACAGACAGGCAGACAGACAGACAGAGAGAGAGGGGGGTAGCAGACAGATAGACAGACAGGAAAGCACATTTAGCCAGAGAAATACAGAGAGAGAGGGGGAAGAGAGAGAGGGGAGGGGGGAGGAAGAGAGAGAGAGAGAGAGAGAGAGAGAGAGAGAGAGAGAGAGAGAGAGAGGAGAGAGAGAGAGAGAGGGAGAGACATACGCACACGCACGCTTGCTCGTACGCACGCACGCACACACGCACATACAACACACACACACACACACACACACACACACACACACACACACACACACACACCACACCACACCACCACAACCACACCACACCACCCACACCACACCACACCACACCCCCCACCCACACCACACCACACCACCCACACCACACAACACGACACAACACCACACAGCACGCACGCACGCATGCGCTCGTGCGCAGAGAGAGAGAGAGAGAGAGAGAGAGAGAGGGGAGAGAGAGAGAGAGAGAGACAGACAGACAGACAGACAGACAGACAGACAGACAGACAGAACCAAACACAGCTCCAATCGTGTAGTATACTGTTCAAAAAAAGAAACGCCAAAATGCCAAGCTGCCGATTTGAAACACAATTTATTGAAGCTCAGTGTGACAACACGTTTAATGTGAAAATGACAAAAACAGGTCATCAGTAGGGACAGAAGTTCTCCCTGTAATGCTGTGGTAAAGAACCAGCCCCCAGACCCTCAGGGAAATCGCCAGGCCGCTTCCAAAGTCAGTAAACGGGTGTGCCCCCCCTCTGGCTGCAATGGTAGCCTGGCATCTGCGGGGCAATGAAGCAATAATGTTCCTGATTGTCTGCTGTGGGATGGCCGCCCACTCGGCCTGCAATGCCCGGAACAGTTCATTTGGAGTCGCTGGGGCGTTGGCCCTCACTCTCAGGCGTCTGTCCAAAACGTCCCAAACGTGCTCAATAGGATTCAAATCCGTGGAAAAGAGAGGGCCAGGCCAGGGTGTTGATGTTGTTGGCGGTAAAGAAGGCTGTGGTCAGGCGTGCTGTGTGGGGCCTGGCGTTGTCCTGCTGGAACACGGCCCGGGAGTGGCCATTAGAGGCAGGACGTGTGGCTGAACAATGACCTGGACGTACTGCTGGGCTGTCAGGTGACCTTCCACGCGCACCAGCTGGCTCCTGCCTGTGTTGCTGATGGCCCCCCATACCATGACATTGCCGCCACCATGCGGAGGTGCCTCGTCGACGCAGTTCTGCTGGTTGCGTTCATTAACCCGGCGGTAAACCCTTCGCCTCCTGTCATGGCGCTGCAGCAGAAACTGTGGACTCATCCGAGAACCAGACGTGTCGCCAATGGTTCCTCAGTGTCCAGTGTCTGTGTTGCGTTAGCCCATTGCAGTCTGGTCTGTCGATGGCGCCCCGTCATTACGTTGCCACGTAGGGGCCTGTAAGCCCTCAGCCAGCAGCATGCAGCCTGTTCCGGACAGTCTGGTCGGAGATGCGACGGACACCAGCGCATGCTGGACAGTGGACGAGGCCGGCAGGAAGCGATTGCGGAGATGTCTGAGCCGTATAAAGCGGTCCTGGGCTGGCGTTGTGATCTGAGGTCGGCCTGACCTCGGGGCATCAGCTGATGACCCTGTCCTCTGGAAGCGAGTCCAAAGTCGGCATATGGTACTGGGGGAGACATTCAAAGCATGGGCCACATCAGTTGCACTCTGACCAACTTGCAAACGACCCAGGGCGTTTTCTCTCTCTGCTGGGCTCAAACGTGGCATGCTGTTTTTTGGTACGGTGTGCCCGCCGGTTGCCAAAATGACCCGGCTTTTATACTGCACTATGACCATGGTGTGTGTGTGTTCACCACTGAGTTGGGCATGCTTTGCAGGCGAAACAACAGAAGCACAACCCAATGTTTGCACTGTCGCACCTGGCCCACAACACGCACGTGCACATAGTGACAACCTGAATCAATGTTATACTAGCACGTCGACGTTCAAGACATACATCAGGGGCGGTTTTTGGCGTTTTCTCAACTGTATGGTCCACCCCAGGTGGCAAAATTTCATTTTGCGTTTCTTTTTTTGAACAGTATAGTAGGCTACAATCCCTGACTGACATGGTGCGTACTTCCAGTCAGAGTGAAATGCTCATAGAGTACACATCGAACCGTCAAAGTCACAGACAGTGTTATCAACATACACATCTACTAATGTCCCAGTGCCAGGTCTTCTAAATGTCTGATACATGTCATCAACATAAACATCTATAACGCACAGGGTGAAGGCTTTTTAATGTCTAATACACGACATCAACGTAAGCATTCTATAACGTCACAGCGGAAAGTCTTTTCAATACCTCGTACACGTCATCAACATAAACATCCTATAATGTCAGAGTGTAAAGTCTTTTCAATGTCCAATACATGTCATCAACATGAACATCTTATAACGTCACAGTGTAAATTCTTTCTAGTGTCCAATTTATGTCATCAACATGAAAATCCTATAACGTCACGGGGTGAAGTATATATCATGTCCAATACATGTCATCTACATAAACATCCTGTAACGTCACAGTGTAAAGTCTTTCTAATGTCCAATACATGTCATCAACATAAACATCCTATAACGTCACAATGCAAAGTCTTTCTAGTGTCCAGTATATGTCGTCAACATGAACATCCTATAACGTCACGGGGTGAAGTACATTTTAGTCCAAACATGACATCAACATATACATCTGTAACTCACGGCACAAGGTATTATTAAAGTTTGATACATAACATCAATAACAAAAATACAATAACTCACAGCGTAAACATCCAGTAACGTCACTGGGTGAAGTCTTTTAAATGTCCAATACATGACATAAACATAAACATCCTAACGTTATAGTGTAAAGTCTTTTTAATGTCCAAATCATAACATAAACATAAACAGACTAACGTCACAGTGTAAAGTCGTTTAAATGTCCAATACATGACATAAACATAAACATCCTAACGTCAAAGGGTCCAATACATGACATAAACATAAACATCCTAATGTCAAAGGGTAAAGTCTTTTTAATGTCCAATACATGACATAAACATAAACATCCTAACGTAACAGTGTAAGTCTTTTTAATGTCCAATACATGACATAAACATAAACATCCTAACGTAACAGTGTAAAGTCTTTTAATGTCCAATACATGACATAAACATAAACATCCTAACATCACGGTGTAAAGTCTTTTAATTGCCCAATACATGATATAAACATCCTAACTTAACAGTGTAAAGTCGTTTCAATATCAAATAGATGACATAAACACAAACATCCTACGTAAAAGGGTAGGGTCTTTTTAATGTCCAATGCATAACATAATCACAAACATCCTAACGTAACAGTATAAAGTCTTTTTAATGTCCAAAAAACATGGCATAAACATCCTAGCGTCACAGTGTAAAGTCGTTTCAATGTCAAATACATAACATAAACACAGACATCCTAACGTAAAAGGGTAAAGTCTTTTTAATGTCCAATACGTGACATAAACATAAACATCACGGTGTAAAGTCTTTTAATTGTCCAATACATGACATAAACATCCTAACGTAACAGTGTAAAGTTGTTTCAATGTCTAATACATAACATAAACACAAACATCAAAGGGTAAAACTTTTTAATGTCATACATGACATAAACATAAAAATCATAAAATCACAGTGTAAAATCTTTTTCATGTCCAATGCATAACATAAACATTAACATCCTAACGTCACAGTGTAAAGTCTTTTTAATGTCCAATACATGACATATACATAAACATCCTACGTTAAAGAGTAAAGTCTTTTTAATGTCCAATATATGACACAAACATAAACATCCTAACGTTAAAGAGTAAAGTCTTTTTAATGTCCAATGCATGACAAAAACATAACATCCTAACGTTAAAGAATAAAGTCTTTTTAATGTCCAATACATGACATAAACATAAACATCCTAACATTAAAGAGTAAAGTATTTTTAATGTCCAATACATGACATAAACATAAACATAATAAAATCACAGTGTAAAGTCTTTTTAATGTCATATACATGACATAAATATAAACATCCTAACGTCACTGTGTAGTCTTTTTAATGTCCAGTACTTACATAAATATGAAGATCCTAACGTCACAGTGTAAAGTCTTTTTAATGTCCAATACATGACATAAACATAAGCATCCTATAACGTCACAGTGTAAAGTCTTTTTAATGTCCAATACATGACATAAACTAAGCATCCTATAACGTCACAGTGTAAAGTCTTTTTATGTCCAATACATGACATAAAACATAAACATCCTAACGTCAAACGGTAATGTCTTTTTAATGTCCAGTACATGACATAAACATGAAGATCTAACGTCACAGTGTAAAGTCTTTTTCATGTCCAATACATGACATAAACAAAACATCCTAAAAATGTCACAGGGTAAGTCTTTTTAATGTCCAGTACATTACATAACATGAAGATCCTAACGTCACAGTGTAAAGTCTTTTTCATGTCCAATACATGACATAAACATAAACATCCTAAAATGTCACAGGGTAAAGTCTTTTTAATGTCCAATACATGACATAAACATAAACATCCTAAAATGTCACAGGGTAAAGTCTTTTAATGTCCAATACATGTCATATAACACCGAACTGCACCCTCATCGTCACTATCATCGTTACGCATATTATTATTGTTATTATTATTCTTGTTGTTGTTGTTGTTGTTGTTATCATTATTATTATCATTATTATCGACAAATAAATAAAAATCTGCAGGAAAAAAAATAGCATTGTTTTTTTATTTTTATTATCATTAATTTTATTATTGTTAAATTTTTATTATTTTTATTATCATCATTATTTTTTTTTTGTTATCTTTTTATTATCATTGTTTTTATTTTTGTGGTTTGTTATATTACTTATTATTATTATTTTATATTATTTTTATTATTATTTTTATTATTTTATCCCCCCCTCATCTTGTATAGTAGTAGTAGGAAGTAGTTTTTAGAGTAGTAGTAGTATAGTAGTGTAGTCCCCTCTTTACTTTTTTACCATTTTATGATTATGTTTAATGCGCAGAACCAGTATAGTTGTGAAGTAGTATTTAGTCAAATTCCCTCATCTCTTTTAAATCTTTTCCCTCATTACTTATTACCTTTTGTATGATACCGCTTTAAAAGGTGCTGAATCAGTAGTATAGTAGTATGTAGTAGTAGTATAGTGTAGTAGTATAGTAAAAGTATTGTTGTTGTTTTGTTTGTAGTGTAGTAGTAGTATAGTAATAATTATCATCATATCATCATCATCACATCATCTCATCATCTCATCTCATTTTAATAGAGAGATGTGATGATGATGTGATGAGTGTGATGTGAGTGAGATGACGAACTAACCCGCCCCCACCCGATATATGATGAGATGGTGATGTGATGATGATAGAGTGATGATGA
>CM031629.1:14833325-14863325 GCA_018398815.1 Conus ventricosus | reverse complement strand
CTCACGGTCGTAGCTGTTGTCCCCTGGTGTTTATAGCTGTTGTCTCCTCATGGACATAGCTGTTGTCTCCTCATGGTCATAGCTGTTGTCTCCTCATGGACATAGCTGTTGTCTTCTCATGATCATAGCTGTTGTGTCCTCATGGACATAGCTGTTGTCTCCTCATGGACTTAGCTGTTGTCTCCTCATGATCATAGGTGTTGTCTCCTCATGGACGTAGCTGTTGTCTCCTCATGGACATAGCTGTTGTCCCTCACAGTCATAGCTGTTGTCTCCTCATGGACATAGCTGTTGTCTCCTCATGGACATAGCTGTTGTCTCCTCGTGGACATAGCTGTTGTCTCCTCATGGACATAGCTGTTGTGTCCTCATGGTCATAGCTGTTGTCTCCTCATGGACATAGCTGTTGTCTCCTCATGGTCATAGCTGTTGTCTCCTCATGGTCATAGCTGATGTCTCCTCGTGATCATAGCTGTTGTCCCCTCATGGATATAGCTGTTGTCTCCTCATGGACATAGCTGTTGTCTCCTCATGGTCATAGCTGTTGTCTCCTCATGGACGTAGATGTCGTCCGCTCATGGCATAGCTGTTTCCTCGTGGTCATAGCTGTTGTCCCCTGGTGGTCATAGCTGTTGTCTCCTCAGGATCATAGCTGTTGTAACATGGAAAGGCGTCTTTGACAAATATAATGTCATCTTTTTACGTAGTTGTAAAGTTACGTCGTTTGAACTTTCAAATGACGCAATTTCGGTGTAGTTTTTTTTACTTCAAAGTTTGTGAAGAAGTTTGGTTGATGCCAAGAGCATCCTCAGACAAACACACTTCTCAATGCGCTGGTGACTTTTTAAAATGGGGTGTGTGGGGGGGGAGGGGGGGTGGGGGGGGAAGGGAATAGGGGATCATAGAGTGAAATCATGGCGTCCTCGGCAAAGGCTATACTTTTTTTTCTTCTGCCTCCCACATTCCACCAGATTAGTTATTATCATGTTTTGGAATATAATGTAGCAGATCTTTCAAATGTTCAATGGAGTATACCGGTTTTTTTTTTTTTTTTGTGCTCTTGATAGGACAGGTCTTCATTTTCCTTGTTTTGGTGATAACCCTCACGAGGCCCCCTGTTACTGGCTTAGTTAGAATATTCTGAAGAAAAAAAAACCCACAAGCACTAACTCTAGCTTAAGGTATGGAACCCAAGAAAGAAATAAAGAAAAAAAGACTATGGTTTAGAACTGGGGGGGGGGGGGAGGAAAGCAGTAGAGAATGTCAACTAAGTGAAAACTAAGACACCATTACTCGCACACATACACACACGCGCAGACGCACGCACACATGCAAAGCACGCACACACACACATACACACACACACACACACACACACACACACACACACACACACACACACACACACACACACACACACACACACACACAAACGCACGCACGCACGCACGCACGCGCGCACGCACGCACGCACGCACGCACGCACGCACGCACGCACGCACGCACGCACGCACACACACACACACACACACACACACACACACACACACATCTGTGGTGTTCTTCTATGATAACCGACAATGAAAGACGGAACGGTGATCGTGGTGTTCGCACTTCAATTATAACAAGATTTCGTTCTGGGTTCACATTCCATAAGCCATTCATCCATGCATATACCTAAGCTTGCGATAAACCCCCATGCGCAAAGCAAGCAAGCCAACAAACAGACAAACAAACAAATGAAATAAAAACAAATAGAACCAACAACAAACAAACAGACAGACAAACAAACAGCCCAGACAAAAAAACAGACAGTCAAACAAACAGAGAAAAAAAGCATCAACACTCTCTGCATCAGAAAAAAACATTTTCTATGAACTAAGGGTGAAAAAAGGTTACTCTGTCGAAATGTTGTCCTTTCTTTCTTTTTTTTTTTCTTCTTTTTTTTCTTTCCCTTTTCCCCCTTCCTTTCTTCTTTCCTTTTTTTGTTTGTCCATCTGTCCTTCTTTCTTTGTTTCTGTCTGTCTGTCTGCTGTCTGTCTTTCGTTCTGTTTCTGTCCCCTTTTTTCTTTCTTTTTTTATTGTCTGTCTGTCTTTTTTCCCTTTTTACAGAGCGAACCAACGTCATGTATATTGTCATTTTGATGGGGGTGGGGGGGGGGGAGGGGGGGGGGGATCCACAGGACTAAAAAAACCCACGGAGGGAAAGTTCTCAGACACGCCCCACCCCCCCTCCTCCATCCTCTACCTTTCCACCCCCCATCCCCAAACCCCCCCCCCCCCCCCCCCTCCCCCTCTCCCTTCCCTGTCTCTCCTCTCTCCTTCCCCCACCCCCCCTCTCCCTGAACACCCCCCACTGCTTCTTCCCTTCTCTACTTCCAGAGCCCCCGCAAACCCCCCGCCCCCCCCACCCCCTCGGCCCCCTCCCCTCGCTTTCCCCCCCCCCCCCACACACACACATACACTCCTTCCCCAAACTTTCCGATCTCTTGTACCGAGCATTCCACAGTAAGCTGAAATTTAGATATAACACTGAACGATGTTTGAAATTAAACCATGCAGATTTTTTGACCAGATGGCTGGCATACAAGACCATTGATGGATACTGTTTAACATTTATACCCTTTTCTCTTTCTTTTCTTTCAAAAACAAGTTGCACTAATAGATTTAAAAGTGAAAGATGAAGTGTGTAAATGAACACTTTTTTGTGCATTGTTAGAGGCCTGATTCAATATTTTGCCAAACATAATGATGTGAAAACATCCCTGTCAGCATGATTTTTCTTGATACATCCACCTCTCTCTCTCTCTCTCTGTCATATTAGATAATTTTTGCATGAATTTGTGAATTCACATTGTTTGGGGTGATTTTTCTTCTTTATTTCTTTTTGTACACATTGTCTTCCTTGTATATATACATGTTGGAATGCAAATTAAAAAAGGTTAAAAAAAAAAATTAAAAAAAAAACCACGGAGGGAAAGTCTCAGACACGACCCCCCCCCCCCTCCCCCCTCCTCCATCCTCTACCTTTCCAAGCCAACACCATCCCCACTCCTCCCCCCACCCCTCCCCCTCTCCCTTCCCTGTCTCTCCTCTCTCCTTCCCCCACCCCCCCTCTCCCTGAACACCCTCCCACTGCTTCTTCCCTTCTCTCACTTCCAGAGCCCCCGCTACCCCCGCCCCCCCCCCCCTCGGCCCCCCCCCCTCGCCCCCCCCCCCCTCCACCCCCCACAACACATACACTCCTTCCCCAAACTTTCCGATCTCTTGTACCGAGCATTCCACAGTAAGCTGAAATTTAGATATAACACTGAACGATGTATTGTTCAAGTTGAAATGTGTACATGCCGAGTTCGTTTCCGATGGCTCTCATATAAGCCCAATGCTTGCAGACCCAGATGGAATTATTATGCACGCATGCTGACTTTGTAGGCCTACATTTTTATCATTATTATTATCGATATGATTATAGCCCTCTATATAACTTTAATATGTTGCCCAACACAACCCCAGGGAAAATTGTTCAGGGATCTTTAAAAAAACAGAACAGGTCAACTCTCAGAATACAAGCTGGCTTGCCTCAAATGCTCTGGTCTGTCTGTCTGTCTGTCTGTCTTCTGTCTGTCTGTCTGTCTGTCTGTCTGTTTGACAGTCTCTGTCTCTGTCTCTGTCTCTCTGTCTCTCTGTCTCTCTCGCTCTCTCTCTCTCTCTCTCTCTCTCTCTCTCTCTCTCTCTCTCTCTCTCTGCCAGCGAAGTAGCTTTTTTCTTTCTTAAAAAAAAAACAAAACAAAAACAAACAAACTTATTGCCTTCAGAATGTAAATTAAATTGGTGTAGTATAATTACCGATATGTTCTTTATGTTCTTCTACATGATTCGTTGTTTTGTTCTTTAGCTTTACTTCAGATGCATCGTGCGACCTATCTTGAGTAAAAGATGCCTTCTTTAAACAAAACAAAACAAAACAACAAACCCAAACAAACAAACAAACACTTCACTGTGCCGCAGCGCTGGACAGTGAAGCAGTCGTCGCAGCCTATGGTGGAGGTCTTGCTGACCACGATGGCGTCATCCGCGTCGTCATCAGTGCAGGACGAGACGGTCACCAGGCTGTTGTGCTGCTGATGTTCGTTGAGCTCAGCGTACAGCTGGGGGAACGCCATTGTTCAGCAGTGGCTGGAGTGTGGAGAGACAGAGAGTGAGGAGGAGAGACAGAGAGTGAGGAGGAGAGACAGAGAGTGAGGAGGAGAGACAGAGAGTGAGGGGGAGAGACAGAGAGTGAGGAGGAGAGACAGAGAGTGAGGAGAGACAGAGAGTGAGGAGAGATAAAGAGTGAGGAGCAGAGACAGAGAGTGAGGAGGAGAGACAGAGAGTGAGGAGAGACAGAGAGTGAGGAGAGAGACAGAGAGTGAGGAGGAGAGACAGAGAGTGAGGAGAGACAGAAGTGAGGAGGAGAGACAGAGAGTGAGGAGGAGAGACAGAGAGTGAGAGAGACAGAGAGTGAGGAGGAGAGACAGAGAGTGAGGAGAGACAGAGAGTGAGGAGAGATAAAGAGTGAGGAGCAGAGACAGAGAGTGAGGAGGAGAGACAGAGAGTAAGGAGAAGAGACAGAGAGTGAGAAGGAGAACAGAGAGTGAGGAGGAGAGACAGAGAGTGAGGAGAGACAGAGAGTGAGGAGAGATAAAGAGTGAGGAGCAGAGACAGAGAGTGAGAAAAGACAGAGAGTGAGAAGGAGAGACAGACAATGAAGAGAGACAGAGAGTGAGGAGAGACAGAAAGTTGTTGTTGTTGTCGTACCCTGGCTAAAAGACTCCAGGGATCATCCAAACAGCCGAAGCACTTGAACACTATGGTACAAATGCATCAGCTGGGGATGAGAACATTACGTGTGCGACCGTTTTTGATTACCCCGCCACGTGGGCAGCCACACTCCGACTTCGGGGGATTTTGGAGACTGATAATGTTATGCTAGGAGCTTGTCACAACTGAAGACAATCCCCGCATAACTATGCAGAGCATAAAAAACATTTTGATGTAGCCTTGGTGTTCTAGCCCATGTCAATTGGCCCGACACAGCTTTAAGCCAAGGCATAGAGACAGAAAGTGAGGAGGAGAGGTAGAGAGTGAGGAGGAGAGACAGAGAGTAAAGAGGAGAGACAGAGAGTAAGGAGAAGAGACAGAGAGTGAGAAGGAGAGACAGAGAGTGAGGAGGAGAGACAGAGAGTGAGGGGGAGAGACAGAGAGTGAGGAGAGACAGAGAAGTGAGGAGAGACAGAGAGTGAAGAGGAGAGACAGAGAGTGAGGAGAGCAGAGAGTGAGGAGGAGAGAAAAGAGAGTGAGGAGGAGAGACAGAGAGTGAGGAGAGACAGAGAGTGAGGAGAGACAGAGAGTGAGGAGAGACAGAGAGTGAGGGGGAGAGACAGAGAGTGAGAAGAGACAGAGAGTGAGGAGGAGAGACAGAGAGTGAGGAGGAGAGACAGAGAGTGAGGAGAGACAGAGAGTGAGGAGGAGAGACAGAGAGTAAGGAGGAGAGACAGAGCGTGAGGAGAGACAGAGAGTGAGGAGGAGAGACAGAGAGTGAGGAGGAGAGACAGAGAGTCAGGAGAGACAGAGAGTGAGGAGGAGAGACAGAGAGTGAGGAGGAGAGACAGAGAGTGAGGAGAGACAGAGAGTGAGGAGGAGAGACAGAGAGTGAGGAGAGACAGAGATTGAGGAGGAGAGACAGAGAGTGAGGAGGAAAGACAGAGAGTGAGGAGAGACAGAGAGTGAGGAGAGACAGAGAGTGAGGAGAAGAGACAGAGAGTGAGAAGAGACAGAGAGTGAGAAGGAGAGACAGAGAGTGAAAAGGAGACAGAGAGTGAGGAGGAGAGACAGAGAGTAAGGAGAAGAGACAGAGAGTGAGGAGAGACAGAGAGTGAAGAGGAGAGACAGAGGTGAGGAGGAGAGACAGAGAGTGAGAAGAGACAGAGAGTGAGGAGGAAGACAGAGAGTGAGGAGGAGAGACAGAGAGTGAGGAGGAGAGACAGAGAGTGAGGAGAGACAGAGAGTGAGGAGGAGAGACAGAGAGTGAGGAGAGACAGAGAGTGAGGAGGAGAGACAGAGAGTGAGGAGAAACAGAGATTGAGGAGGAGAGACAGAGAGTGAGGAGGAAAGACAGAGAGTGAGGAGAGACAGAGAGTGAGGAGAGACAGAGAGTGAGGAGGAGAGACAGAGAGTGAGAAGAGACAGAGAGTGAGAAGGAGAGACAGAGAGTGAAAAGGAGAGACAGAGAGTGAGGAGGAGAGACAGAGAGTAAGGAGGAGAGACAGAGAGTCAGGAGAGACAGAGAGTGAAGAGGAGAGACAGAGAGTGAGGAGGAGAGACAGAGAGTGAGGAGAGACAGAGAGTGAGGAGGAGAGACAGAGAGTGAGGAGAGACAGAGAGTGAGGAGGAGAGACAGAGAGTGAGGAGAGACAGAGAGTGAGGAGAGACAGAGAGTGAGGAGAGACAGAGAGTGAGGAGGAGAGACAGAGAGTGAGGAGAGACAGAGAGTGAGAAGGAGAGACAGAGAGCGAGGAGAGACAGAGAGTGAGGAGAGACAGAGAGTGAGGAGAGACAGAGAGTGAGGAG
Source organism: Conus ventricosus (assembly GCA_018398815.1). Lineage (NCBI taxonomy): Eukaryota > Metazoa > Mollusca > Gastropoda > Neogastropoda > Conidae > Conus > Conus ventricosus. Next base: position 14,856,716 of record CM031629.1, on the reverse strand, counting down.
AGACAGAAAGTGAGAAGGAGAGACAGAGAGTGAGGAGGAGAGACAGAGTTAAGAGATACAGAGTGAAGAGAGACAGAGAGTGAGAAGGAGAGACAGAGAGTGAGAAGGAGAGACAGAGAGTGAGGACAGACAGAAAGTGAGGAGAGACAGAGAGTGAGGAGAGACAGAGAGTGAGGACAGACAGTAAGGACGGACAGAGAGTGAGAAGGAGAGACAGAGAGTGAGGAGAGACAGAGAATGAGGAGAGACAGAGAGTGAGGACAGACAGAGAGTGAGGAGAGACAGAGAGTGAGGAGAGACAGAGAGTGAGGAAGAGAGACAGAGAGTGAGTAGAGGCAGAGAGCGAGGAGAAGACAGACAGTGAGGAGAGACAGAGAATGAGGAGAGACAGGGAGTGAGAAGGAGAGACAGAGAGTGAGGAGAGACAGAGAGTGAGGAGAGACAGAGAGTGAGAAGGTGAGACAGAGAGTGAGGAGAGAACAGAGAGGAGAGAGACAACAGTGAGAGAGGAGAGATAGAGTTGAGGAGAGACAGAGAGCTAGGAAGAGACAGAGAATGAGGAGAGACAGAGAGTGAGAAGGAGAGACAGAGAGTGAGGAGAGACAGAGAGTGAGAAGGAGAGACAGAGAGTGAGGAGAGACAGAGAGTGAGAAGGAGAGACAGAGAGTGAGAAGGAGAGACAGAGAGTGAGGAGAGACAGAGAGTGAGAAGGAGAGACAGAGAGTGAGGAGAGACAGAGAGTGAGGAGAGACAGAAAGGGAGGAAAGACAGACAGTAAGGAGAGACAGGGAGTGAGGACAGACAGAGAGTGAGGAGAGACAGAGAGTGAGGACAGACAGACAGAGAGTGAGGAGAGATAGAGAGTGAGGACAGACAGACGGAGAGTGAGGAAGACAGAGAGTGAGGACAGACAGACAGTAAGGAGAGACAGAGAGTGAGGACAGACAGAGACAGAGCAGGGGGCGAGAGTGAGGACAATAAATGGTGGGAACATAAGTGGGGTGGGGTTTTGGGGGTTGGGATGGTGTGAAGCCAATGATTGCAGAGAACAGATGATAAACACATTTGTGAAGAGAACAGTATGAATGGAAAAAAAAGGATTGATTTGTTTTTCCTGATTTCCAGGATCGTTTCCCCTGGATAGACTAGACTCTTTTTCTGTTTCTTTTCTTTTCTTTTTCTTTTGTCTTTTTTTGAGGTGGGGGGGGGGGGGGGTTGGAGCAGGGGTGAGTACCTGCGATCCAGTTTGAACAGAACCACAGCTACACCACCAGGGACTCACCCCTGCTCCAAACCCAACTGCAAAATCTGCCCCCTCACCAAACCAGACACCATCTTACAGGGCCCCAAAAACTCCTTCACAGTCAAACGCACATTCTCATGTCAGAGCCGCAACATTATATATGCCATCCACTGCCAGCTGTGTGGCAAGATCTACATAGGGGAAACGTCACGCACACTTGAAACACGCATCGCTGAACACCTGGCTGATATCCGCCACCACCGACCCAAACCCGTCGCCCTACACTTCAACCACACCCAACACAACATCGACCATGTCAAAGTTATGGCACTCTGGCAGTCACAGAGTGACAGCTTTGAACGCACAACTCAAGAATCCCATCTCATTTCCAAACTGGGCACACTACACCCCCAAGGGATCAATATCCAACAATAACCAAACACACATACCCACCTCTTCCACATCAGTTGGCAATATCCCCTACCAACACACACACGTACACACACACATACACACACACTTACATACACCACCACCACCACATCCCCTTCACTCACTTCATACAGTAGTTACAGCAACCCTCCATCTATCTAATCTTAATTTTGTTTTGATCCTTCCCCTTAAATCCCCCCCCCCCCTCCCCCCCCACACACACACACCCTTTTTTTTTTTTTTTTTTTTTTACCATTACCACAACCATCACAAAGATATCATACCATCCTAATAAACTAGACACACAACCCTATCATATCACACACACACACCTCCCCTGACGCAACCCCCCCCCCCCCCCTCTGTTTCCTCTCCCATAATCCCCCTGGCCTCATGTCATTTCCGCCTTCATGGAGATTAACGGATGAGTCATTTTTCATTCTCCTTTTTTTGTTTTTCGTAGTTTGTACTGTCCCACATGTTAAATGTGATTTATTTTTTCGCCTGATGAAGACCCAAGTGGTTGAAATGCATCGTGTCTTGTCTTGTGCTTTGTTTGTCATTGTCATTGGCGGTAAGTTCTAAAAACTCTATTCCTAATATTGATTGCGATGTTTTATGATCGTTCTTGTGCAGATGTAGGGATGCGGCTCCGGGGGGAGCGAAGCGACATCTCTCATTTGATGTATCACTCATCTGCCATATATGTGTTTATCATTGTGCCCATAGACACTACAAGCACGACACCCCACAGCAGGAATGTAAACATTTGTGTTGTGTTTGTTTGTCGGTTGACACATTCAGATTTCTGTCCGGGCATATTATAGTATAAGAATAGATCTCCAGTCAGATCACGTGTGCAGGTTTTCTACCCTAACTACTAACTGGTGTCTTCACCAACATTGTTCCGGTCTACGCCGAATTTCGACGTTTGGAAGAAGTTCGACCGTCGGGAAGGAGGCCTCTGTTTTCTTCATCAGCTGCGACTGTTTGGGGCCATTCCGTTTAAAGCTTCCCCTCGACGCCAACAAAGATAAGTGTATAGTGTTTTGGACACTTGCGGAAAGCTTGAACATTTGCGGAAAGCTTGAAGATTTAGCAAAAACAGTGAAGGAGAACTTTAGTGTTTCTTGGAAGATTTCTTGCGCGCGATCATACAGAAATTAAATCGTTGTATCACGTTATTACGGTGTGCCGAGTTGGGTGATCGGTCGTGTGTGTTGTGTGGATTGAATGGAATTGGAACTGTCACACCCTACCGTGTGACACTGTTGTCTCCTCATGGACATAACTGTTGTCTCCTCATGGACGTAGCTGTTGTCTCCTCATGGCCATAGCTGTTGTCTCCTCACGGTCATAGCTGTTGTCCCTCACGGTCATAGCTGTTGTCCCTGGTGGTCATAGCTGTTGTCTCCTCATGGTCATAGCTGTTGTCCCTCACGGTCATAGCTGTTGTCCCCTGGTGGTCATAGCTGTTGTCTCCTCATGGTCGGAGCTGTTGTCCCTCACGGTCATAGCTGTTGTCCCTGGTGGTCATAGCTGTTGTCTCCTCATGGTCATAACTGTTGTCCCCCACGGTCATAGCTGTTGTCCCCTGGTGGTCATAGCTGTTGTCTCCTCATGGTCATAGCTGTTGTCCCCCACGGTCATAGCTGTTGTCCCCTGGTGGTCATAGCTGTTGTCTCCTCATAGCCATAGCTGTTGTCCCTCACGGTCATAGCTGTTGTCCCCTGGTGGTCATAGCTGTTGTCTCCTCATGGACATAGCTGTTGTCTCCTTAGGGCCATAGCTGTTGTCTCCTCAGGGCCATAGCTGTTGTCTCCTCATGGACATAGCTGATGTCTCCTCATGGACATAGCTGTTGTCTCCTCATGTACATAGCTGTTGTCTCCTCATGGACATAGCTGTTTTCTGCTCACGGTCATAGCTGTTGTCTCCTCACGGTCATAGCTGACGTCTCCTCACGGTCATAGCTGTTGTCTCCTCATGGTCAAAGCTGTTGTCTCCTTATGGTCGTAGCTGTTGTCTCCTCATGAACATAGTTGTTGTCTCCTCATGATCATAGCTGTTGTCTTCTCACGGGCATAGCTGTTGTCTCCTCATAGCCATAGCTGTTGTCTCCTCATAGCCGTAGCTGTTGTCTCCTCATGGTCTTAGCTGTTGTCTTGTCATGGTCATAGCTGTTGTCTCCTCATGGTCATAGCTGTTGTCTCCTCATGGACATAGCTGTTGTCTCCTCATGATCATAGCTGTTGTGTCCTCATGGTCATAGCTGTTGTCCCCTCATGATCATAGCTGTTGTCCTCATGGTCATAGCTGTTGTGACCTCATGGACATAGCTGTTGTGTCCTCATGGTCATAGCTGTTGTCCCCTCATGGTCATAGCTGCTGTGTCCTCATGGTCATAGCTGTTGTCCCTTCATGGTCATAGCTGTTGTGTCCTCATGGTCATAGCTGTTGTCCCCTCATGGTCATAGCTGTTGTGTCCTCATGGTCATAGCTGTTGTCCCCTCATTGTCATAGTTGTTGTCCTTTCAATGTCACAGCTGGTGCCGACACTGCCACATTGCCATTGATGAGTTGCCTCTGAGAGGGAAGGAAGCTGTATCTAGGAATGAAGGATACCTGCTGTCTCTATGAGAGACAGGAGCTGAGTCTAGGACTGAAGGGTCGTTTGTGGGCGGGTGAGAGGTGGGGGTGAGAGGTGGGCGTGGGGGTGGGGGTGGGGGTGGACAGTACCGGATGATTGGCGTTCGAACAAGCTTTAGTCTGGACTCATATGATGGGATCCATTTCGGGTTAAGAAGGTCGCCTCCAACGCCATATCTGCATGTTGTTGATGATAAGGCTTTCTTCTTATTGACACAACCTGCTCGTTCCCATCCGCTTTGTTCTGTTTGTTGGCTAGCTAGTGTCCACTGTGCTTTGACAATCAGTAAAAAAAAAGCTGGCCTCTTGCCTGCCGATCAGTACTCGCGTGGGTTTTCGCACTCGTCGGTTTCAACGCATTCCTTTTTTTCTTTATTTTTTTTTTCTCTTTGCTTTCACCTTTAAGAATGACTGAAATAGAACTGCAATATATTTGCAGAAAGTTCAAAGCAAGCGCACGCGCACGCGCGAGCGGGCACACACACACACACACACACACACACACACACACACACACACACACACACACACACACACACACACACACACACACACACACACACACACACACACATACAGAGAGAGAGAGAGAGAGAAGAGAAGAGAGAGAGAGAGAGAGAGAGAGAGAGAGAGAGAGAGAGAGAGAGAGAGCGAGAGAGAGGGAGAGAGAAAGAGAGAGGTCTTACGCCGCTCACTCTGGCTCAGTCAAACACAGCTGTACCCAGGTTCGCTCTGCCACAACCCCAGCACCAGCATTCCGTAGAGAGCCTTCAGTATTAGATCGTTCAGAGGCATCCCATTCAGACGACGCCACCGTTTTGCGTCTGTCTGCTAGCTGGAAGTAATGGTTGAAGACTCTTATGTTTGGAAGGATTACATACCTCTGATGTGAGCTGAGGTACTGCCTGATATTGAAGATGTTCACAATAAACGTCAAAATGTATGGTCTTTGAAGCGAGCGATCTGCTATACAACACAGCACGTGTTCACTCTCTCTCTCTCTCTCTCTCCCACCCACGCCCCACTCCGTCACCTCCCACCTCGTGCTATCATTTTCGCCACGACTACTCCATCTTTTCTGCCACTGTCATCCCGCCGACAATATGACGTGCCCATCTGTTACATGCTTCTCTATAGATCGGAACGTGAGGTCTGAATCACAATAAATTCGCAGATATTTTGAAATGTTTTGCTAGTCACAGATACGTGCTCTCTACAATAATGCAGGTAACAATATGAAAAGAAAACAAAAGCCCGATGTTTATGTTTGGCTGGGCTTTGGACCGAGTTAGGGATCCCAATGTAAGAGATTGGGTGAAAAAAAAGGCATGCATGCAGAGCAACACTATTGTCTCGTATGTTCTCTCTCTCTCTCTCTCTCTCTCTCTCTCTCTCTCTCTCTCTCTCTCTCTCTCTCTCTCTCTCTCTCCTCTCTCTCTCTTCTCTCTCCCTTCTCTCTCTCTCGTGTGTTATTTCTCATGTCCCCTCATTGACATTGCCCTCACACTTTTCTTTCCGGCTCGCCCATACATACATAGGCAAATCCTCTATTCCACAGGCAGCAGTCGACATCAAGATACCATAAGGCAACCCATTGGAGGAGACACTGCACGGAAGCCGGGTCACTTCGGCGGCGTTCAGTGATACCTGTCTTGATTCAACATTCAAAAGACACCTCATCCTAAGTCTCCTACTGAGGACAGTAATTAATATAGGCCTCATGTATAACGTATTTGTGCGTGTTTCCACCATTTTGTTTTCTATGAACAGAAATGTTCCGTTTTTAAAACCTTGCAAATAGTACTTTTCTATTGAACTTCCATTTATTCATTTATCCAATGGGATTTTGAACTTCCATTTATTCATTTATCCAATGGGGTTTTGAACTTCCATTGATTCATTTATCCAATGGGATTTTGGACTTCTATTGATTTTATTCATTTATCCAATGGGATTTTGAACTTCCATTTATTCATTTATCCAATAGGATTTTGAACTTCCATTTATTCATTTATCCAATAGGATTTTGAACTTCCATTTATTCATTTATCCAATGGGATTTTGGACTTCCATTGATTCTATTCATTTATCCAATGGGGTTTTGAACTTCCATTTATTCATTTATCCAATGGGAGTTTGGACTTCCATTGATTCTATTCATTCATTTATCCAATGGGATTTTGAATTTCCATTTATTCATTTATCCAATGGGATTCTGAACTTCCATTTATTCATTTATCCAATAGGATTTTGAACTTCCATTTATTCATTTATCCAATGGGATTTTGGACTTCCATTGATTCTATTTATTTATCCAATGGGGCTTTGAACTTCCATTTATTTATTTATCCAATGGGATTTTGAACGTCCATTTATTCATATATCCAATGGAATATTGAACTTCCATTTATTCATTTATCCAATGGAATATTGAACGTCCATTTATTCATTTATCCAATGGGATTTTGAACTTCCATTTATTCATGTATCCAATGGAATATTGAACTTCCATTTATTCATTTATCCAATGGAATATTGAACTTCCATTTATTCATTTATCCAATGAGATTTTGGTCTTCCATTGATTTTCTTCATTTATCCAATGGGACATTCATTTCTCACTGGTGCTGATCAGGGCCCTTTCTTCTTCTTCCACATGTTGGGAGTGTATGCTGAAGCGTTCACCTAGAAGACCTGAACAGTGCCTAAACATGTTCCAGTGTTCCTCCCTTTCTCCCCGTTTTCCTCAGCTTCCCCTCTCCCCTTATCTTCCATGTCAATACAAAAAACGCTCTCAGCTTCCCCTCTCCCCTTATCTTCCATGTCAATACAAAACGCTCTCAGCTTCACCCTCTCCTCTTATCTTCCATGTCAATACAAAAAAACGCTCTCAGCTTCCCCTCTCCCTTATCTTCCATGTCAATACAAAACGCTCTCAGCTTCACCCTCTCCCCTTATCTTCCATGTCAATACAAAAAACGCTCTCAGCTTCCCCTCTCCCCTTATCTTCCATGTCAATACAAAACGCTCTCAGCTTCACCCTCTCCTCTTATCTTCCATGTCAATACAAAAAACGCTCTCAGCTTCCCCTCTCCCCTTATCTTCCATGTCAATACAAAACGCTCTCAGCTTCACCCTCTCCCCTTATCTTCCATGTCAATACAAAACGCTCTCAGCTTCACCCTCTCCTCTTATCTTCCATGTCAATACAAAAAACGCTCTCAGCTTCCCCTCCCCTTATCTTCCATGTCAATACAAAACGCTCTCAGCTTCACCCTCTCCCCTTATCTTCCATGTCAATACAAAACGCTCTCAGCTTCCCTCTCTCCCCTTATCTTCCATGTCAATACTAAACGCTCTCAGCTTCACCCTCTCCCCTTATCTTCCATGTCAATACAAAACGCTCTCAGCTTCCCCTCTCCCCTTATCTTCCATGTCAATACAAAACGCTCTCAGCTTCACCCTCTCCCCTTATCTTCCATGTCAATACAAAAAACGCTCTCAGCTTCACCCTCTCCCCTTATCTTCCATGTCAATACAAAAAACGCTCTCAGCTTCACCCTCTCCCCTTATCTTCCATGTCAATACAAAACGCTCTCAGCTTCACCCTCTCCCCTTATCTTCCATGTCAATACAAAACGCTCTCAGCTTCACCCTCTCCCCTTATCTTCCATGTCAATACAAAACGCTCTCAGCTTCACCCTCTCCCCTTATCTTCCATGTCAATACAAAAAACGCTCTCAGCTTCACCCTCTCCCCTTATCTTCTATGTCAATACAAAACGCTCTCAGCTTCACCCTCTCCCCTTATCTTCCATGTCAATACAAAACGCTCTCAGCTTCACCCTCTCCCCTTATCTTCCATGTCAATACAAAAAACGCTCTCAGCTTCACCCTCTCCCCTTATCTTTCATGTCAATACAAAAAACGCTCTCAGCTTCACCCTCTCCCCTTATCTTCCATGTCAATACAAAACGCTCTCAGCTTCACCCTCTCCCCTTATCTTCCATGTCAATACAAAACGCTCTCAGCTTCACCCTCTCCTCTTATCTTCCATGTCAATACAAAAAACGCTCTCAGCTTCACCCTCTCCCCTTATCTTCCATGTCAATACAAAAAACGCTCTCAGCTTCACCCTCTCCCCTTATCTTCCATGTCAATACAAAACGCTCTCAGCTTCACCCTTTCACACAACACAATAGCAGATGGTCTACGATAACAGCCAAAATGCATTTGCCGTGCGACATAAATGTATAATAATCGGTGAAATAAAGATGCAATCGCCATTTTATGCCCAGTAATATATATATATATATATATATATATATATATATATATATATATATATATATATATATATATATATATATATATATATATATATATATATATATAAAAATTATAACAAAGCTTGCTCTTATGTCTTAGCTTGAAGCAATAGGGGGAGATGCTTTGTTTATAATTGAATATTTTTTGCAGTCATTGCAACACCAAGCTGCTCTGTAAGTTGCTGGAATGGTGCTCGGTTACTTATCCTTGGAATTTATTATATATATATTTATATATATATATGAATCTGTGTGTGTGTGTGTGTGTGTGTGTGTGTGTGTGTGTGTGTGTGTGTGTGTGTGTGTGTGTGTGTGTGTGTGTGTGTGTGTGTGTGGATTGAGAGACAAACAGACAGACAGAAGTCTATGAAATTTGATATCCATTAACCGAACGTGATGTGAAGTGCTATTGCAAAGAAAAGCTCTCAGTCCTTTTTTTTCCCCCCACTTTTTTTTTCTTCTTTTGTTTTGATGGCATCAGTTATCGGAACAAATGGAGCACCTAAGACGGTGACTTTTTCTTCTTTTGTTTTTTTTTCTGTTTTTTTTTTCTTCCGAAGGATGAAATCCACCTCTTCAAATTTTAGTGCTTCACACTATCCTCTTAATCTGCCCCGCCCCCCCCCCCCCCCCCAAAAAAAAAAAAAAAAGAAAGAAAAAAAAAAAGAAAAAAAAAGAAAAAAAAGAGGAGCAAAAATGAACAATTTCCAATACTAGTTTTTTTGTCCTCTCCAACCAGATTCTTACACACCATGCATTGTCTGTATGTTCTCTTACAAATTGACATATTTTTGCTGCTTTTAGTGTTTTTGCGTCTGATACAAAGCGTCTGGGTTTGTTAATGTTCTAATGTGTGGTGTAATGGCACTCTCTGCCAATAGGCGGCTTATACAAACAGAACAACATGAATGAAACAAAAGACTTCACACTTAATTATCTTCTTTTCTTTCAGTTTTGCCAGAGAGAAAAAAGACACAGAGAGAGAGAGAGGGGAGAGGAGAGAGAGAGAGAGAGAGAGAGAGAGAGAGAGAGAGAGAGAGAGAGAGAGAGAGAGAGAGACAGACAGACAGACAGACAGACAGACAGACAGACAGACAGACAGACAGAAGACAGACAGACAGACAGAGGCAGCATCGTTGAGATGTATGTAAAATTTGTTACAAATCGTCTCACCAGTCGGCTATTCCTCGATAAGGCCAGTCTTATAGCGAAAAGAAAGGGTCCACAAGGAAGGCATGACGAAAGCCAGGAAGGGTGACAATAGGCGTAAGAGGTTTGTTTGTTTGTCCCTCCCCCCTTCCCCCACTGTTGATCCCACCCTCCCCTACTCAAATCTCCAGTCTTCCCCTTTTCCAACCCCATATCACCACACCTCCCCCCTTCCCTTTTGTGACGAGTTTTAGTATTTGGGACAGCATGTTTGGATTATTCGAGTACTGGCGTTAGGTATGCTCATTTTGTTACAATTAACTCTTTAAGCAAACATAAGCGGTTATAATAACGAATTAATACCATACCAATGGTATCAAATATTATGTGTATATACGCATACGCATGTGTGCGGAACTTAAGGTTTGTTACTGAGCAACTGAGGGAGAGAGAGAGAGAGAGTGAGAGAGAGAGAGAGAGAGAGAGAGAGAGAGAGAGAGAGAGAGAGAAGAGGAGAGAGAGAGAGTTTGTCACGTTCTACTGTTGAGTGGGTATTATGTTAGTGATGCACACTCTCTCGTTTGACGCGCAATGATCACTAAACCAAAGAGCTTGATACTTCAACAATAATCCTTATTAATAAGAACATTAATCAAATAGATGATAACACACACACAAATGCAGTTACATAAATGTTACGAAGAATATCGGCTAGATTCACTGTTGTCGAGGGATCTCTTTTTATTTTTTTCAGTTAATTCACAATGTTTATTTGCTTGCTCTCTGGCGGAACAATATCTCTCGTTGCCAATGATGAAGTGTCAAAATAAATGAAAAAAAAATACTAAGGGTGGTTGCTTTCTTGTGTGCTTTGTAATTCTACAGTTTTGTTATGTGTATATGTGACGTTGTATGAATCAGCTCGCGCGCGCCTTAGATATTTCTGAAATTCTTTACTTTTACTTTTACCTGCAAGACGCACTCATGTTCTTTTCATCGATGTCGAGACGATTGTGTGGACGTAATTTTCTTTCTCCTTTTTCTTTCCTTCGTTCCGTATCATGGTATTCCGAGTCTAGAACTTCAGAACTCTGTTACCATAGCGTCTGTATAAGCTAACCTGCTGCCAGACCATTGTGATTATCAAAGAGAATCGGTAACATATCATATTTTCTTTTCGGCTTTATTTGAATATCGATCCGTATGTTCGCACCAATAAATACCAATCGTTAAACTTATGAAAAGAAATGGAACTTGTCGTAGCGACGTGACGTAATTGACTGTATCTAAATCAACATATTTCGTCATAATTATGGAGAGCTATGGCGTATACTGGTACAGTTGAGAGATTTGCGATCAGACAGCAAAACCTATTTGTTGGTGCTGTGAATATTTTCTTAGTTTTTACCCATATATTCTTGCTTTCAATCTTTTTCATTTGTAAGAGAAAACAAATATTTATAAAAGAGTGGAAGGAATCATCTTCATCCACGTACCATCAGTTGAGCTGACTCGAGGGGGGGGGGGGGGGGGGGGGGGGGGGGGGGGGGGGGGGTTCGTGTTATCGTTGGAGGGGTCGTGCTGGTCAGTCCGGCGTGACGTGCCAGGCTTCACGGAACGGACGAAGATGTTTGTGGTGTCCATTTATCTCTGTTGCGGAACCGTCCGCCTGTTTTATATTTTATTCTTGTTGCGTCCTCAAATGAGTATTGTTGCGTATGAACACTAGATCGATATTCCGTTTTCATTCGTTGTTGAACATTTGTATTGCCATATGTTCTTTGATTTAGTAATATGCTAGATGGGTGAATGTCCATATTCGTCTTGATAAACACGTCTTCGGTTTCGAAACGACATTATGTTGTCTTTTGGAGTGATCACTGACACCTGGTCATTGTGGGTCAGATAACGGTTTCAGATCTGTCGTGTCTTGAAAATGTATTTTTATGATAAAATATCACTTGCAAATTAGAATTACGCACTCGACAGATACGGACAGTTGAGTAACTGTCCATTGACACAAAGAAGGGTGCTCCAGTGATCACTTGGCGAAGTAAAGACTGGTAGACATTTTGTGCCCCATTCCTATGTTGCAGGGGAGACCACTCTTCTTCCTTTTCTTCTTCTTTCGTTGTGTTCTTTCATACGTGTTCGTTGTGTTCTTTCATACGTGTTCTTCAACCCTTACTTTCGTCGTCATTCTCATCACCCTCGCCGTTTTCCATCGTTTTCCGTCCGCGTCGTCATCGCTTCGCGACGGTTCCCATCATCTCGCGGGTACTGCGTCTGCGTACACATGAGCTGTCCTCCATGGGAGGAAGGATTCCAGGACTGTGATGAAGTGACGTTGTTCCCGTGACACACTTCAAGCGTTACGTTATATATATATATATATATTATATATATTATATATATATTTATATATATATATATATATTATATATATATATATATTATATATATATAATTATATTATTATATATATATATAACAAATATATATATATATATATAACAAACTAGTAAATTCCAAGGATAAGTACCGAGCACCATTCCAGCACATACTGTTAGTTAGGCAGAATCATCATCTACCACTGCAGATATGAATGCGTATCTCCCCCTATTTCTTCAATCAAAGCCCATAAGAGCAAGCTTTGTTTATAATTCATATTTCTTGCAGTCATTGCAACACCAAGCTGCTCTGTAAGTTGCTGGAATGGTGCTCGGTACTTATCCTTGGAATTTACTATAGTTTGTTGTATTTTAGTCCCTTGCGGATTCATTCCAAGAACTGGCCTCAGCACTTGTGTCTTAGAGGACATCTTTTTATATTTTTTTACTTTTCACAAGAAAATGTAGCTTGTTTATCTCTTTCATAATTTTCTTTGCCTTCTTAGATGGCACCTTTGGTTGGTTTTTTTGAAAACTCAACAAACATACTACGGTATTGCACACCAGCCTTTTCTGGGATTGCATTTTTCTTAAAACTAAAAAGGGCAGAGGAGTCAAATTACCACTTTCCGCGGTCACTGAGGAGAAACAACCAAGTTTCGAAATATCGGTATATGACCAGGAGTTATATGTTAGTGAGTTTCCCTCTCTATTGGAGGATGTTTCCCCCTTGGAGAATATAAGCTTGCTGAAGGCTCATTTTGAGAAGCATTTATTTTATTTTCACCCATTCACCCACTCAAGCGCATACTGTTAGTTAGGCAGAATCATCATCTACCCACTGCAGATATGAATGCGTATTCCCCCTATTTCTTCAATCAAAGACATAAGAGCAAGCTTTGTTTATAATTCTTATAATATATATATATATATATATATATATTGTTGTACATTTTGTGACAGTAATCTCTTGGTGTCCCTACTTGTCCATTCACCTTATATATTCTATTTATCCTACATCTTTTGCTGTCATCATCCCTATTGCGTGCGTGTGTATTTATGTCTATGTTTGTCTGGTAAGATACGATAATGTTGCTTATAGCCCAGCCGCTATGTTTGTCTGTTAATTGGTGTGCGCATATTAAATATTCTTTTAAGCGTTCACTAGGTTTTTTTTTTTTTTACCTTTGCAAAAAAGCAACGGGAGCGAGGTTGTATTGGATAGAGAATTTCATCTTGTCTTTCCACACCCACGCTTCAGATCTCTAGCGACCCGCAGATCAGCACGGCAGACATTCTTAAACGCCACAGTATATGTAGGTGCGCCTTATCTGTAAATATAGTGTCCGCTGGAAACCCTGAAGATCAGATCATCCTCCAGCACTTGCACGCACCTTTCTCTCGCCAAGCTGGATTATCATGTAACAAAAGTTGACTGATGCACAGGTACAGGTGTAACCCGCCGATTTGTATTGCAGCGCCATTTGTAAGCGCTTACAAATCGGCGCACATTGCATGACTTGTAAAACCGCCGATTTTAAGCAGCGCCGATTTGTAGAGCGCTTACAAATCGGCGGACTTTAAAAATCGGCGGGTTAAAACGGCGGGCACTTTATATCCTGCTTCTTTGGATTAAAACGATAAACTCTTATTACGCTTTCAGTGAATATTCCTGCAATTTTGATGACTTTCTATTTCATCAAAACGGCGGACTGAAATGCGGTGTGTGTGTGTGTGTGTGTTGTGTGTGTGTTCATGTGTGTGTGTGTGTGTGTGGGGAGTATATGTGTATGTGTATCAGTTTGTGTATGTAAGCCTGTGCATATGTATGTTGGGGGGGGGGGGGGGGGGCGGGAGGGGGAGTAAACAGTCTATTTGTTTTGCCCTGACTCACTCACACAATCAAATTTCGAAGTCGAAAGCAGAGGACATTGTTGACATGTTTTTATTCATATTTGTTCATTTCTGTAAACGTAACATGAACGACAAAGTGAACTAGAATTATTTGTTTTTAAACGCAATTTTAAGCACATTTTACAGTCGATAATATAAACACAAATTTCCACACTCAAATGAAACGAAATCGTCACTCAGCTGATATTGAGTGAGAGAATAGTGAGAAGAGAATAGGGAAAAGTTAAACCAGTGTGCAGTCTTCATACTTTCACCAGAATATTTCACTAAAAGAATAGATATGATTGCCAGACACAATCCATAAAATGACAATGCATGAAAATTATTCGTGGATGCTGAAATGTATTTGTAAAACAAACAAACAAACAAACAAACAAACAACAGTCGTTTGCATGTTTAATCAAAATTTAGTGGTGGACAGATGAAAATGAAACAAAGAAAAAAAAGCATACGCTTCCTCCCTCTTGGAATTGTGTGCATCAAAGCAAAGTTAATTCATAATTACACATTTTTGTTATCTTTTATGGCCGCAGTAGGATAGTTGCCCATTTTGATACATAAACTGGACTTGAAACGAGCTGAATTTGTTTAATTTTACAAGTTGTAACAGACACATTCCAGTTCAGTGAACATAAACGTGATAGGCAGACAGACTTACAGACAGAGAGAAACGGACAGAGAAACAGAGTGAGAGACAGAGAGAGAGAGAGAGAGAGAGAGAGAGAGAGAGAGATGAGAGAGAGAGAGAGAGACAGAGACAGAGACAGAGAGAGAGAGAGAGTGAGGGGGGTGGGGGGGGGGGGTTAGTAAAATAAGTTGCAGATTTGTTTTTTTTCTTCAAAACGAGTGTGTCTCCCCCCTTTTTGATGAGAAAAATAGAAAGTTCAAATGGCGGGAATAATATCTGAAACCTTTTTAAAAAATGGTTTATCGTTTTAATCCAAAGAGCGGTTATAAAGTGTTTACAAATCGGCGGGTTACAGTTGAAAAGAGTTTATAAGGAGAAAAATGTAATTAGTATTGAGAAAAGGGCGGGGAATGGAGGGGGTGGGGGGGGGTTTACAATTTAAACAAAAATTGCAAACAAATTTAATTTAATGAAAATTTTAACTATGTCTCCCATAGATTAGTGCATTTTCCCAAATATGGGGACGTCATATGGGGGAAAAACGTACCATAAAATTTACACTATGCATAAAATCGAAAAAAAAATTGGAAGGTTTGTTCCACACTTCACTTAAAATCAATTTTTCCTCTATGATTTTTCGCGCTAAACCCTTCATTAAAGACATTGAACTCGAATCCGTAATTTTTAAAGGGGAAAGAAGATGGCGTAAAGTCTTCCATTGAGACTTTGACATTGAATTCAAGAAATTTAATGGAAAAATGTGCGCTGAAGTTTCATTGAGCATTGAACATCTGATCCCCAAAGTAATTTAAATGGAAAGAATGTGGCACTGAAGTTTTCCCATTAGGACTTGAACATCTGAATCCCCAAAGTAATTTAAATGGAAAGAATGAGGGCCTAAAGTTTCCCATTGAGAATTGAACATCTGAATCAAAAAGTAATTTAAACGGAAAGAATGTGGCGTGAAAGTCTTCCTTAGGGGAAATTTGAACATCTGATCCCAAGTAATTTAAAAGGGAAAAGTGATGGCGCTGAAAGTTTCCTTAGAGACATTGAACATTGATCTCCAAGAAATTTAAAAGGAAAAAGAAGGGGCATGAAGTTTTCCTTAGGACATTGAACTTTTGGGAATCCCAGTAATTTAAAGGGGAAAGAATGTGGCCTGAAATCTTCATTAAAGACATTAACTTTTGAATCCCCAAAGTAATTTAAATGGAAAAAATGATAGGCACTGAAGTTTCCTTAGGACTTGAACTTGAATCCCCAAAGTAATTTTAAAATGGAAAGAATGTGGCGCTGAAGTCTTCCATTAGAGCATTGAACATCTGTTTCCCAAGAATTTTAAAGGGAAAGAATGATGGCGCTAAAGTTTCAATTAGGCTTTGAACTCTGAATCCCCAAGAAATTTAAAAAGGGAAAAAGAATGTGGCGCGAAGTTTCCATTAAGACATTCATTGAATTCAAGTAATTTAAATGGAAAGAATATGGCGCTGAAGCTTCATTAGAGACTTGAACCCCCTAAATCTCCAAGTAATTTATATGGAAAAAATTGATGGCATGAAGTCTTCCTTAGGACATTGAAATCTGAATCTAAAGTAATTAAGGAAAGAATTATGGCGCTGAAGTCTTCCATTTAGAGCATTAAAACATTAAATCTCCAAGAAATTTAAATGGAAGAATGATGGCACTGAAGTTTTTCCATTAGGATTTTAAAATTTCGGAATCCCCAAGTAATTTAAATGGAAAGTGTTGGCACTGAAGTCTTCCTTGAGACATTGACATCTAATCCCCAGTAATTTAAATGGAAGAATGAGGGCACGAATCTTCCATTGAGTTTAAAAATTTAAATCTCCAAGTAATTTAAATGGAAAAAAATGTGGCATAAAGTCTTCCTTAAAAAATTGAACTCTGAATTTCCAAGTAATTTAAAATGGAAAGATGATGGCATAAAAGTTTTCCCGGGGAACATTGAACATCTGAATCCCCAAAGTAATTAAAGGGAAAAGATTGTGGACTAAAAATTCCTTGGACATTGAAATTGAATCTCCAAGTAATTTAAATGGAAAGAATGTGGGTAAAAGTTTCCATTAGAGACATTGAAATCTGAATCCCCAAGTTTTAAATGGAAAGAATTTTGGCACTGAAAGTTTTTCTTTTGGACATTGAACTCAAATTCCAATTTTTTTTAAAAATGGAGAATGAGGGCACTGAAGTCTTCCATTGGACATTGAACATCTGAAATCTCCAGTAATTTAAATGAAGAATGATGGAAACTGAAGTTTCCATTAGGGGCTTTGACCAAAATTTCCCCCAAGTATTTAAAGGGAAAGAATGATGGCATGAAGTCTTCCATTAGAGACTTTAACATCTGAATCCAAGAAATTTTAAATGGAAAGAATGTTGGCACTAAAGTTTCCATTGAGACATTGAACATCTGAATCCCCAAGTAATTTAAATGGAAAGATTGAGGCCTTGAAGTCTTCCATTAGAGACATTGAACTCTGAATTCCGCGGTCACTGGGGGAAAAAACAACCAGGTTTCGAAATCTCTTCTCTTCTCTCTTCTCCTCTCTCTCTCTCTTCTCTTTCTTTCTCTCTCTTATTTTATTTTTATTAATATTATATTATTTATATATTATTTTTTAAAATTTGTGTGTGGGTAGAGAGGAGAGAGAGAGGAGAGAGAGAGAGAGAGGGGAGCCGTTAACTCCCCCCCCCTTGCCCCCCCAACCCCCCCCCCCCTCCCCGAGTTTTGAGCCCCTTGGGGTTTAATTATAGTCATGGAAAAGCTTGTGATTGAAAAAAATTGTTCTCAGATGAATACAAAATTCCCCCTTTAGGAAGGCCCGGGGGTCAAATTTGGGGACAAAAATTTCAAATTGTTGGGTTTTTTCCCTTCCATAGCTATAAGTTCCTGAAGAAATTCAAGCAACGTTTGAACAGATCCAAGTTTGGTACCCCTCTTTTCCTCTTGGAGGTTGGAGTTGATTTACTCACCCACTTCGATCCACACCTGCTCCTTCATGAAACCAACCCCAAGGCTTCCCCCACACCCCCCTCCCCCCCACCTCCCCCCCCGTGTAAAGAACAGTGAAGGGGTTGTGAAAAAATTTCGCGTACAAATCACCAGTGATTTCTCGGCACCCGATAGGGCCCTGGTATCACCCAACGGATCAAGACCATTCGGAATCGTACACTACGAAAACGTTCCTTTATAAATTCCCTCAATAGTTTTCTTCACAAAGAAGCCAGGATATTGCTAGGTGAAGGAACGTCGACTGTTTAGTTGAGGGCCCAGACCAAAATCTTCCCCAGTTGCTGTTCAAAAATCAGCAAACCCGGGTCTAGAGCTAGAAGCGGCCCCCCTTTCCAGCAAAGCCTACCACCCTCAGGGGGAAAAAATGTCGGGGAAAAAGAGGGAAAAAAGCTCTCCCCCCTCCTCACGATAACACCCATTGGTAAGCCACTCTCGGGCCCGGGAAAGCAAAAAAAAAGAGGAACAGAAGGTTTTAAAAGACGGGGAAAAATGCAAGGCAGTCCCTTAGGGCCGGTAGCGGCCCGTGCACTGTTTTACCCTTTAACGACGCCCCCATGCGAGCAACCCAGCCCTTCTCTCCCCTTTGGCCCCACTTTTTGTCCAACGCCCCCGGGAATTTTAAACAACGCCTCAAGGCCCCAGTGATTTAGGGTGCAGGCGCGTAAGGCTGAGGAAAAGGAAACCCCCCCTCGTGAAGAGACGACCCCCCAGAACAGAAAAAAAGACTCCCGCCCCCCGTTTCTACAAGAAGAGTACTTCACCCACCTAAAAGGGAGAACGAACACCCGGAATTATTGTGAAACATCTAGGTTGGTGGACGGCCATCGCGTTCCCCCGTCAGAGTACCTAACCCCTATAGGGGAAGGCCTGGGGGAATTTGAAAGGGTGGTCACCCCAGGCAAATAAGAAACAAAGTCCTGACAGGGCTGTAAAAATGTCCCCTTAATCTGTTTAAATTTCTGACAAAACGTTTCCCCAAAAGTATTGATACAGTCCAAAAAAGGGTTTAAACAGTATTTAACCCCCCCCCCCCCCCCCCACCACCACCACACCACACACACACACACACACTGTGACGGGTCTCCGACGCTCCCCCTCGTTATTAAAATATGATTTTCATATTCAGGGATGCAGGGGGTTATAGACAGAAGTATTTACGCTTTCACAACCAAAAATGCGCTCTCGCATAGGCACACGCACTCTGCCACTCACATCGGGCCCGCACAAAGGTGACGGGAAACCAATAACATTTCATAGAAAATAATCAACTTTATTTAACTTGACTCCGAGCCCCACCCGTCACTACAAACACAACTATCTGTATCATACAACAATGTAAAACATCATACAGACAATCTCATAAATCGCATCCCCTTTCCTTCAATTACTCTTCATTATACAGGAAAGACAATATTTCCACAATTCTGTTTGCACACTTTCTAAACTTAAGAACAAATAAAACGCCGTAACTGGCCAGCATTCCTTGGTTGACCGCAGTTTCTCTCATCCCACTGTGCGACTACGAGCTGAAGCTACCACACTGTTGTGTCCTACCGATTGGCAAATCCCAGTTGGGGGACACTGGCAACGTAGCTTGAGTCGCACCCTCACACTGAGTCTCCCGGACTCCACCGTACTTCGCCCTCTCCACGGAAAGGGCTCCTGTCGGCCTCTCCCACAGGTCTTCTCTGGCTGCAAACACCCCACCGTTGTCTGGCAGCTCCCTGTCGAGGCTCCAACAGGCTAACACGTCTTGCTGTCGACCGTCCCACACACGGGAGACAATTCTTCTCGTCGTCGGCTCCGAGGCTACAGCAACCTCCACTGTCATACGTCCCCACCCAGGAGACAACGAGGCGACAGCTAACCTCTGCTTTACGCTGTATTTTCTTGAGCCCTCAGCAAGACGGGCGAGTTCACTTTCCCTCAAGTGAGTCACACCTTCCTGTTTTCCAAGCACCTTATATTCATTCTCAAACAAGAGAGAACCCGAGTTTAACTGGCTCAACCAAGGAATCACTGGCACACACACATCACACGATTTGTACCAATAAATCCCCAAGTTATTTTTATTCCACCAATGGAATCACAAGTCACCTACACATACACACACACCACAGCTGCTAGCGCCAACAAAGACTTGGGCACCCAGTGGTTAATGCATAACCTCCTATTCAAACTCATGTTCGATTCCCGAAGCTACCCATGTACTAACAGCCTGGACTTCTCTACCAGCCAGGACTGAGGCTTCTTCAGTAGTTACTACCTCTATAGACAACAGGCGCAAACCACTCATTGGCCGCAGCCTTCCATTCATTCCTCAGAACAGGGACGACTGAATGGTCGCTGTACTCTGCCTGCAGGCTGACGGTCACCTACCCGTGACGGTCACCTGACACGATCGCCTTCCCTCAGGCCCACTGAGAGCCATGTGAATAGCCAGTGCTCAAGTGGACACTCTTCTCTACCCAGGACCGGCAGGTCAGCATGTTCTTGTTACTATCCCTCGGACATGCGAAATACTTCCCCGTAACCTCCCTCCTTTAGTATGCGACTCGGGTTATCCCCTCTGGTGATGCCTGAATTCGCACACTTGAAGACCCAAGGACTTGCTCTCAACAACAGCAAAACTACCCTTAATTTGCCTAAAATGCTCGAGAACATCGGCCGACTCATGACACCCCCGTACCTAAGAATGTTGTTCCAATCAACATTTTCTCCAGGACGAATGTTCTCCAATGGGATAAAACAAACTCAGTTGCATGGGTCGATATAACAGTACTACCCCATGCGTCAAGACATCACTTCCATCAACATCTCCAACATGGATAATGTACCCAATTAAAACCAATTAATCAATCAGATAATCCTTGAATCACTCTTTGGTCAGTCATAAGCGACTGTGCACAACATTTAACTCTAAACTGGCCCACATATAATCCAAACTCTCCTATAGCATTAGCTATAGCATGTCCATACATATAATTAATTATTCCATTCACTTCTAATATAGCACAACCATGATTACCACAACATCCAAATTCAGGTGTGTGGCCCAGCCTACTTAACATCAAAATCAATTCAGGCGTGTAGCCAGAAACTGCTCACATGGCCTCCCACACATATGCAAATCAAACATTTCCTGATTTCACAACAAAAGGACATTTTCACACTTTACTGATCAGTGAGCAGACAATCTTAACAAATAGATACCAACCAGAAAAATGAAAAATCATAACACTGTGAGCATGTACTCAAACCCCGCCCCATAATGGGCAACGAACAAGCACTATTGACAGATAAACATCAATGAAAAAAAAGAAAAAATGATACATGACATAGACTCGACTCCGCCCTATACTTGGCAATCAGAATCAATAACACAACAGGCCAGCTACATTTACACGGTAGCTGTCCGTAACAGATGACTGCTCACACCACCACCACAACAACAGCAGCCCGTAGGCATTGCTCCTACCATTGTTCTACTTCTGTTGTTCACACTACAACAGCAACACCCTGGAGGCATTACTCCACCCTTGACCTACTCCTGCCCTCTCAATCTTGACCGCCGTTTGTGGCTCGCCAATGTACCTTGGGCAGATAGTTTGCGCATTCCAGGCTTTACAAGGGAGTCAGCGCACCTTTCACACATTTTAGTCCTTAAAGGAGCGCGTGAAAATCTGCGCGATCCTCTTCTAGCCTGTCGCACCCATTTCACTGCGACGACGATCATCTCCCCTTTTCAAAATGTTATGAGATGATCCCTCACTCATCTTATCCGAACCGTTTTCCTTCTCTCTGAGGAAATTCCTTGGTTCGAATCCCACATCAGTGCCTATGCCCATTACTTGATGAGCCTTATTTTCGTCTCCTTTTTCCGACACTGGCTCGTCTGCTCCTGTGAGCTGACTATCTTTGGCATTTCCTAACGATAGCTGGTCACCACGACCTTCTTGCGTGCGTTATTACTGCCTCGCTGGTCCCAACCCAGCTGCTGGTTCCAGTTACTCTGTGGTCCATCTTGGCCCGACCCTGAGGTCCGGCACCGTGGCTCCTACATTTCTGACTATCACGGCAACGCCAACAACTTTTTTGAACCACCACTATGGCAACCATGACCCACGCACCGCCATGACGGCCACCTCCATGGCCCACGGCACCGCCACTACGACCTATTTCATGGTCCACTGCACCACCACCACGGCCACCTTCATGGCCTACACTAGCTCTACTGCTAGCGACGTCTGTGCCCTCCACCTGCGTTCTGTTTATTTTCCTACCCTGCACTGCCCTTGCTTTCCCTACTTGACTGGCAACCTGGTTAGGCTTCGGGAGGAATATACCTACCTCCTAACAAAGCTGGATAGGGAAGATTGTTTTGCACTGCTGCAGTGAGAGTACCCCTGACAAACTCTGACTCTACTTTGACACGGGCCAAAGGTAGCCGATTAATTCTTCCATCTGCATATCGCACGCAGGTGGTTTCCCCGGTATAGTCTGTCTCTCTCACAAAACCGGGCTCTACCATTGCCGCTAGAGTCAGTCCTGTATCTAATAAGCAGGTCACCGGCTTCCCGTTTACTACTGCCCTAGTAGTTGGTGGTGGTTCTCTGCCTTCCTGTCGAATTGTATCAACGGCAACAACGGAATGTAATCACAGTCTGCTACATTCCTTGGCGATATGACCCTCTTGCCCACACTTAAACATGTGCGTTTCACCGAACATTCTCTTCAGTCCCACTGTTGCCACGGGACTTAAATGCGTTTCTAACTGCGGTCTCGCCTCCTGTTGTAGGGAGTCGGCGAATCACTCCCTGACTGTGTGGTCTGGGCATTACGGGTCGACTGGTTCGATCCCTTCATCCCATTACGCTGATCATGGGCAGATTCATGCCTGTCTGCAACTTTCACTAACTCCTCTAAACTTCCTAATTCTCTTTCCGCCAAGAATACTGTGAGATCCTTCCGACAAGTGGAGAGAATTTGCTCCTTAACGATCTCCTCCCTCAAAGATTCAAAGTTTGTTCGATGTTCCCTAACCTTATCCATTTGTCAAGAGAGCCCTGAGCCGATAAAGGAACTGTACGTGCGTCTCACCTGATTTACGAACGGTTTCTCTGAACAATTTCCTATATCTATCGGCGGTTACCTGGTACCTCTGAAACAAAGCATCGCGCCCGACTCATAATCTGTCTGTTTTTTCCGGTGGTAAGCAGAAAAAAAAGCATCCCTAGCTTTGGGTGTCAGCAGCGCATGACAAATTTGTGGCCCACCGTTCTTCGGGTAAGCCCTGATCTTTGGCAATCCTTTCAAATTGCGAAATGAAATCCTCTAAATGGTCCGGATTATCATCGAACCTTGGCATATTGATCAAGGGACTGACATGTGGTGCAAAGTTCACTTGAGGTTTTGCGTCCAGAGAACAGATAAATGTCTGTTCAACCCCACTTGCTCAACCACCGAGTTTTTGGGCGAAAGTGCCTGAAAGCCGCCTTTTCCTGTGGCGGAAGAGGAGAGAGAGAATCACCGGCAGACAGACAGAGAAGAGATGAGACAGAGAGAGAGCGAAGACAACAGAGAGGCGGGCAGACCACGCACGCTTATGCACACCACTACACG
>CM031629.1:14812086-14814822 GCA_018398815.1 Conus ventricosus | reverse complement strand
ACCAAGATTGCTGGAGTTACGGTGTGTCGTGGTTCTACATCTCTGTCCCAGCTGCCCTGGGCCATTCTGCGCTCTCTGGCCTCAACGACCTGGCGCAGGTGGAGTGGTGGAAGGGTTTTTGGGGGGGGGGGTGTGGGGTGGGGGGGGGGGGCGTTGAGGGCAAGGATAGGTAGGTAGGATGAAGACTAAGGTGGGGGTGGTAGGGGGTAGACTGTGAGGGGTGGTGGATCTTTGTCAACAATTGCATTGCAGAAACCCTTGTTCACTTTTTCGACATTTACATGCCAAAGGCTTCACACAAGCAGCCTCTCAGGGCCCGTTGGGGGGGGGGGGGGGGGGGGGGGGGTGGGGGGGGGGGGGTACGGAGGGGGTTGGGGGGGGGGGGCGGCTTATCTGTCCGTCTATCTTTCTGTGTTTCTCTCTCTTTTCTCTTTGTCTTTATCTGTTCTGTCCTTGTCTGTCTGTCTCTATTTATTGTTATTATTATTGTTTATTGATAATCGTCATAATGTTCAAAGTAGACACTCCAAGGCGACGGACGTGTCAAAAAGCTGGGGGGACGACGGAGGGGTTGGGTGGGTTGAAGCAAAAAGCTACAACATGAGGCAACACGTTTTGCCCTGCTAGTCTTCGTCAATGAAGACCAAAGGGGGCAAACAGGACAATACTAAAATAATGAAGAGAGAGAAAAAAAAAAGAAAAAAAGGTTAGGCGCTTTGCGCGAGGAAGACCCCGATGTCGAAACGCGTTAGTTCTGTTTTGTAATTTGCTACCTTCGTTTGGTGGTGTAGTGACTTTCTGGCCATTCTCTGCTACTATGAGATAATTATTGATTACCAACATGATCAGTAAGTGTCATAATGAAGAGGTGAAAGAAATGATATGCACGATCATGCTATCACTACTATTGATCATCAGTTTTGTCATGTTTCCCGATTATTCACACATTGTTCTCAGCTTCATCATAATCGTCATTATTGTTTTATTTGGTAGTAGTAGTAGTAGTAGTAGTAGTAGTAGTAGTAGTAGTAGTAGTAGTAGTAGTAGATGTAGTAGAAGTAGAAGTAGTAGGAGAAGTAGAAGTAGAAGTAGTCATAGTGGTATTTGCTATTGTCATTGTTCTAATGATGATCGCCATCACTGTGACCACCCAGGTGCTGGTTTTGCTATTGGTGTAGTTCTAATACTGACTGCCCAGATGTGGCTGTTGTCATTGTACTAGTGATGACTGTAGTCACTGTAATGCCCACGTGCGCGTGTTATTGTTGTAATGATGGCTGCCCTCATTGTGACTGCCAGGTGCAGGTGTTATTGTTGTAATGATGACTGCCCTCATTGTGACTGCCAGGTGCAGGTGTTATTGTTGTAATGATGGCTGCCCTCATTGTGACTGCCAGGTGCAGGTGTTATTGTTGTAATGATGACTGCCCTCACTGTAATGCCCAGGTGCAGGTGTTATTGTTGTAATGATGGCTGCCCTCATTGTGACTGCCAGATGCAGGTGTTATTGTTGTAATGATGACTGCCCTCACTGTAATGCCCAGGTGCAGGTGTTATTGTTGTAATGATGGCTGCCCTCACTGTAATGCCCAGGTGCAGGTGTTATTGTTGTAATGATGGCTGCCCTCATTGTGACTGCCAGGTGCAGGTGTTATTGTTGTAATGATGACTGCCCTCACTGTAATGCCCAGGTGCAGGTGTTATTGTTGTAATGATGGCTGCCCTCATTGTGACTGCCAGGTGCAGGTGTTATTGTTGTAATGATGACTGCCCTCATTGTGACTGCCAGGTGCAGGTGTTATTGTTGTAATGATGACTGCACTCATTGTGACTGCCAGGTGCAGGTTGTTATTGTTGTAATGATGACTGCCCTCACTGTAATGCCCAGGTGCAGGTGTTATTGTTGTAATGATGGCTGCCCTCATTGTGACTGCCAGGTGCAGGTGTTATTGTTGTAATGATGGCTGCCCTCATTGTGACTGCCAGGTGCAGGTGTTATTGTTGTAATGATGACTGCACTCATTGTGACTGCCAGGTGCAGGTTGTTATTGTTGTAATGATGACTGCCCTCACTGTAATGCCCAGGTGCAGGTGTTATTGTTGTAATGATGGCTGCCCTCATTGTGACTGCCAGGTGCAGGTGTTATTGTTGTAATGATGGCTGCCCTCATTGTGACTGCCAGGTGCAGGTGTTATTGTTGTAATGATGGCTGCCCTCATTGTGACTGCCAGGTGCAGGTGTTATTGTTGTAATGATGACTGCACTCATTGTGACTGCCAGGTGCAGGTGTTATTGTTGTAATGATGGCTGCCCTCATTGTGACTGCCAGGTGCAGGTGTTATTGTTGTAATGATGGCTGCCCTCATTGTGACTGCGAGGTGCAGGTGTTATTGTTGTAATGATGACTGCACTCATTGTGACTGTCAGGTGCAGGTGTTATTGTTGTAATGATGACTGCCCTCACTGTAATGCCCAGGTGCAGGTGTTATTGTTGTAATGATGACTACCCTCAATGTGACTGCCAGGTGCAGGTGTTATTGTTGTGATGATGACTGCCCTCACTGTCACTGCCAGGTGCAGGTGTTATTGTTGTGATGATGACTACCCTCATTGTGACTGCCAGGTGCAGGTGTTATTGTTGTAATGATGGCTGCCCTCATTGTGACTGCCAGGTGCAGGTGTTATTGTTGTAATGATGGCTGCCCTCATTGTGACTGCCAGGTGCAGGTGTTATT
>CM031629.1:14797086-14802086 GCA_018398815.1 Conus ventricosus | reverse complement strand
TTCCAAGGATAAGTACCGAGCACCATTCCAGCAAGTTATAGAGCAGTTTGGTGTTGCAATGACTGCAAGAAATATTCAATTATAAACAAAGCTTGATCTTATGTCTTAGATTGAAGAAATAGGGGGAGACAAACATTCATATCTGCAGTGGTAGATAAATTTGCCTAACTAACAGTATGTGCGCACCACACACACACACACACACACACACACACACACACACAACACACACACAACACACACACACACACACACACACACACACACACACACATTGCCTTTATGTTGGCCACACTGACGTGGCCATTGTCGTTGCTGATGCCATTGCTGCTGTGGTGCCACTGCTGGTGTTGCTAGACAACTCAAACTCTGAGGAGAAAGAGCAAGAGGAGGAAGAGGACGGCATCAGTGACAATTGCTGACGACGAATCGCTCGGTAAGATCAGAGCCTGAAACAACGACATAACTGAAGTATAGGTCGCCATGAGGTTTTGGGCCATTTGCGGTATTTCGTCAACCTAAAACAATGATATAACGGAAGTATAGGTCCCCATGATGTTTTGGATTGAGAGCGGTTTTCATTGAGCCTGAAACAAAGACATGACGGAAGTATAGGTCGCCAACAACTTCTCTGCCTTCGAAAGGGATAACGATGGTTCCCTCATGCAGCTAGTGAAGAGTTTTCATATCAATAATATATTTTCTTAATTTATGTTCCCATTTTCTTCATCTTCAACCTCCCCCCCCCCCACTCTTAAATCCAAATCTTTGCCAAGTCATTACTATCATGACAGAGAAGTTGTTGGCCTGGGCTTGTTGTTTGTTTTTGTATTTGTCTGACTTGGGGGCAGCCCGCAATGCCACGGGGCCGCAATGCCACGGGGCCGCAATGCCACGGGGCAGCAATGCCACAGGGCCGCAATGCCACAGGGCCGCAATGCCACTGACCTGCTAATACCACACAAAGGGCCGCAATGCCACGGGGCCGCAATGCCACTGACCTGCTAATACCACACAAAGGGCCGCAATGCCACGGGGCCGCAATGCCACTGACCTGCTAATACCACACAAAGGGCCGCAATGCCACGGGGCCGCAATGCCACTGACCTGCTAATACCACACAAAGGGCCGCAATGCCACGGGGCCGCAATGCCACGGGGCCGCAATGCCACAGGGCCGCAATGCCACGGGGCCGCAATGCCACTGACCTGCTAATACCACACAAAGGGCCGCAATGCCACGGGGCCGCAATGCCACTGACCTGCTAATACCACACAAAGGGCCGCAATGCCACGGGGCCGCAATGCCACGGGGCCGCAATGCCACAGGGCCGCAATGCCATGGGGCCGCAATGCCACAGGGCCGCAATGCCACAGGGCCGCAATGCCACGGGGCCGCAATGCCACAGGGCCGCAATGCCACGGGGCCGCAATGCCACAGGGCCGCAATGCCACGGGGCCGCAATGCCACGGGGCCGCAATGCCACTGACCTGCTAATACCACACAAAGGGCCGCAATGCCATGGGGCCGCAATGCCACTGATCTGCTACATGACGCACGGGGCCGAAATGCCACAGGGCCACAATGCCACGGGGCCGCAATGCCACGGGCCTTCTATATCACAAGCTCATGTTAAAACAATGTGTTTATATAGAAGAGGAGAAAGAGCGATGTTGTTTAGATATAGATCAAGAAACCCTGAGACCCAGAGCCGTAGCTCTGATGTAGCATATAGGATCTGTGGCATTGCGGCCCCGTGGCATTATGGCCCCATGGCATTGCGGCCTGTACCCGTCTGACTTTATTCAAGTTTAAAAAGGCTGTGCCAGTCTTGAATAAAAGTTACTCTGTGTTAGGTTTTCTTATGGGAGCAAAAGTTACCCTACTCGTTTACTGTTTAGAGATGGTGCGTTAAGAAGAACACCTGAGAGTAATTGAAAACTTCATTTTCAAGAAATTAATTCGTTATCATGACCACAGTATTTGTCATCTTTATCATACAAGCTTCGACTGAATTCGTGGAAAGCCAATTTTTCCCAAAATGTAGCATACGATTGTTCAAGCCTTCTGTCAGTGGACCATATTATTTTTCATTGTTCAATATCAACTTCACCACTGCAAGATTGGCTTTGTTCGGATTTACTTTGTGATGCTAAATTCGATTAAAAAAAAAAGTGTTCCACTCATTTGTATAAAATTCTGTACGATTTACACGTAGGAAGTATCCATTCTTCACTGTTGGTTCGTCATGTGCAACACTCTGTAACTGAAAATGGCTTTGATGGTGAGTGTATGGGATAATTAAAATGTTCACTCAAGGTCTCTGGCACGTAGCAATTGTACCAGGTTACTGATCCACTCAACAACAAAAAATGCCACGGTGTCCTTGAAAACGGCAACACATAATAAATTAGTTAGAGAAGTTTCAAGGCACGTATGGAAAAGAAAAAAAAATTGTTACAGCTTCCAAATATCCGTGAATTGTCATTAATTAGATTCAGATGCAGTAGTTTTGTCACAAACTTGAAATTCAGTTAGACAGACACAGAGGACTTTCAAGGGAAAACACGACGAGCAAGTCTTTTGATTTGAATACACTGGGTGAAGAGTTCCATTTTGAGCAAAGAAAAGATTGGAAATTGAAACACGATTTTGCCTCCCATAATTATTTCTTTCTGTTAAATCCATATTTCTTTCTGTTAAATCCATATTTCTTTCTGTTAAATCCATATTTCTTTCTGTTAAATCCATATTTCTTTCTGTTAAATCCATATTTCTTTCTGTTAAAATCCATATTTCTTTGTGTTAAATCCATATTTCTTTCTGTTAATACCATATTTCTTTCTGTTAAATCCATATTTCTTTCTGTTAAATCCATATTTCTTTCTGTTAAATCCATATTTCTTTCTGCTAAATCCATATTTCTTTCTGTTAAATCCATATTTCTTTCTGTTAAATCCATATTTCTTTCTGTTAAATCCATATTTCTTTCTGTTAAATCCATATTTCTTTCTGTTAAATCCATATTTCTTTCTGTTAAATCCATATTTCTTTCTGTTAAATCCATATTTCTTTCTGCTAAATCCATATTTCTTTCTGCTAAATCCATATTTCTTTCTGTTAAATCCATATTTCTTTCTGTTAAATCCATATTTCTTTGTGTTAAATCCTTCTGTTAAATCCATATTTCTTTCTGTTAAATCCATATTTCCATTGTGTGATGTCTTGAGTGCAAATAAATTAACTGTGAAAAAAGTAGGGAGGTCTATTAAGTCAGAAACAGTTGTCTATATCCGCCTATTGTTTGGTTTTTATTCACTTTTTTGTCGTTGCGTATTCCTGAAACAGAGTAATCTGTGCTAGCATTTGCTGGAAAGAATATATCCTCCATTTCCCAACAAGGGGTTTATAGAAATAACTCGTTTAACACTTTTTTTTTTACTGCGCGCGCGCGCGCACTGTAGCAAAGAAACAGTAATAGTGATCAAAGGAAGCCCTATATTGTTTGAGCAGCTCTGCTTTCTCACCATAAGAAAATGGTTGTTTTTCATCATGGATGGCTGATGCCAAATGTTAATGGTGATCCTTCGAGACTGAGATTAGAGTCAACATAACGAAACGAGAGAAGCAAGCTAACACAGATAAGCGGCGTATACCCGTGACAAACAGCGGCTTATCATAAATAGGTCACCAGTTTGTCGCTTG
Source organism: Conus ventricosus (assembly GCA_018398815.1). Classification (NCBI taxonomy): domain Eukaryota; kingdom Metazoa; phylum Mollusca; class Gastropoda; order Neogastropoda; family Conidae; genus Conus; species Conus ventricosus. Next base: position 14,798,381 of record CM031629.1, on the reverse strand, counting down.
TCGTGTGTTTTTTTGTGACTGGCAACAAAACGGTCGGGCAATTAAGACGCCATTTTGTCGCGTTTCGCTGCCATTTTGTCCTCGGCGACAAAACTGTGGATTGGCAGCAAAATGGCGACTCACACAAGTCTCTTTATATAGGTATGTAAATGTGTTAAAAAGTCTCTGACATCTATACAAGAAGTAACACGCACTGATGACACAGACACACCATGAAGTAGTAGACACTCTTCCACATCTATACAAGATGTTATACGCACTGACAAACACACACCATAGAGTAGTACACAATCTCCCACATCTATACAAGATGTCATACGCACTGACAAACACACACCATGGAGCAGTACACAATCTCCCACATCTATACAAGATGTCATACGCACTGACAAACACACACCATAGAGTAGTACACAATCTCCCACATCTATACAAGATGTTATACGCACTGACAAACACACACCATAGAGTAGTACACAATCTCCCACATCTATACAAGATGTTATACGCACTGACAAACACACACCATAGAGTAGTACACAATCTCCCACATCTATACAAGATGTAATACGCACTGACAAACACACACCATAGAGTAGTACACAATCTCCCACATCTATACAAGATGTCATACGCACTGACAAACACACACCACAGAGTAGTACACAATCTCCCACATCTATACAAGATGTCATACGCACTGACAAACACACACCATAGAGTAGTACACAATCTCCCACATCTATACAAGATGTCATACGCACTGACAAACACACACCATAGAGTAGTACACAATCTCCCACATCTATACAAGATGTCACACGCACTGACAAACACACACCATGGAGCAGTACACACTCTCCCACGTGTGTACAAGATGTCACACGCATTGACACAAACACACCATAGAGTCGTGCACACACTCCCACATCTATACACGATATCACACACGCTCTGACACAGACACACTATCGAGTAGTACACACTCTCCCACACCTGTACAAGGTATCACACACTCTTGACACAGGCACTCCGTAGAGTAGTAGTGTTTACCATGTGTTCCAGAAGAATTAATTTGGAATTATTTTTTCATTGCGCGTGGCGCTGGAATCTAAGTTTTCAGGATGGAGCTAATAAAGATGAGAATTCTGTAACAGACCGCGCAAAGAAACATTTGAAGTCGCCCTTTCCATCCCTGACACGAGTTGCATCGGAATTCTATCAATCCTCACTGTCTGTACAATAATGTCTACACTCACTGTCTTCGAAGACGGGTTTCTTTCCCGGCGTTTCTG
>CM031629.1:14779586-14792086 GCA_018398815.1 Conus ventricosus | reverse complement strand
AACACTGTGCAGGCCATGTAAAACACTATGCAGGCCATGAAAACACTATGCAGGCCATGAAAAACACTATGCAGGCCATGTAAAACACTATGCCATGTAAAAACACTATGCAGGCCATGCAAAACACTATGCAGGCCATGTAAAACACTATGCCATGTAAAACACTATGCAGGCCATGAAAAACACTATGCAGGCCATGTAAAACACTATGCAGGCCATGTAAAACACTATGCAGGCCATGCAAAACAATGCGCAGGCCATGAAAAACACTGCGCAGGCCATGAAAAAACACTGCACAGGCCAAGAAAAACACTATGCAGGCCATGTAAAACACTATGCAGGCCATGAAAAACACTGCGCAGGCCATGAAAAACACTGCGCAGGCCATAAAAAAAACACTGCGCACGCCAAGAAAAACACTATGCAGGCCATGTAAAAGACTATGCAGGCCATGTAAAAGACTATGCAGGCCATGTAAGCGTTTTGACGGCCACTATAAATGTGAGACTGAAGTCAACATTAAACTGATAACTGATTACAAAAACAACTGCCCACCAGTTATTTTCGCTGTGTTCGGGGAATTCTTCGATGAAAGCATAAACAATCTTCAAATAAACGGACCTCCCCCCCCCCCTCCCTTTAGTTGACGTCGCATTTCGCCTTTGCACTCATCCGTGTCTCTATGTTTGTCATCTGGAAGCCTCCTTATAGTCTCATTCCTTGGATTTTAATCTGTCTGCTTGGCACCACTGGGCTTGTACCCTGATGACCATATGAAAGAAAATGAGAAGAATGAACTTTCAGACACATTAACCATTCCCAAAACTAGTTGTCTATGAATATTCGAGACCTTAGGCAAGATCTTAGCGCATTCATTTTTGGTGTGCTGCCTGTGGGGGGCCCAGCTACAGGGGTCTGGCCGACATCGTCCGCTGTCAGTGAAGAAACCAGACCCGCCACCACTACCACAGGCTGCACGCCAAAACTCAATGCGCCAAGGCCTTGCTTAAGGGGTCGAATATTTATAGAGAGGTGCGAATAGATTGTTTTTGAGAATTTTCATTTTGTCTGGAAGTTGATTCTCCACACTGCAGTTTCTTTCGTATGGCCATCAAGGTACAAGCCAGATGGTTCCAAGCTAAGAGATGAAAACAAAGGAATGGGGACAATTTTGGGGGGAATTCCAGCCGGCGCAAAGATAGGGTCACGGGTAAGTGCAAGGGCATGATATGTGACGTCAGTCAAGGGGAAAGTAATGCATTTGAAAATTGTGTATGACTTCATAGATGGAACCCCCCCCCCCCCCCAAAATAAACCCAAAAAAAACACCAACCAACCAAACAAACAAAACCCGAAATAATCAGTGGGAGTTGTTCTTTTGAGCAGTTATCAGTTTAACATTAAACATTGCTCACACTTATGGTAGGCCTCAAAATGCTTGCTTGCATGGATTATACAGTGTTTTATGCAAAATCCCAATTGTGGCGTATGGCCACACCGGTCGTCGTGTCAGCTGCTCCGACTGTGCCCTACCTCTCTTCACTTCCCTCCGTCTCCCCCCCCCCCCCTTCCACTGAACGAAGCGTGAAGAATCATGTCACAGGAATGGTCTGTCTGGAATGGTCAGTCCACTGGACAACTTCCCTTGGAAAGTGTGGTGTGTGTGTGTGTGTGTGTGTGTGTGTGTGTGTGTGTGTGGTGTGTGTGAGAGAGGGGGGGGGGTCGTATATGGGATGGCAAAGAAAGACAGGAGAGCAAATGTGGTGACACATGTAAAAGTGACATTTCACGAGAGAGAGAGAGAGAGAAGAGAGAGAGAGAGAGAGAGAGAGAGAGAGAGAGAGAGAGAGAGAGAGAGTTTTAATAATAGTCTTTGAAGAGTGGTGTTTTTTTTTACCCTAAACAAATCGGTTCCAGCATCGTTTGTTTGTTGAGACATCCGTTAGCATTGTTGAAAAGAATGCTTTTATCGTTTAAAAAAAAACAGACAAAAAGAAAAATACTGTCATTGGACATCCAATACAGTCTAGGTCTGAGGGTCAGGTATTAGATTCCACCAAGTTTGGAGCTATCAATGCAGTATGGGCTGTCAATAGAGTTTGAGCTGTCAACATAGTTCGAACTATCAACACAGTTTGAGCTATCAAAAGTGCCCAAGCAGCAAGCAATCAACACGGTTTGACGCATCTTCAGACGTTCTTGACTCTGACATAGCTTGTGTTACTGTCGGCAACTCCCTTTTCCATTCCACATGTCATTTGTCTGATTCGTTGTTGACGATTGCATTGCAGGGCCCCAACTATCTAAGCCTAACCCCCCCCCCCAAAAAAAAAAAAAAAAAAAAAAGAAAGAAAAAAAAGTGTGTGTGTGGGGAGGGAGGGGGGGAGGGGTAGAGGAATGGAATGCGTGGGTGGGGGTGAAAGCGAGAGTGGGTCCTGGGGGAGGGGGACAGGGACATGGAGGGGAGGGAAGGGAAGATAATTTTCATCACAGTGGGGAACACCAAAGAAGGTGATCATCCTATCGTGAAGAAAATCGGAACTAGAAATGCCAGTTTACCGAGACTTAGACGTGGCAGGTATGCACATGTCAAAATGCGAAAGTGAACTTGGTCCGTATTAAACCCGGGGTCGAATAACACAGAACAGTAGGTAGTCTGACAGGAAACCTGTCCCATATTGATCATCTACAACGGTACCGTTCAGTCAGTCATCCAAACGAAATGCGTACAAGTAGGTACGCCTACCTATATGCAGGATAAACACTACGAACACTTGCCTATATGCACCACAACCACCTGCCTACATGCATCATAAACGCCTGCCTGTATGCACTCTATACACCTGACTACATGCACCACAAACCCCTGCCTAAATTCACCGCGAACACCTTCCCCTTCCCAGAACAAAATCTGCTCATGTGCACCACCAAAACCTGTTCATATGCACCACAGACATCTGCCTATATGCACCACAAACACCTGCCTATATGCTCCAGAACCACCTGACTATATGCACCATAAACACCTGCCTGTATACACCACGAACTGCCTATTTGCACCACAGACTCCTGCCTTTATGCACCCACAAACACTTACTTATGTACAACAAATACACCTGCCTATATGCGCCACAAACACCTGCCTATGTACACAAAAAACTACCTATATGCACCATAAGCACATGCCTATATGCACAGCAAACACCTGCCTATATGCACCGCAAACACCTGTCTATATGCACCACAAACACCTGCCTATATGCACCGCAAACACCTGCCTATAAGCACCGCAAACACCTGCCTATACGCACCGCAAACACCTGCCTATACGCACCGCAAACACCTGCCTATATGCACCGCAAACACCTGCTTTTATGCACCACAAACACCTGCCTATACGCACCAGAACCACCTGAATGTATTATGCACCATAAACACCTGTCTGTACACTCCACAAACAACCGCCTATATGCACCACAAACACCTGTCAAAATGCACCACAAACACCTGTCAAAATGCACCACAAACACCTCCCCACGACCCCCACCCCTACAATAACCCTGCCCCATCCCCGATCCCCCTCCCCCCTCCCCCCCCCCCCCCCCCCCCACCGATCCCCCCCCCCCTCCCCTCCTCTGACTCTGCCGTCCAACAGACAAAGTCGAGTTTAGAGCTCTCTTGATTCTTATCATTCCTTCGGTGCTAGGGCAAGCCGTGGGCAGATTGCCTTGTTTGTAATCAACCTGTCAAACCGCATTGTGACAGATCGTTCCATTTGCAGATGGGAGATCTTCGCCTTGAGTGCTGCGTGTGTTTGTGAAAAGGATCGACCAAAATCAACTGGTTCTTCATGCCATTGTGTAAAAGCATTTCCGATCAGTTAAACGCACTGTCGCTGAAGAATTGACAGATCCCTTCAAACGTCTCTCTCTCTCTCTCTCTCTCACCCCTCTCTCTCTCTCTCTCCCCTCCTCTCTCTCTCTCTCTCTCTCTCTCTCTCTCTCTCTCTCCTCTCTCTCTCTCTCCTCTCTCTCGATTAGATTCAATGATGTCTGCAGCTAAGTTGTAAATCGAACTCTGTGGAGTCTTTTAGTTTGTGCATTTGCATGGGTAATGGATTTGAAGAAGAAGAGGAAGAAGAAGAAGAAGAAGGAGAAGAAGAAGAAGAAGAAGAAGAAGAAGAAGAAGAAGAAGAAGAAAAAGAAGAAGAAGAAGAAGAAGAAGAAGAAGAAGAAGAAGAAGAAGAAGAAGAAGAAGAAGAAGAAGAAGAAAACGTGCTCAAGAACAAGGGAAAAAAATCAAAACGAGGAGAGACAAAATTAATATGAATAACAAAACGAAGGGAATATAAAGTTGGAAATCTCTCAAGGCGGTACATTCAGATCAAAAGACAAGCACGCACCCAAAAACAGAGCGGAAAAACATTACTTCTGCATAACAAATAAGCGACTTTTCAGAAAAAAATATGTTTGCATAAAAAACGGGCATAAAAACTTAAGGTGTGGGGGTGGGGGTGGGGGGGGGCATGGCTGAAATATGATGATGTGGGTGTATGCGTTTGTAAGAAAGAAACATATATATACATACTGATATGGTGCCTAAATTGATGGGCACTCACACACATAAATGCATAGAAACCAATAAGTAAGTACATATACATACATACACACACATACATACATACATACATACATACATACATACATACATACATACATACATACATACATACATACATACATACATACTTACATACATACATACATACATACATACATACATACATACATACATACATACATACATACATGCATGCATGCATACATACATACATACATACATACATACATACATACATACATACATACATACATACATACTTACATACATACATACATACACACATACACACATATACATACATACATACATACATACATACATACATACATGCATGCATGCATACATACATACATACATACATACATACATACATACATACATACATACATACATACTTACGTACATACATACATACATACATAACATGCATACATGCAAACATACATACATACATACATACATACATGCATGCATGCATACATACATACATACATACATACATGCATACATACATACATACATACTTACATACATACATACATACATACACACATACATACATACACATACATACATACATACATACATACAATACATACATACTTACATACATACATACATACATACATACATACATACATACATACATACATACTACTTACATACATACATACATACATACATACATACATACATACATACATGCATGCATGCATGCATACATACATACATACATACATACATACATACATACTTACATACATACATACATACACACATACACACATATACATACATACATACATACATACATACATACATACATACATACATGCATGCATGCATACATACATACATACATACATACATACATACATACATACATACATACATACATACATACTTACACACAACATACATACATACATACATACATACATACATACTTACATACATACATACATACATACATACATACATACATACATACATACATACATACATACATACATACACACATGCACACACATACATACATACATACATACATACATACATACATACATACATACATACATACATACATACATACATACATGCATACATACATACATACATACATACATACATACATACATACATACATACATACATGTTATTAAATTTTAAAAATATATATATAACTAGCTAGCTTAATAAAATCATGATCATAAATGTTGTCAATAAATTTGGACAATTAGGTTGATAGACGGACGGACGGTCAGCCAGCCAGCCAGTCAGCCAGTCAGAGAGAGAGAGAGAGAGAGAGAGAGAGAGAGAGAGAGAGAGAGAGAGAGAGAGAGAGAAGAGAGAGAGAGAGAGAGAGATTAATAAATAAAAAAAAAACAAATAAACAGATATGTCAATAAATTAATAAATAAACAAACAAACCGAGAAACGGACTCATTTTCCTATTTCCTCCTTTGTTTCTATACATATTTCTACACATTAATGTGCGAGTGTTAATGCCCATCTGTTTGTGTAAATATGTAAACGATGTATACATCTATAAACTGTGTATAGTTTTTTTTTAACGATCTTTTTTTTTTTGAGTGAGTGTGAGCAACGGTGGCGACTCGTAGCATGACTACTTTCTTTTTCATATTCAGAATATTCTTCTTCTTTTTTTTTTATACCTCGTCGGTTGCAATGCCATTGCATCCATAGTATTACACTTTATACGTCTTTATAACTAATAAGAGAAAAGCAGTTTTCATTCAAAATGACTGACACTCTACTTTTCTGTTTTCTTTTTCTCCATAATTTGTCCCTCTTGTTTCTCTTTTCGTCACCACCTTATCCGCCCCTAATCCCCTCTCTCCCTCCCTCTCTCTCTCTCTCTCTCTCTCTCATCCTCTCTCTCTCTCTCTCTCTCTCTCTCTCTCTCTCTCTCTCTCTCTCTCTTTGTCCCTTACCCCCATCGCACCTTTTTTTTTCATCATACCACTAGTCATGCAATTTTGTTTATTACTTCGCTTACGTTTGACTGGAATGTTTGAAATCTTGTTGCCCGCAATATTCTCTCAAACCACACGCTGCTTTCTCCTACGCTCCTTTGTATTTATTTATCTATCTACCAATTTGTTTCTTTATGTTTTTATTTTTTTGTACTTATATATTTATTGTTTCATATTAATATTTTTTCTACTTATTTGTTTATTTATTTATTTGTGTTAGGAGGTGGTTTGCAATTTTTTTTCCCCCGAATAAAAACTGCGTCTGATTAGGATTTCCTCCCGACCTGTCACCCCCCCCCCCCCCCCCACACACACACACACACACACACCACCACCACCACCACCCCCACTTCACACAAACCCCTCCCCCACCCCTATCCTCCACCCCCTTCTTCATCTGTGTTTTTCAAAGCGGTCTAAGAAAAACAACAACAACAACAACATAAGAACAAGAAGAAAAAGAAAACACAAAGGTTAAAAGTAAGGCCCAGGTACAACACTGGCAGACATGACGTTTACTTTACATGATAAAGGCACACTGACGTATTCACAGCACGTCACGCCGATCAGTTGGACAGAAAGATAGATCGGCAGAGATAGAGAAAGGCACATAAACAATGACATTATGAAGGACAAACACTCTCACCCCTTGGTGGTGAACGGGCGCAAACTAGACCAGTCAAAAATCTCTTCGTGGGCGATAAGAGCGATAGAACCGCCTTTCAAGTCTTGTTTGCCGCTTCTGATCTCGCAAACATCTACCATATCCATTTTCTCGGTTTAAAAGCGCTTGTACCAGTACAACTGTCAGGGGCGTTCATTCCTGTCCTCATTATGTTCAAACATATCTGCACCTAACTTGTAAATTACACTCTCGATCGGTAGTTCTTTAGTGTGTGTGTGTGTGTGTGTGTGTGTGTGTGGTGTGTGTGTGTGTGTGTGTGTGTGTGTGTGTGTGTGTGTGTGTGTGTGTGTGTCCGTGCGTGCGTACGTGCGGTGTGTGTGTGTGTGTGTGTGTGTGTGTGTGTGTGTGTGTGTGTGTGTGTGTGTGTGTGTGTGTGTGTGCACGAGTGATGGGCCTAAAACAGAAAAAAGAAAGAAAGAAGAAGGAGGTAGAGCTGGAGGAGCAGGAGGAGGAGGAGGAGAAGAAGCAGATCAGGAATTGCGAGCGCACGCGCGCGTGCACACACACACACACACACACACACACACACACACACACACACACACACACACACACACACACACACACACACACACACACACACACACACACACACACACACACACACACACACACACACTCTCTCTCTTTTGTTGGATTCCATCACATTGTGGTTTAGCAGCAAATGAAAGGGTTGATCGGTTAGCCAAAAATAGTGCAGCTAAGGAAAAGAGATTTACAAAAATAAATATTCCTTTATCCTTCTATGAAAATTATAGCCTTTTAGGTAAAGCATCATGGGATTCGGTGATACGAAGACAAAAAGAGTGTCCAAACATAATAAAGAACAACAAGGGGAAATTCTTTAAAATTGAGGAGCTTGTAAAATTTAAAACGGGACACAATTTCCATCAGGAACGGATTTTGAAGAGTCTGATCTTTAGACTCAGACTTGATGCATACAAAACAAAATATTGTAAAAATGTCACTTGCATTTGTGGCCAAAATATTTACACCATTCCGTGTCATCTTTCTTTGCAGAAATACTAAAAAATATTTACCTACTTGGTTATTAAGTTTGAACCCACCAATCGCGAATTTTGGGACATTTTGGGGAACGAAGCGAAGGCTATAGAAGTTGTTAGGGCAATTGTTAAAAGTCCAGTTGGACATTTACTTTGATTCTCGAGTTATTTGTTGGTTTTATTCTCTGATTATTTCAATGCTTAAAATGTTTTGTTTCTTTACAAATGTTCAGATATGAATCCAGGCTAAAGCAGTTTACCGTTATGCTGGTAGATTAGAATGGGGTTAAAGTGATGGTCAGTCACTTCTTGGTATCTCATTAATTAAATAGTCTATGCATGCAAAGATTAGCATACAACACTACCTCCACACTTCATACGCTTTTAATGACATTTTAAAAACAATACACACACTTATGCCCCCTCCCCACCCCCCCCCCCCCCCCCCCCCCACCACACAACGCGCGCGCGCGCGCGACATACACACACACCGGCCCCTTTTACACGTGTTTTTTCGTTTTGTCTTTGTTTGTTTGTTTGTTTGCCTGTTCGTTTGTCTCTTGTTTTTGTCTAAGATCACTGTAAAGTGGATAGACATTAAATTAAAGAACGAACGAACGAACGAACACACACACACACACACACACACACACACACACACACACACACACACACACACACAACACACACACACACACACACACACCCCTCTTAAAGGACATACGCACGCACAAGCACACGAACACATGCACACATATGCGAGCACACACACGCATAGTGGGAAAACACACACACACACACACACACACACACACACACACACACACACAACACACACATACACACACACACACGAGAGAGAGAAGAGAGAGAGAGAGAGAGAGAGAGAGAGAGAGAGAGAGAGAGAGAGAGAGAGAGAGAGAGAAGAGAGAAGAGAGAGAGAGAGAGAGAGAGTTCAGACTTCAGACTTCAGATTTTTATTCAGTAAGGCCATTGGCCCATTTGAAGGGGAATGAGCACAGTCATTCACATTAAATGTATGAAACAAATGATTTATCAGGAAGACAACAACAACAACAACAACACAACAAGACTATCTAAGACGTCATTATTTCTCTGATCTTAAACGCCTTAAACAGAAACATACCTAAATTCCTAATAACCTTATAACTGTTAGAGCTAAGTAGTAACTGTAAACGAAACATACATGGGCGCCTATGATATTTCTGTGGAATAAATTTTTGACGAATATCTTCTAAAGCTGGACAAAGGAACATAAAGTGTATTTCCATTTTCCTCACCTCGCATACACAATGGACATACCAAGTCATTTTGTCTATGTTGTCTGTATCTTAAGTAATGAGTCCTTATGTCAGAAACACCAACTCTGAATTTAGCAATGGATCTTTTCAGATGCATATCCAAATCAAATTTCGAGTAAGGCTGAGTACAACGAAAACTGGAATAATTTCTGTACAAATCATAACGTCCACTACTTTGTATATGATCGTCCCACCTTTGCCATCTACAGTCAATCAACCTTTGTCTGAAAACATGAATAAAATGGCTTTGATTTCCAACATCCTGTGACAGCCAGACATCCCCAAATCCATGCTTACACAGAAACACACGCACATTTGAAACCCAGTTTGTTTTTCCCTTTACATCTAATTTGAACAACATTTCATTTCATAAGGCTTACGAGGCAATCTATAATGCTCCATGTGTAAAAGCTTTAACCAATACTGAACAGAGAGAGAGAGAGAGAGAGAGAGAGAGAGAGAGAGAGAGAGAGAGAGAGAGAGAGGAGAGAGAGAGAGAGAGAGAGAGAGTCATGTAGATCTTCCTGTGTGTATGAAGCGTCGAAAACAAACTAAATTAACACGCAAATAATATGCGCGCTTCTTAAAAGGACAGTTGGAGGTTTGGGATGAAATGATCGATCGATCCGAAATGTGTCTGGAAATCCGATGGTGGAACTGCAGACGACATGGCAATGAGAGCCAGCAACTAGGGATGGGATTGTGGTAGGATGAACAGCGACTGCAAAGAAACCCCCCCCCCCCCCCCCCCCGGTTACAACACTGTGCACGGGGTCATGCCATTGGTCCCAAGGTCCGTTGGCCCCAAGGTCAGTAAATCTGTGTAATATACAGTAGTATACGGCTACTTAAAAACACAGGAGAGAGTAGAGAGAGAGAGAGAGAGAGAGAGAGAGGAGAGAGAGAGAGAGAGAGAGAGAGAGAGAGAGAATGAGAGAGACAGAGAGAGACAGAGAGAGAGAGAGAGAGAAAGACAGAGAGAGACAGAGAGAGACAGAGAGAGAGAGACAGACAGACATTTTCTTTTCACTGGAACCAATGGACCTCGGGACCAACGGACCTTGGGACCAACGAACCTTGGGACCAGTGAACCTTGGGACCAATGAACCTTGGGACCAACGAACCTTGGGACTAATGAACCTTGGGACCAATGAACCTTGGGACCAACGAACCTTGGGACCAACGAACCTTGGGACCAGTGAACCTTGGGACCAATGAACCTTGGGACCAATGAACCTTGGGACCAATGAACCTTGGGACCGGACCACGAACCTTGGGACCAATGAACCTTGGGACCAACGAACCTTGGGACCAACGAACCTTGGGACCAACGAACCTTGGGACCAATGAACCTTGGGACCAACGGACCTTGGGACCAATGAACCTTGGGACCAACGAACCTTGGGACCAACGAACCTTGGGACCAATGAACCTTGGGACCAACGAACCTTAGGACCAATGAACCTTGGGACCAATGAATCTTGGGACCAACGGACCTTGGGACCAATGAACCTTGGGACCAACGAACCTTGGGACCAACGAACCTTGGGACCAATGAACCTTGGGACCAACGAACCTTGGGACCAACGAACCTTGGGACCAATGACACGCCGCCCCTGTGCACCACACCTAAAGCCCAGAGAGCCCATAGGCCGAAGAAGATAAACAAATGAATCAAAATGCCTACTACTATTACTACTGCTGACAATAGAAATGATAGCAACGGCAACAGCAACAACAAACAATAAAAAGTTATGATATTAATAATAATGATTATTGTGATAATAACAATAGAATATTAATGATAACACAAAAAACTATAACAACAACAATAACAACGATGATAACTGCAACAATAATGGTAATAACAACAACGACGACAATAATGACAAGAAAAATAATAATGATAATATGATTCATGATAATTATGATAACAATAACAACAATAATGATAGTAATAACATTGATAATAATAATATTAATAATAATAATAATGATAATAATAATAATGATGATAATAAGAATATACAATAATAAAACAGAGAAAAATGATAATGAATATGATAGTAATAATAATAGCAGCAATGATAATGCTAATAATAATGATGATGATGATGACAATAGTGATGATAACACTGATAATGATAAAAATAATAATAAAAGTAATGATAATAATAATAATAATAATAATAAATAATAATAATAATAATAATAATAATAATAATAATAATAATAATAATAATAATAATAATAATAATGAGGAGGAGGAGGAGGAGAAGAAGAAGAACGACAGCAACACAACAACAATAATGCCAATAATTATAGAAGTAAAGATGATAATAATAATACAATAATAATAATAATAATGGTAATAATGATGATAATATAATAATAATAATAAATAATAATAATAAAAAATAATAATAATAATAATAATAATAATAAAATAATAATAATAATAATGATGATGATGATAATAATGATGAGATGATGATGATGATGATGATGATGATGATGATGATGATGATGATGATGAATGATGATGAACGTGACCATGATATGCTGGACGTACTATACACTGCGGTACCTTTCTTCCCTTTGTCGGTCTCTTTTGAACACTCCACTCCTGTTTGCCCCCCCCCCCCCCCGCCCTGTCCTCTCACCCCCCACACCCCCTTTCCCACTCTTCCTTCAAATCCCCCCCCCCCCCCCCCCTCCCTCCACTTTGTGTCCATCTTTTCGTCAGGTCACATGCATTTCACTTTCTCCTCCGCCACCCCCACCCCCACCCTCCCCCGTATTCCAGCCCCCTCGTTTTCCCCCCCTCTCTCTCTCTCTTCCCCTCCTCTCTCCCCCCTCCTCCCCCTTT
>CM031629.1:14766197-14768697 GCA_018398815.1 Conus ventricosus | reverse complement strand
TGACCCATACCATACCTGACTCTGAGGCAGAACTCATGTCCGTTTCTTTTTTTTCGTGCAAGCACGAGCCACATGACCCTTCATTTTCTTGTCGTCTGCTAGACTTTTTACTCCAAAACTCCTTCCGCCCTACCAATGGCGTACAAACACGAGGAGTCCACAAGTCATGCATCATTCTGTTATTTTTTTGCTAACAAATAGCATTGAACTAGTTTACTGTCACCAAATTCTAGGATAAAATATCTTTTTTTACTTCTTTTTTTCACGCAGAGCGAGGGCGATTTTCTTCTGTTCAAACTTTGTTGTTACTACTTGACCTTCACTGTAACCCCAGCTCTGTGGTTAATAAACGTCATCAATAAGTCTGTTTCACGTTGTCGTTCTCGACTTGTGGCCTAACGTTTTCAACGTTCTGTGTCTCCGTCCTGCTCTGTTTGCCTGCTCGTCTGTCTGCCAGCTTCTCTCTCTCTCTCTCTCTCTCTCTTCTCTCTCTCTCTCTCTCTCTCTCTCTCTGACTTAATAAAGACATTCTCACACTTGTCGTTTTATGTTAGTGTTGTTTGTAGCACTTTGTCTGCAGTCGGATAAATAAAAACAAATTCTCGTGTATGCCATTTTATATCAGTGTCGTTTGTGACATTTTGTCTGCACCTACAACCGCACAGTCATGGACAGAATTCATTAATTGGTTGTTTTTCTTTATTTCTTATATGTTCGTTTTACTGGTTTCCGATTCTTATCCCTCTTTTTTTGTTCTTTGTTCCTATGCACATTTTTTCCTTTTTTTTTCTTTCTTTTTGTTTTTTGTTTTGTGTTCATTTTCATTCATTTTCTCCTCCCCTCTTCTCCCCATTCTTCCTCTTATTCTACTACAACTACTACTGCTACTACTACTACTACTTCTACTACTATTACTGCTTCTACTTCTTTTTTCTTCTTCTTCTTCTTTGCCTTCCTGTGTTTTCTACTTTTTTCTCTTTGTTTATTTCTTTTTTTTTCTTTTTCCTTCTCTTCCTCTGTCCCTCTCCTTCTTCCTGAATTATTGACTTTATGTTTTCTCCCTCTTTCTACTCCTCTTTCTATTTTCCTCTTTTTCTTCCTCCTCGTTCTCCTTTCTTCTGTTTTTTTTTTTTCTGTTTTTTTTTTTTTTTAAATTTCGTCTTATTCTGCCACTCTGCCTCGTTACTTGGGCCCCTGTTTCTCATTCTCATTGTTCTTTTAACTTCTTTTTTTTTTTATTGCTGTATGTTTCCCTTTCCCCTTTTCTTGGGTCGGTTTTTCTCTTTTAGGTCCACTGCCCATATATAAACACACACACACACACACACACACACACACACACACACACACACACACACACACACACACACACAACGAATTTCGGTTGCATGCAAAGCGCGTATATGTTAGAACAGGGGAGACAACAGAATTTATGGTTCTGATGAAAGTGATAGCACCGCAGCTTTAAAGGTGGCGAGGAAAGTTGAAAGCGTCGGGTGATTAATTCGCTACCTGCTCCTTATATACTGTCTTCGAAATGCGGCCTCTCTCTCCTCTCTCTCTCTCTCTCCTCTCTCTCTCTCTCTCTCTCTCTCTCTCTCTCTCTTTCTCTCTCTCCCTCTCTCTCTGTGTCTGTACTGTCTGTCTGTCTGTCTCTCTCTTTCTCTCTCTCTCTCTCTGTCTCTCTCTCTCTCTGTCTCTCTCTCTCTCCGTCTGTCTGCCTCTCTCTCTCTCTCTCTCTCTCTCTCTCTCTCTCCCTCTTGCTTCTCTCTCTCTCTCTCTCTCTCTCTCTCTCTCTCTCTCTCTCTCTCTCTCTCTCTCTCTCTCTCTCTCTCTCTCTGTACTTCACTACCGCTCTTTACTGATGCTTTTTTTTTCTTCTTTTATTTCTTTGATGCCTGTGCTGTTTGATGCCATTGTATTGTGATGCTGCTACCTGAAGCGTGTCTCTTTTATCATGCTATGCCTTCCTGACCACGGATTATTGACTTCTGCGCAGAATTCCAAGTTTGAAAATCACACACACACACACACACACACACACCACACACACACACACACACACACACACACACACCACACACACGCGCGCGCGCGCGCGCACGCACGCACGCACGCACGCGCACGCACGCAACGCATGCACGCACGCGCACGCACGCACGCACGCACGCAGCACGCACGCACGCACCACCCACACCACACCACACCCCACACACCACACACACACAACACACACACAACACACACACACACACACACACACACACACACACACACACACACACACACACACCACACACACACACACACACACACACACATCACACACACAAACGCACACACACACACACACACACACACACACACACACACACACCACACACACACACACACACACCACACACGCACCACACACACACACACACACACACACACACACACACACACACACACACACACATCCCCAACACACACACACACACACACACCAAAACACACA
>CM031629.1:14746295-14761295 GCA_018398815.1 Conus ventricosus | reverse complement strand
ATTGTCCTAAACAGTTTACTTTACTTTTGTAACAAACATCAAATTATCCCTATAAATCAAGCTGGTTTTCAGAAAG
Source organism: Conus ventricosus (assembly GCA_018398815.1). Lineage (NCBI taxonomy): Eukaryota > Metazoa > Mollusca > Gastropoda > Neogastropoda > Conidae > Conus > Conus ventricosus. Next base: position 14,761,219 of record CM031629.1, on the reverse strand, counting down.
GCAGATCAGCAACAGAATATCTACTAAAAACTCACAACACATGTTAAACAACAGTTCGCAAGACGAAAAAACATCCTGGCAACGTTCTTTGACATAAGGAAAGCGTACGAACAAGTATGGCATGAACGACTTTTGTATAAACTTAAAACTATTGGAGTAAATGGAACCATGTATAACTATGTCAAAGCTTTCCTTAAAAGTAGAATTATTCAAACAAGAATAGAGCATACATATTCCAACACTAGAACACTGGAAATGGGTCTTCCACAAGGATCAGTATTATCTCCAATTTTATTTAATATCTTAATTGCATATATAACAAAAGGCTTATCCAAAGACATAGTTTTAGTACAATTTGCTGACGACATGGATGAAAGTCACTATGAAAACAAAAACCCCATTAAGATTCTTAAATTACATAAAGATCAAATATCAACATGAGTTAAACAAAATCAGTAGTTTCTTACATGAAAATGGATTGACACTCTCGGCAGAAAAAACAAATCTAATGCTTTTTAACTCTGGATATGACCCAGAGAAACTTCCACAATTTACCCTGAATGGGTCAGTCTTACAATACGTCAAATCTGTTAAATTCCTAGGAGTATATTTAACATCAAAACTCTCATGGAACCAACATATTGAATATATTTTGAATAAAGCAAGAAAAAGTTTAAACTTTCTAAAGATCATAAGCAAACAAAAATGGGGACAAGATAAAGAGAGCTTAACACTCCTATCTTTGGCTCTTGTGCGCTCTAGATTGATTTATGCTCAAGAAGTTTTCTTTATGCTCCACACATCATTAATAAGTTACAAGTGTAGCTGCAAAACATATAAACCTTGTCCCTGGAGTTCCCACACATGCATGTAACATTGGACTTATAATGAAATTGGAAATCTTACTTGAACGAATTCGAAAAGTGTCCGCCTCTAAATTTGTTTAAAAATACCTTTCACACAATATAAGTTTTTTACAAATGATATTTATCAGAGACAGATTTTGCTAAAAGAGCAAAAACTAAAATTCAACTAAAATTATTCAGTCTTACACATCTACTGTTCTTTAAAAAAAACCACATTAACCAGTAAATTAGCTTTTCATCGTCCTTTCACCATTCCAAATGGAAACAACCAATAGCAATTATGACACAACTTACTGAACTGAACAAAACGTCACATATCTCTTAAAATTTTGTAAATTCTCTTGAAAATCAATAAAGGACATCTCAAATTTTTACAGATGGCTAAGTGTTAGTGACCAATGAACAGGTGCAGCTTGTATAAACAAAATTAAAAGTGGAGTAAATTATATCAGGTGGCATACACTTGTCAATTTTACTGCAGAATTAGTTGCTATTCTGATGTCGTGAAGCATGTTTTAAATTCTTCCATAGAAATGTCCACTTTACATTGCAGTGACCTCAAAGTCAGCTTTTTGCCCTACAGTCTTTAAATTAAAAATTCTTGCAAGACTATTACAAAATTATTACGTGACACATCTCCTATCGTGAAAGAATAAATGTGAGTTTGTTGGGTGCCTCACATTGTGGAATCTCAACAAATGAGAAAGTTGATCAAAGTCCGAGAGCAGCTCGAATATTGAAGGCACGATGCACTTACATTCCGCTAGACTATCAGATGTTTACTTGATTATAAATACATCTTAATAGTTCAAAGGTTATTGAGACACTAGATTAGTCAACTATTATCAAATTGTATACGACCAAATCCTGAATTCACCCAACGAATTAGACAAATCGAAGTCCGTACTTAGAGAGGTTTTCCCTAATTCATGGATAGTTTGAATTCACTTCGAACCAATACAGCAAAATATTTTAAATGCTATGTGGGGATAATTTAGTGTAAGTCAATCATTCAGATTGTCAGAGCAATGAATTTCAGTGACAGGTGGTACTAATTTCAAATGATAGATCGACCCTGACATTACCCAAAAATAATAATTATGCTTTTCTTTGTTCTAGCCACATTTATTACTAGTCCAGTAGAATTTACTTTAACTTTCAAAAACCCACATACAAAAATATTTCACACACACAACACAAACACCACACCACACACACACTCACCACACACCCCACACACACACACACACACATGCACACACACACACTGCGCGCACGCATACGTGCGCGCTCGCGCACACTAACACACACACACACACACACACACACACACACACACACACACACACACCCCTCCTCTCTCTCTCTTCTTCTCCTCCCACACACAACACCACGCACGCACGCGACGCACGCACGCACGCACGCACGCACGCACGCACGCACGCACACACACACACACACACACACACACACACACACGCACTCTGTCTGTAATGACGTTAAGTGGGAAGACATTAAATTGAAGAACAACAACACACATACACACACACACACACACACACACACACACACACACACCAACACACACACACCACACACATACACACACACATACACACGTATCAAAGCATGTGCCAAAATCTCATGAATATATTTTCCATCTTGACGAAAGCCAGATCTTCAATGATGTGCCAACCTGATCACAGTCTGACCACAGGCCAGACATCTGCTGGAAAAGATCTTCAATGATGATGTGCCAGCCTGATCACTCTGACCACAGACCAGACATCTGCTGGAAAGATCTTCAATGATGATGTGCCAGCCTGATCAATTTGACCACAGGCCAGACATCCCCTGGAAAAGATCTTCAATGATGTGCCAGCTGATCAATTTGACCACAGGCCAGACATCCGCTGGAAAATACTGAGTTTCTCACTTCCCTCAAGGCTCGAGAAAACTGGCTAATATGACGTCTTCCTGGGACAAATTTAAATTCTCTTCAGGGACACTCTCTTTCCCGAATGTCGCATACTTGCAAAAAACGCCGTGAAAATGGAGAGCAGAGGGACCGAGACATTGAGTGCTAATTTCAACAGTACCCACATCCCCTTGAAGAAGAAAAAGAAAGACCCGAAGGTGCTGGGGAGGACCCAGAGAAGCACTGTCTTCACCTGCCTTTAGAGCAGTCCTGTACCACCCTTGGAGGCCTGCGCTGTGTTGACGATGGGTACAGGCACGCGCAGGACACGCCATTAAGGTCTCAAGGGACATAACTCTCTGAACAGAGGTAAATCAGACTACAGGATGCAACTCATAACAGCCTTAAAGTAGCATCCTCATGGGTGTACCAGCCCGTATTTCATGACTGCAGAGCCCACCGGCCAAAAAACACCACCCTCCAGCTGTCGAGCACACCCCACAGACCCAACCACCCTGCCCACGGACAGATGAAGACAGTGCCACTCCAGACACAGCCATGCTTTCGCCATACGGTCTTATGTGCCCTCAAGAGAGAATCCAAAGTTGTAGTCTTCCCCACTGTCAACAGGACTTTCCCTGTGGTCAGTGGGTCTTTCCTCACCGTCTCTGGACCTTTCTCCAGGGTCAGCCTAGTTAGGGCAAATTTCATGACCACGCTGACACGGCTTTCGTACACAGTCTGTAGAAACCTCTACCCCCTGAGCTGAAGACAGACAGCACACAACATGATGATAATCAGGGGCGAAAGAACGAAGAGAATACGTCACAGAGACGGTCCAGAGAATGACACAGATGCCTTTCAATGCTGTCTGCTACCTGCAGTCATCAGATAATGGAACACGTTTGTGGCGAGACCAACAGCAGGCTCCCAGTGCTGAAAACTATATGATCAGCTCATATCCGAATGAACAATCCTACAAGATCGATTGAGAAACCTGGTGCTATATTCTATATCTGCTACCTGTAGTCATCAGATAAAGGAACACGTTTGTGCTAAGACCAACAGCAGGCTTTCAGTGCCGAAAACTATACTGACTTCCATAAAAAACGCGAAAAATTGAAAGGCTATTTTTCGGGTGAAAAGGGTGTGAATATACAATATTGAACCATTGTGGCAAGTTGTTTGGGTCCAAGACTCATGTGCAGTGAAAAAATTGTGTGAGCAACACATCATTCCCGGCATTGGAGGGTCAATAAAAATGGCAAACTGGTTGCTGCATGTGAGGCACGTGCACACCATGCAGAGCAAAGTTAACCAGCGACAAGTACGCAGGCATGCAGCCTTTATAAAGCCGCGCTACAAGGTTCAGGTAACGACTTGCCGTCTGAGCGCTGCAGAGATGCCAAGACTACGAGCAGAGGAACGCAATCGTGCCCTAGGCCATCTGGAGGCTGGTGTGGATGCCAGGCAGGTCGCCAACATCTTTAACGTCCACATCTCAACCATCTATCGTCTGCAGCACCGCATGCAAGTCACTGGTACCACTGATGATCGTCCCCGGCCAGGCCGTCCTCGGGTCACCACACCAAGAGAGGATCGCCATTTTGTTCGAACCCATCTGCAGGACAGGCTGCAAACAGCCGCTAACACTGCTCGACAGGTGCCTGGGAATCTCCAGCAACGAATCAGCCTCAACACTGTGTGGCGGTGTCTTCAGGAGAACGGGCTGGCATGTAGGCGTCCTCACAGAGGTCCGGTACTGACACCAAGACACTGGCAGGACAGGCTGCAGTGGGCACAAGCCCGAATCAACTGGCGCAGGCAGCAGTGGGGACGCATACTGTTCTCAGATGAGAGCCGTTTTTGTATTGACATGGCTGACGGTCATGTCAGAATATGGCGTCGACCTGGTGAACGCTATACTGACTCCTGTGTGGTAGAGCGGAACCCCTGGGGAGGCCCGAACGTTATGATATGGGGTGCAATTGGCATTAACCACGCCATAGGACCAGTCATCTTTCAGAACATTGGTCCTGGTCGCGGACAGGGTGTCAATGCACAGTGCTACATCCACCAGGTGCTCAGACCCCATGTTGTTCCTTTTTTTGCGCAACACCCAAACTGGACATTCCAACAGGACAATGCAAGACCACACACAGCCAGGGCCACCCAGCAATTTCTTCAGCATACCAACGTCAATGTGCTGCCCTGGCGCATGGCGAGCCCTCAGTCCCGATTTAAACCCAATAGAACATTTTTGGGATGAACTTGGCAGACGGTTGGACCTCCTGCGTCCACGACCAGCAACAGCGGCTCATGTGTGGGCTGGTGTGCCAAGGGGACGCATCAACCACCTGGTCCACTCAATGAGCCGCAGGTGTCAAGCAGTTGTCCATGCAAATGGTGGCCACACACGGTATTAGGACTTCAAGCTGGTTTGTCACGTGACCTTGGATTTTCCACACAAAGACATATTGCTGATAACATTTTCACACATTACCGGTGTAATGAATCAAATCACGTTGAATTCTCGCTTCCACTCTGTACAATTGTGACCAATAAAATTCGCCCCAAACCTTCAGCTTGTTTTGCTTTCGCGTTTTTTATGGAAGTCAGTATATATGATCAGCTCATATCCGGATGAACAATACTATAAGATCGGCTCAGAAACCTGGTGCTATGCTCTATATCGATCTAATGTCATTTTCATTTTACGAGTAATGTTAATAAAAAAAATACCACCGCATGCTCCTTTGTACAACTTATCACCATGTCCCATTCATGTTTTGACAACATGATACAAATTGCTTATACACAAAAATGGCATGCTCTTGGTGCATTCTGAAAACTCTCATGTCATTCAGGTTTTATCAGAACAGGCAGTAACAGTATCTCCTAACAGAATTGAACGTATTTTAAGACGTCAGTAGACGTTTTATGCAGTTCATGACTCGAGAGAAATTGTTTCTAACTCGTGTCCAAGAAGTGTACACATGTGATATATTGTACACTATTCCATCTATATGCGGCATGCATTCACGAAGTTCTTATCTCTACATATTTTGGTTTTGGTGTCTGTAATTGACGATAACAACGAATGCATTTATTATCGCATTCGACTTTGAAGTGCTTCACGGAATTCTTTTTCTACGTATGGGTGGTTTTTTTTTTACAAGGTAGATGGATACTAGAATGGCACAATGAATGTTGTGTTCCGGGGAAACTGTTACTGTAAAAAAAAAAAAATAAATGAATAAAATAATAAGCAAACACAACCAAATTTCAAGTTGAAAAATGCTCAAATGGGCCCATCTGCTTCTTCAAACATGAGATATCCAGCATCCAAACAATGACATTTGTACAACGGTCAGTTACTTCAACAAACAACGACACGTTGATAAAATCAAAATTAAGCACAACACCCATTTATCATAATGTGATTTGACCACAGAAAAAAGCAACCCCCAGAAGAAACAACCACACACACACACACACACACACACACACACACACACACACACACACACACACACACACATGCGCGCGCTCGCGTTCGCACGGGGGTGGGTGGAGAGAGAGAGAGAGGAGAGAGAGAGAGAGAGAGAGAGAGAGAGAGAGGAGAGAGAGAGAGAGAGAGAGAGAGAGAGAGAGAGAACAGAAAACAGTTTTCCAAAGTACTAGCCCAATACTAAACGTTAGCAATGATTTACTTAACATGTTGAGGCATTTTTACGAATAATTGGCAGTGAAATATAATATGAACATTTTTCTCCGAAAGATTCTGTGTTTTGGGGGCATCACCAATCTGCAGTACGGATGTTACAAAGCACATTCCCAACACTAAGAAACTCTTGAATAACATCATTTTTTTTATAGTATAAATGAGAATCTGGAGAATAGCTTGATTTCGTAGACCGATGCTATATTTACTGTGGAGAGTATGTGGGGTTGATTCAAATGCAAATGCTTTTATAAACAAGCCTGAAAGGACAGCAGACACGGACTCTAGTGCCAGATCCCCTGCTTTGGTATAGTCTCCTTCACTAAGACTTCGCCATGATTTTCATAGTGCTGTTCTGTTGACGTAATCACAGCGTTTTTATCGTACTGGCACTCACGATGAAAATATGCGAACAATCGCTTAAAAAGAAAGATCGACGGAGTAAATGTGCGATAATGCAGAAATTATTCACTGCATGTAGATTTATAAAACAAAAAAAAAAAAAAAAAGGCTTAAATCATGCACGTTGATAGACTTGGTCTGGATTTTGATTGACATGAAACTGTTGATTTGACGACAACACGCAAAAAAAAAAATCCACAGAAAAGAGAGAGAGAGAGAGAGAGAGAGGAAGAGAGAGAGAGAGAGTAGAGAGAGAGACAGACAGACGAAGACAGACAGACAGACAGACAGACAGACTGAGAGAAAGAGAGAGAGAGAGAGAGAGAGAGAGAGAGAGAGAGAGAGAGAGAGAGAGAGAGAGAGAGAGAGACGCTCTATCGGTATATAAGAGATAGACAGACAGACAGACAGACTGAGAGAGAGAGAGAGAAGAGAGAGAGAGAGAGAGAGAGAGAGAGAGACGCTCTATCGGGTATATAAGAGATAGACAGACAGACAGACAGACTGAGGAGAGAGAGAGGAGAGAGAGGAGAGAGAGGAGAGAGAGAGAGAGACGCTCTAATCGGGTAATAAGAGATAGACAGACAGACGGGACAGACTAGAGGAGAGAGAGAAGAGAAGATGAGAGAGAGAGAGAGAGAGAGAGAGAGAGAGAGAGAGAGAGAGACGCTCTATAGGTATATAAGAGATTGACAGACAGACAGACAGACTGAGAGAGAGAGAGAGAGAGAGAGAGAGAGAGAGAGAGGAGAGAGAGAGGAGAGAGGGGAGAGAGAGAGAGAGAGAGACGCTCTATCAGGTCTATCAGGTCTATCAGGCTCCTTCCTGCTGGAACAATCTCCCTTCTGCACTCCGAAACTCAAACAGTCTTCTTCTTTCAAGTCCTCCCTCAAAACAACTCTCTTCAAAACATAATTTTTCTGCTCCTTCGCTGGTGTGTGGGTGTGTGCGTGTGTGTGTGTGTTTTGTGTGTGTGTGTGTGTGTGTGTGTGTGTGTGTGTGTGTGTGTGTGTGTGTGTGTGTGTGTGTTTGTGTGTGTGTGTGTGTGTGTGTGTGTGTGTGTGTGTGTGTGTGTGTGTGTGTGTGTTAGGGCTTATTGCTGTAAGCGCTTAGGGCTTTTGTTTAAGATTAAGCGCACTAAATGTTCCTTATTATTATTTATTATTATTATTATTTACAGACAGACATACAAACAGACAGACAGACAGACAGACAGGCAGCTCGATAGACAAACAAGCAGACTGAATAAGAGACAGAGATGGAGAGAAAAGACAGAGACAGACACGTACTCCATGGTACCCACCAGAAGAGGAAACTCAGAACTCGAAAAAAAAAAACTTCATTCGATCACGGAGTAGAGAAATCTTAAATAAATGTTAGCGAGCCGCCCAGAGAAACGTGGACAAACGAGTCACAAGACAAAACACAACGCGTTTCGACCTCTTAGGTCTTCCTCAGGTGAGAAACAAACGAATAGACAACGAACATTCACTTAGCTTTGATCGCTTCAGAGCGCAAGGAAGAAGGCGTTTTGTCTTGTGACTCGTTTGTCCACGTTTCTCTGGGCGGTTCGCTAATATTTATTTCAGATTTGTTTAGATTTCCGCCTGCAGTCGTCTTCGCTTTGCAACAAGGAGTAGAGATTTTAGGCAGAGCCTGTTCTTCCAATTTGTCCTTGCCAAGCTAAATTATGCCATGAGATTAAACGCGCGCGCACACACACACACACACACACACACACACACACACACACTGGGGGGGGGGGGGGGGGGGGAGAAAAAGAAAATGAAAAAGGAGAGAAAGAAAAAATGATAGGCACGCAGGGTTATGGAGAGAGAGAGAGAGAGAGAGAGAGAGAGAGGAGAGAGAGAGAGAGAGAGAGAGAGAGAGAGAGAAAGAGAGGGAGAGGAGGGAGGGAGGGAGACACAACTATATAAATGTGCATTATTAATTATTATTATTATTATTATTATTATTATTATTATTGTTCTTCTTCTTATTATTATTATTATCATCATCATTTTCATTATTGTTAGTAGTAGTAGTAGTAGTAGTAGTAGTAGTAGTAGTAGTAGTAGTATATAGCATTTCTATTATTATCATCATCATCATTATTGTCGTCAACGACGTTGTCGTTGTTGTTGCTGTTGTTTCCGTTGTCGTTATCGTTGTTGTTGTTGTTCTTCTTATCATCATGATCATGATCATGATCATCATCATCATCATGTAGGGAGAGTGAGAGAGAGAGAGAGAGAGAGAGAGAGAGAGAGAGGAGAGAGAGAGAGAGAGAGAGAGAGACGAGACGAGAGACAGAGAGACAGAGACAGAGACAGACAGACAGACAGACAGAAGAGAAAATCGGAGACGGACAGACAGAGAGGGGAGAATTTTGGCACGGAGAGTAACTGACGTCATAATTCGTGTAAGAACGGAGGAAATGGATCCCAGATGTCGCACAAGGTTACGAAGACACCCGACCCTCGCGTGACGTGACGTGACGCGAGGCCTGACTGTGTGTGAGCGTTAAGGTTTCGTCCGTTGAGAAGGCGCAAGGGGAGGAGATCTGGGGTGGGGTTTACGTGGAAGGGTGGGGGTAGGGGGGTGGATGGGGGGGGGGGGTAAGGTAAGGTCAATGTGCTTATAGCCCAGCCGACCGTAAAGGGCCACATCAGGGCTGTCACCGCGTTGAAGTCAACTCACAAGTCATTCATACATACGAACTCTTTAAATATATCTTCTAAAAACACACCCGGAACTTTGTTTTAAAAAAATCTTTCCACTGTAAAATCTCAGATCAGATTGAAAAAAAAAATATATAGTTAACCTCTTTCAGAAATTCAAAGATCACATGAGGTGGAGCATCTCTGAACAAGGTTTTCATGGAGTCTGCTGTAAAACGTTTATGTCTCACATCATGCATGTCCCAACACTCTGCATATACATTGTGAGTAGTACATGACATGGAATGCACCACGGAGCTTCTTCACTCCTGAAAAGGTTAGAATGCGTTAAAAACGAATGGTCAGTATGCAGCCGGCATTAAACCGTTTCATACAGAGCTGGGCGGAATCCACAGAGATGTGACGGAATTCCTGTGTCTGCTCTGTAGTGTTTGAGGAACTTCATTTCATCACTTAAATGTCACAACACATTTCTGTGCGTGAAAAAGTGGGATGGCTCTAACACGAAAGAGCTTGTTGCTATAGTGAACGACGACAACAACAACAAACAACAACAACAACAACAACAACAACAATAACAGTAATCATGATAATAACAGGGGCGAATAGCTCAGTGGTAGACGCCGGATCGTTACTTGTGACTCAGTTGCGGGTGAATTCCGACACACTTTTCGGTATAGGGGATTTCTGAATAACAGGGGTCGGATTCATGTTCTATACGTCCTTCGGATCGTAATCTGGTGATCCGGGTTGTGGGTTGAATCCGCAGGCTCTTCGTCACACGGGAATTCCCCTCCCAATTCAAGGGTATGACGCCATTGGGCTATGGTCTTCGGGGACGTACACTATAACTGACCTTCCCGAAGTTGACGTATGGCCTATGCTTGCATAAACAAAAACATACACACACAACTTCCATACCGTTGTTGGTGGGGATTGATTCTGTGTCTATTACATGCATCTTCCGAGTGGAGTATGCTGCGCATAAAAGAGGGAATAAAAATATATGCTTGACATGCAATCCACTGTTTGTTGGAGATTTGCTTTAATCATGACCTGTCTATAATGGCGTTGCAGAATCAGCTCAGTCTAAAAAAAAGTCAATGTTGAATGATGTATATGTGAGATTCAATTTTAACTGTTACTACACGAATGACCAATAGCAATAAAAAGAACAGCAAGTATGCCCCCCCCTTACCCCATCTCTCAACCCACCCACTTTCGTAATCCCCTTGGTTTTACCTACACACCACCACCCTGACCTTGTCAAAAAATTACCCCCCCCCCCAGGCACTCCCCCCCCCACCTCACACCCACTCGTGAACTCCCTCTCCTTACCTACCCCCCTCCACCGCAGCGTGCTCGGCCCTCGTCAGAGTGTGAGTCAGTGCCAGGCCTCAGGTCTCTTTAGCGAGTGACGTGGGGACCTCGCCAGTTGGGAAGCTCTAGTCCATCTTCGGCGTTTGGGGAGGTCGCGTGTGGAGGGGTGTGTGGTGAAGTGAGGCATGGTGGTGCGTTGGGGGGTGTTAGAAGAGTCAATTATTGGACGAGTGTTGGTGATCATCGTTGCGAAGGGTTGGCCTATGTTATTAATACGTGGTTGGGTCACTTGATTGTTTGTTGGACTCACTTTAATTAGGTTGGATTGGTTGGTTCATCATAATTAGCTGGTGGATTGGTTGGTTCATCATTAATTAGCTGGTTGGACCTTTTAATTATCTGTTGGATGGTTGGTCATCATTAATTAGCTGGTTGGATTGGTTGGTTCATCATTAATTAGCTGGGGATTGGTTGGTCAGTCCTGCTGATTCTGTCGGTTGGGAGTGGATGCTGTTTGCGACAGGTTGATTTTTTCAGGTAGAATTGTTTTAGGTGAAGGGGGGGGGGGGGGGGGGCAGTGGATAATTCATGATCATTGCTCTCGTTCATTTATTTAGTTATAGATGTGTTGACTTGCTAAAATACAGATATACACTCAAAACAGAGTTCAAAGTAAGGAGTTTAGAGCAACATACGAAACAGTCCAGTGCGTTTTCGACAAATAGGGCTTCTTAAACCGTCATGTGCAACACATTAAAAACATACACAAATATAGTCATCACCAGATAACAAGCAGCAATCCTTTTTCTCTCTCTCTCTCTCTCTCTCTCTTCCCCTCTCTCTCTCATCAAATTTTAGCGTCATCGCAGTAAGTTCTTGTATCTCTGTTTTGTTTAGTTTTCTTCGTCTTCTTCTCTTTCGATTTGTTTTGTTTTTCGGAACATCTGAAAAGCGTTTTATCGTGCATATGAATTATTTCAGGACTTTGCAATGATTAATGCCTACATTACTGCTTTATTCAAAAATTAATTATGACGGTTTTCCTATGTATCGCCATCAATATAAAACAATGTTGTTACTTCAATAAAACATCATCATAATTATTTCCCGGTGTCCGTCATTATTATATCATTATCATCATGGTTTTCGTCGTTCTCAGTTTGTTAACATTGTCTCATACCCTCACCGATATTTCATTAACTCGTGTTCTCAATGTTTATCAATTATTAACTCGTGCCATTATAATCTTGTAATAAGTATGTATCAACTTAAGTAGTAATACCAACAAAAAAAAAATCGGAACAATGCTATCCTGCTTTGTTATTTTATTAGACAGCCAATCTTTTATTTCTCTCTTCATCTCATGTATTTATTTGGCAAGCACGTGGCAATTACCATACTGAATTATCTTGTGTGTCATTTTATCAACCAGGCCGACCCCACTCGCCCCCCCCCCCCCCCCCCCCCCCAACCCACCCCCATCCCCCAATCTGCACAACCCCTCTCCTCCTTTTCACTATCTAAATTCATGTTTCAGAAACCGCAGGGTATAATCGTCATTACATGTACAAGTATCTAGATGTAAATTCAATAGGTAAATGTAATGCTTCTTTTAAATCATGAATGAAATAGAAACAAACAGAACTAAAACAAAAAAAAAAAAAAACTGAACTTATTAAGCCAGCGGTAAGTTTTTCTTTGCGGAAAACACCAGCAATACCAGGTTGGTGAGTTTTTGTTTTTCTTTATTTTTGTTTTTTTGTTTGTTTGTTTTTTGTTTTGTTTTTTTAGATATCAAATAATGTTATAACGATTTATGTATGGGAGGAGTTGCTCTTCTTTGAGTCATACAGACCGCAAAAAAGGGGTTGTCTATGATGATTGAGAGTCATCTCCCTCGCCAGTAGCCTTTAGCGTGTCCTTGGCCTTGAGGAATTTTTTTTCTTGTGGGGGGGGGGGGGGGGGGAAGAAGAGAAGAGTGGAAAATTGTTCACTCTCTCCTTGTTTCCCACGTCAACACACTCTAGAATCCGGGTGAGAGCAATACTGCAGCCATCATTTATTTGTTTGCTTTTTGCTGAATTGATTTGATTCTAAGGTAAGATAATGTTGCTTATAGCCCAGCCGATTGCAAAGGGCCAGTCAGGGCTGTCACCACGTTGAAGTCAACTCACTATAGTCAATTAAGAAAAAGAGAAAACTCATTCTCACAAACGTTTAAAATACACCTACAAACACACCAGAAATTTCATTTAAAATCTTTTGTTTCTGTCAAATCTTATTAGATCAGATGAAAAATGTTAATCTCGCTCAGAAATCCACAGAACTTTTCAGGTGGGACCATCTCTGAACAAGGTTTTATGGAGTCTGCTGTAAAGTGTTTATGTCTCACACCATGCAAGTCCCAACACTCTTAAAGAATATATTTTACTGTGAGTGGTACATGACGTGGAATGCACCACAGATTAATTCTCAGTCGAATGAAGAGCAGACATGGACTCGGAGAAGGTGGGTTATTTTTTGTGCTAAAGCAGTACCTAGAGCTGCCATGAGCTACACGTTTGAAGGGTGGACGGCATTGGGAACAGGAGTAGAAGGTGACAAAGCAAAAGGGATATAAAGTACAGCAATATTAACAGTCTTCTGAGTAATATATATACTGTTGAAGAAAGAATCGCACGATCACGTTTTGTCACAGAAAAGATGTTGTAATATAAATAGTTTGCAACCTTCTCGCCGCATCCAAAGTTCACACAATTCATCTGCACAACTCCCTTTTCTTTTTTTTTCTTTTTTTCTTTTTTTTTTTTTTTGGGGGGGGGGGGGGGGCGGGACGGAAGGTCCTGCATCCTTCCATTCCCGCCCCCCCCCCTTTTTTTTTTAAAGCTTTATCAACTCTTATTCACCATGCATAATGTGAGGTTTCTCCTTCTGTAGATTTTTTTTTACCATCTGAAATTAAAATATAATTTCATTTTGTTTTCTTTGCAACAGCGTCTGCCCTTCGAATTGGTGCTGAAAATAGGTCGTAATATATCATGGCTAGATGAATTCTACATCAGTTTTTTTTTACATTTTCCCGTATCGGCTTGTAGCATGTGTCGGGAATTTTGTCATATTTGGTATAGAAGGTCTGATGTGCCATCTGGATCAAACAGGAGATCCAGGATGCATTTAGCAGGATCACTTTTACACAGAGCATGGGTCCTGTTACATACTCTCTGAAGAATTGATGACTATCTACGAATTTCTTATCGAGTACTTCAAGGTCTACTTTAGAGATTTTCGATAATTTGTTAAAAACAGGTCTACATGTCATATAACTACAGTATGGTATTCTTTTTTTTTTAAATAGCAGGAAGAATTTAATAGATAAAAAACGACTTTTGCACACCTGTTCAAACCCCGCGCGGTAGACCGAAAACCGTGACGTCACTTGATGGACTGGCCGTCAGCCGCGACCTACCAACAAGCCAACGCCAAGTGAAATCAACACGAGTTGCGATCCCCCACAGCCTAAAAAGTCACGAGGGGGTGGCAGATATTGTGCTGTAGGCGAGTGCAGCAGCTCAGCAGGAGACGGATATTCTTTGCACACATTTCCATCTGATCCAGATACTCGAAAGAAGTGGATTCGGTTCGTGCAACCATGCCGGGCAGCTAAAGTTCTTTTTACCACGTCAGTTCCAGCTGGACCGCGGAAACGAGCTATTCCGACAATTGCCCAGCCCGTTCGAGTGGATCAAAAACTTCGTCTGCATTGTGCCCGTATACTTTGAAGGCGGAGTGGTAAGCTCGTACAGATGAGTACGATAGTCGCACGTTTATTCTGTTCTTATCTATGGACAGATCACACTTGTTAAATTGAATGAACACGTTAAGGCTTGAGGAAGGAGAATCTCCGCTCGCCGTCCACGCGTGATCGCATCAAGAAGTCAGTCGGTAGCCTCCCTCGAAACTTCGGTAAAGTCCGTACGCCTTCGGAATGCTGTGTTCGGGCGTCCAGCTGGAAC
>CM031629.1:14733795-14736295 GCA_018398815.1 Conus ventricosus | reverse complement strand
TCACAGTAGCTTGGTATACAATGTTGTTGTGAAGACATTTATTGTTTAGTGGGCACTGCTCCTTTCTGGTGCAATTGCAAGATTTCCTTTCTTCACCCTTCTTTGCTGTGTTGATTTTCATTTTGTTGGATGCGTCAATTAGGTTTTTGAGGTTGGGCATACATGAGTACCATAGTTTGACAGTGTTTTTGTTAAATATTTTGGTCAGTTTGTGTTTTTTTTTGGAAATGAAGTTGTTAGGATTTTGAAGAATTCTTTCCCTATGTTTGTTTTGAGTTTCCCGTCGTATGGGGGGAGGGGGGGGGGTATTATACCATATGATTTTTCTTTTCCTATTTTTCTTGCTTTTATTTGTGTTGTTGTCTGGGTTGTATTGTAATTTGTAATTGTATCCACTTGTTTGTAGTGCCTCCTGGTATTCTACTGCTGCATTGTTGAACACTCTCTCACTGCATGACAGGTTTGATAGTCTCTTGTTTATGCCATGGGGTATGGTCTTTAATATAGATGGTGGATGGTTACTTTATATATAATATATATATTTATATACATATATATATATATAAACCATTTTAACTATATATAATATATATATATATATATATATATATGTATATATATATATATTGTATATGTGAATATATCTATGCATAGAGATTACAACCACTAATATAAATAGCAGTGCACATGCACGATCTTTCACATTTACAGCAATGACTAAAAAAAAAAAAAAAGAATAATGAAAATAGATAGGTGTTCAGCAAATGATACGCAAGGTACTCACATATACAATGCTCCATTCACCTTAAGGTGCTGAATGTTAAAACTCTCAACACCCCCCCCCCCCCCCCCTCCCTCTCCCCTCCCGCTCCGATGCCTTGTAAATGCATCCCCATAATTCATTCACGATTTTCTCCATAAAGTAAAGAGGACATGCGTCCATGGGTTTTGTTTGTTTGTTTGTTTTCTTAGAGAACCTTAGGTGTAGTTACGCTAAGCAATATTCTGCGACAATGATCCATTTCAAATGCCTGAAGTCGTTGATTTATAGACATGTCGCAAGCGATATACCCCCTTCGTGAAGCAATATGTGCAAAACAAAATGCTTGAGTCTGGACAGGGATGTGTGTGTGTGTGTGTGTGTGTGTGTGTGTGTGTGTGTGTGTGTGTGTGTGTGTGTGTGTGTGTGTGTGTGTGTGTGCGTGTGTCTGTCTGTCTGTGCTCGTGTGTGTGTGTGTGTGTGTGTGTGTGTGTGTGTGTGTGTGTGTGTGTGTGCGCTGAATACGCTCGGGGTGGGATGGGGGAGGGGTCATCGAATTTCGTATCTTGATTCTAGAAGTGATTATTCTCTGTGAAGCAATATTTTGTACAGAATCAAATGCCTGAGTTGTGATTCTAAATGCTTTGTGTCTGTTGTAAAGCAATGGGGACAATACAAAATGCTCGATTCTTGATTCTGGATGTACAATGATCTGTTATAAAGCAAATGTGGTCAAAAGGAAAACACTTGATTCTCTCTCTCTCTCTCCCTCTCTCTCTCTCTCTCTCTCTCTCTCTCTCTCTCTCTCTCTCTCTCTCTCGACTCCATTTCTAGAAATTTGCTATGGCCTGTGTTGCTAAAAAATAGTGTCAGTGGTAAATTATATAGATGCATTAAGAGCATGTATAGAGATGTAAAGGCTAGGATTAGAAGTGGGGGTAAATTATCAGATTTTGTGAATTGCACAAGGGAGTAAAGCAAGGTGATGTTTGCAGCCCGATTCTCTTTTCGTTGTTCGTCAACGAACTTGCACTAGAAATTATAGAAAATGGCAAACATGGTGTGTCATTTGATTTGATAGAATTGTTCATATTACTTTTTGCGGATGATATTATCTTGTTATCAATATCAGTTGTTGGCCTACAAAGACAGTTGAATAGTTTGTATGCAGCTGCAATGAGACTGGAGCTAAAAGTGAATAGGAGAAAACAAATATCATTGTTTTTCGCAAGGGTGGATATCTGGCTAGACATGAACATTGGATGTATGGAAATGAGCCAGCAAAAGTAGTAAACGTATATAAGTATCTGGGTATATTCTTTTCAACCAGACTGAGTTTTACCTATGCATGTAGAGATATAGTTAACAGAGCAAACAGAGCTGTTCTAATTATACTTAAGGTAATGTATACACTTGACTGTAGTTCGTTTAATATATTTAAAAAGTTATTTGATTCACAAGTTCAATCAATGTTACAATATGGGGCTGAAATATGGGCTTTCGAAAGTAGCAATGTTATCGAAAAGCTGCATTTGTTTGCCATGAAACGCTTTTTGAACGTCGATAGTCGCACTCCTAATGATTTGGTACATGGAGAAATAGGGAGATATCCTATCTATTTAAACTCATACGTTAAATGCATCAGTTACTGGCAAAAATTGACAAGGATGGAAAATCACAAGTTACCATTTAAAGCGTATAAAGTGTTATATGATCTTGATATTAATGGAAAGAAGAAGT
>CM031629.1:14732352-14733695 GCA_018398815.1 Conus ventricosus | reverse complement strand
ACAAACACTATAGCAATCCTCATGGTAAACTACAAACATTATAGCAATCCATATGGGAAACCACAAACATTATAGGAATCCTCATGGTAAACCAAAAACATTTTAGCAATCCTCAGGGCAAACCACAAACATTATAGCAATCCTCATGGTAAACCACAAACATTTAGCAATCCTCAGGGCAGACCAGAAACATAGCAATCCTCAGGGCAAACCACAAACATTATAGCAATCCTCAGGGCAAACCACAAACATTATAGCAATCCTCAGGCAAACCACAAATATTATAGCAATACTCAGGGCACACCACAAACCTCATAGCAATCCTCAGGGCAGACCACAAACCTCCTAGCAATTCTCAGGCAGACAACAGACCTCATAGCAATCCACATGGCAAACCAAACCTCATAGCAATCCTCAATGCTGACCACAAACCTTATAGCAATCCTTACGGCAAACCACAGACATCATAGCAATCCTCAGGGCAAACCACGAACCTCATAGCTATCCTCAGGGCAAACCACAAACATTATAGCAATCCTCAGGGCAAACCACAGACCTCATAGCAATCCTCAGGGCAAACCCACAGAACTCATAGCAATCCTCAGGCAGACCACAAACCTCATAGCAATCCTCAGGGCAGACCTGAAACCTCCAAGCTGTCCTGACAGAAAACCACGGACCTTAGAGCTGTCCTCATAACAGACCAAAGACCTCATAGCTGTCCGCAGAGCAAATGACAAACCTCATAGATGTCTTCACAGCAGACCAAAGACCCCATAACTGTCCTTATAGCAAATTAAAAACCTCACAGACTTCTTTACAGCAGACCAAAGACCTCATAGCCGCCCTCATAGCAAATCATTTACTTCTTAGCTGTCCTCATAGCAAATAATTCACTTCTTACCTGTCCTCATAGCAAATCATTCACTTTTTAGCTGTCTTCACAGCAAATCATTCACTTCTTAGCTGTTCTCATAGCAAATCATTCACTTCTTAGCTGTCATCATAGCAAATCATTCACTTCTCAACTGTCCTCATAGCAAATCATTCACTTCTTAGCTGTCCTCATACAAATCATTCACTTCTCAGCTGTCCTCATAGCAAATCATTCACTTCTTAACTGTCCTCATAGCAATCATTCACTTCTTGGCTGTCCTCATAACAAATCATTCACTTCTCAGCTGTCCTCATAGCAATTAATCATTCACTTCTTGGCTGTCCTCATAGCAAATCATTCACTTCTTGGCTGTCCTCATAATACTCCACAGATCTCTTGGAAGTTCCCTTAGCCGTCACAGGCTCCAAAAGCAGTCCTCACAGCAATCCTTATAAAGCAGAGTCCT
>CM031629.1:14707352-14727352 GCA_018398815.1 Conus ventricosus | reverse complement strand
CCTTTTGTCCTCCAACCTCCCACTTTTTTCTCTCTCCCACCTCACCTTCCCTTCTTTCTTCTCTTCTCTTCTTTTTTCTTTCTTTTTTTTAACATGGACTTCCATCCTCCTACTCCCCAATCCACTGTCATCCCTTTTTTTCATCGACTTGACTCACTGCTAGTCTATGTTAGCATTTTTGTTGTGAAGCACACATTCTCCAGAGCAGATAGCAAGAGGAAAGATGTTTTGACGCTGTCCTGTTTGCTGCATGTCAACGACACGCTGACATGTCAGCAGCTGTGCTGCATTGCAACATCATCTCCATTGCAAAACATAATTTTTTTTGGTCACGAGTCTGACTGATGTCAGAACTAGTGCGAGTAACTTGAAGATTCGTAAAACGAGAGAAAAACTGAAAACACTAGACAGAAACACAACTCTACACACGACATAGTTGGTGCTGTAAAAGTGTTACGATCTTTAGACAGCTTATAATATAATGGGCACCAGCGATTGGTTTTCATTAAATCAACTTTTGTATTGCCAGAGCCAGACCACCAAAAAAAAAAATTACAAACCTGTAAAAAGTGGTTTGCATCGCGGACACCCGGCTGGGAGGTCGCGGGTTCCATTCTCATCAGAGCCGTTCATCTGTGGGATGGGTGTTTTTCGTTCCCTAAAAGTTGAAACTCAGAGTTGAGTTTTGCTATGGGTTTTGTTGGGAAGATGAGGAGACCACACAGTGGAGTTTCTTTCCACTGAATGGATGCCTCTCGAAGAAGAGTTTCTTTCAAATGTTCTTATCAGCACTAAAGATCTGTGTTTTGTACAAATAGTTCCTCTGTCTAGAAAAGGATTTTTTTGGTTGTGGTGATGGTGATGGGGATGAGATTTACAATGGGTATGTATGTATGTTCGATGCTGCTTGTGTGCTCGTGGGCGTGCGTGGTTGATCTGTGTACGTAGATTTTCACGATGTTTTCAGCATTCAACAAGTCCTATCGACATTTCGCCGAATATCAAGGATGAGGACGGAGACCAGAAATTTACACTTGCCATCATTGATGGGAATCATGGCATCTTAGGTGAGGAGAGAGAGAGAGAGAGAGAGAGAGAGAGAGAGAGAGAGAGAGAGAGAGAGAGAGAGAGAAGGTGGGGAGAGCAAGAGAGAGAGAGAGAGAGAGAGAGAGAGAGAGAGAGGAGAGAGAGAGAGTAAAGATTATTTTCTATAGGTGAGAGAGAGAGAGAGAGCGAGAGAGAGGAGAGAGAGAGAGAGAGAGAGAGAGAGAGAGAGAGAGAGAGAGAGAGAGAGAGAGAGAGAGAGAGAGAGAGAATGATAAATGTCTTATTGTCCATTCAGCAATTAAGCTCTTTAGGTAAGGGTCATGTTTGAACCTAAAACAGTAAAAAACAAAAATCCATCGCTCACCTCACTCCCCCCCTTCCCCCTCCCGCCACAACTCATTCCATTAGCTTCCTTTTTCCTTTTCGCCCCACACCCTCACCCCACCACTACTCACCCTCCCCCCTCCTCAGGTACACACCTATGCACACACACACAAGGACACGACAGAGGATCATCTTGACAAACATTTCAATGATTCAACTTTTTTTCACTGGTGGTTTCTTTCAGCAGCCTTGGGGGCCACCCTTGGAGGCCTGTACCCATCGTCAACACAGCGCAGGCCTCCAAGGGTGGTACAGGACTGCTCTAAAGGCAGGTGAAGACAGTGCTTCTCTGGGTCCTCCCCAGCACCTTCGGGTGTTTTTTTTTTCTCTCCTCAGTTGCCTTTATTTCTAATGCGCATAGCTTGTGAAATGAATTTTGCAACTCACGTTTTCATTGTTGCTCGATAAAACCTTTGCCGTACGGTTCTGGTCAGTAGTATGAGAAACTGAGACAAATACAGTACATTGCTTTCGAATACCTTTGTAAGCTATGCTTTAGAATAAGAAATGAACTTCGTTTTCAGCCTCTTTTTTCACACGACGGACATTTACCATCAACCTGTTTGTCATCAGGAAACCATCACTTGTAGTTGTAACGTCCAATAACCCTTAGTCAAAAGCTGATAGTTTCTATGCGTCACTTTATTTGTAATTAAGGCAAGCACTTTTACGGCTGGAAAAAAATGTACTTAGAAGAATAAAACCATTCATATTTGCATTGTTTCAAAATGCTGAATGCCAGTTTTGCATAGTACACGAAATAAGTCTGACTTTGAATTCCAAAAGAACATTAAATGTCCTTCGACAGCTTTAAACATCCACACTATACCAAACCCATTTCCCACTTAAAACTTTCTGCACATTGGTTACCCACTTATTATGCCCAGATTCATGCAGAGGAGAGAGAGAGAGAGAGAGAGAGAGAGAGAGAGAGGAAGGAGAGAGAGAAGAGAGAGAGAGAGGAGAGGAGAGAGGAGAGGGAGAGATAGAGAGAGAGAGAGAGAGGAGAGAGAGATTTGCATCAACAGTCTCGAGCGAACTTAGTAGCTCCTTTCAGGGGCAACGTGACGTAGTGTGTTATGGCATTGACCGCTCCTCCGGCACTAAGCACATTTCAGCACGAAATCGATTTGAACTGAATGCAAAAGTATTTCAAACCTTACCAGGCATAGGATTCTATGTATGACATGCTATTTCTGTTTGACTGAAACGAGGAAGACGAGGGCGGAGCTGTTTCGGGTTCAACTTCAGAGCGACTCTGTCAGTCATTTCATTTCTTGCTTAACATCGCCTAGTGTAAAGAAATTCCTTTCAATGCAAGATGGCGGTGGCGGATTTGACCAGTTTGAAAGATGAATGTTGGAGGGTGAGATGGGGGATGGTTGGTTTGTTCTGGATCATCTTCAGAACGACTAAATCAATCAGTCCGTAATTTTCTAGAAAGGTGTGCCGATTTCAAACATGGTGACGGGGGAGGGGAGGGGAGGGGGGGGAGGGAGGGAGGAGGGAGGGAGGGAGGGGAAGGGGGGGAAGGAAGGGGGAGGGGGGAGGGGGGCGTGAGACCCATGTGCTGAAGGCTGTGACTGTGTTGTCAGCATCCACAACGACGGCCACATCGACGTGAAGGGGGACTACGACCTGGATGACGAACTGACCCCCAACACACAGACCCTGGGCATCGTGGTCACGGACCAAGGCGGACTGACCGCCACCTGCTCAGTCACCGTCCGCTTCGACGTCAGTAGGACCCCCCCCCCCCCCCTCCTGGACAGACGGCGCAAGGGGTGGGGGGTGGGGGGGGGGGGGGGGGGGGGCGGGGGGGGGGCGGGGGGGGGGGGGGGTGTGAGGGAGGTTGGTGGCGCGGGCGGCTGGCGAAGGGGGAGTGGGAGGTGAATGAATGTAAGGTTGGTGAGAGGGTAAGGTAAGGCAATGTTGATTATAGGCCAGCCGACCGCAAAGGGCCATATCAGGGCTGTCACCGCGTTGATGTTAACTCGGAAGTCATTTGGGGGAGGGGGTGGGGGTGGGGGCTGGGGGCTCATTTGCACGACCCTTTAAAATACACCTTAAAAAAAAATAAACCGCCGGAAATTTTCTGTAAAATTTTAGTTCAGATGAAAAACGTAACATTTAAAATACACCTAAAAACACACTTGGACATTTTGTTAAAAATCTTTCGTCAGTAAAAATTTTAGTTCAGAAGAAAAATGTAACCTTTAAAATACACCTAAAAACACACTTGGAAATTTTGTTAAAAACCTTTCTTCAGTAAAATTTTAGTTCAGAAGAAAAACGTAGCCTTTAAAACACACCTAAAAACACACTTGGAAAGTTGTTTGAAAATCTCTCCTCCCTAAAATCTTAGTTCGGACGAAAAATCTTAATCTCTTTCAAAATTCGAAGATCGCATCAGGTGGGACAACTTTGGACAAGGTTTCATGGAGTTTGCTGTAAAATGTTGCTGTCTCACATCATGCAAGTTCCAACACACTAAAACAAATGTTTCACTGTGAAGGGTACATGACGTGGAATGCACCACGGAGTTTTTTCACCTTTTAAAAGATAAGAATGGGTGTAACAAGGAGTGGTCTGATACAAACGGCACAAGACTCTTTTGTTTTTCCTTGATGGCCGCCTTGGGAACATGGTAAGACTCTCTCAGGTTTGGGCGTGGCTAGGGAAGAGAAAAGGATGTGTTGGAGTAAGGAGGAGGGGGGAGGAGGGGGGGGGGAGAAGAAGAGAAAGGGGAGGGGAAGGAGTATGATGACGACGAAGATGACACAGACTATGACAGTGAATATGAAAATGGTGATGGAAAAGTAATCACTACTGAGAAAGAGAGAGAGAGGGGAGAGAGAGAGAAGAGAGAGAGAGAGAGAGAGAGAGAGAGAGAGAGTAGAGAGGAGGAGAGAGAGAGAGGGGGGGGGGTAAGAGAGTGCGGGTGCGTGCACGTACTTGTGCTGTGCGTATGTTTTGTGTGATAATAAATAAATAAATAAATTCTATATATTATATATATATATAATATATATATATATATATATATATATATAAATATATTATATATATATATATTAATATATATTATATATATATGTGTGTGTGTGTGTGTGTGTGTGTGTGTGTTGTGTGTGTGTGTGCATCACTATCATTTGAAATTGCTGTTCTCATTATCAAGTCTTCATGTTCTTGTTCTTGATCATCACCATCATCATCATCATCTTCTTCTTCTTCTTCCTCTTTCTTCTTCTTCTTCTTTTTATTATTATTATTATTATTGTTGTTGTTGTTGTAGTTATTATTATTATTATTATTATTATTATTATTATTATTATTATTATTATTATTATTATTATTATATTATTGCTGCTGTTGTTATAATAATAACAATAATGATAATTATTATAATCATTATTGTCAATACTATCGTCGTTATTTTTGTTGTTGCTGCTGCTGCTCCTGCTGCTGCTGCAGCTGTTGTTGCTGTTACTAAAGCATTTTGAAGAAAATGACCGTGCACGTGGCAAGCTATCGGCAACTGATGAACGCGATGTTGGACACTCACACTTGTCTCTTTCAAGGAATGGAATGACAACCACCCGGTGATCAGTTCCACCTATGCCGATTCCGGGTCTGCTTATCCCACCACCCCGGGGATTACATTGGTTACGTTTACTGCTCCGACCGTGACCTCTATCTTCCCCAAAGACAGGGTGAACTTTGAGTGAGTAAATGTCCAGTGCGTGTGTTGTGTGTGTGTGTGTGTGTGTGTGTGTGTGTGTGTGTGTGTGTGTGTGTGTGTGTGTGTGTGTGGTGCCACCTTAAGAGGTTTATCTTTTTGTATTTTCTACTTTTCACAAGAAATGTAGCTTGTTTTGCTCTTTCATGATTTTCTTTTGCTTCTTAGGTGGCACCTTTGGTTGTTGTTTGTTTTTTGAAAACTCAACAAAAATACTACAGTATTGCACACCAGCCTTTTTCGGGGATAGCATTCTTATTAAAACGGAAAAAGCAGGGGGAGTCAAATTACCACTTTTCGCAGCCGCCGTGGCGAAGTGGTTAGCGTCGCGGACTCCCCGGGTGGGAGGTCGTGGGTTCGAATCCATCAGAGTCATGTGGGTTTTTCTGCCCTGACCGGCTCCTACCCAGAGTTGAGTTTGCTGCGGACTCAGTTGGGAAGACTGGGACCACACAGTCGAGTTTCATCCACTTAATGGATGCGTTTCTGAGAGTGTTGCTCAAATTTCCTGACCACATCGGCAGGTGCCTGTATCTCTCGGGCCTGGTTGACGCCGGGATATATTATGAAAGGAAGCGTAGAGTACAGCCCTGTCATGCAGTCTCAGACTGAAATGGAAATCCGTAGCATCATCTTAATCATCCTCATTCTCATCGATCAGCATTAAAAAAAAATGCCTAAAGTTCTGTGGCCCTTCATGCCCTGCTCTCATGGTGACCTCAGTTTCGATGTCCTCTCTGCGTCTGTGGCCATGGTTTGGTTCCGTCGGGGTCACCGGTATCGGCGAGCCCATGGGGGGGCTGTTGTTGGACGGACGTGGTGGCGCCCTCCGGAGGGAGAGCTCACTCACGCCGGCTCCGCGACTAAGCAATTATTGTCGTCAGTAGGGGGCTTAGTAGGTGGCGTCCTGCGTATGTTAGATCAGAACAGGCACCACTGAACACCACCGAAAGTAACTCGGCAGCAGTGCATAGTGTCTCCTCCGGTGGGTTGCCTCTTGACGACTTGACATTGACTGCCCCCAGTGGATTGCCGGGGGCCGGGGCTGCGGTGGGGCCGACCGGGCAGTGGCTGTGGACGGGGTGTCGGAATGAGCGGCGTGGGTACACTGCCTCTAAGGTGGTGCAGAGGTTGGGACAGCAAAAAAAAAAAAAAAAAAAATTACCACTTTTCGCCGTCATTGAGGAGAAACAATCAGCTTCGAAATATCAGAACCTGACCAGGAGTTGTATGTTTGTGAGTTTCCTCCCCACTGGAGATTGTCTCCCCCTTGGAGACTATAAGCTTGCTGAAGGCTCATTTTGAGAAGTGTCTATTTTTTTTTTCCCCATTCACCCACTCAAGCACATACTGTTAGGCAGAATTATCTACCACTGCAGATATGAATGCTTATCTCCCCCTATTTCTTCAATCTAGACATAAGAGCAAGCTTTGTTTATAATTGAATATATACATATAATATATATTTTTATACATGCACACACATATGTGTGTGTGCGCGCGCGCGTGTGTGTGTGTGTCTGTGTATGTGCGTGCAGTGTGTGTGTGTGTGTGCGCGCGTGCGCGCGGGGTGTGTTTGTTTGTGTGCGTGCAAGTGTGTGTGTGTGTGTGTGTGTGTGGTCGCGCGTGTGTGCCTGCATGTGTCTGCCTGTGTGTATGTGTGGCAGGCTATCAGGACCGGAACACGGTCTACATGTCAATGCCAGAGGTGAGGTCTTCTTAGTCAACGAGGCGGCCCCGCTCGGTAACGTTTTCTACGCACTGTCCGCTGCGTTGACCAGGGGCAGTACAAAGGCCCCTTGACCAGCCAGACAGAGGTCCCTATCACCGTTGTGGTCACGGTCAGTTGAGGGGTCATAGGCGACAGGTGGTCCAGGGGAAGAGATGGTGGGAGCTAATTTTTTTTTTAAAGGGTTAATTGAGATAAGCTAGTTGCTTCCGTAGGCCTACTCTCCGCAGAAACGGGCACTTGCCTGAAATAAGGAGTGACATCTCCGAAATAATGAGGGCCATCTCTGAATAATGAGGGCCATCTCTGAAATAATGAGGGCCATCTCTGAAATAATGCGGGACATCTCGAAATAATGAGGGACATCTCTGAAATAATGAAGGACATCTCTGAAATAATGATGAACATCTCTGAAATAATGAGAGACATCTCTGAAGTAATGAGGGACATCTCCGAAATAATGAGGGACATCTCTGAAATAATGAGGACATCTCTGAAATAATGAGAGACATCTCTGAAGTAATGAGGGACAAACTCTGAAATAATGAGGGACATCTCTGAAATAATGAAAGACATCTCTGAAATAATGAGGGACATCTCTTAAATAAGGAGTGACATCTCCGAAAAAATGAGGGCCATCTCTGAAATAGTGATGAACATCTCCGAAATAATGAGGGACATCTCTGAAATAATGAGGGACATCTCCGAAATAATGAGGGCCATCTCTGAAATAATGAGGACCATCTCTGAAATAATGCGGGACATCTCCGAAATAATGAGGGACATCTCTGAAATAATGAGGGCCATCTCTGAAATAATGAAAGACATCTCTGAATAATGAGGGACATCTCTGAAATAATGAGGGACATCTCTGAAATAATGAGGGACATCTCTGAAATAACGAAAGACATCTCTGAAGTAATGAGGGACATCTCTGAAATAATGAGGGACATCTCTGAAATAATGAAAGACAAACTCTGAAATAATGACGGACATCTCTGAAATAAGGAGTGACATCTCCGAAAAAATGAGGGCAATCTCTGAAATAATGAGGGACATTTGTGAAATAATGAGGGACGTCTCTGAAATAATGAGGGACATCTCTGAAATAATGAGGGACATTTGTGAAATAATGATGAACATCTCCGAAATAATGAGGGACATCTCTGAAATAATGAGGGACATTTGTGAAATAATGAGGGACATCTCTGAAATAATGAGGGACATCTCTGAAATAATGAGGGACCCTCTCTGAAATAATGAGGACATCTCTGAAATAATGAGGACATCTCTGAAATAATAATGAGGGTCATCTCTGGAATAATGAGGACATCTCTGAAATAATGAGGGTCATCTCTGAAATAATGAGAGATTTCTCCAAAATAATTAGGGTCATCGCTGAAATAATGAGGGTCATCTCTGAAATAATGAGGGATTTCTCCAAAATGATGAGGGTCATCTCTGAAATAATGAGGGACATCTCTGAAATATGATAGACATCTCTGAAATAATGAGGGACATCTCTGAAATAATGAGGGTCATCTCTGAAATAATGTGGGACATCTCTGAAATAATGAGGGACATCTCGAAATAATGAGGAATCTCTGATATAAAGAGGAATCTTTTAATGATGAGGACATCTCTGAAATAAATGAGTGACATCTTTTAAATGATGAGGAGACATCTCGAAATAATGAGGGACATCTCTGAAATTGAGGGACATCTTGAAAAAATGGGGGACATCTCTAAAATTTAATGAGGGTCTCTCTGAAGTAATGAAGGAATTGGGGAAGTAAAGAGGGAAACCCGAAAAAAATGAGGGGTTGCTGAAATAATGAAGGATCTCTAAAAAATGAGGGACTTCGAAATATGGGGACTCTCGAAATTGGGAACACTCTAAAATAATGAAGGCTCTCGAAATATGAAGGAATCTCTGAAATAATGAAGGACATCTCTGAAAAATGGGGGCTCTCGAAATAATGAAATTAAAGGGGAACTTGAAATAAGAAGGCCCTTGGGAAAAGTATGGGGTATCTCTGAATAATGGGGGAAAATTTTTTAAAATGATGGGAAATCCGAAGAAATGAGGGACATGTCTAAAAATGAGGGGGTTCGAAATAATGAGGGAACCCTTGAAATAATGAGGAACATTTTCCTCTCTCTCTCTCTCTTTCTCTTCTCTTCTCTCTCTCTCTCTCTTCTCTTTCTCTCTCTCTCTGTCTATTATCTATTATCTTTCTCTCTATCTGTTACGTAACGGAGAGAGAGAGAGAAGAGAGAGAAGAGGGAGAGGGGGGGGGGGGGAAGGGGGGGCAGGGAGAGGGGGGAAGGAGAGGAGAGGAAAAGGATGCGGCTTCTAATAATATTTTTCGTGGAGGCCTTTACTTAACGTCTCAGTTTTTTTTTCTCAGCATCATAAAGGCCCCCTGTGTGTTTTTATTTTAGGGTTTTTTCTGCTCAATCAAATTAAAAAAAGTTTATGAATGTTGGCCATTGCTTTTTTTTAAAGGTAAAACGGTTTAATACCAAAACAACCCCCCAAAAGCCCCCGGTGTTTGGGAATTAAAATGCTCCGTGACGACGCTTGTGTGATCTTAAAGCAAACATTTAAAAAGAAAAACAAAATTTAAACATTTGTAGGGATTTTTACGTCATTCGAGGCTATTAATCACACCACACACACACCACACAAAACACACACACACCACACACAGGGCTCGATCAAGATTTTTTTTTAAAAAAAAGACTGTAAGGGTATTTGAAAAGGTGCGAGTGTATTTTCCCCCCTTTTTGCGATATTTTACACCCAATGCGCTTTTTGTGGCAATTTCTTTAAAAACATGGCTTTCGCTGATAAAATTACACATGGTCCGTGCGCGTTCGACCGTCACACTACAGGGCAACTCCCAGCATGCCACACAGTTTGGGGAAAACCTCACGGTTTTTTTTTCGGGCGTTTTCTTATTTCTGTCCATTTCTTTACCGGGTGGTCACCGCATGTCAGCTGGCAAGGAATAGAGGTCCCAACCCAAGTTTGAGTCGTGTTGAATGGCCTTCCCGGGTTATCCCTACCTTTTGATTGCAAAGGAAGCTTATTAGTCAATCAATTAAGAACTTTTAGGTGGGTGGGTATAGGTAGGGGGTAGAAGAAAAAGACAGACAGACAGACAGACAACAGACTGACGACTGACTGACTGACTGACTCCCTCCCTGACGACTGACAGACAGACAGACAAAGACAAAAGACAACAGACAGACAGCAGCAGACGAAAATGATAATAATAGATAAACAGATAGATAGATGATAATAATAAAAAGATAGATAGAAGATAGAAGATAGTAGAAGAAGATGTGAAATAGATAGATAGATAGAAATAATAGAAGAGGGATAGATAGATAGATAGATAGAAATAATAGAAGATGATGATAGTAGATAGATAGAGATAAAAAACAGTAATAATAAAGATAATAGATAGATAGAAAAACAGATAGATAGATAGATGATAGATAGTAATGGATAATAGATAATAGATAAACAGATGATAGATAGATAGTAGATAGATAGATATAGATAGATAGATGATAGCAACAGCAACAACAGACAGACAGCCCAATAGATAGATAGAAAAGAAAGATGATAGATAGATAAAGATAGAAAAGTTTAATAGACAACAGACAACAGACAGACAGATAATAGATAGATGACAGACAGATAGAAGACAGATGAAGACAATAGATGGAAAATAAAAGAAACAATGATGATAGATATTAGATATAGATGAAGAAGATAGATAGTAGATAGTTGTAGACAGCGACAGATGATAATAATAAATAGATAGATAGATAGATAGATAATAGATAGATGATAGATAGAAGATAGATAGATAGAAGAAAGATAGAAGATAGAAAAAGGATAATAGATAGATAGATAGTAGATACATAGAAAAATAGAAAAAAGGGGTAGAGAGAGAAAGAGAGGGAGAGAAGAGAGAGAAGAGAGAGAGAGAGAGAGAGAGAGAGAGAAGAGACAATCAATAAGTAAAGAAAGAAAAAAGAAACCAAACAAAAAATAAAAAAAATTTCTTGACATTCTTTTTTACCCCCCACCTAATCCATTGTCCCGCCACCCCCACCCCCACCGTACCCTATCCGCCTACCAGGAATGTTCCCCTTTAAAAGCAAACCCCCCAAAACCGCTGCCCCACCGGACCCACCACGAGGCCGTATAAAACAACGACCGCGGCGGCGGCGGGGGCGACGGGAACGACGACACCCGGCCAAATGGACACGGGCCCACCTGGTGGAGGGAACCGTGGTGGATATGCTGAGCGCTCGGCCTTTACGGCCCGCTGGCCCCCGGCCTACAGGGGGTCCTTTACTGCCACTGCACCCGCAAGAACCCCCGTCCCCCCCCGGGGATCGTTGTATATTCAGGGTATCGGGTTGTCTCGTCAATCGCGTTGGTTGCTGTTGTTGCGCTGTTGCCAGAACCCCTTCCCAGGATCGTTGGTTTTAAAAGGGGATAGGCATTGCACTTTGTCGCGTTGTAGGTTCTGCGTTGTGCGTTGTTTCAAAACCCCTGTCCCTGGGAGTCGATGTTAAAATATCAACATTGTCATTCCCGTCGCCCTTTCACTGTTGTTGCGTTGTTCAAGAACCCCGTCCCCCCCCAGTCCTTTTATATTAGGGCCCCCTTTTCATTGTCACCCTGTCACCGCTGCGTGGTTGTTGCTGCCCTTTCTGCTGATAGTATTGCAGTTACAGGGAATGGTAAGTTGTTTACAGCCCAGCCGACCGCAAAGGGATATGCCCGGGCTGTCACCACGTTGAAAATAACTCACAAGTCATAAAAAAACTAATAAACAAACTCATTCACACAACTCTTTTCAAACATGCCTTCCAAAAAAAAAAAAAAAACCGCCAGAAATTGTGTTAAAGATCTTTCCTCCATATGAAATTTTAAGTCAGATGAAAAATTCTAACCTCCTTCAGAAATTCAAAGATCACATCAGGTGGAACATCTCTGAACAAGATTTTTTATGGGGTCTGCTGTAAAGGGTTCATGTCTCACATCATGCAAGTCCCAACACTCTAAAAAGAATATGTTTTCACTGTGAGTGGTACATGACATAGAATGCACCACAGAGCTTCTTTACCGTTACAAGAAGCCTGTCAACCGGTAACCTTGGGTTTGGACTATTAAACGTTTGATTTTTCATGCAACAAGAAGCTGATATGAAGCGAAGATCTTTTTTTTTCATTTCTTTGTTAATTTCGTTGAGGTTTTTTTTTTTTTTGTTTTTTTTTTCCTTGCTCTCTTTTTTTCAATCAAGCTGCTGTCGCTTTAATCTCGCCAAGCATAATAAATGAGTCTGCCTGTTGCCTTTTGTGACGCAAATGGGCAGGGGGGGGGGGGGGGGGGGGGATTGGCGGGGAGGAGGAGGGGGGAAGGGGGGGGGTGGGGAGGGGATATCCCTGTACTGCATCTCGTCTCTGTTGGTTTTCTGTTTGGTTTGGTTGGTTTATTGTGGTTTCTTTTCTTTCTTCTTTTGGCCTTTGACCCAATTATGGAGAAAAAAAAAAGAATCTCACCGCGCATGCTTGAACTCTCCCTGGTCACCAATGGTCAGTCTTGAAACTGCAATGCATGGTCAGATTCAGACCCAGCTGAGGAACACCTCCCGAAGAATCAGCTTCAAAGAATGGCACCAAGAGCTGAATATAATGGACATCATGTCTTTGGCGGGTCAAACATTCTCAACCAAAGAACTGCGACGAGCTGAAGCATGTTTTCTTCTATGATTATTTATGGGTCATTTCAATCAACAAACAAACAAACAAACAAACAAAAAAGAAAAGGTGAGGTGGTATAAGAACTCAGTTAAGCAGACGATAAGGTCTTTGATAAAGCCAAAACATTCACTTAGGTCTGCAGCAAGTCTAACCATCTTCCCTTCTGTTTGATTATCTGCCACGCTAAGCGTATGAGTAATTACATGAAGCAGTCCATCTTCCATCTTAAGAATAAAATCAAAGGTGTTTTTTTTTTCTTAACGTTCTTGATTTGACGGCCTTTCCTGTTGTTGTTTTTCAAATTATCCGAAGTACAGGCAAAATTTAGTGTGGTATTTTTGTTGTTGTTTTGTTTGTAACATATAACAATTGTTATTGTTTCCGCTGCTGTTCTTGATGTTGTTACAATCGCAGCCATCATTGTTGGTTTCTTGAGGCTTCACAATTATTATTGTGATTTTCAGCTATCATTTAATAGTATTAACAAAACAATAAAAAAAAAAATGCAACCAAAATAAATAAGTAGATATATAGATGAAATCGTAATAGATTAATACATGAAAGAATAATAAATCAATAAAGACATAAGTAAATCCATAAATAAATAGACACACACATACACACATACATACATGCATACATACACACATACATACAACATACATAAAATACGTACGTACGTACGTATGTACATGCATACATACATACATGCATACATCATACATACATACATACATACATACATACATCATACATGCATACATGCATTACATGCATTACATACATGCATGCATGCATGCATGCAATACATACATACATACATACATACTTACATACATACATACATACATACATACATACATACATACAACTGTTGGGTTGCAGGTTATGTGTCAGATCTGTGCGCCCAAAGACTCCACCAAAGGCAGTGACTCCCGCAAAGCCAAAACCTGAACGACCTCCCACTCCGCCGACTCCCCCAGCAGTGTATGTTTATTCCCCCCCCCCCCCCTCTCTCTCTCTCTCCTCTCTCTCTCTCTCTCTCTCTCTCTCTCTCTCTCTCTTGTCTCTGTCTGTCTGTCTGTCTGTACGTCTGTCGGTAACTCTCTCTCTCTCTCTCCTCTCTCTCTCTCTCTCTCCTCTCTCTCTCTCTCTCTCTCTCTCTCTCTCTCTCTCTGGCTCTGTCCTGTTCTGTCTATCTATCTGTTTGTCTATCTCTGTCTGTCTGTCTATCTCTGTCTCTATCTGTCTGTCTATCTGTCTGTCCGTCTGTCCCTCTCTGTCTGTCTGTCTGTCTCTGTCTCTGTCTCTGTCTCTGTCTCTGTCTGTCTGTCTGTCTCTCTCTCTCTCTCTCTCTCTCTCTCTCTCTCTTTCTCTCCTCTCTCTCTCCCTCTCTCTCTTCATACGTCCACGGCTGTACTTGAATTTGCGTACGTTATCTCGATAAGAGAGGTAACGAACCAGTCAGTTAATCAATCAGTCAATGGGTAATCTGTATAGTCATTCAGACGTGGGTCATTCTCACAATCAAGACACCACCTGGGGATCCACTGGATCATGACTCACAGAGTGGACGACGTCCTGTATATATTGATGTCGGATCGGAGCAAGCACCACTGAACGCCGCTGAAGTTACTCGGCAGCAGTGCAGTGTCTTCTCTGCTGGGCTGCCTCCTGGCGGCATGATAGTGATGGTGCCCTGTGCACTGCCGGGGCTCAGGCTGTGAGCCTGAAAGGCCGTGACGTTTGCCATGCAGGGGACCGTCGGAATGAATGTTATGGGAGTAGTGGCACTCGAGAAACACGACAGATAAAATATGTTGATAGTTGGCATGAAAAAGAAAAGAAAGGAAAAAACCTGTCCTAGAAATATGTAACCAAACATGATTAAAAAAAAAAAAGTTGAAAGTAGCCTGTGATCATTCTATTGAAGTGTACTAGCCCCGTTCATTACTTTCATCTACAGGTCTGAGTAGCACTAAGCGCTTGTCCGTTCCAGCCAGAGCATTTGACATAGTATTTTACGTTTTCCTAATCCCTCAGATTAAGTTTCAGCGGTTGTCGTGAAAATCACGTGCATTTCCAAAGTCAGAGAGAAAGACGTCTCAGAATTGAGTTTTCTAAGACCTTTTCAATACATGAACATCACATCCTTGCCACCTGCTGTTGCAGATTCGGAAATCATTTGCGGACCTAAAGCTAGTTGTTCAAAACTTGCGAGTTGTGTTGATTCTGGGAGGTCATATAATGACCCTGGTTTTATGAGGAGAGTCGTCGTCCTTTAGAACTAGGGTCTTGCAAGAACCGACGGCTAGGTGCTGATGTCACATGAGGCGTATCACTCCCGCTAGAATCATTCCAGGATAGTCTTGCAAAGACAGGCATTGATTGTCATGTTCTTTCACTAAAAAACAAACAAGAAAAATTGTTTTTGTGTATATAAAGTTTATGAATATATAATGTTGATACGGTTGCAAAGAAGCCGTGGTTTAATGCGTACAGACGGGTTGTTGTAGTTCTGTCTTGCATCACCTGAAGGGAAAGAACGGATGACACGGGACAGACTGTTCCATCTTTGGACTTCCAGTTCCCCTGGCCAGGCAAAGACAAGTCCGTTCAGTGACATAACTTATAACTTACTGTTGTTACAGCACGGGAAACTCGGCCCGGCTCTTCCCCTTCTGGCAGGAGAAGTACGCCAATGATGACTACAAGGGTCAAGCGGACAGGGACAGCAAGCCCAAACCTGTGGAGGAAGTGGACGGAAGCGGAAATGACCCAGAGACACCTGGCGGAGACTCTGTACCCGGGAAGAAAAAAAGCAGATGTAACCTTATGTAATCTGACCACGATATCAGAGTTTGCTCGCTTACTGGTTTCTTGGCTAGCTCACATCTGTGTGTGTGTGTGTGTGTGTGTGTGTGTGTGTGTGTGTGTGTGTGTGAGAGAGAGAGAGAGAGAGAGAGGAGAGAGAGAGAGAGAGAGAGAGAGAGAGAGACGTTAGCATGAGCATATTTTCAACAATTACGAGAGCCAGTTTAACCTAACTGAGCACGACACTAAATATTGAAAACATCTGTCCGGGTTTGTCCTGTATAAAGAGGTCTTCAAACGACACTAAATATTGAAAACATCTGTCCGTGTTTGGCCTGTATAAAGACGTCTTCAAACGACACTAAATATTGAAAACATCTGTCCGTGTTTATCCTGTATAAAGACGTCTTCAAACGGTGAAGGCATACATCTACGATTAACATTTTCCGACGATACTTCCAGTAACACAAAATTGTTTTTCTCTAACATTGCACTCATTTATTTTTCAGCAGTATTTCCTGTGACATGAACTCTTTCTTTTTTCAATGTTGCGATCAATAATGATTATCCTTTGTACCTTGAAGAAAAACATATTCAGCAAACTAATACATTAACTAAAAAATGTCAAACTACAGTTTATTACACGCACATCGTTTAATGCACTTTTTTTTCACCAAGCAGAGGTGAAGATATAAATAAATCTTTCATGTAATAAAAAAAACCTAAGATGGCGCACATATGAACATACGTTGTCAAATAAATGAACATAACCCTATCATTTATGGCGAGCTGGTTTAAAACATTGCCAAGTAAAGGAACATAAGACTGTCATTTATTGTACTCAAACAAATGAGGTTCGTTTTAAAGCAGAATTTTTCTTTCTTTTTGTTGTTGTTGTTGTTGAAAGTCTTGCTCGTTTCGCAAGACAATGTTCAGACATCTGCAATGGGAAGTAATCTGTCTTAGAGCTCACGTTAAGCGAGAGTACAGACGGTCAATATTATTATCATCATCATGAATATGTATATAGCGCCTATCCTCGGCTCGAGACCAAGCTCTAACGCTTTACAATCCACACTCGTTTACACAACGGGCTGCCTACCTGGGTAGTGCCGACTGAAGAGCTGCCAGCTGGGGCCTCATTCAGTCGTTTCCCGTATCATCCAGTCAGTATCGTTCAATGTCGTTTACTCGATTTCCTTACGTCCTTCGTGTTGTTGTTTTTCTATTTCTCACGCAGGGTGCATGCTATATGTAACGTATCATCCATACCAACGGACAAACTGGCCTAATCTTCCGAAAGTTGGTGATGGGATTTTACGTGTGTGCAAGATGTAATGCGTGTGTTCACACACGGAACACACGGTTTAAAGTCTCATTCGGACTGTATGAGAAATGGAGTCAGAACCAATGTTAACTCCAAGGGGAAAATCCCGCTGTACCGAAACGGCCCGGCGAAGATTCGAACCCGCAAACCCAGGATCACCAAGATTACGAGTCCAGCGCTCTACCAATGAGCTATTCCGACCCCCCAATATCCTGATTGTTATCCTGGCTTGCGCTTTGAATCAAATCTGTGACTGTCTGGATCTCTCTGTTTGACCCATAAACTAAGAAAAGGCAACTCCTTTCGCGACGGAAAGACAGGCGTTTTTTTTCCTCATAATTTTTCTCCCAGAACAGCTGCATTATGAGAAGAAAAAAAAAACGTTCACATCCACAAATAAACAAACAAATCAACAAGAAAACGTTGATTTTTTTTTTTTTTTTTGGGGGGAGGGGGGGGGGATTGTAAAATTGTTCCAGATTATTAGGATTTAGTCTAAAATCTTGAAAAGAGCTCAGCAGTATATCATGCCAAAGTAAAACGGCATATATGCAGTGTCATTATGCCAAAGTAAGACAGCAGGATTATCTAGCTTTGTCAATATCTGTGGTGACGCGTCTTTTTTCTTCTTCTTTGTTTTGGAACTAGGACGCGATGATAGTAAACGAAAGTGAAGAACTGAGAACAAAGAGTCCACCAGAATTAGGTCACTGGAAGCACATGCATCATGGTGTGCCCTCTTTGCTCCAGAGCTCTGATTCAGAGTGCCGCTTTCGTGGACAGTTCCCACCTTTCTCTACCCCCCCCCCCCTACACACAACACACACACACACACACACACACACACACACACACACACACAACACACACACACACACACATCTCATCTCCTTTACCATTCCACCAACACAACGCAAGCCACTCTCCCCACCCCACCCCTACCCAAAACAACAACAACAAAAACCCAACCAGCCAACCAACCAACCAAACAAACAAAAAAAAGAAAACCAAGCATGCAATAATTGTGCTCGTCAGTTGGACTCTTTCGCAAAGGCAATGCTGTGGAATTGTTGAGCAGTGCACGGTTTCTTTTATTTCTATTGTGTAAACCAGGTCTGCATGACTTTTTTCTTATTGTGCAAACCAGGTCTGCATGACTTTTTTCTTATTGTGTAAACCAGGTCTGCATGACTTTTTTCTTATTGTGCAAACCAGGTCTGCATGACTTTTTTCTTATTGTGCAAACCAGGTCTGCATGACTTTTTTCTTATTGTGCAAACCAGGTCTGCATGACTTTTTTCTTATTGTGTAAACCAGGTCTGCATGACTTTTTTCTTATTGTGCAAACCAGGTCTGCATGACTTTTTCTTATTGTGCAAACCAGGTCTGCATGACTTTTTCTTATTGTGTAAACCAGGTCTGAATGACTTTTTTCTTATTGTGCAAACCAGGTCTGCATGACTTTTTTCTTATTGTGTAAACCAGGTCTGCATGACTTTTTTCTTATTGTGCAAACCAGGTCTGCATGACTTTTTTCTTATTGTGTAAACCAGGTCTGCATGACTTTTTTCTTATTGTGTAAACCAGGTCTGCATGACTTTTTTCTTATTGTGTAAACCAGGTCTGCATGACTTTTTTTCTTATTGTGCAAACCAGGTCTGCATGACTTTTTTCTTATTGTGCAAACCAGGTCTGCATGACTTTTTTCTTATTGTGCAAACCAGGTCTGCATGACTTTTTTCTTATTGTGCAAACCAGGTCTGCATGACTTTTTTTCTTATTGTGCAAACCAGGTCTGCATGACTTTTTTTCTTATTGTGTAAACCAGGTCTGCATGACTTTTTTCTTATTGTGCAAGCCTGGTCTGTATGACTCTCTCCCCGCTGTCGTCTTGTCCCGTCTTCCTTCGTCTTATATCTTCGTGTGGAGTGCTTAGTATCACACGTGAGTCAAACTAGGCTGACAGTCTCCTTTGTTTTACTTTTGCATTGTACATTTCTTTGTTTAATTTCGTAGTTGTTCATAAGTTCGTTTATATAATTCAACCAATGAATCAATCGTCCATTTCTTTAATTTATTTATGTGGTAAATTATCATGTGTAAGGCTATTTATAACCTGTTATCTTTTCAGCTGTGTTATATTAATCCGAGTACTTGCAAATCATGTTAATAAATTTTTTTGGATGTTCGTGTAGCCTATTTCAATTTTTTTTCCAAATGTTTGTGTAGCCTATTTCATCACTTTATAGTGCAAGTATTATCGTTTTGTCTGTTAAAGAGGTAAAGTTGTCACGTTCTTTTTTCGAGGACTGAAGATGAAGTGTCATATAATAAGTTTCAGATATATGTCCTTTGATCGACGAGGGGTTGAGGGGGAAAGGGGGGGGGGGTGCAGGAGGGGAGGGCGGGTGGAAATGGATCCCCCCCCCCCCTCCTTCAAAATGCTAGTTTCAACTAGCTGCATAAACGGTCATGCCATCCCCTTTCAGGACACAGTTCAGACAGTTGTCTTTCTTCTCTAGAATGGAACCCACTGCCCTGTTCGTTCGTTCGTGGGTGAGTGTAACGTCCTGTTAGCCTGAGGCCCTAAAGAACAAGGTGCACTCGCAGACGTAGGTCTGCATGTTCTGTGGCAACTGTTGTCGCAGGCAGTAGTGGGGGCCCTCGTTCTTCTCTCTCCGAGCTCTGGTTGTTGCACTTCAGTTCAAATTCAGCTGTTGCTCGGCCGACGATGGGTGTCGGTGTATTTCTCCTCTTTTCCCCAAACCAAGAGGCTGTTCTTCTAGGACCACCAGACGGCCTTCTTCGTGCTCAGGTGGCGATGGTCCCGTGCCGAGTGAGGCCGCCTCAAGGAGGGAGCAGGACGAAAGTCGCTGGAGCGCTGCACGAGTCCCTACAATTCGGCGGGTACACGCAGACTGCGGCCGAGAGGGCAATGTTTCAGCCCAACCTCTTAAGGAGTGCCCCCCCCCCCCCCCCCCCCCATGTCTGCGTGGCTCAAAGCACATTATCCTGGGCCACGGTGGTCGTAGTCAGGCAGCGCTCCATCGCCGATCGCCCCACATCTCCAAGAGCCGTCCCCCAGCGACACAGGCTAGACCCGCCGTCACCCATATGGCTGGAAGGATCGCTGCGCCGCCTGACACTGACCTCTCACATCAGTGTCC
>CM031629.1:14669852-14694852 GCA_018398815.1 Conus ventricosus | reverse complement strand
GATCTTTGTGAAAATTAGCAGGTACATTCATTAAGGGTCATGGATGATGCCCGATGTTTTAGTTTACCCCGTTATAGCCGTTACTAACAGCTGTAACGGTCTGTAACGGTTTTTCTTCTTCATGGAATATCCAGAAAGTACTTGGCCGATCTTTGTGATAATTAGCAGGTATGTTCATTATGGGTCATGAATAATGCCCGATGTTTTAGTTTACCGTTATATCCGTTACTAACGGCTATAACGGCCCATAGCGGTTTTTCTTCTTTATGAAATATCTCAGAAAGCAATTTGTCGATTTTTCTGAAAATTTGTAGGTATGTTCATTATGGGTCACGGATGATACCCGATGTTTTAGTTTACCGTTATAGCCGTTACCAACGAGGTCCAACGGCTATAACGGCCCATAACGGTTTTTCTTTTCTTATGGAATATCCCAGAAAGTACTTGGCCAATCTTTCTGAAAATTTGTAGGTATGTTCATTATGGATCACGGATGATGCCCGATGTTTTAGTTTACCGTTATAGCCGTTACTAACCGCCCATAATGGTTTTTCTTCTTTATGGAAAATCCAAACGTTCTTGGCCGATCTTTCTAAAAATTTGAAATTTATGTTCATTATAGGTCAGGGAAATGATGGCCGTGTTTACCGATGCCATTACTAACGGTACACTACCCCAAGAGGTTTTTCCCTCTTTTGGAATATTTTTAAATCTCATGCGTATTCAAGTAAATGGGAGTATTTGTATGCTTTGCATCTTTTTTTCTTTCCACCTTCGTTTTTTTTTTTTTTTTTTTTTTGTTTTTTTTTTTTTTTTTCTTTTTTTTTTTTTCTTGTATTTCGGCCCTGTTTTATAACAAAAATGGGGGGGGGGGGGGGGGGGGGGGAAAAGGGGGGGGGGGGGGGGGGGGGGGGGGGTGGGGGGGGGATTTTTGTGGGTCTCACATACATGGTACAGTCAGGGGGAAGAGGGGGGGGGGGGGGTGGGGGGGAG
Source organism: Conus ventricosus (assembly GCA_018398815.1). Taxonomy (NCBI): domain Eukaryota; kingdom Metazoa; phylum Mollusca; class Gastropoda; order Neogastropoda; family Conidae; genus Conus; species Conus ventricosus. Next base: position 14,693,859 of record CM031629.1, on the reverse strand, counting down.
GGGGGGTCTGAGCGCCGCCAAAGCGATTTTAAAAAACAGGCAAGGATGGGGGCACGGCATGACGAGATCCACAAAAAATGGCAAGAACAGCGAAAAATAAAGGAACGAACAACAATGCAAAAATTTTTTGGGGGGCCCCCCCCCCCCCCCCCCCCCCCCCCCCCCCCCCCCCCCCCCCCCCCCCCCCCCCCCCCCCCCCCCCCCCCCCCCCCCCCCCCCCCCCCCAATTTAAAAGTCCAAAGGAAGGCAGTCGCGCCCCCAACATGAATAAATATTACGCCCCATCATTACCGAAAATTTTAATACCCTCCCTTTCACTATGAGGACGCAAGAAATCTTGCAGAACAGGGGGAAAAATGGTGAAAAACAGAAACGACGAAGGAAAAAAAAAAGAGGAGAGAGAGAGAGGGAGAGAGAGAGAGAGAGGAGAGGGAAGGGGAGAAAAGGGGAGAGAGGGGAAGAGAGAGAGGAGAGAAAATAAAATAAACAAAACAAAAAAAGAGCCCAATGTATGGACGGGAAAACCTTTTTTCTCAGGTCCTCGTCGTTTTTGTCGTGTTCATCGTCATCGCGTCGTCGTCTTCGTCATCGAACATAGTTGTAGTGTGCAATAGCAAAATAGTAATAACTGCGCAATAGTAGTAGTAGGTAGCAGCAGCAGCGTAGTATAGTAGTGTAGTGTAGTCGAAAAGGGGGGCCGTAGCAGTTTTGGTAACCGCAAGCAACAGGGGGGTAGCAGTGCATGAATAGCAGAACAGTATATGTAGTAGTGTATATTTGTATACGAGTAGCAGTAGTATACTAGTCGCACAGTGTGTGCTGTCGGCATTTACAACTGCTGCTGCTGTTGCTGGTACGAACTTCTCTCTTTCTCTCTCTTCTCTTCTTCTCTCCCCTCTCTCTCTCTTTCTCTCTCTCTTCTCCTTTCTTCCCCCAACACAACACCACAACACCACACACACACGCACGCAACGCAACCACGCACCCACACACCACCACAACACACACACACACACACACCCCACAACACACACACCACACACCCTGTTCCTCCCCCTCCTCCTTCCGTCCTCCCCTCCCTTCTTTCACCAAATGTTGTTCCCCCCCCCACCCCCATCTATCCCCCACCGCCCACCCCGCTCTCACCCCCACCTTGCCCCCCCCCCCCCCCCTCTGGATTCCCAGGGGTTTGCCTGGACAAAGAGGGGTCACTGGAGTGGGCGAGCTGCAGGGGTCTTGTGAGAGGGGCGCGCTCTGACCCCGGGAGGGGGACCTCGTCCTCCGGGGCCGGGACGTAAACAAGGACGGCAAGGTGGCGTGGAAGGTGGGGCAGGAAAACGGGATGACCCCCCCCCTCCCCCCCCCCCCCCTCCCCGGGGTCATGAGAGAAAGGAAAACACCGATTCTGGTCATCGGTTCACCCGGTTCCCCCCGGGCTTGCCCGGGCTCCCCGGGGGCTAACCGGGCGACCCCAGAATCGGGGTTTTTCCTGTTCTCTACCCACAAAAATACTATGTGTGGGTTTATCTGTTTTCAAAAATAATTTACTAAATTTTTTTAGTTTTTATTTTTTGTTTCCTATTTTTTTTCCTAAATTTTTCAATACATCTTTTTGGGAAAAAATTCATCAAATGATCCTGTTTTTCATGGAAATAGAATCAGTTTTTAAACTGTTCTCTAAAGTTTTTAAAACGAATTATATTTTTGACATAAAACCCCACACCTTATCCCAGATGTCTTCCATTAAAGCTAGTTTCGCCCAAAGTGTTTCTTTTTTTAAAATTTTGTCCTTTTGCAAAACAGTTCTTAATAAATGTGCTGGTTCCTTAAACAATTTTTTAAAAGTTTTTAAAAACACTCACTCATTTTTATTGCTAGGCAAAAAATATATGTTATCATCTGTCCATATAAACCTTCTTCAAATAGCTTTTTCCATTTAAGTTTGCAAAAAATCAAATATATCAAATTAATGCGTAAACGTTTGTAAAAAGTCTAGGACAAATATTGTTTTTCCCAAACCGTTGCCCACAATCATTGAAAATGAGGGGGTTTTGTCATAAAGTTTAATGCTCCTATTTTTATAACGATTTAAAATCTAATCCAGTTATTATTTTTTCTATCTCCGTAAAAACTTGTTCAGTTAAAAAAAACCCTATGGGCCTAAATGTGTAAGAAACCCAAATTCAGTTCTGAAAGTTGTTCTTTTTAAGAAAATTGTTTTGTTGCTTTTTTGTTATGTTCTTAAATACCCTCACCTTTGGGGAAAAAAGGACTAGGGAAACGTTAAGACTTTAAGTCTAAGTTTTGCCACAAATTTAATTCCTTTTATAAGTATCATAACCCCCACAACCCCACCCCTTCCAATTTTTAAAGACAGAAATTTCAAATATCATTGTGAACGTTTTTCCTAATTTTCGTTGGGAAAAAACTGTAATTTTGTAGAATTTTTTTAAAACCGTTTCTTTTTGTGGAGGTGACTTTTTTTTTCCCATACGGTGTTTTTCAATTTTTTCCGGTATTGTCTTGGCAAAAGACTTACTGTAAAGGGCCAGGTTAAATGTTTTTTCAAAACTTTTTTGAGGGCAAAAAAAAATGTAAATGGCTTATGAATTCAATTTTTTTTCCCTTCAAAATATTTTTCAAAGTGCCATTTGAGGCATTTTTTCGAAATTTTTATTATACTGGCCAACATATTGTTCTACATTGCGCTTTGACTATTTGGGGAAATTTTTTTGCTGTCGCCAACCCTTTGCTTTTATACCCATCTTTAGTGTACTAAACCAAACAAAGCGCCATTCGCCGTTCTTTCAAAGTCCGAAACGTCTAAAAGGTTTTTAATTCTAAAGTTTTTTCACCTCACAGGCGCTAATGTAACCCCCTGGTTCTTCGGGCCCCACGCACTTTTTTGTACATTATTTTTTTATTTCCAAAAAAAGTGCGGTTATCACATTTCAGGTTTTTTTCCTGTTTTGTCCCCATTTTTATTTAAATGATCCAACCTTCCAAAATAATTTTTTTAAACTTAAATTGGGGAAATTGTATAATTTATAATCGCTTTTGCAGCTTTCCCTGAGGGAAAGAGCTCTTAAAACATTTGGGGGCCCTTTCCCAAAATTTAAGTTTTTCAGTGCTTGTCATCTAAATGAACATAGAGTAATGAATGTAATGAAGATCGAGCGGTTTTTCCCCCCTCTAAGTATTTTGCGTGGTGTAACTCTAAATCATGATTGCACCGCAACCCTAACTTTTAGCTCTCTTCATCAAAAATAACCTGCTTTTCTTCAGGTTTGAATTTTTAACATTGTTTTTTAGATTTGATTGTTAAGTTTGAGAGAATGTCGAAGTTACCTTTGCTCTTTTAGTGAGAAAAAACCCTAAAAACCCCAAAGTTTTGTTAATGGCAAACTTTGCCCGATTTGTCAATTTTTGAATGTATTATTATTCAGGGTTCATTTATTTTAAAACCATACAACTTGAAAAAAATTCTTGAAGTGCGACCTTTTTGGTTCCTTCGTTTAACAGCATTTTTAAAACAAAGGGGGGTTTGGGGGTTTTTATTGTTACAAACATTTTTTAAACGAAATAAAAATGAGTGCTTCAAAAAACTGATGAAAAAATATTTTTTGGGCCCCGACTACAATTTAAAAATATAAAACCCGTATTTGACATTTCTGTGACCAGTGACCTTTTCATAAAAGGTGAGTACCCCCTTTTGGGAAAATATTTTAAACCCCCCTATTAAAAAATACTAATCGAAAAAAGTGTGGTTCAGTCACCGAGATTTTCAGCCCATTTAAAACTTTGTTTGTTTTTTGTGCATAATGGGTGTGGAGGTCGTATGTGATCTTTTAAAATCATCCTGACCCTTTGGTGAGGTCGTATAAGTTTCATTTTTATTCCCCCTTCAGCGTATTTTGACTGAACTGAAAACCCCTTTCCCAAATGACAAACCCGTTTAATCCATTTAGCAACAAAATAGACATAAAGGCTTTTAAAGGGATCTGTAACGATTCAATTTAATTTTAAAGGGAAGATTTAGCAAAATTTGGGATCTTAATCATGGCTAGGCACCCTTTTTTTTGGGGCGTGCCGAAATTTAAAACTTTTGGGAACCCCTCCTTCACACTTTTCTTCAGGCAGGTGTTCACCTGGGGGTCCATGGCGGGAAAAAAACAGCAGGACAAATTTATTTTAGTTTTTAAGGGTCTAACAAAAGCAGGAAAGAACGAATAAAACGACTCTGTTCGACTTACGTTTGGTGTTTGCTGGTTCGCAAGCACAAACGAGTTTCGGCAAACTGACCCTTTACTGGCTTTGACGCAAAAAAACATATTTAGCAAATTTAGAGGACGCCATTAATTCTACAGTTGATTTCCCCTTAAGTTTAAAAAGGGCCAAATGTTTTACAATCGCAAGATCGAAAGTAACTTTTCTGTTGGCACGGTTTATACATGCGCCTTCTGCCCCGACTCCCGATAGGAACAATAATAAACTAAATAAAGAAATCCTTTTTTTCAGGGGAAAGACGAAAGTCGGAAAAAAAAAGAAATAAATTTTAGCAGAATATTGCAAACAGTAAAAAACAAGATGACCCCTTAAAAATAATCATCAATCCCCGTGGTCCAAAAACCCCAAGACCCTTAAAAAAAATAATGACTTGAAAATGAAAAAACAGCGCTTGTTTTTTGGTTTTTAAATTGCCTGGATTTCTTGGTCTTTTTTTTACTAAAAAAATTAACCCCACTATTAAAAGAATAATGTCCAAAAGTGCTCAGCCTAAGCCAACACTTTTTCCTGCAGTGCAAAAGCCAGTAACAAACCCCTAATTACCCGGAAAGCATCCCCGGCTTTCCGGCTAATTTTTTTAAAAACCCGCAAGATGAAAGTGTTTTTTTACCTGATTTGTCAGGGGAGGCGATGGCGTGGAGCACGAACTTGACCACCGCCGCCCTTTAAAAGCCATCACCATGATTATTGCAAATCCTAAAGGGTGTTTTAAGCTTAAAAAGTGACTCCTTGCTCTCTAAACAAGTTGTATTCGTTCTGCTGTGTTGTGTCTTCATATAAAATTCTTTGGATTTTTCTCTTTTTGCTCACTTGAGTTGCAATTGTTTTCGGGTTGTAGACAACGCTTTAGTCTTTTGTCTCTTTGTTCAAGATTTTTAGTCTTTGGGTTATCTTTCTTTAATTCATCCCCAAGTTGGCTCATCAGCTAAGAGTTTTTCTTTTTTTTTTTATTCTCATCTAGTTCACCCAGTTTTGCAAAAATTTTTTGTTAATTTTTCCCCTGTGCTTCTCAAGCATGTCAAGGGCCCTATTTTTCCCCATAGGCAAAGGGGGGTCATTAATTTTTTTAATGCTGTTTCTTCTGAAAACTGGTTTCTTTCTATTAATTCACCCCTTTTTTTTGACTTAAAAACTTTAAGTTCTGTTTTGTATTTTGGGTTTGCTTTGGAAGTTCTTGCAGTGTTTTGAAGTTTGCAACTGATCCCATCTAATTTTGGTTTAGCAATGCCCAAAGGGGATTTTGGCGCTCGCAGGGGTCTTTTTTCTAATTGTACTATGGCTTTAAAAATTTTGGGTCTCGTTTTTGTAAGCGCGCTTGTCCTTGGTCGTTCTTACAAAAAATGGCCATCATTTTTACTTCAAAAACTTAGGGGCTATAAAAATTTGGGGGTTCTAAGCCTAAACTTTTGTAAAATGCTCGACGACTTTCTGTTATTCCGCCGCAATGAGGTCGTTTAGGATGCTGTGTCAAAGGAGTATTTCAAATTGTCGTCTCCGGTCAAAAACTTATAAAACCTTCACCTTCAAACCGCCCGTTCTTTAATAATAAACTTTTTTTTTTGTTTTATAAAAAAATTCCAAAACATATGGCTCGATTCTTGACCCGCATAGAAAACTGAAAGGCCTTTTTCGTGAAGGGAAAAAAAGCGGGGTATTTGTTCCCAAAAAATCCATCTACTATTGATTCAACAAATTCTTACTGTAAAAATTTTCCGACTAGGAGCGGATGAAATGTTGTGCCAGGCTCTCGCGTTTATTTCCAAAATGAACTCGAATCAGCAACAGACCCAAAAAGGACGTTGTCCGAATTGGGGGCGGGCAATCGTTAAGAAATTTCTATAAAACTTGAGGGGGAAGAAATATTTTTTTTACACAAAGCAGAAAATTTTTAACCTATTCTGATTATGGTAACGGGGGCGAAAGAGTGATCTTGCGTTTAAAAAACGAAAAAGAAAAGCATAAAACCGAATAGGCGGCCGCAAATGCTAAGACGGCAAAAAGGGTTTTTAGCGAAATTATGCGTATGGAAAACGCTTTTTTTTAACCCCAGTTTTTAGTTGTTAAAACGCATGCTCCTACTTTTAAGGAGCATTAAAAAACAATTGTCATATGAATAATTTTAATGGGTACCAAAAAATGTTATTATACTACAGAACGAAACAAAGTACAGATTTTGACATTGTTAGGTTTTACGTTGTTACAACCCCAATTTGCAAGGGGTAATTTGGCAACTTTTCAAAATTAGCAATATTAAAAGAGTGTTCTTCATTTAAATATCCCCAAAAGCAGGGCGACCTATATGGAATTTTTTTGTTTTAGTGACAGCAAATGCTTAAAGGATTTTTATTGCTGTGTGGAAAATGAAAGGCCTTCGAAAGCCTGAAAAATTTTTTTTAAACCCAAATAAAAAAAGGCAATGTACAATTTAGGGTAGCCTAACCCAAATTTCGCTAGGGCTTAAACCTTATCGCATTTTTGATGAAATAAGAAAAATGTTTTGGGGGGGGAGGTGTAGAAAAACCCCTGTTTACCTTTGTCAAAGATTACATCTTCACAGTGTTAGCTTGATCATTTTTAACAACGAAAAACGGTTTATGGATTTACCCTTAAAGGGCAACGGAGGATAATCAGTTTTCATGGGGCGGGAGAACTGTTAGAGACAAATAAACATTCAAATTTATAAAGAAAAAAGGTCGATAAACCATTTTTGTGTATTTGTTTTTTAATTTTTGATGGCAGCTAAATATTAAAAAAACAGATTAAAAAATATACATTCTAAAAATTTTTTTTTTTAAAAAGATTTTGTTCAGCATTATCCAAGTACCCACAGCGCCAGAGTCGCCGAGAGAAAGGGTTTGCCCCGACATAAAAACCTTTAGTTAACAAAAATTTCACAAAAGCAGCAGTACTAGAGCAAGACCCCTTTTAAAAAACAGCAAAACCCAAAAGAAGGTTTTTCTGCTGCCCTTTTTTTGCTGTTACCTATGTTAATACGGAGCATCGACTAAAGCGCCGCTCACGGAACGAGTGTTTGGCCTTTAGAACGGGGATAGGCGCACCCCAGCTTTTACCCCTAGGTGGTTTTTTTTTAGCTCCGGTGGTTCATTAGCGTAAGGGTTAGCAAAAAAAAAAAAAACTAAAATCCAAAAAAACACAGCTATGGTTCAACAATAAAACTAAACTTGTTCCTTCAAAACTGATAAAAATAAAGCACTAGTACTCAAAATCACGGATGAAGAAATTTTGTCGTTTTTCAGGCCCATTTTTTATGATACAAAAAAACAAAAATTTGATTTCAAGAAAGGCAACAAGTTTTTTTCAACAGCCCCGACCCCGAGAGATAAAAAAGGAAAGCTTTTAAAAAAAATAAAGAACATTAAACTCTGTTCTAAACAGCTCCATTAAACAACGCCAAAAGGTGTTTTTAATTTAGTTTAATCCAAACCAAAAAAAAACCCTCGATTTGATTTGATTAAATATTTTTTTTTTAATTTTAAATAAATTTTTTGAGGTAGAAAAGAAATCAAAGGATAAAATATATGAAGGACCGGACGAATGTTTGAAGGAATGTTTAAGGAAGAGCGTTTGTCAAGAGCACAAATGATATTGTTTGAAATCTTTATCCACAAAAGTACAGGAAGTGTTGTTCATGCATTTTTCCCAAATTCCAGGAACTAAATAGACCCCCGCCCTTAATAATGTTGTGTTTTAATCGACTTTTAACAAAAAGAAAAAAAATTAGAAGTCTGGGGGTTAACTAAACAAAGGTTTTCTCTTCATAATGACTTAACACCGGTTGGGGAGACCCAAGCTTAACAGTTTTTAGGGGGCCCTGAAGAAGCCAAAAAGAGAGCCCTTTGGTTTTGGTCAAGGGGAAGTCCCAGGATAGATTAAAAAAGGCTAAGTATAGCCCATTTTAGGGAAAAACTTTCATTCCATTCCTCCGCTTTTGTCGAAAAAAACAGTTTTAAACATAAAAGAATTATTCAGACAACAAATGTTTATGTGGTGTGTTCTCGCAAGGGTTTATCCGTTGCTAAAAAAGCAGGAGAGTATTAACTATGAACTTACATCATGTTTTAACTTTTTGTGGGAAAATCCCTTTTCCCGTTTGCGGGATTCCCCTTGATCAGTTTGAAGAAAAAACAAACCAAAACTTTTTGGGCCTGGGATGAAAAACCAATCTACTACCCCTTAAAAGGGCCCAAAAACACCCAACAAAAGGTGATCCGACAAAATATGTTGAATTATACTGATGTTTTCACCCCACCGCATTACACATTGATACGACAATAGTAATTATTGGTATACTTCAAAATTGGGGGAAAAAAGAAAATTTTGTAGAAAAAAGTTTACAAGAATGCCATCCGTTCCAGCCCCCTTGAACATAAGAAAAATTTTAGTGCCCGGTTTTAGTAATACAGAACTAAATTACCCCCCCAGAAGGGGTAAAGTTAGTTTTAAGAAATGGAAAAAACTGCAAATTCTCCTACGTATTTACGCAGACTTCGGTCGCTTATTGTTCCTTTTGAAAGGGCCAGCGCCCAAAAACTTGAAAACAGTCTTAATGGTAATCATCGATTTGTTCATTTGTTTCATTATTTTAGGTCGGATGGCGCTCATTCAACGCCAAATTTAAAATAGAGGGCCCGATGCGGTAGAAGTTTTTACAGCGATCAGCAAGCGCGTAAGACTGTTTAAAATCTAAAAATTATCTGAAAAAAATGACGCCCCAAGCCAACAACAGTAAAATCAGCCCACATTTTTGGATTTTTGGTTTAGAACTAATGTCAAAAAGTGAGGAAACCAATCCGAAGTAAGAGCCCTGATAATTTGTGGAAAGTTCAGAGGGGCAGCACAAGTAAAAAGCAATCTTCAACAAAGTTTGAAACCCAAAAACTGGAAATTTCCCCTCTTCTTTCACCAACTTGGGGTTACGACTTCATCTTATATTGCAAGCAGTAACCCAAGCCCTTTAGGGTAGGCATTGCCGTCACAGAAAAGGAATGTTTTCACTTTTAAAAAACTTTCTTTTTATGACTACAGCACATGATGGGATCATTAGATCACTAGCTATGTCCCTTAAAATCCTGCCCCAAAACGGGAAAAATATTTTGACCCAAATCCTTTTGAAAGGGCGTTTTTCCTTATGAGTACTAAATTTGGGGAAAAGGGTTTTGAAACACATTCGCCCAAAAGGCGCGTTCTTTTTAGTCTTGAGGAAAGACCAGTGTTCGGTTACCACATGCTCAAGAGCGTGGCAAAGTTTGATTTTAAAACGATGGGAGACTTCATGACTCCCACTTTGGGGATTTTTTGGCCGAAAAAAATTTTAGCTAGCTCTTCATCAAATTAGTAAACATGCTTATTCTTCAGGCTTGAGGTCAACTTTGTTTTTAGATTTGCATTGTTAAAGTTTGAGAGTAATGTCGAATTACTCTTTGCTTCTTTTAGTGAGCAAATACCCGTATTAAACCTTCAGGTATGTTAACTGGATAACTTTGGCCCTGTTTGCAACTTTTAGAATCTTATTATTATTCAGGGATTCAGTTTATATTAAACCATACGACTTTGTAAAAAATTTCATGGTGCGCGACCGTTCTGGGTCCGCATTAGTTATCATAGCTGTTCTAAAAATGAAGGGCGGTCTTGGGTTGTTATTGTTACAAAATCTTTTTAACAAAATAAAAAAAATGTGGCATTCAAATATACTGATGCAAATATTCTGTTGGGCCGCCCTACTATCTTAAAATATAACAACTGATTATCGTGGTTTTTCTGTGGACTCAGTCTGACGCCTTTCAAGAAAGGTTAGTACTCTATTGAAGAGCCTATCTTAACCCCTATTAAAAAAAGATACATCGCGAAGTGTGGTTTCAGTCATCCGATGCAGTTTTATCAGAACAGTTAAACTTGGCTGGTTTTGTGCAAAAACTGGGCGTGGAGTATCGTTATGCTGATCACTTACATCATCCTGATCCCTTTGGTGAGGTCAGGTGTTTACAGATTTCATTTTTATTATACCTTCAGACGTATTTGATCCTGACTGCAAGCACATTTACCTAATTACAAAAACGTTATAATCCATTCAGCAACAGAATAGACTTGAAGGCTTTTGAAAGGATCTGTAACGTATTCTATATTTAATTGTTAAGGAAAAGACTTTAGACAAAAAGTTGGATCTTAATCATGGCTTAGGGCACCCTATTTTGGGTGTGCACAGAAAGTTATAACTTGAATGGAATCCTTACTTACACATCTTTCTCTTCAGCACACTGTTCACCTCGGGTCCATGTGGCAAGAGGCATAAAACGCATGGACAACATTATTCTTAGACACTTCTAAGGGCCTAACTAGAGCTGGAATGAACGATTAAACGACTTATTAGTACTTACGTTTGGTTGTTTGCTAGGTTCACAAAGCGCAAACGAGATCGTACCATAACCGATTCCTTCTACTGGTTTGATGCACAAAACAAATACTTGGCAAATGTCAGTGGAGCCATTATTTCTACAGTTGCTTTACCTTCAAGTATAAAAAGGTACAAAATGTTTTACAATGCGCAAGATCCGAAAGTAGACTTTGCTGTTGGCACTGGTTTGAGTCATGCTGCCTTTGACCTCAGACTCCAGTTAGGCACAATAATAAACTACAATAACGAAATCCTTGTGGCGGCAGGTCAATGAACAGAAGGTCGGAAAAAACGAAATAATATTCTGAAGCCAGTAATATTGCAAGCAGTAAACAAACACCAAGAATAAGTCATCCAACCCCCGTGGCCAAAGCCCGAAGACCGTTGATGACTACGAAAAAAATAATCGACCATTGAATATGAAAAGACTGCACTTGTTCTTGGATTAACTGGCCTGGGATTACTTGGTCTTTTATATTTATAAAAATTAACCCAACTATTAAGTGAAACTAATGTTCCATAAGGCTCAGCCATAAAGCAACTACTTTGGCCTGCAGTAGACAAAAAGCCAGCTAACGACACCCCCTAATATACCTGGTAATGCATCCACGGCTTTACCGGCTAATTTTTTTAATTAAACCAGCCAGATGATCATAGCTGGTTTTTACCCATGATTTATCAGGCGGTGATTGGAGGGGATGGCGATGGACGGCGCTAGCTTAGACCTCCACGCCTGCCCGTAATAGCCATCACCAGTGGACTTATTGCAAATCCTAAGGCCGTTATGACGCTTGCTATGTGGACACCTTGCTCTCTAAAAACAAGTCCCCCGTCCCCCGGATTCGTTCTGCTAGCGTTGTGTCTTCATATAAATTTCTTTGGATAGTTTCTCTTATTCTGCTCATCTTGAGTTCGTAATTGTTTTCTCGGTTAGTAGACAACACTTCTAGTTTGCTGATCTCTCTTGTTCAAGATCTTTTAGTCTTTGGGGTTATTCTTTCTTTATTATCATGCTTAAGTTGGCGTCATCAGCCTCAACGGTTTTTTCTTTTGATCTTTTATATGCTCATCTAGTTCACCTAGTTTTGCTAAATTGGTTTGTTAATTCGCCTCTATGTTTCTAAAGCATGATCAAGGGCCGCTATTTCCCGCATAGGCAATGGGGGATCTTATTTTTTTAATGCTGTTTCTCTGAAAAAAACTGGTTCTGCTTTATTGCATTTATTAATTTCACCCGTTGATTTGACTTAATTCTTTAAGTTCCATGTTTTGTATTTGGTTAGCTGTTGGAAGTTCTTGCAGTTGTGTTTTGAAGTTTTTAGCAACTGCATCCTATTCTAATTTTGGTTTAGCAATGCAAGGCGATTTGTACGCTCGCAGGGAGTCTTTGTCTAATTGTGCCCGCGGCTAAAAAAACTTTAATGGGTCTCGTTTTAGTTGTAAGTGAAACGCGTTGTCCTTGGTCCGCTTCTTACAAACAATGGCCATCATTTTTACTTCAGAATCATTATGGTCTATAAATTCGGGGGGTTTTTAAGCCTCAACTTTTGTAAAATGCTCAACAGTACTTTCGTTATAATTCACCGCCCGCCAATGAGGCCGCTGAGCGATGCTGTATCAAAGGAGTCATTTCATATGTCGGCTCCAGGATCTAAAACATCATAATCTTCTTTCACCTCCAATGCACTGCCATGTTTTTAAATAAAATAACTTTTTTATTTTGTTTTTATAAAAAAAATGTCACAAGCATATGGCTCGATTCTTGACCCGACATAAGAAGACTGAAAGAGCCTTTGGCAGTGAAGGGAAATATAAGCGGAATATTACTGTTCCAAAGAATCCATCTACTTTTTGATTCAGATCAAATTCTTACTGTCAAATTTCAGACTTGGAGCGGATGAGTGATTGTGACAGGCTCTGCCCGCAACTTACATTAATAATAGATACTCGAATCAGCAACAGACCCAGACAGGGACTGTTGTCCAGGAATTTGGGACGGGCTATCGTTAGAAAATTTTATATAAAACTTGAGGGGCAAGAAATATTTTCTTTACTCAAATGCAGACATATTTTTAACCTATTTGGTTCTTGGCTAACCGGGAACGAAAAGAGCTGATCTTGCGTTTCAAGGAATCGTAAATGATAGAAGCACTAAAACATTAGAAATAGGCGACGAAGTTGCTAAAGGACGGCAAATAGGTTTGTAGCTGTAAGTTATGCGTATGGAAATCGCTTTTCCATTACCCTTAGATTTTGAGTGTTAAAAGCGCATGCCCCATACTGTCAAGGAGCATTAAAGGAAGATTGTCATATGAACTAACTTTATGACTACAAACCATGTTATTTTATCCCAGACACCGAAGCGAAGTACAGCTATTTCTGACATCTCGTTAGAGTTGACGTTGTTAGCAATCCTAACTTAGCGAGGTTTGATCAGGCAACAAATATCAGTCATATTGCAATATATTACGAAAGCGTGATTCATCATTCTAATATCCTAAAAGCAGGGCAGACACTATATGGTATTTTAGTTTTGTGCCACAGCAAGATCGCGTTAAGGTATTTTATTGCTGTGCGAAGATGAAGAACCATTCAATAGTCAAACTGAAAATTTTGTTTATCCTAAAATAACGAAAGTTGACAATGTACATTGAGGGTTAGTCCTAACCAAATCTACGTAGCGGGCCTTAAACTTATCAGCATTTTGATTGAAATAAAAGAATACTGTTTGAGGCGGGAGGTGTTAGTAAATCCAACTGTTGGGACCTTGTGTCTTAGATTAATTCTTTCACAGCGTTTGACTTGATCATTATTTAAACCTTCGAAATTCGGGTTTTGGAGTGAAATAAGGTTCTACGGAGGATAATCAGTTACATGGAAGCGGGAGAACTGTCAGAGACATAATTAACATTCATATTGATAAAGAAAAAGTGGTCGAGAAACCAATTTTGGGTATTTGTTTTTTATTTACGATGAGCAGCTGAATATTGAAGATATCAGTTTTAATAAGATTTACAATACTAAATTATTTTTATTTTTAAAATAGCATGTTCTGGTATGTTTTCAAATGTGCTTCACACTGGTGTCACAAAGAGAAGGATAGTAGCAAAACCCTTAACATGAAAACCTTCAGATTGAACATACATTACACTATGCAACATAAACTAGAGCAGGACTTTCAGTCTACAGCCAAATCCAAACGAAGTTATTCTGCGGTCTTTAATGCATGGTACTGATGTTATTTACGGGGCAATCGACGATTAGTGGCTGTATCGGAGGTACATTAAGTGTAGGTCTCTTAGCAACGGGCTAGGCGCACCGCAGCTTTACCTCTTAGGCAGTTTGTCCTTTAGCTCTTGGCCTGTGTTCATTGCTGTAGGTGCTGCTAGCAAAAAATTAAAAACCAAACTCCAAGCACACAGCTTTGGTTCAATAATAACAGCTTAAACTTGTTCGTTCAAAATATATGTTAATTAATATAGCATAGCTGACTCTAAATCACGGAATGAAGAATTTCCTCGTCGTGTCTCAAGGGCCGATTTTGTTGACTTCAAAAGACAATAGTTTGAATCTCAAAGAACAGAAGGCGAGGACAAGTTTTCTCAACAGCCAGACCCCGAGCAGATAAAAAAGGAATGCTTAAAATAAGTAACCGAAACATTATAATTGTTCTATCAGCTCCACTCTTAACAACGACAAAAGTGTTTATTTCTTTGTTTATTGAGTCAAGCGTAATAATAAAGACGTCGATATAGTTCTGATTAAGTATTTTTTTTTTAATGTAAATTAAATATTTTGAGTTAGAAAAAGAAACTAAAATGGATAAAAGATATGAAGGTCCTGACGAATTGTTTGAAGCAATGCAAGAAGATTTATCAAGAACACTGAATATATTGATTTTGAAGTTCATTGATCAGCAAACGTACAGGCACGTGTTGTTCATGCTATTTCTCAAGTTCCAGGTAAACTAACAATAGACCCGCCAGTTAATGTAATGGTAGCTGTTTTAATCGGAACTTATTTAACAATAAATGAAGAAAATCTAGAAAGTTGGGTCTAATAAACAGCAGACATTCTTTCTCGTAATGACTTAACACCCGGTTGTATCCCTGGCAGACAATGCTCTACAAAGTTTGATGTAGCCGCCCCCCTCGGAAGAAGCAAAATGAGAGGCTCTGGTGGTCAGAGGGCGAGTCTTAGAGATCAGATTAAATACAGGTTAAGTTTGTGCCGATTGTTGGAAAGTCTTACATTCCCACTACCTCCAGCATTAGGCCAAAAAAAAGCAGTTTTTAAACATAAAGAATTATTCAGACAACAAATGTTTTATGTGGTTGTGTTCTCCAAGGTTGGCATCACGTTGCTAAAAAACGCAGAGACGAGGTATCTACATGAACCTTACTTCAATGATCTTAACTTTTAGTGGATTATCCTTTCCTGTTAGCGTGGATTCCATTGATCAGTTTGAAGACAAAACAACCAATAAAATTGTTATTGTATTCACATGGGATGAAGAAACAATATCTACTACCCATTTAATGTGTCCAAGAACAAGGCCCAACTATAGGTGATCCAGACAAAATCTTGTTGACTTACTACTGATGTTTTCACCGCGTCGCATTTACACATTGGATACGCACAATGAGTTGATTATTGGCTCATACTTTATAAATTGGGCATTAACAAGAATTCTGTTAGGAAAATGTTTAACAAGAATGCCATCCGTTCCAGCCGCGCTTGACATTAAAAAACATTGTAGTAGCCAGTTGATGTAATACAGAAATAATACGCCCCAGCAAGGCAGTAAAGTTAGTTTTAAGAACTGGTAACGGCTGCAAAATTTCCTTTCGTAGTTTACGCGACTTCGAGTCGCTTATTGTTCCTTATGAAGGGCCAGCGCCACAAAAACTTCGAAAAACAGTCTTAATGAGTAATCATCAGATTTGTTCATTTGCTTTCATTATTGTCAGGTCGGATGGCGCTCATTCAACGCCAGAATTATATAGAGGGCCTGATGCGGCTAGAAGATTTTTACAGCGCATGCAGCAAGCGCGTAATGACTGTTCTAATAATCTAAACTTATCTGAATCATAATGACGCCCGAAGACCAACAACAGTATAAATCAGCCACACATTGTTGGATTTGTGGTTTAGAACTAATGTCTAACAGTGAGGAAACCAATCCGACAGTAAGAGACCATGATCACATTAGTGGAAAGTTCAGAGGAGCAGCACACAGTAAATGCAATCTTCAACTAAAGTTTGAACCAAAGACATGGAAGCTGCCCATCTTCTTTCACAACTTGCGAGGTTACGACTCTCATCTTATATTGCAAGCAGTAACCAACGCCTTCAGGGTAGCATGCATTGCACAGTCATCAGAAAAGTACATGTGTTTCACTTTAAATAACATGTCTTTTTATGACTCTATGCAGCACATGATGGGATCATTAGAGTCACTAGCTATGTCCTTAAGTCCTGCCCAATAACGGAAGAATATTTTGACCCAACTCTCGTTAGAAAGGGCGTTTATCCTTATGAGTACATGAACAGTTGGGAAAGGTTTTTGATGAAGACACACTTCCGCCTAAAGGCGCGTTCTTTTCTAGTCTTAGAGGAAAGGACATCAGTGATTCAGATTACCAGCATGCTCAAGATGCGTGGCAGAAGTTAGATTGTAAAACGATGGGAGACTATCATGACTCCTACTTGATGGCCGATGTATGTTTGTTGGCGGACGTCTTTGAAAATTATAGAAAGACCTGCATGAAACATTACAGCCTGGATCCCGCGCATTACATTTCTGCGCCTGGGATGAGTTGGGATGCTTTCTTAAAGTTTACTGGAGTACAGATTGATTTATTGTCTGACCTACCAATGATTCAGATGATTGAAAACGGATTGCGTGGAGGAATTAGTATGGGCGTCGCATCATTACTGTAAAGCAAACAACAAATACTTGGACGACTATGATCCGAGTAAAAGGTCTAACTATCTCATGTATTTAGATGCAAACAATCTGTATGGATGGGCAATGGCGCAATCACTTCCATTACGTAACTTTAAAATGTACACAGAAGACAATCCGAAAAATATTCAAAAGGCATTAAAGTGGTTGAGCAGTTTGACGTCGGATCAACAGCGTGGATACATTCTAGAAGTTGACTTAGAATATCCTCATGAACTCCATGACCTGCATAATGACTATCCATTAGCAGCAGAAAGTCTAAAGATGAATCCAAGAGAGCCGCCTAAACTTGTGCCTAATCTTCGGGGCAAAAAAAATTATGTCTGTCATTACAGACTTCTACAATTTTATTTAAGACATGGTTTAAAGTTGAGAGCAGTTCATCGTATAATTGCTTTTGATCAAGAACAGTTCATGAAACCATACATAATGAAGAACACTGATCTCAGAACTAAATCCACAGATGCTTCAGAAAAAGACTTTTTCAAGTGATGAACAACAGCTGTTTCGGAAAGACTATGGAGAATCCGCACAAGCGTAAAGATGTTAGATTGGTCACCAGAGAAAACGAGGCAATTAAGCTGACTTCAAAACCTAATTATCAGGACTTTAGAAGATTTCATGATCACCTTTTTGGCATAATGATGAAAAAAAAGAAAGTCAAATTGGACAAGCCTGTATTTATTGGGTTACTGTTTTAGAATTATCAAAGCTTTTGATGTTAGAATTTCTTTATGACTACTTTAAAACCCTTGTATCCAGAGTCCAGAGTACTTTACACAGATACAGATAGTTTTGTTATAGATATCCCTACTGAAGACATCTATAAAGACATGGAAATAGAAGTAGCGAAAGGAGCGAGTGGATGGTACGACACATCTGATTACCCTAAAGATTCGCCTTTGCATTCAATTTTAATAAAAAGGGAAATTTTTTTGGGAAAGTTTAAGGATGAATTTATCTGGAGGGGTGTTAAGGATTTTTTTTGGTTTTTAAAGGCGAAAATGTACTTATTTCGAGCCAGGAAAAACCATTAAGAAAGAAAAAGGGAATATCTCCGGGGGCAGCAAAATTTCACATGCCCAACTACAAAAAAAGATTTTTTGGCAAAGATTTTTTAATCATGACAACGTAAAAGGCGATCAAAATCTACATAGTTCAGCAAAACATGAAAACAAAAACCGAAAGTTTAGAAAAAAAACCACAAAACTTTTGTGTTTGTTAATCCAAATTTTCATATGCAATCGGGAAAGGGAAACGGCCATAATTGTATACTTTTCTTGGGGTTATTTTTTTTCATCAACTTTTATTAAAGATAAATTCTTTATTTCACCCAAATTTCATTTAAATTTTTCTCATGTTTGTTTGTTGCGTTCGAATTTTTTTTTTATTTAAAGATATTTTTTTCCCCAATTTTGGGGGGGTTTGAGTTGTAGGTGATCTGGATGATTTTGAATTTCATTTATTAATCCTCGAAAATTTTTCCCCCCAATAGCATTACACGCATCAAATGATTCCCCTATCAATTTTTCCCAAAAATTTTTCCTTTACCTTCCGTTTCGTTCCGGGACTTCCCTTTTGAGCTTCCCCTTTTTAAAACTCAATATATTTACGTAAATTTTTAAATAAGCAAGGGAAAATGTGTTGGTGGGAAAATCGGGGGTTCTTCCTTTACAAAAAAATCTTTGGGGGAGTGGGGTTTTGTTGTGTCGTTTCGAAAAAAAATAACGGGGCGGGGTTCTTTTTTTCAATTCCTTTTTTTTTTTCAAAATGGATCAACACTCCAAACTGGGAAATTTTTGCCCTAATGCGGGTCCCCCCTTCCCGTTTTCCCCCCGGGAAATAAAAAGGGACCTTTACTTTTTAAACCAAAATTTGGGAAAAGTTTGCTGGATTTAAGCCTCCCTTCAACAACATTTATTGTTTTTTTTTTTGATTGTTGTTCTGGTTTTAACCCTTTTTAAAATTTTTCATATTTTATTGCGCACAAAACTGAGGGCAATCTTTTTAACCCATTCTGGGTTGCAAGAATTTTCAATAACTCTTTTGTGATATGGTAAAGGAAAAAAAAATTTCAGTTTCGTTTGTTAAAGTTTTCAACCAAAGCCTGTGATCTGTGAACTCCCGGAATGCCTCTTTTAATGGTAACTCTATGTTTTAACAATAATTGATTCACTTGGCCTTTAAATTCTTTTCCATCATCGACTTGAATCATGCGAGGATAAGTTAAAGGACTCGTTGGTATATCAGTTGTATGGCAACAGCAACAGCAGAAGCACTCTTTTGTGTTAATGGTTCAGCATCTTTATATCTTGAAGCTATGTCAATGACTGTGAGTGCGTACTTAAATCTTTTTCGTCTAATCGTATCATGGGGTAAATATAGAAGGTCCATTTGATGGGTCGTTCGGTATTGTATTCACAAAGTGTGCCTCTGTATTCGTCTAGGCGCAGGTAAATAAATTTGCCAAATCGCTTGTTTAGATAACCATTCCTTCGCTGTTTGTTCACTGACCCCGTGCTTGGCTTAGCTTTTTAATTGCCGTGATTCCCTTCCAATATCCTTTTGGTGAATAATAGATTTTGTTCATTTTTATTCAGCCAATATTATGCGCAACAAAATACACGACAGTCATGCCAAAGACAATAAACACGATTTCTTGCATCTTTGTTTTTTCTGATGGTTGATAAAAGTCATTGAATTTTGGTGGGGGCAATGTTTCGATTGGTTTGCCTGTTACAAGATAATTTCTTTTATTGCTTGATCGACATCTTTAAATGTGTAAGCTGCATGTCCCTGTTTTTTCAGGGTATTGTTAATGAAATCTAACTGCTCAATTCTCTGCTTTTCTAGCGATCTTGTGCTGCAGCTAGTTGCTCCATAGCTTTGTTATGTCTTTTTCTCTCGCCGTCGTCCCGTAGTTTACTAAACGCGTAATTACTTCCGCTAAAAGCAAGCGCATTCACCACAGCGCCACCTATCATCATTACGAGTGAAGCCATTTTTTATAATGTATTTTTTATTTACATATTTATACTGTCTGGAATTATTCCTTGCTTGACTAGAAAATCTTTCGTGGCAAACAAAGCTGCAATGATAGCAATTAGCTTGCTGAATCCTCAAAGTCTAGTTTGCCTAGATCTGCTGGTTAATTCTTAACAAGCTTTACAGCATTGTGTATCCTATACTTAGGCCTCCATAACAGCAGATGGTATACTAGGTTGGCAAACAGTTTTTTCGGTGCATCATTTTTAAAAAAATAAAATAATTATAATTAATAAAAACATGAACACCGATGATCTATAAACCTTCTGAACTTATGATTACAATGAACCAGGTTGATGAGCAATCTTTATGCCAAAAAAGAATAGACTGTATTCTTTGGCAGCATGTGGAAAAACAAAACAGTTCCTTGGGAATGAATTTAGCATAGAACAGATTCAACAGATGTCGCCGCAAGACATTTTAAAGTATCATAACAGGATGAAGCGCAACTTGGATCAAGAATGGTAAAAGTGTGGGGCAAACGGTTCTTAGTTTGTACACTAAACTAGTCAGTAGATTTGCCCCATTGATTCTGAACAAGATTTTATGTATGATTTAACGCAAGATCCAGTTTTACAAAGTCATTAGAGTCTCTAGGATGTGATCTGTATTACAGATTTGGAACATTGTTATCGCCATTAATCATGGGATTAATTACTTTTAATCATATAGATTTTATTTCCCTTCAAATGACCGAGCAAAAAATCAGCAGAATCAGAATCAGAAAACATTGAACCAGGTGAAAGTGGTCACTAAAAACCTCATCCGGGCCGCATTGCGGGCAGGAAAAAATTAGCTGAGTGGAACAAACAAAAAAAATTACAGTTACAATCAACAGAATATAACTCATCATGAAAACATAACGCCGCCAACGCCAGAACAAGTTGATTCAATGCCAGCTATAAAAACTCCATGTGATTCATGGCCTACAGCACCAAAGTCTTCATGGAATATTGAACTTAAAACTGTTGCCATTTCTGGCGCCCTTGCTGCTGTTGGGGGCGGTTATTACGGTTATAAATATATAAACAGCAACACCAAGAACCAAAGTCCAAACAATCTCAACCACTAAATACAAAGACGAACACAACAGCACGCCAGAACCGCCAACAACAAAAGATCATTTTGATCCATTTCAGATGCAATAATATTTTAAATTTTTTTTAAAAAAATAGATCATGGCGGATTATTATTTGTTTTAAAATGATGAAGTCAATAAATAAAGACATGGAGTCTATAAAAGACATTTCCATAGACCAGAATTGTAATCAATGCGGTTGCTTAGGATGTAAGAACTTCATTAAGATTTATGCTGACCGATCTCGCGCAGAGAACGCTGAGCAAGACATCCTCAGCGTTGACGCGTTTTTTGAGGCGTGTGTGTACTATATTAGACATTTACTATTTAAGATAAAAACATAGATTGTCTTGTTTTTGTTTTTTTTGATAATTATAAGATAACTTAAATAAGAACTTAGTTGTACTTAGAGGATGACTTAATTACAATCTTGAGGTAACTCGAGTAAGAACTTGAGTAAGAACTTGTGGATGACTTGAGGATGACTTGAGGACTACTTGAGGATGACTTGAGTAAGAACTTGTGGATGACTTGAGGATGACTTGAGATGACTTGAGGATGACTTAAGGATGACTTAAGTAAGAACTTGTGGATGACTTAAGGATGACTTGAGGCAACTTGAGTAAGAACTTAGAAGTGACTTGGGGTGACTTGAGTGTGTGCATGCGCGGGGTGGGAGGTGGGGTGGGAGGTGTGCGTGCGCCTTTGATTATTTATAAGAAACGAATGTTCAGAATATAATATATTTATTATCAGTAAAACAACAACAATAACAATAACAACATATATACAAGCACGATCGCACGCACACACGCACGCACACACAAGATAGGGAGGTGCTTGCATGGAAATGTGAAAGGGGTTTATGGTTCGCGCTTGAGCACGTAAATTCAAGCAGGCTGTCAGTCTCTCTGCCAACTGAAGATTATTCAAAGCAGCCACCAAGTGCATTTATCAAAAGCTTGATTCAATAAACAAGGCAGTTGAATAAAGTAACTCTGTGGCTGCCTGAAAAGGCAGCCTGTTGAATAGGACGTGACAAAGCGACGGTCCACCTAGACCGCGGCCGTTGAAGCGTGGCTTTCTGCTATAGGCTGTGACGTGTGCCTGTTTAATTTCATTTCACGCGGTCTAGCTAGACCGCGGCTGTTCCCTGCTGTAGCTCTTGAGAAGATTGTGTTTCAAGCTGCATTGCTGGTTGAATGGAAGTGGACCAATACTGCCTTATCTCCTCACTATATGAAACATTGCTTTAAGTTCATTTCTCATGGAGTAGACTTCAATGAAAGGTAGTCCAACAGTAGAAAACCTTTTCATGTATGGTCTCAGCAATCGAAATATCACCCTCAGTTTACGGGAATAGGAAGGTGAGATTCCAATATGTTGTCTCAACCAATCTTCCCATTTTTGAGTCTGTACCACTTTCCTTTTCTTTTGCATAGAGTTCAAAGGTGACATCTAAAAGACAACCATACTGCAGATTAAAACACATACTAATAGCCTCTTGTCTTTGAATTTGTCTAAATCCTTCTTTCAGTTTTGCAACAGCAATGTTGAAGTCACTATTTCCTCTGGAGAAAAGACAAAAGACTTCTTTTCTTACTGTTTTGCTTACATCTACCTGCTTTGATTGCAAGTACTGGTGAAGTTCTTCCGGTGTCATCATCTTTTGTTTTTTTGCTTGCTCTCCATACAAAGATGAAAGCTTTCTTTTCGGAAGAGAAGGAAAAGCAGGTAGTTTTTTACTTTCTGCTGGCCTCTCTGTTTTTATTCTGTTTACAATATCAGCACAAGCCATGTAGTAAGAAATTGGTTATCAAGAATAGAAAGTTGTTCATGACTCCATTCACTTTGCTGTTCCATATTTTCTGGTAAAATTAAACTAGTATTTTGTCTTGAGTAATCTAGCAATTCTTGATCAACAGTTTGTGATTCAAAAAGTTCTATCTCTAATTCAGAAGAGATACTATCTCGCGACATTGAATTAAAATCAACCAACACAAACAACTGAAAAACGTCTTCACACCACCACAGCACCAGGATAAATGACAAAATCACTAGGCTAGGTTGCTAACAACACAGTGTTGGGCGGAAATGTCGTCACTGTTACTAATCAGCTGATTCTGTCTAGTCTTGTGATTGGGGGAAAGTAAGAAACATGTTTTGATATGTTTTATGAAAGGCGGGAATGACTGAGCAAGATCCTTTCAGCCACTTATAGAAATCTCGCTATTCAGAACTGCAGGCAATAGAAATCGATCGCTATTCATAACTGCACCTAGAGAACGTAGAAATGCCGGCATTAGAGTCAACCGCCCGAAACGCATGCCCAGTGGAATCAAGTCTACTGAGCATGCGTGATTGCTGTGATAAGAGTTTCTTTCAATTTCAATAGGCTTTTGAAAGTCATTTGAATTGCCTGCGCGGCAAGTGGGGAGGTATGGTTTTACTTCAGCGCACTCGTGTGTGTGCGTGTGTGTACATATAATTAAAAGAGAAACACTTTGTCGAAACTAGCTTTCAGTGGAAGACATGCTGGGATAAGTGTGTGGATTTTATGTCAAAAATATAATTCGGTTTTAAAAGACTTTAGAGAACAGTTAAAGATGTAGTTCTATTTCACATGAAAGACAGAGACTCATTTGATGAATGTTTGCGCGAAAATGATGTTATTGAAAATGATCAGGAAAAACATAGGATTAAGCAAAAAACTAAAATCTAAAAAGTTTAGTAAATTAGTATTGAAACAGATAACCCTACACAGTATGTATGTTTGTAGGTAGAGAACAGGAAAACACCGATTCTGGAGTCGCCGGTTGAGACCGGGTGAGCCCGGGCAAGCCGGGTGAGACCGGGTGAGACCGAGTGAGCCAGAATCGGTGTTTTCCTGTTCTCTCAGTGAAAAAAACAAACAAACAAAAAAAACGGGGGTGGGGGTGAGTGGAAAGGGAGGGGGGGGGGGGGGGCGGGGGTTGTGAAGTGAAGGTGTGGGGCGGGGGTGAAGGGAGGTGTGAATACGGTGGAGAGGGAGAGTAGGGGTGTGTGTGGTGAGGGATGGTGGGCGGGTTGGCAGGGGGGGGGGCGGTTGTGAAGTGAAGGTGTGGGGCGGGGGTGAAGGGAGGTGTGAATACGGTGGAGAGGAGAGTAGGGGTGTGTGTGGTGAGGGATGGTGGGCGGGGGGGGGGTGGAGTGGGGCGGGAGAGAGAGAGAGAGAGAG
>CM031629.1:14664852-14667352 GCA_018398815.1 Conus ventricosus | reverse complement strand
GTTTCATTCCTGAAACAGTTGACACTCCGCATGCGTCTAAAAAGCCTCAATGCACCAAGGTCTTTTTTTTTCTTTCTTTTTTTTTAAAGCAGATCCCCCGTTTCAAAGTCTCAAAATGATCAGCCAGTCGATTGTGGAGGTTCTACGGAAGAAGAAGAAGTCTCGGTTTCTCCCAAAGACCGACTCGTCCCCACAACCTTTCAGCGGTTTTCGCTGCTTTGATCTTGCCGACAACACGATACGCGGATACAAACGGGATGTTCAAAGTCTCGGATAAAAAAAAAAAACTTCTCGATTGTGCATCCTTCTTCGGTTTGCCATAGCAGTCAGCTTTCCTCCACTTTCATTTTCCGAATGCACGTTGAAAATTCTAGCCTAAGGCAGACAAGGGGAATAACTGTGTGTCATATGAACTTAAGAAACGAGCGAAGATTCTTTCTGTTGGATAAGCATGCTTTCTTTCTGTCTGTCTGTCCTTTCTTTTTCTCTATTCTTTTCTTTAACCCCAATTAATAGTCTATCATTATTCTTAAAATCACAGACCTATTTTCTCAATATCATTGAAACAAATCATGACAAAGATTATACTGGTGTGACGAGAATGCAGTGATGTTTAGGGTGTGGATAGGTAAGACATAAACAAAGATTTCAGATGAAGCTCTGGAGAAATAAAGGGGGGGGGGGGGGGAGGAGGATGGATGGGGGAGGGGTGGAGGTAAGTTTCAAACACGAAGAAAAGAAACACAATCCGTATTTATAACACAGCTCGACATGCATAACTTCTCTCCCTTGGATATAGTTTCGTGAATACGTTCTGCTTACCTTTTTTATAGTTACAATGTTCCACATTAACCAATCTGTGATTTGTTTCCCTGTTTGCCATTGTCCCATTTGTAGGAATTTATAAGTTCATTGTCTCCATAATCAAAAGCATTCTGTGGATTATATGCCCCTGAGGTTTACATCCTTATCAGTTGTCTGTGGCGTAGGTAATATTAGTATTTTCGTTAACTATTCAGTTGTAACAGATTCTGTGTTATTTTATTCGGTGTTTTTTTTCCCCACATAATCTGATCTCTGAATTGAATTTGCTTATAATCATAACATTTCAGTTTCCAGCTGAACCATCATTTAACAAAGAAATGAAACAAACGGAGTTTATTTAACCGAAAACAGAGCGTAAGAAAGCATTTTCCTCTACGAATCAGCATTCAAATCCAAAAGATGAAACGCCACGTTCACTATCTCTCTCTCTCTCTCTCTCTCTCTCTCTCTCTCTCTCTCTCTCCATTTATTCATCTCTGTCTTTCCAAGTCCATCAAGCTACATTTTACACTTTATGTTCTTTTTTATTTCTCCAGAATTCGTGGAATTCCTGTGCGACAAAGTGTGATCCGATTCAACCCCAAACCACTTCAATTCCTGCAAGTTGTTGTTGTTCTTCAATTTAACGTCTTCCCACTTAACGTGATTACAGACAAAGTTCGCGCGCGCGCGCGCGCGCGCGTGTGTGTGTGTATGTGTGTGTGTGTGTGTGGAGAGAGAGAGAGAGAGAGAGAGAGAGAGAGAGAGAGAGAGAGCGAGCGAGAGAGAGAGAGAGAGAGAGTGTGTGTGTATGTGTGTGTGCGCGCGCGTACGTACGTGATTGTGTGTATGTGTGTGAGCGCATGTACGTGCGTGTGCATTATGCGTGCGTACGTGTGTGTGAGTGAGTGCATGCGGGAGTGTTTGGTGATAACAAGAGAGGTAATTAGGACATACTGGAACTGTAAATTTTTAAAAAACAAAACAATTAAAAAATGTTGAATCCAAAATTTGGCATGACTTGTGTCTTCATTTCCACACTTCATTGCACTGTCTGTCTGTCTCTTTGTCTGTCCACTTTCCTTTCTCTCGTCTCTAACTACGTGTCTCTCTGTCAGTCCATTCCTTGTCTATCTCTCGGTCTGTCTAATTTCTGTCTCTATGTTTATCTCGTCTTATTGTCTATCTCTCGGTCTAATTGTCTCTCTCTCTCTCGCTGTTTGTCTAGAATTTGTGTGGCTGTCTGACTAATCGTCAATCTGTGTAAATGGTTCAACTGTTTCTGTTGTCTCTTTACTATTTCAACTGACACAATCTCGCGTACGCACGCACGCACACGCGTACGCACGCATGCATGCACGCACGCACGCACGCACGCACGCAATCACACGATTCAAATTTCCAATTATTTGATTACCCTGTCACCATTGTAAGAGTCTGGAATATAAATATCGTACATAAAACTCTGCATTAAGCACAAAAAAGTTGTTTTTCTGTCACATTCTCTGTGCCACCTCAGAGGCAGTGCACCCACGCCGCTCATTCCGACACCCCGTCCACAGCCACAGCCCGGTCGGCCCCGCCGCAGCCGCGGTACCGGCAATCCACAGGGAGCAGTCAATATCAAGTCAGGAGACAACCCACCGGAGGAGACACT
Source organism: Conus ventricosus (assembly GCA_018398815.1). Taxonomy (NCBI): domain Eukaryota; kingdom Metazoa; phylum Mollusca; class Gastropoda; order Neogastropoda; family Conidae; genus Conus; species Conus ventricosus. Next base: position 14,664,891 of record CM031629.1, on the reverse strand, counting down.
GCACTGCTGCCGAGTCACTTCGGTGGTGTTCAGTGGCGC
>CM031629.1:14637352-14652352 GCA_018398815.1 Conus ventricosus | reverse complement strand
TTTAAAATAAAAAATTTTTACAATTGTAGGGCATCAAAAAAACCGCCCGAAATGACCAATCCGACGTCCAAGTTTTTAGTATGTCTCGGCCGCGATGTGCAGAAATAGTAACCGTTAAATCCTCCCAATCTTTGATCCCCCCGGAGGGGTCGGGGAAATTTGGCCTCCGTAAAAAAGGTCTAAAAGTTCGGGGGAAAGAAACCTTTTGAAGACCTCAGTCTAGGGCCGGACTAAAGGGGCAACCCCAGGCATTCGAAAAGCACCCGCACTTTTTTTGGGGGCTCGTCCCGGGGATTTTTCCCGATCTGAATTTACCTGGTGTCAGTGAACCCAGGCAAGGATTTTTAGACCGAAAACCTTTCACTTTTTTTTTTTCATGGGGGGTTTTGGGCGGTGTGCTCAATGATCTGTTATATGTTTTGTCCATCTAAGCTTTTATAATAGAAAAATTTTAAAAATTTTACTTTTTGTTCAAAAAAATCTTTTTATTTTTTTCTTTTGCCCCGACGCTTTTTGTTCATTTTTTTTTTCCTAATCCTAGAAAAAGGCCCCCAAAAACAGAACAGAGAATAAACCCCTTTGGGCCAATTAAACGCCCATTTTTCCCCACCCCAATTTTTAAATTCTTTTTAGATCTATTTCATGATCTGTTGTAAAAGAAGATTTTTTTTCAATTTTTTGCCGGGTGCCAATTTTTGACTTTACGGGCATTGGAAATTGTCGGGGGGTTTTGGGATTTGTGTGGTTTGGGGGACAAAAGTTTTTTAGAGTAAAGTATTGAAAATTTTAAAAGCGGCATTTAAAACGAAAGCTTTTAAAATGGGTGGGGAACGGGGCACCACGGGCTATTTGGGGGCCCCCGGATTTTTTCGAAAATTTACGATTTTGGAGATATTTTTTTTAGCATCCGTTCGCAGTTAGCACTTTCGTTCGGTGTTCTGTGTGGGGAAAAACCGTGGTTTGGTTTGTTGACGTGTTTTGAAACACGTGTTTGGGGTTTCGAGGGGTTGTTACCCCCCATTTTTATACACGGGGTTTTTTGTATTTGGGGTTTCCCAGTCTGGGGGGAAATTTTTTTTCCTTACACCGGGTTTTGGAAGGGTGTCCAATTCATTTGGAAATTAAACGGGGTGACGGAAATTCGGTTTCCCGCGTTTTTTGTAATTTTTTTTAAATTTTTTAAAGACACAGGATTTTCCCAGGGTAGGAACAGGGGCCGACAAGAAAGCCCCGACGTCAGGCATCTGCCACTGACGAAAGTCAGCCCCTAAAAAAAATTTCCCAAACTATGCGCATTCCCCAAAAATTTGGAAAGCTGGGGCCCCTAGAGAAACCCCTTAAAAGGAGAGAACCGGGGCTCATTACATAAAGGGAAAGAGAAAAAACCCGAAAAAACTAGAGCGAGAGGAACGTAAAGAAGGAGAGAGATCGGAAAAAGGGAAAGGGGACGTGAAGAAAGAGAAGGGAAACAGCAAGTAGAGACCCCGAGGGGACAATTACAGCTAGAGTTAGCTAGATTTAAAACCCGGGGAAGCTGGGTGAGCTCAACCAATGCTAGCGCCCAATCCATTTTTTTCAGACTGTATGTCGGCTAAGGTCAATTTTACCTTACCTAGAAGAAAAGGGACGACCTTGATCATATTTAACTAAATTTTTGAAAAGGTCAGTCATTAATGGATGAAACGAGGGGGAAGGGGGGGGTGCCAGGTTAGCTCCATTACCCCCAAGGGCAAAGCTGGGGAAGGTATGTAAAAACTCCCCGGGGCAGGTCGGCAAAAAAATAACCCCCATCAAACAGGCACTTTTGCAAAGTACCCCCTAGTGTGGTCATTCAGACAAAAAATTTCTTTCAGCACGAAAAGAGAGCTTTTGCCCAATCTTTGTCACTATGGATCGTTTTTTTTAATGTGGCTAGAGAGGGGGTTAAATTTTGCCCAACGGGAAACAAAAAAGGATTTGAAAAGATGTTAATCCTAGAAAAGTTTTCGGGAAGCATTCCCCTTTTGATCAGGCGAGATTTGCCCGGGAGAGAAATCCCCCAGACGGGGAAAGGGAAGCGGTTGCAGCGGCAGATCATTTGAACAGCCCGAGCTTGGGGGAGAGGAGTTATCGTGAAAAAAAAACCCTTGATCATCGTAGGAAAGGTCATGGGAATGATAACAGAGGTCCACAAAAGGAACTCGGAAGGAGGAAAACCCCCTTGGGGACTTTTCCTGAAAAAGGGGGGCAACGATAGGAGAAATTATCGCTTCCGATAAAATTTTCCGTTGTGGGGGAAACCCATCACCAGAGGGAGTGAAAACAAAGAGAAATAAACACAGCGATTTTACTATAACAGCCCCTGCACAATGCAATTTAAAAAAATGATAAACCCCAGTTGTGTGATGGGGTTGGGTAAAGGGTTTGAATTCAACCCTTATTGCAGGGGTAAAGTTGAAGGAGAAAACCGGTGGATGTTTTTGAGAATACAGGTTTCTACCTTGACGATCTGAAAAAAGGACTTGGGCCCAAAACCCTTTGTTACACAGGTCAAAAAAAAGGGGTATCACGGGGCAGGGGGGGGTCATCAGTCAAACAAAATTTTCCCTGGGCGATTTTAAATATGGAGACACCCATTTTTCGGGACAAGATAAAAGTACTGTCATGGAAAAACCCGTTTGCCCGTATTTATCGGAAATACCCCAAGCAAGAAAGAGGAGGGATCATTAAAAGTAAACCCCCTTTTTTTCCCAAACCAAGCGGGAGCAGTTTCCGGGAGGGCCCGTGAAAACCGCTCAAGATCAAAGAAGCAACTGGGAGCATTGTATTCCTGCAGAGGTTTAAGGAAGAAAAATAAAAGAAAACCCCTCACCCCAAAAAGTTTTTGGATTTGGCCCCAAAAGAGAAAAAAACCCTTTCCCCGCCCCAAAAAAAGGTTGGGAAAAATCATTTATAATTTAAGAAGGGAAAACTGTTTAGGAAAAGGGGCCCTACCCCCAACGGGCGCAGCAAACCCAATTTTTGGTACCCAGGAAAATGAGATCTAACGTACCAAGTAGTCTGACATTTCCTAAAGCCCGGACACCCCCGGTGTAAGACGTACGAAAGAGAGTCTGCACATGTTTCTTTTTGGGCCCGGAGTGGAAAAATTTACCCTCCCCCCCCCCCCCCCAAAATTTTTGGGGCGTCATGCGATACGTGTCAAGTTTTATCGGCCCGAAATAGTATTTGGGGAAAACCGGGCCCGTTTTAGAAGGGGGGCCGCTGAACGAAAAAACCGTTTCCCTCGTTTTTCATTTGGCCCTATCGGACCCAAAACAAACCCCATGCATCTCGGGAAGAGATACATTCCACCGGGGGGCGAAATGCTACGCGCCCACGCGAAGGGAACGGCCCTCCCCTAACCAACACGAAGGGAAATGGGTGAAGCTTTTTTTGGGAAATCTGGACGCGAGTGGGAATACCAACAAAATTCTCACGGGCAGGGTAGTCAATTTTTCTGGGACGTGCAAGAGGTTTTAAAAAGACCCCTTGAAAATTTAAAAAGGGATCACCACCAAAGCCATACCACCTCAGACCAAGGACTCGTTTGGAAAAAAATTCAATGGCCCGTTTTAAAGGGCATGTTGAAAAAAACTTTTGTTTGGATAAAAAAAAGAGTGGGACAGATTTTTTCCTGCAGTATTATTTGGTTACGGGAAGCACCCCAAGAAACACTCCCGTTTTCAAACCCTTTTTAATTTCTATATGGGAGGGCATGTGGGGTGGGCCAATGCAGGCTTAAAACCCAAAAATGGGCAGACGAAAGGAAACTAGAAACCCGACGTCAGAAAAACGGCGGAATATGTCTTTATCTGAAGGAGAGGATCGAAAAAAACATGCAAGATAGCCCCCGTGACCCAAACCAGACAAGGCTGCCGGGAAAGACAAGCGAAGCCACCAAAAAGGAAAACGAAGTTTAGGGGCATCTCATTCCTTGGGGAAAAAAGTATTTTGCACTTCCCCCCAAAAAATAACAACTCCGTTAAAGTGGGAAAAGGCCCCTAACCCCCATTTCCGAAGACTCAATCCATCGTTTTCAGTTTTAATTTTAAAGGCAAGGAGGAAAAAATACCCCGTCAAACTCCTCAAAGAAAATTTTTGAAAGAGAGGGACTGAAATAACAAGAGTTACGTCCATTGTTAAAGCAGGGGAGGATCGTGAAAGAGAGTTTTACCAAGGAAAAGGAAGACAAAGGGGAAACCCGGGGTTTGTCTCATAACAATTTTCAGTTTCAAAAAATATGCCCCTTTTGGGTTTAAAAACGCGTGCCAAAAGTTTCCCCAGGGATGATAGGGGGGAAAAAATTGAGTGACATAAAATCCAAAAGATGTCCCAACTTTTTTGAAAGGTTTTTAATCGCTTCTGAAGGCTTGGGGAGGAAATGTTGGGCAATTTAAAGCCGTAATCAAGGAAATACGTGAGCAGTTGTATCTTGTCGAAGAGTAAAGCACTCTGGAATCCGGGAAATTGGGGTAATATTGAGAAAAGCAAAAGAGTTGTGCATAAAATTTTTTTGGGTTTTAATTTCCCGTGTTTGATTATTTTTTTGGGCTGTCACCTTTCTTAGTGTTTTGCTTAAATAGGATTTTTTTTCTAATTTGGGGGGTAAATTTTTGACATTTATTCATAAGCTCCCGGGGGCCCTTTTTTCATTAAGGAAAATGACGCAATCAAAACAAGGGCCCTTTTAATTTCCCCTCGGCGCCCTTTATTAATTTTCATTCCAAACGACAAAAAAAATTGTTAGTTTTTGGGTTTAAAGGGCCCAAATATTTAAAATTTCAAGCGTCCCTGCGAAATTGCATTTGTAATTTAAAATTTAAAAAAATTTACAATTTTGGGCACGAAAACCGCCCACTGACCAAAACGCGACGGGCCGTGTCTTTGGTCCGTCCCCCCATGTGCAGTAGATAGTTTAACCCTTAAACCTTTCCAGCTTTTATCACCCGGGCGTTTGTGGAATTGGCTCCCCTAGAAAAAAGGGCCAAAAAAATTTGGGGGAGCAAGTAACCTTTTGGGAAAACTTTTGTCTAGGCCCGGCTGAAGGGGGCCCCCCAAAAAGACATTCCACAGCCCCCCCCGCAACTTTTTTTCGGGGGAGTCTAACGAGTTCATGGTTTTCCCTGGGCGAGTCGAAAAAAAGTGGGCACTAAGGCCCGCGTTTTAGGTAAATAGGTCTAAAAACCTTTTTTTTGTAAGGGCAAAAAAAAATCTTTTCAACTAATCGGGTTTTAAGGGGACATTTACCAGGTTTAAAATATTTTGTGGGGCCCCGTTTATTTTTAAAAGCTTGAATTAAATTTCGGTTTTCCGGGCAACACGTATGTTTTATCGTAGTGGGTGTTCCCTCTTCAAAACTGTTTGCCCCTCATCATATCGTTTTTTGCCAGGGGCAAATCCTATTATGTAAATTTTTATTTCGCTCAAACCGGGTTTTATCAAAACCCTATTTGAGATGTATATTTGTTTTGAATGCAGATTTATTTTTTAAAGAAAACGAAAAAGAGTTCAAATTATGAACGAAGAATTTTTGTGGATCTTTAAATATTTTGAAAAAATTTAAGATTAACGGCCCCTTTGATTTAATCCATTCAAGGGTTTTAAAATAATTTTAATTCATCAAAATTTAAACCTGGCAATAACCAGTCAAGGCAGATTGGAAAAAAATTTGTTACATTTTTCCTTTTTGTTTTTTAAAGGGGGCCCTTATCGTTTTTTTAAAACGATTTTTGAAGGAAATCAAATTTTAAAGGGTAGGCAAGTATCAATTTTTAAAGTTTTGTTTAGAAAGGGGGTGATGGGTTTGGGAAAATTTTAAAGCCACCATTTGTGCAAGTTTTAAGCAATTGTTATCTTGCGGCTGGTTTCACTTTCCCCCGGGTTTTTTTTCCTTTTCCCGTTTTTCCCACTCCTCTTCTTTTTCACCTTTTGGCACCCCGTCTTTATCCCGCTACATCCTTCTCGGGAGGGGAAATGGGTGGGGTGGGGCGACCCCTTTCCGGGGATCGGGGAAAAGAACTGTGAACGTCAGCGGGGAAATTTCCCGGGAAAGCTACAACAAAATTTCCCTGAAAACTGAGTGACAAACACATAACCCCTTTCCCCCCATATCCCGCCGCCATAACACACCAGACATTTTTTTTAAAATAAAAATTCATCTTGTGCTATACACTTTTTTTTTTGTGTATTCCCCCGGGGGAAATATTTTTTTGTAGCGAGCGGACAAATCTATATTGTCTCTGAAAAGTGAAAGGGGAAAAAGGACAGAGACTTTGTTGTTAAATTTGGGATAGTGCAAGGGTTTATTTCTTTTGTATGTGATTCATTTCAAGGCAACAAACGGCATCAAAAATACAAAGCAACCTTTGACTTTTCACCCCCCCGACAAACACATCTTTATTAAAAATTAATTAAAAATTCAGTTTTTGAATCAAAGACAAACCTCTTGATTTTCATTTTGTGGAAAAAAAAAGTGAAAAGGGTTTTGGCGAAAGCTTGACTTTTTCCCACTTTCGGTCTAAACGTTCTTGCTGAGATTCCAAACCCTTTATTTATGAAAGGGGCCCTTTTTTTAAAAACGTCACACTTGTGTATTTCCAAAAAAATCTAACATACATTAAAAGGAGTATCGAGCGCCGCAAAAATTCACCCCGTTTCTTTTCATCTTTACGTGCGGGTTGGAACAAAGGGCAAACAACAAAACAAACAACCCCGCGAATTGCCCCCAAAGGGCATTTCACTTTTACACTTTTAAAGGAAAAATCACGACAAACGAGGGGAAATGTTTCCCGGGAAAAAATTTGGGGGCACAAAAACAATTTTGACCCCTCAATGAAACCTACCCAACAAAAAAAGATGGTGGCACGGCTAATGGTAAAAAAGTTTTTCCCAGCAAAGGGGAGGACTCCAGTGTTTTCTAATAAATCCCAAAAAATCAAACTAAAACGGCAGAATGGGAAAAGTTTGGACGCATTAAAGAATAATTATACGGGCACCAGAAATATAGGTAACTTTACACACAACCCTACACGAATTACGGGCCAATGTACATGCAACCACGCACAGAAAACACACCACACACAACACACACACACACCCCAACCCCACCACCACAAAACACACTCTCTCTCTCTCTCTTCCCCCTCTCTCTCTTTTCTCTTCTCTCTCTCTCTCGCACGCCCGCACACACACACACACTCGCACGCACGCACTCGGGACGTACTAGCACGCAAAGCCCGCACGCAAAGCGCGCGCGCGCGCGCACACACCCCACACACCGGGACAAAACCACACACACACACACACACACCCCACACACAAAAAACAAAACCAAAAACACCCCACAAGAAGGGACCCCGTCCCCTTTAATCCCGTGAGAAATGGTTTTCCCCACTGAAAGAGATACAATCAAAAGAAAATAATTGTATTCTACCATTTTTTAAAATTCTTCAAATTTTCCCGAAAGGGACCTTTTTGTTGTTTCATCTCTGTAAAAAAAAACTTGTGGTGTGGTGTGTGTGTTTGTGTGTGTCCCCGGTGGGTGGGGAGTGTGTGTGTTGTGTGTGTGGTGTGTGTGTTTTGTGTGTGTGTGTGTGTGTTGGTGTAATGGTGTTTTGTGTGTGTTGTGGTGTTGTTTTTGGGGTGTGTGTGAGTGTGTGTGTGTGTGTGTGTGTGTGTGGGGTGTGTGTGTGGGTGTGTGGGGTGAGGGACAGCGCACGCCCTTTTCAGCTTTCTTGGTTTTGGGTGTGTGTGGGGTTTTGTGTTGTGTGTGTGTGTTGGGGGTGTGTGTTGTGTGGGGTGCGTGGCTGTCGAGTTTCTGTGTGAAAGGGGGGGGTGTTTTGACTCGTTTGGGTGTGTGTGTGGGTGTGTGTGTGTGGTGTGGGGTGTGGTGTGCGTTTTGTGTTTTTTGGGTGTACATTTTTTGTAAAACTTCCGAAAAACCCTCTCCCCTCTCTCTCTCATCCCCCTTCTCTCTCCCCTCTCTCTCTCTCTTCTCTCTCTCTTTTATCTCTCTTTTTCCTTCTCTCTCCTCTCCTTTTTCTCTCCCTCTCATAGGATTGTTTTCTGGGTTTGTTTTGAATGGGTACGCGCGTGGGGTTTTTTCTTGGTGTCCTGTTTTTTTTTTCCCCACAGGGAAATTTCACTTTCAATAAACTGTTTAATTCAACGGTTGGGTTTTTTGTTACATTGCTTGGGGAGAGGAGGGGGAAGAGAAGGGGGGAGAGGGGAGAGGGGGGGAGGAGAGAGAGGGGAGAGAGAGGGGGGAGGGGGAAAGAGAGGGGAGAGGAGAGAGAGAGAGAGATGTAATGGCAAGCTGGACAAATATTTTTCATTGGCGGGGCAATAAGAAATATTGATTTACAAAAAAGTAAACTCCCTTTCCCCTCCCCTCTCTTCCCCCCTCTCTTCTCTCTCTCTTCTCTCTCCTTTTCTCTCTCTCCCCCTTTTCTTTTCACACACACAACCACACAAAACACACACACAAAATTCCACATATACTTGATACCACACGCCCCGCACACGCACACATACATACCCCCACGCGCGCCCCCCCCCCTGCCCCCCCCCGCACACACACACACACACACAACACACACACTCTCCTCTCTCTCTCTCTCTCTCTCTATTTCCGTCTCTCTGTTTTACACACACACACACCAAAACCACACACACAAAACACCACAACACACCACACATAAGGGGCGCACACACACACACACACACACACAAAAACAAATATATTATAATAACATAAAGCGCGCGCCCCGCGCCCCCGCCGCCGCCACTCACAAAACACACACACACACACTTTTTTACACTCACCACACAAACACACACACACACACTACACACCACCACACACCCTACACACAAAACACACCCCCACACACACAAAACACACCCCCCCAAAAACCCCACACACACACACACACACACACACACCACACACTCACAAAAAACACACCACACCACACACACACACACACACACCCCACACACACACACACAACACACAAAAACCCTCAAAACCACACACACACACACACACAACACACCCCACACAACACACACACAAACACACACCACACACACAACAACACACACACACAACACACACACACACACACACAAAACACACACACACACAACACACAAAACACACACTCCCCCACAAAACCCCACACCAAAAACAAAAAAAAACACTACACCCCCCCCCCCCCCCCCCCCCCCCACCTCGTCAATTCGTTGTTTGTTGATACAACAGGTTCTCCGTGTTTTGGGCTTCCCTGAAACCCCCATCTTACTCCAAAAACCCTTTTCCCTTTCCCTGGGTCCAAGGGGGGCCGGGGCCCTCAGCCTCTTCAAAAATCCCCCGTTTCCCCACTGGCTCACTTGTCTGGAAAAACTATTTTTCACCGGTTCGGGTGCTCCCATGACTCCAGCCTCTTGGACAAGGGCCCGGAAAATTTGCCTGCGCGTCGGCTGGGGTTCTTGCTCGTTCGGGCGGTTTCCACTAATGCGGGCCGGGGGGCCCATGAAAGGGGGGGGGCGTTTTTGGGGGGGCGGGGAAGGGGGGGGGATTGGGGGATAGAGAAAGCAACACCTTGCGTTGAACTTGGGGGGTTTTTTTTGTTTTCAGCAGAATGGAAATGGAGGGGGGGTGTGGTGGTTCAGGTGTGGATGGGGGCACGGGGGAGAGGAGGGGGAGCGAGAGAGAGAGGAGAGAGAAGGGGGAGAGAGAGAGGGGGAGGGGGGAGAGAGAGGGGAGAGAGAGAGGGGAGAGAGAGATAGAGAGAGAGACCCAGCGAGGGGAGAGGCGAGAGAGGAGGGGGAGAGAGAGAGGGGAGAGAGAGAAGAGAGAAGGGGAGGGAAAGGGGAGAGAAGAGGGGAGAAACAACAGACAGAGGAAAAAAGAAGAAGAAGAGACAGCCAGAAGAGATCCAGGGGGAAAAAAGAGAGAGAGAGAGAGAGGGGAAAGGGGAGAGAACAGACAAAACAGACAGACAGGGCAACAGACAGGGCCAAAAACAACAGACAGAGACGAGAAGATAAAAGGGAAAAAGAAGGGCTGAAATTTTTCATCCCCAAAGGGAGATTCGTTTAAAAATCGGTTTTTCCTTACAAAGAACAAAAAATAACGGGTTTTTTACATTAAGTAAAAAAAAGTTTCGAATTTGACTGATTCAGTATTTTGGTAATAAAAATAAAAAAAGAGTCCCCCCGATCCCCCGTTGTACCAAAATTTTTTCCCCCTTTACTTTCCCAAAGGGGGGGAGAGGGGGGAAAGGGGGGGGGGAGGGCGGGGGGTTTTTTTAGTCATTCTGGTTTTAAAATAGGTCAAGGGAAAAATACACGAACACCAAAAAAACCACTCTCTATACTGTACCCTCTTTTGGGTCGTTGGGACGGGAAAACGTGGCGAGATACTATAAACCCTCAATTTCGCAGAGAAAAAATGGGTCTTTGAAAAGGGAGCGTTACCCCAAAAACATGTTTTCCCCCCTCCCCTGTACACAGTTGAACGGGCATGGTCACGGAAATTTGTTTTGAAGGAAAAGGGATGTTTCCCCCCCATTGGCACCCTTTAAAAATGGGGCCCTTTTTGGGCCAAAGTCTTTTTTCGAGGAAAAAATGCCCCCCCCCCCCCCCCCCCTCCCTCCCACGTACCCTGCATTTGGGCTTAGACCCCAAAGTTACGGGGAAAAAACATGCACCCCCCTCCCCTGTACCCTGTAGAATGGTCTTTGGCACGGGGGTCATGGGGAGATTTCCCCTGTTCCCCACCCCCCCCCACTGTATTTTGTAAATGGTCCCGGAAAAGGAAGCCGGGTTTAGATGCATGTCCACCCTCAAAATGCGCCTTGTGGAAAGATGGTCTTGAACATGAGGTAGGGAGAGATACATACCCCCCCCCCCCCCCCCCCCCCCCCCCCCCCCCCCCCCCCCCCCCCCCCCCCCCCACCACCCACCACTGTTCCCTGCACTTTTCGTCTTTTACACGAAGTTTATAGCCAGATACCTGGGCCAATCCTTTTTTTGTTGGGGGCCCGTAAAGTGGTCCTGAAGAGGGGGTCGGGGGCGAGACAACGCAATCCTCCATTGTGCCCACAGAAAAGGGCTTCTTTGGGATTGGGGGTGGTCATACTACATACGTAAAAAATGAGTTGCGCCAAACATGGGGTCCCTGAAAGAAATAAATGCAAATCCTCTACTTCATCTTGCAGAATGGTTTGGGGGAGGGAGTGATGGCGAGATACATTATCCTTCCCCTACTGTAATTTTGTAAAAGGGGGGCCCTTAAAAAAAGGTTTAATTTGCGAAAAATTTTCCTTGCCAAATCCCCTCTCTCCCCTCTCTCTTTAATTTTCTTTCTCTCTCTCTCTCTCTTCCCCTCTCTACTCTTCTCTCTCTTTCCTCTCTCTCTTTTCTTTTCTTTTCTGTCTCTCTCTCTTCTGGGCTCTCTCTGTCTGTCTCTTTCCCTTTTTGTCTTTCCTCTCTCCCCCTCGCTCTCTCTCTCTCCCCCTTCCCCCTCTCTCTCTCTCTCTTCGTTTTCCCCTCCTCTCGGGCTCTCTCTCTCTCTGTCTCTTTTTCTGTCCTCTTCCCCTGTGTCTCGGGCTCTTCTCGTTCTGTCTCTTCTGTCTGTCTCTCTCTTCTCCCCCCCTCTCTCCCCCTTTTCCCCCTTCTCTCTCTCCCCTCTCTCTCCCCCTCCCTCTCCCCCCTCTCTTCCTATACTGCACCTGCCCAGAGACGGAGAGCTTCCAAAAATTCTGCAGTTGGGGGGGCCAGACCTGGGTCTTTTCCTCCCCAAAGGGTCGAACCCCGCCCCCCTTTTCTCCCTTTGGGGTTTCCCGCAACTCCGGACCTTTTCCCCCAGGGGCCACGCGCTCCCTCTCCCCCCCCGCTTCCCGGGGGTTCTTCAGCCGCTCCTGCTGGGCCAGGGGAGGGGAAATGGCCCTTTTCGCCTGTAACAACAACAACAACCCAAAAACAACCACACACACACCCACAACACCCCACCCCACACACACACACACACACACACCCCACCCACACCCCACACACACACATCCACACACACAAAAAACACAAAAACACACACACACATTCATCCCCACACATACATACATACACACACACACACACACACACACACCACACACACATACATACACACACACACACACATACACACACACACACACACACACACAACACACACACATACATACATACATACACACACACACACACACACACACACACACACACATACACACACACACACATACACACACACAACACACACACACACACACACACACACACACACACACACACACACACACACACACACCGGTCGGCTGGGCTATGAGCAACATGACCTTACCTTACACACACACACACACACACACACACACACACACACACACACACACACACACACACACCGGTCGGCTGGGCTATAAGCAACATGACCTTACCTTACACACACACCACACACACACACACAACACACACACACACACACACACACACCACACACACACACACACACACACACACACACACACGGGCGCGCGCGTAGTCGCACAAACCACACACACAATTCAATTCAATTCAATTCAATTCAAATTTAATCCTTTGACCCCTGCTGGGGCATGGAGGATACAAATGTAACAAAGCGAAATACGAAACTCACTCAGAACAATGTGTGAACATAGTTGCGAAATGCTGAATTCTGGTGAACTGTAACGATCTCATTAAACAATCTTCCCATTTTTTAGAAACTTACTAATATTCAAACAAATGCGTCTTTCTTTTGAAATAAATTACAAAAGTTGAAAACAGACTTTGGTTTTAGATATTTTTTAGGGATGAATTTTTCACGAAGTTCATTATATTTTGGACATTCCATGATGCAATGGAATTCATCTCCAATTTCACCCATTTCACAGTTACGACAAATACGCAATTCTCTTGGAACATTATGGTGTCTTCCAATTTCAATTTGCAATTTATGGTTACTACATCTAAATTTGAATAAAGGTATAACATAAATATCTGGTAAGGTAGAAATATAATGTTCTTTTCCAAAGACAGTCTTTTATACTTTTATAGAATACACACTTGTTGCTGTTTTCAAGAGAACTGCGCCAATCACGAGCATAATTATTTTGCAACTCCTTTTTAACACACTTACATAAGTTATTTCTGTTTGTGAATGAATGAGATTCCCAAACACAATCAAAACCAGTTTCAAATAAAATGCTTTTAACATAACTAAGCCATGGTGAAACGAAAATTCCTTTTGTATATAGTTCATGTAAGACATTATATACATTATATACTTTGTTTGAATACACACACACACACACACACACACACACACACACACACACACACACACACACACACACACACACACACGCGTGAGCACGCGCGCGCCCGCACACACAGAGAAAGAGAGAGAGAGAGAGAGACAGAGAGAGAGAGACAGACAGACAGACAGACAGACAGAAACAGAGAGACAGAGAGAGAGAGAGAGAGAGAGAGAGAGAGAGAGAGAGAGAGAGGAGAGAGAGAGAGAGAGGGAAAGAGAAAGAAAGAAAGAAAGAAAGAGTGAGACAGACAGACAGACAGACAGAGACAGAGAGAGAGAGAGAGAGAGAGAGAGAGAGAGAGAGAGAGAGAGAGAGAGAGAGAGAGAGAGGGGGGGCAGTTACACAGATGTCACTTTCAAATTGATGTGTATGGCATTGATTTGTATAGCTTTCCACACGCACGCAAAACGCTCTCATGCCACACACACTGACCTGCACGGACAGACAGTGACAATCACAGAGAGAGTGTGTGTTGGGGGTTGGGGGGGGGGCGGTGAGATACAGACAGACAGACGGACAGGTAGACGGACAGACAGGTAGACAGACAGGCAGAGAGAGAGAGAGAGAGAGAGAGAGAGAGAGAGAGAGAGAGGCAGACGCACAGATATACAAAGACAGACGGCGAGTCAGAGAGAGAACACAGATACAGAGACAGACAGAGTGACAAAGAGAGAGAGAGAGAGAGAGAGAGAGAGAGAGAGAGAGAGAGAGAGAGAGAGGAGAGAGAGAGAGAGACAGAGAGACCGAGAGACAGAGACACAAAGACAGACGGTGAGAGAGAGAGAGAGAGAGAGAGAGAGAGAGAGAGAGAGAGAGATAGCGAGAGACAGACAGACAGACAAACAGACAGACAGACAGACAGATAGAGAGGGCAATTACAGAGATTGAACGATTCAATTGATTTTTACAACTCCCACATGCAGGCAAAAACGTTCGCATCATCACACACACACACACACACACACACACACACACACACACACACACACCACACACACACAACACACAACACACACACACACACACACACACACACACACACACACACACACACACACACACACACACACACACACACACACATACACACTCACACACACATGAAGATTTTAGGCCAAAGCCTAGTTTTACAATCTGTCCTTGTCATGCATGTATTATTTCAACACATATCATTCATACTGACAATTCAAGATAGCAATACTGTAATCTAATTCTACAATGACAAGCAGACTATTCATAAACGTAATAATGACTTGGTGGATTGTCAAACAGAAGGAAACAAAGGCACAAACAAAACATACATACAAGCAAACAAACAAAACTACAGACAGTGAGTTCGGAGGAGGGGGAGGGGGAGGGGGGTGGAGAATGGTAGGTAGGGGGAGGAGAAGAGGGATGGTAGACAGCGTGGGAGTGGGGGTGAGCTATTTAACGGGGTTAAGGGTATATGTTCAGATGGTGTATTCAAAATATTGTTTACAGAAGACTTTGCAAACGGATGCTAATGACTTTAATCGAATGATCAAATAATGAGATGTGTATGTACATTTTTCTTGAAAAGTTTTTAACATATTCGTATTCTGTAGACTAGGTGGAA
>CM031629.1:14627352-14632352 GCA_018398815.1 Conus ventricosus | reverse complement strand
ACCCCACAAAAACTTTCCCGAAATGCCCCAAACTCCTCAAAACTCTACCGAAACTCTCTCCTGAAATCTAAGGCAACTCGTTAGGATTCTTATCTCAGTTTGTGGAATGCTTTCTTTGTTTGCTAATGCCAGCATCAGAAAGCGGTTTTCTTTTCATGTAAGATACACCTTGTCCAAAGTTTTCCTAGCACAGAACATTGTTCAATGACGGCGCGGTAAGAACATATTTCGAACCGGTCCGCTTCAACGGACATTGTACGAGGTATTGAAAAACAGCCTGTTAGATATTTCTAGTTTCAAATTGGGGCGACTGCAGCCGTTAAAAAGAGCAAGAGCAAAGACAGAATTACTGCGGCTGCTTAAAAACAAAATAACAAAAACAACAAATTACAAAACCGTCACAACGCGTTTCGACCTATTTGGTCTTTTTTCAGGCGAAACAAATAGCTTTTAAGATAATGTAAACGAAGGACGAACAAACAGTCACTTAGCTGTTCGAACTGGGCGCAAAAAAAAGCGTAATATGGGCCCTCAGGCTAACAGTTGACGTAAGCTAACAGCGAAAACAAACTCCGTTGCGGATGTAGCCTGCTCTTCCTTTCCCACAAGCGCGTGCATGGCAGTGTTGTCCGTCACAGAGCCAGGTCCACTAAGCGCGAGCTTTATTCAGCAAACTTCCCGCGCGCGGGAAGATGCTGTTTGCTGTACTTACCAGCATGCTCTCTCTCTCTCTCTCTCTCTCTCTCTCTCTCTCATAGTGACCAGAGATAGTGTGGGCAGAGACACTGACTCGGTTCTCATTGAACACAGGTAAAGCTGATGGTACGATTGTATGTATTCATTCATCACGTGTGTGTGTGTGTGTGTGTGTGTGTGTGTGTGTGTGTGTGGTGGTGTGTGTGTGTGTGTGGTGTGTGTGTGTGCGTGGTGTGTGTGTGTGTGTGTGTGTGTGTGTGTGTGTGTGTGTGGGGGGGTGGGGGGTGGGGGGGGGGTATCGCAGTGTTTCATCACAGGAATCGTATTTTCTTTTGAAATGTCCTTTCTTTGTGGTGCATTCCATTCTCAGTGCATCATCTGCAATACACATACTCGTGATTACTTGTCGAAAGTGCCGAAAACAAACGTCAAATGCTCTTTCAGATACTGCTGTAAAGATACGGAGTTGCTATTAGCGTAAGGACCCCACAGGCGTAGAAAACATCATGGTTTTTTTTGGTCTGTTTTTTCTTTTTTGATTTGTTTAGTCTTTCGTTTGGCGGTGCAGTAATTCTGTCTATGCTCCAGTTAATCCCTGATCAGCGCTCTGGTGACGAATTCGAAGTTTACACGGCATAGCTGCTGTTGAGGACTATGATGGGAGGCTGAAATGGAATTCACGGAGAAGCGGCCATTGGGACTAAGGGGAAGTAACTTTGAGGTGATTCTTAAGGATGCTGCTATTAGGATTCTCAGGGGAAGGCTATTAATTAGGGGCTTTTGCCGGAGTTGCTTTTAGGGGACTCTGTCGGGAGAATTTTTTCAAGGGATTTTTACATAATGAGATGTGGAAGATGGCTAGTTTCGGAACTTAGGGGAAGGAAATTGGTTGGGAGAGAGAAGCTGCTTTTTGGCCTCTGGGCTTATTGCATTTGGGGTTCAGAGAAAGCTGCTTTCTAGAGGAAGAGCTGGGGGAGAAGTGAGGAGGGGGGGTGTAACAAAAGGGATTTTGTCCCAGACAATTTAGAGCGGGGACCAAAAGAAATAAGACACCTAGTAGCGAGGTTGTGCGTGCGCAGTTTTCGTGAACGGAAATCGCTCACCTGTTTGGAAGTTGTGGGCTGAAGTTTTAGCTGACACAGTTGACATGTCTTTTGCCTTGTAAAGGTATGTATTGGTTAAGCTTATGGAGATAGGGAGATAGGAGGTTTAATATAATTCATGTATTGGAAACTAAACAATCTTTAGATATGATGTTGCAGAATTCCAACCCAAGTCTACAGTCGTTTTATAACGGGATGAGGTATTTATGTTGTGAATGTGTATTCAGTTTGAAATTAATATTTAGATAAGATGAATGTTTGTTCCTTCATTCAATAGTTTTACTTAGATGTTGAATGAGGAATATTTTGCTGATGGATAATACCACACACACACACACACACACACACACACACACACACACACACACACACACACAGATGCAATCAATGTATGGTCTCTCGAAAATTGATATGCTATTGTGTGACAAGCATTTATTTTACAGAAGTGTATTTTGTGTCTATAAATTGTGTCAACTATAATTGCAAATTTATCTGAAATCATTGTGGTTGATATTGCAAGAAAGGGGATGTAAAGGAAATGGTTATAACGAGGATAGTAAAAGGAAATCCTTTCTTGTAAAATGGTATTGATGAGGTTGACAAAGTGGAATTGTGCTTTTGCTGTTCTTGAGGGTAGTGAATCGAAATCTTTTCTTGGATAGAGTTTCATGTAAAGGTATGGTGTCTATGTTGTTGTGTTTGTCTGCTTAGGATAATAAGAATAATTTTTATGGCCTGTGGGTGGACTTTGGGGAAGAAGGGGAGGTTTGGAAAAGACGAAAGGTGCCATGGACAAAAAGGAGGGAGGAGGAACACATGTTAAAAGACTGTCACTGTGCAGGCTTCCAGTGCCAGGGACTGAGCACGGGGTATTGGTGCCAGGACATTGGCACAGACAAACTGTCAAGTTTTGACAGGTTACGGGCGTGACTTCTTCCAGCAACTGGGAAGAAATGTCAGACAGTCGAAGAACGCCCGAGAGCTACTTCCAGAGCTGCCTGGAGTGAGGGGCAGCAGGAACAAAAAACGGTGTCTTCGCCAGGGTGGTGAAGTTAATCTCCTTTCCCCTCCTCTGTCCATACCCAGGCCATAACCGCAAAGAAAACTTACTTCTTTTATTAATAAAAGGGTGTGGCTTAACAAGTTTACAACTTTAGTTTCCTTTCCAGTGGGAGAACGCGTTTGTCTGATTTGGAGTGACAGAGAGTACAGATAGCAGGCACACATACAAGCATGAATACATAATCTTTATTCTGTCTATCTGGGACTTTCTTTACAGGGGGGGGGGGGGGGGGGAGCGGGGGGGAATTCTTGGGGTGGTTGCTTTCCGGATTCTGGCGAAGATCTGCTTTTGAAATTCTAAGAAAATGCACATTTGGAATTGTGAGGGGCACAGCTTTTCGGAGTCATGGGTCGGTTGTTCTGACATTGGATTCAGGGGTAGCTGCTTTGGGGATCCTTTGGACAGTTTCTGTGGTGGGTGTTCAAAGAAAAAGAGATGGGGGGGGGGGGGGGGGGCGGGGCTGTTTGGTATTTCGAGGGGAATTGCTTCTCAGTTTGAGGTGGACGCTTCCTTTGACCTCAGAGATGAAACCCTGTTTAGGATTTCGTGGTAAGTTGCTTTGGGGAGTTAGGAAAAGTTATTTGGGGTTGAGGAGGGGATTTGCTTTTAGGATTCTCAGTTGAATGGGATTCTGGGGGAACCTGCTTTTGAAGATTCAGATGGAAAGTGTTTTGCAGATTTTGAGAGAAAAGCTTTACAGATTGGGGTGGGGTGGAGGGGTGGGGCTGCATTTAGGATTCTGGGGCATGTTGCTTTTAAAAATCTCCACTGTTCGGTTGATGTATCTGGTCGAAGAAACAAGGTGTGAATGTCGGTGAATAAAGGGTTTCTTGAGCACGAATTGTGTTATATGGATTTAGAAATCAGTCATCTGTCCGGTGCCACTCGACTAAATTGATCTCGTGATACATCGTGATTGATTGATTGATTGATTGATTGATTGATATGATTGATTGATTTGATTCGTTCGTTCGTTCATTCGTTCATTCATTCGTTCGTTCATTCATATCGTTCATTCATTCGTTCATTCATTCGTTATTCATTCTTATTCATTCGATCATTCATTCATTCATTCATTCATTCATTCATTCATTCATTCACTGGTTGGTTGATTGATTAATTGATTGATCAATCGATTGACAGACTGACTGATTGAGTGGGTGAATGAGTGAGTGAGTGATTAGGCGGTCAGTTAGTTAGATTATCTTAATGTCTGTACATGTGGCTGGATCGACGTTGTTCGACGCTTCAAAATGACACTTTTTAAATACAACACTAACAATTTTGTTTCTTTTTTTTTTTTGATAAATCGTCCACTGAATCTCTGCCTCGCTCACGTCTACTCACTTGTCACCTTCGTCCTCTTGTTCCGCGTGAAGCGTGGCTCCCTCGTGAAATGTGACCCCGGCCAGAAGAATTTCTTCACTTCCTGGTGTCCTCCCTTCTTTTTCTTGGCTTTTTTCTCACCAGTGTACTCTTCTCCCTCGTTGTCCTCTGTGTAGCTACATATCACATCCCGCACTGTTACTATGTTATTGTAAAACAGACAGACGGACATTCATGATAAAAGAAAATACAAAAAAAAAAGAAAGGATGGAAGAGACAAAGAAACGGAAGAAAGCAGAACGGGGGTGTGCAGCCTAATATTTCCCTCCCGCCCATGTCTGTGCTTGAAAAAGAAAAGTCATGGCATAGAGAGTAACCAAATGTCAGGCTGCTGGTTTTTTCCCCCCGAAGTTTCTCAGCAAATATGGCAACATAAGTACTTCACTGGCGCGAAATATCTTCGACCAGACCATGACGCGAAACTGGGCTTTCAATCTGGGAACGTAAAACAGCCGAAATTTTTTTTTTTTTCAGGTTTCCTTGCGCACACAAATCAATCCTACAGCAAGTTTTATGAGACTCGTGACGCGTGCGTCGTCTTCCATGATAAATGATGATACCATTATCACAACGATCGCTAGCACATCCCCATAGCGCTACTGCTTTTGGGTTTTATCTGTTTGTCCCAAGAGCGCTGCCTGTCCATAGCGCTGCATGTTTTGCCAAACTTCCAAACCACTTCATCACTGTTTTTCATTGGCTCAGCATTACAGATGCAATGGACATCAAACAGACTTGTACTCAGTATGAGG
>CM031629.1:14609852-14622352 GCA_018398815.1 Conus ventricosus | reverse complement strand
CCCAATTTGAGGAACTTGGAGAGGTAAAGCCATTTTGCGCCTAATTTGAGGAACTTGAGGAGGTAAAGCCATTTTGCGCCCAATTTGAGGAACTTGAGGAGGTAAAGCCATTTTACGCCCAGTTTGAGGAACGTGAGGAGGTAAAGCCATTTTGCGCCCAAATGGAGGAACTTGAGGAGGTAAAGCCATTTTACGCCCAATTTGAGGAACCATGAGGAAGGGGTCAAGCCATTTTGCACCCAATTTGAGGAACCTGAGGAGGTAAAGCCATTTTGCGCCCAGTTTGAGGAACCTGAGGAGATAAAGCCATTTTGCGCCCAATTTGAGGAACTTAAGGAGGTAGGCAATTTTGCGCCCAATTCGAGGAACTTGAGGAGGTAAAGCCATTTTGCGCCCAGTTTGAGGAACCTGAGGAGGTAATGTCATTTTTGCGCCCAGTTTGAGATGAGTGAATGTTCGTTCTTCCTTTTGTTCATTGCCTTAAATGTTTTTTTTTTTTTTCTGTCCCAACCTCTGCGCCACCTCAGAGGCATTGCACTCACGCCGCTCATTCCCACACCCCGTCCACAACCACAGCTCGGTCGGCCCCGCCGCAGCCCCGGCACCGGCAATCCACAGGGAGCAGTCAATGTCAAGTCGTCAGGAGGCAACCCACCGGAGGAGACACTGCACTGCTGCCGAGTCACTTCGGTGGTGTTCAGTGGCGCCTGTTCTGATCTAACATACGCAGGACACCACCTACTAAGCCCCCTACTGACGACAATAATTGCTTAGTCGCGGAGCCGGCGTGAGTGAGCTCTCCCTCGGAGGGCGCCACCACGTCCGTCCAACGACAGCCCCCATGGACTCGCCGATACCGGTGACCCCGACGGAACCAAACCAAGACCACAGACGTGGAGAGAACATCGAAACTGAGGTCACCATGAAAGCAGGGCATGAAGGGCCACAGAATTTGAGACTTTTTTATGCTGATCGATGAGAATGAGGATGATGAAGATGATGCTACGGATTTCCATTTCGGTCTGAGACTACATGACAGGGCTGTACTCTACGCTTCCTTTCTTTCGGGAAAAGCCAGATACAGGCACCTGCAGTGTTGGTCAGGAAATTTCGAGCAACACTCTCAGAAACGCATCCATTAAGTGGATGAAACTCGACTGTGTGGTCCAGTCTTCCCAACTGAGTCCGCAGCAAACTCAACTCTGGGTAGGAGCCGATCGGGGCAGAAAAAACCCACATGACTCTGATGGGGTTCGAAACCCACGACCTCCCAGCCGGGAGTCCGCGACGCTAACCACTTCGCCACGGGGCTGGTCGTTATTGCCTTAAATGTTGTTTTTGTCTTGACTGAAGAAACCAAGCAGGTTGACACACGTCATGTTTTTGTCTTGTAATTTGTTTGTCTCTTTCGTTCGGCGGATTTAGTCATTTTCCCTTGCAGTTTGTTTAAACTAAACGAAACGAAATGAAACGACGAAAGTATGTGACCAACTAAGCAACAAACAAAACAAAACAAAAAAAACCCCACCAATTAGAGAGCTGGGAGAGTGTCTAAACGTTTTGATGACCAAAACAGAGCAGGCAATTTCTCTCTCTCTCTCTCTTCTCTCTCTCTCTCTCTCTCTCTTTTCTCTCTCCTCTCTCCTCTCTCTCTCTCTCTCTCTTTTTTCTGAAACGTTCTTTTTTTTTTTCCTTTACTGGGAATGAGCTGCTGTGATGGTGATGATGCTGGTGGTAGTAGTGATGGAACTACAGCGTGGGGGTGGGGATAGGGGGTGGGGATGGGGGGTGGGGGGTATGTGAGGGTGAAGGTGATCAGGTAGCTGGGCTGATGACGTCATTGGCTATACATCATACGAGAGATGATTATGCCTCAGCCATGGGCACCCTGGTGGGACGTAGTTCTAGGGTCAGTCTGGCCGTTGACGGTGTTCAGAGAGGAACCTTCCTCGTTCTCCAACCCCTCCCCACCCTCGTCCACGACAGTGTTCTTTTCTTTTTTTTTTTTTTTTCTTTTTTTTTTTCGGGTGTAATGGGGTGGGGTGGGGAGGGGGTGGGGGTGGATGGGGGTGCGGAGGGGGGGGGGTTTATTTGTTTCTTTTTACTCTCTACAAGGCGGGATCGCATTTCGGAGCACCGGATATAGCCGCCCACCCGCACCCTCCCCCCCCTCTCTCTCTCTCTCTCTCTCTCTCTCTCTCTCTCTCTCTCTCTCTCTCCTCTCTCTCTCTCTCTCTCTCTAAGGTGTGTAGAATGTTGAGGGCCAAACATTTGCATGAGGAAAGGGCCAAAGGAGAGGAACGGGGAAGGTGGGGGATGGGATGGGGGGGGATGGCTTCGTCGCTGAAGGCTTTCCGCTGTGCAGCTCTCGCTAGAAGTCCTTTCCGCCCGAATTACCTCCTCCTTCTCCTCCTTCTCCTCTTCCTCTTCCTCCTCGACCACCCTCACCTCCTCCTTGTCTCCTCCTCCTCCTCCTCCTCCTCCTCCTCCTCCTCCCCTTCCTTCCCCATCTCCTCCTGTTCCTTCGTTTCGTTTTCCCTCCTGCTCCACTTTCTTCCAATGCTACTTCGGCTGATAAAAGACATGTCAAGTGAAGCTTCTACAACAGCTGTAACAACGATCAAGTTATATTCTATCCCGATCAGACCACTTAATGCCAATTCCACCGAGCAACGGGGAATACAATGACAACAACAGCAACAACAACAACAACAACCACCAACAACAAATGTATAAAGAGTAAAACTAAGCTCAACCACTACACACCTCAAAGCGTCATGTATCTCAGGGCAAAACGTCGACTAATGATGTAGATTGTTGTTGTTGTTGTTGTTGTTGTTGTTGTGTTGTTGTTGTTCTTGTTGCGTTTTGTTGTTGTTGTTGCTGCTGCGCTGCTGCTGTGCTGTTGTTGTTGTTGTTGTTGTTGTTGTTGTTGTTGCTGTTGTTGTTTTCTACACGTGAGTGACAGGCTGGTTAACAAGAACTGAGACCATGCTGTCCGAAGAAAGAATGGGAGAGGGAAGGGGAGGGACTGAGAGGTTTGCATCGAGGTAAATTGGGAAGGTGGTGGGATAATAAATAATAATTGCTATAGCCACCACGCAAAGGGCACATCAGCTTGGTGGGATAATACATACATACACAAACATACATACATGCAAACATACATACATACACTACATACATACATACAACATACATACAATCGTACATACATACTAACATACATACTACATACATACATACATACATACATACATACATAGTAAAGAAATAAAAGAAAACAGAAATTTAAAAAAAAAGAAAGAAAGAAAGACGAAGAACGGCAAAGAGTTTCAGATCAAGTAAAAAGAAAGTACTGTTTTGAAACAAATGAATAGAATGGAAACAAGAAATACGGGGATGAGGGAAACTAAGGGGAGGCCAAGGCAGTGAGAGTCTGGGAGGGTTGAGTGTGATGGCGGGGGGGGGGGGGAGAGGGGGGGGGGGGGGCTTGTTATGGAAAGGTAACGATCAGGGAAGCAGGATGTAAAGAACGATTTCTTTCTGGAAGTGGAACATCAGTTAAGCTTATTATGCCATTCACAGAGAGTTTTTTTTTGTGTGGAAGGACAGGTTAAAAAGCGTCCGAAACTATCCAAGATTCCAACGTGGTTTCTTACAGCCAACGTCCGACAATGACAAATACATTATACCTTATCAAGGATGGGGGGGGGGGGGGGGTGAGGGGGGGAGGGAGGGAAGGAGAATAATTGTAAACATCAAATCAATACTATCAAACAGCATGAATGCAGGCTCAACTACCACTCGTACTGCTGCTGCTGCTGCTGCTGCTGCTGCTGCTACTGCTACTGCTGCTGCTGCTACTGCTACTGTTGCTGCTGCTGCTACTACTACTACCACTGCCACTACCACTACTTCTATACTGCAACAACAATAACAACAACAACTACTACTACTTCTATCACTACTATGCTACAACAGCTGCAACAACTACTACTTCTACTATTGTTACTGTTGCTTCTGCTACTGCTTGTGATGCTGCCACTGCTGCTGCTGCTGCTGTTGCTGTAGCTATTACTACCGTTGATCTTGCCGCTGCTACAACCAAAGCTACTACAACTGGTTTTCCCACTGCTGCAACTAATAGTTCTCTTACTACTGATAATAACACTATAGCAGTGCTCAGCTGTTGCTGCAGCCACTATTGCTACTACTGCTGCTGCTGCTGCTGCTACCACTACTACTTCTACCAGTACCCTTTCTATTACTGCTGCTGCTGCGTCTATAGCTGCTGCCACTACTACTACTACTACTACTACAACAACTGCTACTGCTATAACTACCATTACCGCGACTGCTATTAATGCTGATGCGATGCTGCTGCTGCTTCGGTTGTTGTTGCTGTTTGTTGTTGTTGTTCCTGCTGCTGCTATTGCTGCTGCTGCTGCAGTACTTAATATTTTCACCACAACAATATCTGGTCTTTCAGTTCCCTACTCTTCACCACAGGATGAATATCTAGTAGACTGCACTCACTGTCAGCAGTGGATGGCCACTGTCATCTCCATTATCATCGACCAAAATGCCCTGTATATGTTACTGTCAATTGTGAATTAAGTCACTTACTTGTCACCAAGAGAGATCACCAACGTCTCCATTATCACCAACCAAACGCCTACTATATATCTATTCTCTAACAAAACTGCACTCACAATCACCAAGGGAGATCATCATTATCTCCATTATCATCAGGGAAATTTTGCATTTGAGACTATTGTCAAGCACATGCCCTCTCACCAAGAGAGACCACCAATGTTTCTATTATCATCAACCAAATTCCACGTGTATGTGTTTGTTTAATGAAGAGCACTCACCGTCAGCAAGGGAGGTCACCAACAACTCCATTATCATGATCCAAATGCCACATATATGTCTCCCGTCCATCTTCCCTTCAGCGTGGTGTTAGGGGTTGTCGTCTGCAATTCAAGAGCATTGGTATCAATCATGGGTGGGACAGCTGAGTTTGCAGGTTTATTGGTCTTCCAGACTGACGGCCTAAAGTTCAAATCCCGTCTGTGGCATGTTCGTAAAATGTGAGGCAAAAACTGTTTATTATAACGACTACCGGATTTAGACAGGTCACTCAGCTGGGAAATAAGCACTTACTTGGAGCTCTCGACAGACCTCCGTCCGTCTTCCTCAGCGGTGGTGTTGCTACTGAGTGAACTGGAGTTCAGTGCACACGACCACGGGTCGAACCCTGGTCATGTGATTGAACAATGAGGGTGTTGTACACCGATGGCAAGGTGTGTCTGCCCTGGTCCCGGTTGAGTGTGGGGTTGTTGGCGGCAATATGTTTAGCCTCCTTCACCCCACGCTGAAACCATCTAATGTCACGGTCGAGAACGCTGATGTTTTCATAATCGAACTGATATTGCTGGGCGTGTAGGTGGACGCCTACTGGTGATGATTCCCTTTTGTGTTCTGTCAAGCGTTTTCGAAGGTTTCTCTCAGTTTCCCCAACATAGTTCTCTTCACAGTCACGACAGTCTGTTTGGTAGATCACTCCAGACTTGTCCAGTTTGTCAGTTTTGTCCTTGGGGGTGACCAGCTGGCTGCGGATGGTGTTGATAGGTTTGGGATGTATGGAGACGCCGGTTTTCCTGATTTTCCTGCTCAAGGCTTCGGTCACACCGCGGACATAGGGGATGGTGACATGTCCTTTACGCCTGGTTTGGTCTTGTTTGGTGGTCTTGTTACTTGCCGGGAATTGTTTCGATGTCCAGGGAAGCTAGTGGCTCAACGCCATGCATGGGCATCATAAACTAAGGATAATTACAGGCATCGTAGAGGTTCAATAATGCATATTCGATGGAGTGTGAAATGATGGAAATGCTAAATATCCAAAAGCCTGCTTGCAGAAGAAGTGATTATTTCCAACCATTCATCATTGCCAGTTATGTGGACATCGCAGACATCCCTCTAGTTATTTCACACAATGTGGGTATAATAGACATCCTTCTAGTTACTTCACACAATGTGGACATCGCAGACATCCCTCTAGTTATTTCACACAATGTGGGTATAATAGACATCCTTCTAGTTACTTCACACAATGTGGACATCGCAGACATCCCTCTAGTTATTTTACACAATGTGGATATCACAGACATCCTTCTAGTTATTTTACACAATGTGGATGTCACAGACATCCTTCTAGTTATTTTACACAGTGTGGGTATCACAGACATCCTTCTAGTTATTTTACACAATGTAGATATCACAGACATCCTTCTAGTTACTTCACACAATGTGGATATCACAGACATCCTTTTAGTTATTTCACACAATGTGGATATCACAGACAACCTTCTAGTTACTTCACACAATGTGGATATCACAGACATCCTTCTAGTTACTTCACACAATGTGGATATCATAGACATATCCTTCTAGTTATTTCACAAAATGTGGATATCACAGACATCCTTCTAGTTATTTCACACAATATGGGTATCACACACATCCTACTAGTTATTTCACACAATGTGGGTGTCACAGACATCCTTCTAGTTACTTCAACAATGTGGATATCACAGACATCCTTCTAGTTATTTCACACAATGTGAACACCACAGACATCTTTTTAGTTACTTCTCACAATGTGGATATCACAGACATCTTTTTAGTTATTTCACACAATGTGGATATCACAGACATCTTTTTAGTTACTTCACACAATGTGGATATCACAGACATCCTTCTAGTTATTTCACACAATATGGATATCACAGACATCCTTCTAGTTATTCACCAATTGGATATCAAGACATCTTCTAGTTACTTCACACAATGTGGGTATCACAGACATCCTTTTAGTTATTTCACACAATGTAGATATCACAGACATCCTTCTAGTTATTTCACACAATGTGGATATCACAGAAATTTCTTCTAGTTATTTCACACAATGTGGATATCACAGACATCCTTCCAGTTATTTCACACAATGTGGATATCACAGACATCCTTCTAGTTATTTCACACAATGTGGATATCACAGACATCCTTCTAGTTATTTCATACAATCTGGATATCACAGACATCCTTCTAGTTATTTCACACAATGTGGGTATCACAGACATCTTTTTAGTTACTTCACACAATGTGGATATCACAGACATCCTTCTAGTTATTTCACACAATGTGGATATCACAGACATCCTTCTAGTTATTTCACACAATGTGGATATCACATACATCCTTCTAGTTACTTCACACAATGTGGGTATCAAGACATCCTTTTAGTTATTTCACACAATGTGGATATCACAGACATCCTTCTAGTTATTTCACACAATGTGGGTATAACAGACGTCCTTCTAGTTATTTTACACAATGTGGGTATCACAGAGATCCTTCTAGTTTTTTTTTACACAATGTGGATATCACAGACATCCTTCTAGTTACTTCACACAATGTGGGTATCACAGACATCCTTCTAGTTATTTCACACAATGTGGTTATCACAGACAACCCTCTGGTTATTTCACACAATGTGGATATCACAGACATCCTTCTTGTTACTTCCCACAATGTGGATATCACAGACATATCCTTCTAGTTATTTCACACAATGTGGATATCACAGACATCCCTTCTAGTTATTTCACACAATGTGGATATCACAGACATGCTTCTAGTTGTTTCACACAATGTGGGTATCACAGACAACCTTCTAGTTACTTCACACAATGTGGGTATCACAGACATCCTTCTAGTTATTTCACACAATGTGGATATCACAGACATCCTTCCAGTTATTTCACACAATGTGGATATCACAGACATCCTTCTAGTTATTTCACACAATCTGGATATCACAGACATCCTTCTAGTTATTTCACACAATGTGGGTATCACAGACATCTTTTTAGTTACTTCACACAATGTGGATATCACAGACATCCTTCTAGTTATTTCACACAATGTGGATATCACAGACATCCTTCTAGTTATTTCACACAATGTGGATATCACAGACATCCTTCTAGTTATTTCACACAATCTGGATATCACAGACATCCTTATAGTTATTTCACACAATGTGGATATCACAGACATCCTTCTAGTTATTTCACACAATTGGATATCACAGACATCCTTCTAGTTATTTCACACAATGTGGTATCACAGACATCTTTTTAGTTACTTTACACAATGTGGATATCACAGACATCCTTCTAGTTATTTCACACAATGTGGATATCCAGCATCTTCTAGTTATTTCACACAATGTGGTATCACAGACATCCTTCTAGTTATTTCACACAATTGATATCACAGACATCTTCTAGTTATTTCACAAATGTGGGTATCACAGACATCTTTTTAGTTACTTCACACAACGTGTGTATATCACAGAGAGTCTTCTAGTTATTTCACACAATGTGGATATCACAGACATCCTTCTAGTTATTTCACACAATGTGGGTTATGACAGACATCCTTCTAGTTATTTCACACAATGTGGATATTACAGACATCCTTCTAGTTATTTCACACAATCTGGATATCACAGACATCCTTCTAGTTATTTCACACAATGTGGGTATCACAGACAACCTTCTAGTTATTTCACACAATGTGGATATCACAGACAACCTTCTAGTAACTTCACACAATGTGGATATCACAGACATCTTTTTAGTTACTTCACACAGTGTGGATATCACAGACATATCCTTCTAGTTATTTCACACAATGTGGATATCACAGACATCCCTTCTAGTTATTTCACACAATGTGGATATCACAGACATGCTTCTAGTTGTTTCACACAATGTGGGTATCACAGACAACCTTCTAGTTACTTCACACAATGTGGGTATCACAGACATCCTTCTAGTTATTTCACACAATGTGGGTATAACAGACACTCTTCTAGTTATTTTACACAATGTGGGTATCACAGACATCCTTCTAGTTTTTTTTACACAATGCGGATATCACAGACATCCTTCTAGTTATTTCACACAATGTGGGTATCACAGACATCCTTCTAGTTATTTCACACAATGTGGATATCACAGACATCCTTCTAGTTATTTCACACAATGTGGATATCACAGACAACCTTCTAGTAACTTCATACAATGTGGATATCACATACATCTTTTTATTACTTCACACAGTGTGGATATCACAGACATATCCTTCTAGTTATTTCACACAATGTGGATATAACAGACATCCCTTCTAGTTATTTCACACAATGTGGATATCACAGACATGCTTCTAGTTGTTTCACACAATGTGGGTATCACAGACAACCTTCTAGTTACTTCACACAATGTGGGTATCACAGACATCCTTCTAGTTATTTCACACAATGTGGGTATAACAGACATCCTTCTAGTTATTTTACACAATGTGGGTATCACAGACATCCTTCTAGTTATTTTACACAATGTGGATATCACAGACATCCTTCTAGTTATTTCACACAATGTGGGTATCACAGACATCCTTCTAGTTATTTCTCACAATGTGGATATCACAGACAATCTTCTGGTTTTTTCACACAATGTGGGTATCACAGACATCCTACTAGTTATTTCACACAATGTGGATATCACAGACATCCTTCTAGTTGTTTCACACAATTATTTATATCACAGACATCATTCTAGTTATTTCACACAATGTGGATATCACAGACATCCTTCTAGTTATTTCACACAATGTGGATATCACAGACATCCTTCTAGTTATTTCACACAATGTGCATATCACAGACATTCCGTCAGGTTTTACCCCCCAGGGTAGACATCACAAACACATTTCAAGTTACCTAACAAGTATATATGAACATAATCAGAATTGTTCAGGTTTTTAACCCATGCTTGTGTCGACAGAACAGACATTCGTTCTCTTATTTCGCCCAAGTGTCGACATCACAGACACTCTTTCAGTTAATTTATCTATGTTTATACTTCAAACACACCCCTTCAGTTACTTCCTTTTTATGTACATATCTAACACATCCTTTCATTTACTTCATCTATGTGTACACGTCAAACACACCCTTTCAATTACTACATCTATGTGTACATATCTAACACATCCTTTCATTTACTTCATCTATGTGTACACATCAAATACTTCCTTTCAATTACTACATCTATGTGTACACATCGAACACATCCTTTCATTTACTTCATCTATGTGTACACATCAAACACACTCTTTCAGTCACTTTATCTATGTGTACACATCAAACACACTCTTTCAGCCACTTTATCTATGTGTACACATCAAACACTCTTTCAGTCACTTTATCCATGTGTACACATCAAACACACTCTTTCAGTCACTTTATCCATGTGTACGCATCAAACACACTCTTTCAGTCACTTTATCCATGTGTACACATCAAACACACTCTTTCAGTCACTTTATCCATGTGTACACATCAAACACACTCTTTCAGTCACTTTATCCATGTGTACACATCAAACACACTCTTTCAGTCACTTTATCCATGTGTACACATCAAACACACTCTTTCAGTCACTTTATCCATGTGTACGCATCAAACACACTCTTTCAGTCACTTTATCCATGTGTACGCATCAAACACACTCTTTCACTTACTTCACCCAAGTGTAGCCATCAAACACACTCTTTCACTTACTTCACTCAAGTGTAGCCATCACAGACACTCTTTGACTGACTTCACTCAAGTGTAGCAATCACAGACACACTTTGACTTATTTCACTCAAGTGTAGCCATCACAAACTTTCACTTACTTCACCCAAGTGTTGCCATCACAGACACTCTTTGACTTATTTCACTCAAGTGTAGCAATCACAGACACTCTTTGACTGACTTCACTCAAGTGTTGCCATCACAGACACTCTTTGACTTATTTCACTCAAGTGTAGCAATCACAGACACTCTTTGACTGACTTCACTCAAGTGTTGCCATCACAGACACTCTTTGACTTACTTCACTCAAGTGTAGCCATCACAGACACTCTTTGACTGACTTCACTCAAGTGTTGCCATCACAGACACTCTTTGACTTATTTCACTCAAGTGTAGCAATCACAGACACTCTTTGACTGACTTCACTCAAGTATTGCCATCACAGACACTCTTTGACTTATTTCACTCAAGTGTAGCAATCACAGACACTCTTTGACTGACTTCACTCAAGTGTTGCCATCACAGACACTCTTTGACTTACTTCACTCAAGTGTAGCCATCACAGACACTCTTTGACTTACTTCACTCAAGTGTAGCCATCACAGACACTCTTTGACTTACTTCACTCAAGTGTAGCCATCACAGACACTCTTTGACTTACTTCACTCAAGTGTAGCCATCACAAACTTTCACTTACTTCACCCAAGTGTAACCATCACAAACACTTTCACTGACTTCAACCAAGCATATGCATCACAGACACTTTCACTCAGTTCACAGAAGTGTAGCTATCACAGACACTCTTTCACTTACTTCACCCAAGTGTAGCCATCACAGACACTCTTTCACTTACTTCACCCAAGTGTAGCCATCACAGATTCTCTTCCACTAATTTTGCCCAAATGTGCCAATCACATACATTCTTTAACTAACATTCTTCTACCCATTGTGGACATCATAGACGCTTTTTCACTTACATCACCTAAGTTTCGACTTCGCAGACACATTTTCAGTTTCTTCACCACAGCGTGGACATCACTTTGACCCTTTAACTTACTTCACCTAAGTTTCGACTTCGCAGACACATTTTCAGTTTCTTCACCACAGCGTGGACATCACTTTGACCCTTTAACTTACTTCACCGAAGTGTAAACACCACAGACACACTTCGATTACTTCATACATGTGTGGACATGACGAACACTATCTCAACCAATATAATGGAGCGACTCATAAGATTCTTTTCTTTTGAATTTTCAGCTCACAGATGGCGATTAGAATCTCACTCGCAAGGGGCCCCGAGCCGTCTTGTGGTGTGCTGCTGCGACAAAAGCTCGGCATGTGTGTCACACAGCAGTAAGTCACACAGCGGTCATAGACGCGGCGACATGTGTTGAAAAATTGAACTGACATGAAGGCATATCACAGGCACTCTGTCAGTGTCTTCACTTAAGTCTGGACATCAACAAACACGCTTTGAATTCCTTCACAGAAACTGGGGTGGGGGGTGAGGGGGAGGGGCTTCATATCAGCTGCTTTAGCCAAGAGTGCCAATGACAGATAGTTATTGAACTCAAAGGGATACATCATAGGTAGAACTTTGTGAACTTTAACCTAAGCGTTAGCGTTACGAAGATATTTTCAGCTACGTAAGTTTGATATAGACTTCACAGAAATGTTTTCTGTTACTTCAACTAGATCCTGACGTCACAGACACTCTTTTCGCTACATTATCCTAACGTTGACGTCACAGAGATCTTTTTAATCATTCAGCTCAAGTGTGGAC
>CM031629.1:14587352-14597352 GCA_018398815.1 Conus ventricosus | reverse complement strand
AGAAAGTCACGCTGGAACCAGGTGGGAAAATGCTTGAGGAGGGTAAGCTGGCACCAGAGGAGATTGAATAGCTGTTAGAACTAGTGAGAGAAACCGTGGGTTTCTACGACAAGAGCTTGGAGGTCTGCGGCAATGTCAATAACATATAAATCGAATGGGACTGCATATCTGTGTACATAACATGATAATGAATGTACAAAAATAAAGGGGGAGCAGTTTTGAGTATAGCTGTGTAGTGACTGAAAAGAAAAGGGAGAGAAATCAACACACTCTTTTAGCCATAACTATGCAAAATTAGTTTTTAAAAGAATCTCAAAGACTTGTTTTTAATCGGCAAGTACATTTGCTTTGGTTTGTTATAGTAAGCTTATCCGTAAATAACAAAAATATGCTTTTAGATGTGACAATTTTCTATTACATAAAATAAGATTTTAAAAAAGAGAGAAGAAGAAGAAGAGAAAAAAAAGAAAGAGGAAAAAAAGAAAAAGAAAGAAAAAACGCTGATCTCCGGTGATAAAAAAACCCCAAGGGAAAGAACTACAGGGAGTCCAATACATGGGGACAAACTGACACAAACCTGTTCAACCAGTGGACACTGTACTAGGCCTCCTGGACATCTGTAACCTTCCCATGACCTTCAGAGCCAGGTGCCCAGGACATCCTGATCAGGGCGTTGCCCCCTGGACGCTGATGAGGTCTAGGGGACCCCTGGACCCCAGCCTCGGTCTGGAACCTTCTGTCCATAACTCAATCCGCCTCTCTGTCAGACCCTGGGCAGTTTTCTTCACGGCTGTTCAGAGCAAGCCACTGAGTTTTGAGAGGCAGGGGAGTTTACAGCTCGCCCGCAGCCGCAGAGGCCAAGCCGTGAATGCAGGTCAGGGAAAGGGGTGTTCTCTGCAGGCCGCTCCCCACTAGCCAACTAACCGCGCTGTACTCGGTGAACTGAATGCCATCTGTGCATTGCCGGTCTGGCAGCAATGTGTTCGGCATTGTTGAGCGGCCATTACAAATGGGGCTGTCGGTTTGATAATTTGTGGTTGTCACGAAAAATGTACTATATCTGCGCTCTTGAGATGACTGAATTGGCGAATTCCCAACAATTGTTTTAATACCAAACTCGACAACGTTTATTTTCCTGTAGATAACGTAAATACGGCATGAAAGCTTGTACGCAAGTGGTCAGGCAATATCAGAATAATGACAACACACACAAAATTACGCAAAAATAACGTCATCACTTTCTGGGTACTAATTTTCCCTAGTTAACTGATACACAAGTTTGATACATGCCTCTGCTCGGACTACAGCAACAAAACTGTTGGGTCAGAAATGTGTAAGCCTTGTTTGTTCGCCCTTTCACTACGTGTCTCGCAAGGGACGGAAAAATAAAGCTGAGGATGTTGACCGCCAGCTTTTGATCGCAATTGGCTGCACACACACAAAAAAAAAAAAAAAAGCGCAGAGGTCTTGATTAAGGAATCGAGCATTTATAGATCGGCACAATTATATTTGTTCTGAGAATTTTTTTTTTTTACTTTTGTGTCTGAAAGTCGATTTACTTTCATTTCTTTCATATGCCCATCAGGGTACACACGCCAGGTAGTTTCCAGCAGAAAGATTCAAATGAAAGGAACGAGACGATTTGGGGGTAAATCACGTGGCGCAAAGACAGGGTCACGGGTGAGGGAGAAGACCCGAAATGTGACGTCAGGTATGGGGGGGGGGGGGGTGGTGGCTCATGTGTTTATAGATTGTGGAGGATTTCATCAGGAGAAGTCCCTAAAAACAAGTCAAATGATTGGTGGGGAGTGGAGGCGTTCGTCTAATTTATGATCAGTTTAAAATCAGGGATTTTTTTTTTTTTTTTTTGGGGGGTAATCAAATTTACGCCACGCCTCAAAACGCTTACATGAATTACATCATGCTTTAGAGCAGAATCCTAATTGTGGCGTATGGCCAGTGTCTCGTTGCAAGAGACATCAGTGTGCGGACGGCCAACTTCTCTGTCTTTCTCAGCGCCAGAATTTCCCTTCGCAATAGTTAAAACTCTGGTAAGCGTGATCGGTGGAAGCGGAACTCTGCCCATGTGTTGTCAATTGTTCTGCGACAGCCCTGCCCCCATCCCATCCAGGAGTTTCCGCATTTCTACAAACGAAGACTGACCACGATTCATCTGAGAAAGAACGATAACTCTTCAGACCATGCAATTTGATATTTAAGGGTAGTTACAACTTTCAGTTTGTATTTTTCTCGTCGAGATAAACGAGGTTCAAATCTCGGTCGATCAATTTGCAGTCTGCACAGCAAAGAAACATAACTCATGTTGAATGCAGTTGAAGAAAGCATTATTTTCCTCCCTTTCACTCTTCTTCTTCTTCTTCTTCTTCTTCTCGTAGAGTGTCCACAATCATCAAGCCGATTATTCTGACACTTGCGTGTGTATGACCGGTTTTTTTTAATCCCGCCATTGAGGCAGCCATATTCCAACTTCAGGGAAGGTGCATGCTATGTGTAAAGTGTCATCCATACCAACGGCCAAACTGGCTTTCTCTTCCGAAAGTTGGTGATGGGATTTTACGCGTGTGCTAGATGTCATGCGTGCGTTCACACATGGAACCTCGGTTTCTAGTCTCTTTCGAAGGACTGTGTGGGGAATGGAGTCAGAACCAATGTTAATTCTGAGGGGAAAAATCCCCCTGTACCGAAACGGCCCGGCGGAGATGCGAACCCGCAACCCCAAGATTACGAGTCCGATGCTCTACCAACTGAGCTACTCCGCCCCCCTCGAATAGATGCATGCATACACACAGACATACAAACATAAAATCGCACCTTCAAGCTTCTTTTTCTCCTTATTTAACTTATAATTTGAAATTGCTAACAGCACAAACGAACTCAGACTGCAAGAAACTATAATTATTTTCGCACAATATTTACGTGACCCCTAGGGTGTTGTACTTTATCGACTTCGTTAACTTTTCATGCAGCCAACTGTCTGGTTGTCAGAGACTGTGTGTGTTCTGTTGACATCAGTATTTAGGGTTGTTGTTTTTAGGCTAACGTTAACGATTTAGGTAGGCCTTTATTGATATTGTGTTGTGTGTGTGTGTGTGTGTGTGTGTGTGTGTGTGTGTGTGTGTGTGTGTGTGTGTGTGTGTGTGTGGTGTGTGTGTGTGTGTGTGTGTGTGTGTGTGGTTTCTTTGGGACGATCTCACAGAGTTACCTCGTCGCTACCAAGTGGTAATCCTTGATTTACACTTTTCTGCACGGATCAGTACTTCTTATTGTTAGTAACATTAATTTAGTGAGTTATTTCCATTGTAAAGTCACTGATTTGGAGTGTTATGTCCGTGTTTATATACTAAGACGAATGTCTCCAGGTTATACCACCGATGTGGTGTCTTCCTTTTAGACCTGTATCACTGATTCTACATTCTTTTCATCAGTGATGCTCGTTCTTCCATGTTCGGTTGTATCTTCTACCGTCCTTTTTCTTCTTCTTCTTCTTCTTCTTCTTCTGCTTCTGCTTCTTCTTCTGCCTTTTTGTATTCCTCTTTACATTAAAGAAAACACTGTCTTAACCTTATAAGCGACGGACCTTCTCGTTGGTTTGTTTTCATGGGCCTGTTGTTTAATCATCTCGAAGAACTGCCTTCCTTGTCGCTCTGTTTTCATCAGACCATTATCACAGACTGCCCAGAGGACTGTCTCTGTCGCAAGTTTTTCTTTTCTTTCTTCTGTGCCACCTCAGTGGCAGTGCACCCACGCCGCTCATTCCGACACCCGTCCACAGCCACAGCCCGATCAGTCCCGCCGCAGCCCCGGCATCGGCAATCCACAGGGAGCAGTCAATGTCAAGTCGTCAAGAGGCGACCCACCGGAGGAGACACTGCACTGCTGCGAATCATTTCGGTGGTGTTCAGTGGCACCTGTTCTGATCCGACATACGCAGGACGCCACTTACTAAGCCCCCTCACCTCACCTCAGGCCCATAACTACAGAAGTAGTCGTTGGGGAAACCTGAGGACCGTAGACGCAACCTTCCCTCTCCATCTGTCTCTGTCAGCAGCCGTCGGCAGCAGCTCACGTGTATGGAGTCCGGTCCATTCTTTGATGTTCTCATGTCAGTTCTTCCGCTGTCTTCCTCTTCTTCTCCCGCTCTCGATGGTGCCTTGCATGATTGTTTTGGACAGACTGGTGTGTCGAGTGTTGTGCCCAAACCATATCAGCTTGCGTCTCTTCACAGTTGAAAGGAGAGGTTCCTGAGGTCCAGCAAGGTTCTCAATTCTGCTCCGTACATATTTATTGGTCCTGTGCTCTATCCAGGAGATTTGAAGGAGCTTCCTCAGGCATTTGCTCTCGAAAGCCTGGGTCTTCCTTCCAGTTTCAGCCGTCAGTGTCCATGCCTAGCAACCATACAGTACAATGGAGACCACCAGGGCTTTGTAGAGTTTGAATTTTGTGGAGAATCGGATGTTACTTTTCCACACTCTGTTCAGTCTGGTCATGGCTGCGGTGGCTGTGCCAATACGAATAAGCCTCCTACTAACGACAATAATTGCTTAGTCACGGAGCCGGCGTGATTGAGCTCTCCCTCCGGAGGGCGCCACCACGTCCGTCCAACAACAGTCCCCATGGACTCGCCGATACCGGTGACCCCGACGGAACCAAACCAAGGCCACAGACGTGGAGGGGACATTGAAACTGGGGTCACCATGAGAGCAGGGCATGAAGGGCCACAGAATTAGAGACATTTTTTTTTTTTAAATGCTGATCGATGAGAATGAGGATGATGAAGATGATGCTACGGATTTCCATTCCGGTCTGAGACAGCATGACAGGGCTGTACTCTTCGCTTCCTTTCATAATTATATCCCGGCGTCAATCAGGCCCGACAGATACAGACACCTGCAGTGTTGGTCAGGAAATTTGAGCAACACTCTCAGAAACGCATCCGTTAAGTGGATGAAACTCGACTGTGTGGTCCCAATCTTCCCTACTGAGCCCGTAGCAAACTCAACTCTGGCTAGGAGCCGGTCGAGGCAGAACAATCCCACATGACTGATAAAAATCGAACCTACGGCCTCCCAGCCGGGAGTCCGCGACGCTAACCACTTCGCCACGGCGGTCGGTCTGTGGCAACTGTATTTCAACAGCCTGTCGTTACAAACTTTCAGGCTGACTCTCCTTGTCGCTTGGTTTTCATTCAATGGTTATAGAACACTGTTCAGAGGACTGCCTTTTCCGCTCCTTTATTTCGGTACAGGGGGATTTTTCCCTCGGAGTTAACATTGGTTCTGACTCCATTTCCCATACAGTCCTTCGAATGAGACTATAAACCGAGGTTCCGTGTGTGAACGCACGCATAACATCTTGCACACACGTAAAATCCCATCACCAACTTTCGGAAGAGAAGGCCAGTTTGGCCGTTGGTATGGATGACACGTTACCATAGCATGCACCCTGCGTGAGAAATGGAAAGAATGAAGGAAGTAAGGAAAATGAGTGATCGATATTGAACGATACTGACTGGATGACACGGGAAACGACTGAATGAAGCGCCAGCTGGCAGCTCTTCAGTCGGCACTACCCAGGTAGGCAGCCTGTTGTGTAAAGGAGTGTTGATTGTAAAGCGCTTAGAGCTTAGCCTCTAGCCGAGAATAGGCGCTATATAAGTATTCATCATTGTTATTATTTATTGTCATTAGGCTTTCATTACACACTTTCTTAGAGAACTTTCTTTCTCAGTGCTTTAACGTTGTTCGTTCATCATCCGAAAGCGTCTCTATCTTCCGCCATTTTTTTTTCTCCAGCCAATGAATTCTCCATTTTAAAAGCCACTCTCAACCTCGTTCCCATGTTTTCAGGCACCTGTTTGGTCATTTGCTTGTCTAACGACAATGTCATACTCTCTTTTCAGCTCTCACTCAATTTACTTTCCAGAGAGAGCGTCGGCATAACGGGTTCCATACACACGCACACACAATATCACATAATGTTTATAGACGTTAAATTGAAGACCTAACGCACACACACACACACACACACACACACACACACACAAAACACACACACACACACACACACACACACACACACACACACACACACACACAGAGAGGAGAGAGAGAGAAAAAGAGAGAGAGAGAGAGAGAGAGAGAGAGAGAGAGAGAGAGAGAGAGGGGGAGGGAGGGAGAGAGAGAGAGGGGGGGAGGGAGGGAGGAGAGAGAGAGAGGGGGGAGGAAAGAGAGAGAGAGAGAGAGAGAGAGAGAGAGAGAGAAAGAAAGAGAGAGAGACGCTTAAAACTGCATGTATAGAGTGTTCTCTATCTATTCCTTTACTTCTATTATGTATTTGACTTGTTATCAAGACGAATCTCTTTTTGATTTTTCTATTACTTTATGTCGAAATGCTTTGATTTTTTTTTTTACATTTATTGAGCTATTCAGTTTGCCTGTTTCGTTCCAGATTTTTCCTTTCTCTTTCCTGGCGTTGCAAATATGATCTTGTTTCCCCTTGACAAAAAGACTGAATAGGTCAATGTCAATTAAAAAAAAGGATATGTCTGAAGGGTGTCAGAGAGAGGAGAGAGAGAGAGGAGAGAGAGAGAGAGAGAGAGAGAGAGAGGAGAGAGAGAGAGAGAGAGAGAGAGAGAGAGTTAATTCTTCAAAGGATTTTTCTCCCTCATCACCTCATTTTCTGTCACCGGCAAAGTGACCCTCCCAAACCACTGTCTCCCTCTCTTTCACACTCAGCATTCTGTCACTTCAGCTACCAAATCACCCCCCCCCACCACCCACCACCACCATCACCACCTCCCTCTGCTTCATTTTCACCATCCAGCTGGGTTACCTATCTCCCTCACCGTCTTATTGTTGCTACTATTTTGTTAACTTTCCATGTCAACTAACGCTTTATTTCCACATCCAGAACCACCTTCCAAAACGACTCTCTATCTCCCTTAACCTTCCACAACGACTATCTATCTCCCTTAACCTTCCAAAACGACTCTCTATCTCCTTAACTTCCAAAACGACTATCTATCTCCCTTAACCTTCCAAAACGACTATCTCTCTCCCTTAACCTTCCAAAACGACTATCTATCTCCCTTAACCTTCCAAAACGACTATCTCCCTTAACCTTCCAAAATGACTACCTCTCTTAACATTCCAAAACCACTCTCTCCCTTAACCTTCCAAAATGTCTCTCTCCCTTAACCTTCCAAAACGACTCTCTCCTTAACCTTCCAAAACGACTCTCTCCCTTAACCTTCCAAAATGACTCTCTCCGTTAACCTTCCAAAACGACTCTCTCCCTTAACCTTCCAAAATGACTATCTCCCTTAACCTTCCAAAACGACTACCTCTCTTAACCTTCCAAAACGACTCTCTCCCTTAACCTTCCAAAATGACTCTCTCCCTTAACCTTCCAAAACGACTCTCTCCCATAAACTTCCAAAACGACTCTCTCCCTTAACCTTCCAAAATGACTATCTCCTTAACCTTCCAAAACAACACTCTCCCTTAACCTTCCAAAACGACTACCTCTCTTAACCTTCCAAAACGACTCTCTCCCTTAACCTTCCAAAACGACTATCTCCCATTAACCTTCCAAAACGACTCTCTCCCTTAACCTTCCAAAACGACTTTCTCCCTTAACCTTCCAAAACGACTATCTCCCTTAACCTTCCAAAACGACTACCTCTCTTAACCTTCCAAAACGACTCTCTCCCTTAACCTTCCAAAACGTATCTCTCCCTTAACCTTCCAAAACCACTAACTCCCTTACCCTTCCAAAACGACTCTCTCCCTTAACCTTCCAAAACGACTCTCTCCCTTAACCTTCCAAAACGACTATCTCCCTTAACCTTCCAAAACGACTATCTCCCGTAACCTTCCAAAACGACTACCTCCCTTAACCTTCCAAAACGTCTCTCTCCCTTAACCTTCCAAAACGACTCTCTCCCTTAACCTTCCAAAACGACTACCTCCCTTAACCTTCCAAAACGACTATCTTCCTTAACCTTCCAAAACGACTCTCTCCCTTAACCTTTCAAAACGACTCTCTCCCTTAACCTTCCAAAACCACTAACTCCCTTACCCTTCCAAAACGACTTCCTCCCTTAACCTTCCAAAATGTCTCTCTCCCTTAACCTTCCAAAACCACTAACTCCCTTACCCTTCCAAAATGACTCTCTCCCTTAACCTTCCAAAACGTCTCTCTACCTTAACCTTCCAAAACCACTAATTCCCTTACCCTTCCAAAATGACTCTCTCCCTTAACCTTCCAAAACGACTCTCTCCCTTAACCTTCCAAAACGTATCTCTCCCTTAACCTTCCAAACCGACTACCTCTCTTAACCTTCGAAAACGTCTCTCTCCCTTAACCTTCCAAAACGACTACCTCTCTTAACCTTCCAAAACGTCTCTCTCCCTTAACCTTCCAAAACGACTACCTCTCTTAACCT
Organism: Conus ventricosus; assembly: GCA_018398815.1. Taxonomy (NCBI): domain Eukaryota; kingdom Metazoa; phylum Mollusca; class Gastropoda; order Neogastropoda; family Conidae; genus Conus; species Conus ventricosus. Next base: position 14,588,885 of record CM031629.1, on the reverse strand, counting down.
TCGAAAACGTCTCTCTCCCTTAACCTTCCAAAACGACTACCTCTCTTAACCTTCCAAAACGTCTCTCTCCCTTAACCTTCCAAAACCACTAACTCCCTCACCCTTCCAAAACGAACTATCTCCCTAACCTTCCAAAACGACTACCTCTCTTAACCTTCCAAAACGTCTCTCTCCCTTAACTTTCCAAAACGACTACCTCTCTTAACCTTCCAAAACGACTCTCTCCCTTAACCTTCCAAAACGTCTCTCTCCCTTACCCTTCCAAAACGAACTATCTCCCTTAGTGTTCCAAAACAACTATCTCCCGCTCAGTTTCCTTTTTTTTTTTTTTACATCTGTTGAGTTCTCGTTTCCAGGCAATTATCTCCCCCTTCTTGCATTATTTTCAGCGACGTGAGACGGGAGACAAGATGGCGGCTGAGGGGTCGGAGAGGTCACGGGCGCTGACTATGTCTCTATTCCTTTGCCTTCTTTTGCCCTCTAATGGTGAAAACTTTCATTATCTTCTTTTTTTTTTTTTGTCAATGTTTCGTCAAAACATCTGTGGAAAAAAAAGTCTGAATCGTTTGAAATATTGATTCCTATCGTCATCTACGTCATTGTATTTAAAAGTCATAAGGCTTTTTTGATACAGTATTTGATTGTTTGAGATATAATATATATATATATATATATATATATATATAAAATATATATATATATATATATATATATATATATATATATCGCTGGCTACTTTGGGGGTGCTGTTGGATTCTTTTTTCAACCCTTGGTGAAGAGAACACCGCAGAATTATGGACTGTGGTGTGTCTCTATTTGACACCAGGATTGCAGACACAATCAGCTGTGTCTCCCTGATGAGTCCGATCCAGCGGACGAAAGGCCTAGGAGCAGGCAATACGAATAGATCTGCCTTTGAAAGGGTTTACAATGGTTCCCTCAGGCAGCTAGTGAAGGGTTTCTCATTATTTATAATATATTCTCCCCATTTTCTTCATCTTCATTTTTTTTTTCTACAAAAGTTCAAATCTTTGCCAAGTCATTGCTATAATGACTGAAGAATTGTCAGCCTGCGCTTGTTTTTCCCCCACTGCTTAATTGTTCAGCATTATATTGTTTGGTCAATCGGTGGGAGATTGCATCTCTTAGGAGATCCAAGTAAAGGTTGTTCTGCACAATTCTTAGCCTCTGACAATGCGTGAGTTATTGATCAGCAGAGCTGACCACTCAGACTGTTCTGTGTCTTTTGATCTCCCTTGCATCCTTGAATGGATCCTCAAGTATAGGCTCAAAGATTGTCCACTACATTTTATACTGTTTGCATAATGCTTTTAGTTTTTCAGCAACTTTTTTCCTCTCCACATTTTCGTTTTATTCCATTTACTACCCTTCACTGGCTGCTTTGGGGTGCTGTTGGATTCTTTTTTCAACCCTTGGTGAAGAGAACACCGCAGAATTATGGACTGTGGTGTGTCTCTATTTGACACCAGGAGTGCAAACACAATCAGGTTTTCTTAGTGTGGAGAATGATTT
>CM031629.1:14573205-14583852 GCA_018398815.1 Conus ventricosus | reverse complement strand
ACTGAAAGAACCGGATGTGAGGACAAGATGGTGCTGGATTCCGGTCTGTGTGAGGGGGGACACAAGTGTTGCCAGATGAGAAGAAGTGGAGGAGGTGAAGAGGTATAAGCCTCGATTGGTATATTTTAGTGCTAGATCTCTGGGTCTGACGCACAATGTTTCTATGTGTATTGGTTCGGTTTTTAATGTCCTGTGTGCCTGTGCTCTCTGTCTCTCTCTGTCACTGTCTCTGACTCTCTCTGTGTCTGTCTCTCTCTGTCTCTCTCTCTGTCTCTCTCTCTGTCTCTCTCTCTGTCTCTGTCTCTGTCTCTGTCTCTCTCTCTCTCTGTCTCTCTCTCTCTCTCTCTCTCTCTCTCTCTCTCTCTCTCTCTCTCTCTCTCTCCAGGTCTTTCTTAAAGAAAGCGTCTCTCTCTCTCTCTCCCTCTCCCTCCCTCTCCCTCCCCCTGTCTCTCTCTCTCCCTCCCTCTCTCTCTCTCTCTCACACACACACACACTCGCACACACACACACGCGCACACACACATACACACACACACACACACACGCACGCACGCACGCACGCACACATACACGCACGCACGCACGCACACACACACACACACACACACACAGATAATGATGATGATGATGATGATGATGTTCTGTTACATCATCATCATCATCATCATCATAATCGTCATGTTGTTGTTGTTAATGTTTTTGCTGTTGTTTTGTTTTGTTTTGTTTTGTTAAGTATAACGTCATTCTTGTTATTGACGATCTCACTGTTGCGGCTGCTGTTGCTGTTGTCTTTGTTGTTGCCGTGTTTTGCCGTTGTTACTGTTGTTGTTACTGTTGTTGTTACTGTTGTTGTTACTGTTGTTGTTACTGTTGTTGTTGTTGTTGTTGTTGCTGTTGTTTCTCTCATTCTTATTGTCGTCGTTCTCGTTGCAGCAGCTAGCTACTGTTCCTGTTGTCTTTGTTGCCGTTGTTTTGCCGTTGTTACTGTTGCTGTTGTTGTCATTGTTACTGTTGTTGTTGTTGCTGTTGTTGTTGTTGTTGTTGTTTACTATAAAGTCATTTTTATTGTCGTGGTTCTCGATGCAGCAGCTACTCTTCCTGTTGTCAGCGTTGCCAATGTTTTGCCGTTGTTACTGTTGTCGTCGTCATTGTTGTTGTGATTGTTGTATTGTTGTTGTATGCTGTGCAGGATGCGGAGGAAGATGACCAATAAAGAGGCTGAACGATACAACGGAGATCAACATCCCGCCCGTCTTCTTCTTTTTCCTCTCCAGCTCCCATATTCTCCTTAACGTTAATAAAGTTAGTGTCATCAATGAACCCTTATTATAGCCTCCTCATAGCTCTTTGTTTTCTTCATCTTTTGCTTCCTCCTCCTCCTTCTTGTTCTTGTTCTTCTTCTTCTTGTTCTTCTTCTTCTTCTTCTTCTCCTTCTCTTTCTCTTCCTTCTTTTTCACAGTCTTCTACCTTTTTCTCCTTCTTCCTCTTCTATTCCTTCTTCTCCTTTTTTGCCTTTCTTCCTCTTCCCATCCTCCCTTTGTCCTGTTCCTCCTCCTCCTCTTCCTCCTCCACTTCTTCTTCATCATCATCATCATCATCATCATCATCATCATCTTCATCATCCTCATCATCATCATCATCATCATCATCATCTTCTTCTTCTTCTTCTTCTTCGTTTCACCTATTTTTTCTTTTTCTCTCCTTCCTTTCTTTCCTTCTATCGTGATTTTTCCTTCTTATTTTCTTTTCTTTCTTTCTTTTTTTTTCTCTTCTTCTCTTCACTTGTAATACTTCTAAAAAAACATTTCGTGGCCTTCTCCCCATACACCCTAACTTAACAAATACTTGATGGAAATATATGCTAAATCTCTCTCCCTCCTTCGCCCTCTCTCTCTCTCTCTCTCTCTCCTCTCTCTCTCTCTCTCTCTTCCAGTCCTTTCTATCTATTTATCTATCTATCTATGCATCATCTGTCGGGTCTATCTATCTTTCTATCAATCTATTCTATCGGGTTATCTATCCATCATCTGTCTGTCTATCTATCTGTTACGGATGGTATGGGGGGTGTCAATCTATCTATCTGTCTTTCTTTTCCTCATCTGTCGTCTATCTATCTGTTACGGATGGTATGGGTGTGTCTGCGGGTGTTGACTAAACTCACTCGGAAATTATGGATGCATGCACGACTTTTCAAATTTTCTCTTTACACACGCCCACCACCCGAACATTGACACCAGGCAACAGAACAACACTTTTTGTTTTTTTGCTGCCCGAGCCATCAAACAAACATTAAAAATTAAATGCAACGACATCAAAAAGAACGGCACGCCAACCATGAGGCGTACACAACAAAATATGTCTATATTTTAGGGCTATCAACTAGCGCTGCTGGGTCCAACCCACGACGACGACGACGACAGCGATGAAGACGTTGCGATGACGGAAAAGTCAAGTCTGACACAGGACTCAAAAACTTCAGAGCTGTGGCTCAAAAAAAAAAAAAAAAAAAAAAAAAAAAAAAACCAACTAAACACACTCGGCGTCTCTGCCGGCGACGAGGTGACGTCTCCCACAGGAGCTGTGGCTCACACACAAACACAACACGGCGACGGTCGGCCAACAAGTCGGGGGTTCAACTCGGGAGCGGCGCTTTTGGGTTTGGCAGCAGCGGCGTCCCCAAACCCCAACTGGCTCAGCGGGTAGTCGGTCCCCCCCCCGAAAATTTGGCAGGAGGGGGGTTTTTTTCGGCACTCGGGCCAAACCTCTCCCCCGCCGAAAAAAAGGCGGAGAAAAAAAGGGGGTTTATCCAGCTAGGGCCCCTCACCCAGAAAAAACAGCACCCAAAACCCCCCCCCTCAGGCCCGGGGAACGCTTTTCCGGGGGGAAACTGAAAAAACTAGTTACCTTGTTTTTCAGGGCCCTTGGCCCTTCTTTACAATCCCCACGTTTACATTAAATTCTTTTCCACTTTCCGTATTTAAACTAAAGTTAGAAAAAACAAAAGCATTTTCTTTTTTTTCAACTTTAAAGCCCCATATTTTTTTTTTTTTTCCGGAATCATAGCACTACAACTTTCCCCTTTTCCGGAAATTTCAAAACACACAACATTCCCTTTGGGAATCAAAAACACACACTTTCCCCTTTTTTTTTTTCCCAAATCTTAGCATTTAAAACATTCCCTTTTCCCGGGGAATCAAAACATTACACAAGAAAGGGGATTTTCATAAAAACCCCTTTTATAATCCATTTGCCAAAATTGGGGAAAAAAGATTTCCACCGGCCCCTTCAAAAAAACCATAAATTTACCTTTTCATGAACACAATTAATGGTTTAAAATTTTCAAAACGATTTAAAAAAGGTCTTTTGGGCCCAATTCAAAAAAGGGTTTATTTTTTTTCTTTTTAACCCCAACAATTTTCTTTTCAAAAAAATTTTCACTACTTAATTTCCATGTAAGGAAAAAGTTTCCCCCACAAAAACTCTTGTTTACCAACAAAAAATTTTGTTGTAAAGATGAGTTAAATACTAATTTTCCACACAAAAATAAAAAATAAAAAAGGTCTTTTGGTCGCTCACGTTCGGGGGCTTTATCCCTAAGAAAAAATAAAATTTTTTCCATCTTTCCCCCCCCCGCAAACCATTTTGAGAAAAAAAACCAACCCTTTTTTTTTTTTCAGAGGAAGTTCATAAAATTTTTAAAAAGGGAGGAAAAAACAAAATTTTTTTTTTTTCTAAAGACCTTTCCTTTTAACCCCACTCACTTATCTATGTTTTCCCCGCCCAGCATTTCTTTTTGGGTTCCCCCAATAAAGTCATAGGAAAACAAAACACAAAAAAATTTTTTTTTAAAAAACAAAACCATCAAAAAGGTGGGCGAAGAAGTTTCGGGGGCCGCTCTTAAACGGGGGGAAAACCTTTTTTCGGGTTTTGAAAATTAAAAACCCATGGGGTGATAAATACCTTACGGGCTACAGAAAACAGCTGAGTCCCTTTTTTCGGCCCTTCTGTGTTGCTGCTTTCCCGGAAAACCTGAAAGAATTTGCCAAACCGGGTTTCAACTCCCCCCGGCTTTTAACAGTGGGGGGCCCGGGTGGAGTAGCAGTCAGTTTAAATTGGTTAAAACCGGCCGGTTTTCCGGGAAAACTCCCTTCCGGTAAGCACGGTTGTATAAAAATTTTGAAAATTGGGAAAAGGGGGGGAAACGTTCCGTCACACTGTTTTGTTCAATCTTTTCTTTCTATCTGTCTGTCTGTCTGTCTGTCTGTCGTCTCCCCCTCCCCCCTCTCCCCTCCTCCCCCTCCCCCTTTTTCCCTCCCCCTTCCCCCCTCTCTCTTTTTCTTTTTAACACACCCCCAAAAAACACACACACACAAACACACCCCAAAACCCCTCCCCAACACACACACCCCCCCCCCCTTAGAGGGACCCACACACGCACACAAAACCACACAAACAACCCCGACACACACCAGGGACAAAAAACAGGGAAACAACCCCTCTTCTTCTTTTTTTTTTCCCCTCCCTCCCCCTCTCTCTCCCCCCTTCCTCCTCTCTAAACCACCCCCACACAAAACCCCAAAAACCACCACAAAAAAACAACACACCCCAACCCCACACACACAACCCCAAAACACCCCCCCCACACACACACAAAACCCCCACCCCCACCCCCCCCGCCCCCCCCCCACCCCCCCCACCCCTCCCCCCCTCTCCCCCCTCCCCCCCCCCATTCCCCCCCTCCCCCCTTTTTTCTCCCCTCCCCTCTCCCCTCTCCCCCTCCCCTCTCTCTCTCTCTCTCCCCCCTATCTGTCCTTTCTTTAAAAACCAGGGCCCAAAAATATTTTTCCACATAATATTTCGGGGCCCATCAATATAAAAGGAAACAAAATAAAGTAAAACTTTTTCTAAAATTAAAAAATTTGGATTGAAATTAAAATTTAATAGGTTTGTGTGTGGTACGTAAAAAACCCGTGTTGTGTCTTCTTTTCCTGTCTGTCTGTCTGTCTGCGTCTGTAAAATCGGGTCTCTGTCGGTCATTTCTATCTGGCGGTCGGTTCTTCTTTGTTTCTACCTACCAATTTGTTTTAAAAACTGTAATGTCTGTATGTAAATAGTAGGGTTTTGGGTATATATGTAGGGAACTAGTATTATCATGAAGGCATGTTTGCATGTATGTGGAAATTGTAGGGAAATTAATTATGTATGTATAAAAGCACACACACACACACACAAACACACAACACACACCCACACACACCACACACACAAAACCACACAACCCACACACACACACACACCCCTTATACAGCATTTAAAGTTGAAAAAAAATAAAACAATTAGCTTTGAAATCACTAAATATTAAAGGACAAACTACCAAATTTTCCCAAAATATTATTTTTCCCCCTATTTTTCCCAAACCGCCCAAACAAAAGTGAAAAAATTTTGTGCAGCTAATTTTGCAGGGGGAATGAGAATTTTTCCCCAAAGGAAAGGCCCTATTCCATCAGATTTTGGGCTGGGTTGCTTTGCACCTTGGGCAGCCGGGGTACAAAAAAAAATTTCAAGTTGTTAACAATAATATCTGTTTTTTTACCAAAAGGGGACCCAATAAAAATTTAATACGGCCTGGTTCCCGATTAAACCCAGTCTAATTCAAAAATATCTTACACTGGGGTTTTTTAAAAAATGCCCTTAAACCTTTCGGGGAAAGGGGGGGTTTTAAAAATTAACGAAAAATTCGCTTTATAAGAAATTTTTGTTTTTTCATCCTTTTTTTTTAAAAAAATGGTTGTATTACCCCGCACCCCAGAAAATTTCCAAAAAAAAACCCCAAGCGCCATTGACTTGTTTTTAAAAGGGTCCTGTTTTAAAGGCAGGTTTTTGCGACTGGAAAAACCCCTTGATGACTAAATGAAATAGTGCCCTTTTTTCCAATTATTATTAATTTAAAAAACCCTGCAGTGTAAAAAAAATTGTTGCAACACATGAAAAAGTTCCAAAAAAATTTTAAAAAATTTGAAAATTTGGGAAAATTTTTCTGTCTTTTAAGTTTAATTAAACATTGATATAGATACCTTTAAAATAACAAAAAATTTTGAAAAACTAATCTTTTTGTTTTTCAAAAGCCCAAAATTCACTGGCTTTTGAACCCACCCCAACCAAAAATTTTCCTGTTAAAATCTAAAAAAACATCGGGTAAAATCTGGTGGAACGAAAATTTGGGTCAACTTTGAAAAAGATGAGAAATTTGGCGAAATCGAAAGAATAAAAAACGTGAAAAAAAATCAAAAAAAAAAAAGTCATAAAAAAATTTGGAGAAAAAAAAGAGAAAAGAATCTACAAAACAGAAAAAATTTGGTGGGGGAAAAAAAAACGACAAAAATTGGAAATCCTTTTGGGGAAAAAAATGTACCCAAATTCTAAAGATATTAAAAAAGGTTTTGGCCAAAATTAAAAAGGGCAATGAAAGTGGATTTTAATTCCCAAATTGTCCTGTTCGTTTTCCCAAATTTGAATTTCCATCAAATTTTTTGAAAAAGCTAAGGCATTTCCGACTGTTTCCCAAAAAAATGCACCAAAAAAAATTTTATCAATTTAAAATAAAAATTATCGAAAAAAGGGAAAGAAAAAAAAAAGACTTTTAAAAAAAACCCAAAAATCCAAATTAAAGACCCTTCCCCTAAATATTTTCCCAATAAAAAACCCAAAAATTTTAAAAGAATTTTTAAAAGGTAATTTAAACAGTAAAAACCGGGGGGGTGGTTTAGATGGCAATCTTTTGAAACCCTTTAAAATCATCTTCCAAAAAATGTTAAAATTTTCCCCCTCTTTTTTTCAAAAATTTTGGGGGGAAATGGAAAATCCCTTTATAAATTGGAAACAATCTTTTGTTTTTTCCAATTCATAAGGGGGGAAACCTTTTGAAAGTTTATAAGTAGTTATCCCCCCCCATTGTTTTTAACGTAAAAAACACATGAAAATTTAAGGGAAAAAAAATTATATTAAAAAAGATTAGTTCACCTTTTGAAATTTAAACAAAAACATCATTTCCTATTAAAATTTAAAAGTTTGGATTTCAAACAGGTGATCCACAATTAAAAACACTTGGTTAAAAAATTTTCTCCCCCCAAAGGGAAAAACTTAAATTTTCCCACCGTCGCAAAAAAACATATTTGCCATTTTTTTTTGCCCTTTTCGAAAAGGCCTACGAAAATTTTGGGCCTAAGCGTTTTGCTGTTAAAAATTAAAGAATTTGGAAATTAATGGTAAATTTTTAATTATTTCGGGAATTTTCCTTTCATTTGGCCGGGTCTTTTTCAAACCCGATGGGAAATACTTTTTTAAATTCCCCCCTTTTAAGGGGCCTTTTTAAAGTTTTGGGTCCTTACCCCCAATGTTCTGAAAATTTTTCACCAATTTTTATTAAACCCATTTGATTTATGACTCCCAAAAGGTTTTCCTAAAAAGGGATACGAATTAGCTCATTTTTTGCTACGACAATGTTTAGGGTAAAAGTAAACCCATGAAACGCCTACTTTCTACGATCCAAAATTAAAAATAAAAAAAAAAAATCCCCGCAGGGAAGCTCAAAAAAAAATAAAAAAAATTTTTTACATAAAAATTTGGGTTTTCCCTTTCAAAGAAAAAACTCACATGATGTCTTCAACTCTGGTTATGATCCAAAAAGGCAAACCAAAATTTACTTTTGGAGGGGTATAATTTTAAAACTATTTTTAAAAACGTTAAATTTCAGGGTCATTTTAAGTAGCAAACTTACGTGGAATGCCACATTGATTACTTTCAAAAAACAAAGAAAGGAAAAGTTTTTTTAAATTTCCCTTTTAAAAATTTATAAATAAAAAAAATCCGGGGGCTCAAGTTTTCTAAAAAAAAAAAAAACCGTTTAAACCCCAATAAAATTTAGTTCGTTAAAGGGCTTTTTGCTAGAAGTATTTTCTTAATGCCCTCAATCTTTTTAAAATTAAACTTCAAATTTGTTAAATTGCACCCCCTTATAAAATTCCCCCTTGGGAGTCCCCCCAAAACCCCAAAAATTTAGAGCATACAAAGGGTAGGTGTTTTTTTAAAACCAATCCAACCCAAGGATTTCCCAAAAAACCCTTTCTGCTTAAAAAGGGTTTTTTTTTTAAAAAGTTTCCCCCAAAAAAAAATTTTTTGTTTAAAGGGGGTTTTTAAATTTTTTTCAAAAAGGATTTTTGGAAAGGGTTTGCTAAAAAATTTACTCCCAACATTATTATTTGTTTTTAAATTCCCGGGGAAATCTTCCCAGGAAAAATAATTTGGGATAAAAATAACATTGAAAAAAAACCCAACTTTTCCCCTTCCCCCAATCCCAAAAATGGGAACAATCGACGAAAATTTCTTTGATTAGAATACCCCAGTTTTTTACCCAAAAAATGACTCACCTAATTTTTTAAAAAAACTCAGGGGAGGCCCCCTTTAAAAAATAAAAAATATTAAAATTAAAAAATTTTAAATAATACGGATGGTTAAAGGGGTTTGTTTATTCAATTCGGGGAGCAGTTTTGGGTAACCCCCTAGTTTACAAATTTTCCAAAAGTTTATTTTTTTCCCCGGGAAAAAACCCCCTTATCAAATATACATTTGCAAAAATTTTGCCTATTTGAAGCCCCTTGGATTTCATACTAACTTTTCCTACAAACAACAGTAAAAATTTTAATATGTGCTGATTCAAAAGGGCGGGGGGTTTTCTTTCAATAAAGTTCCTAATTCCCCCGATCCCCAAGAAAAGGGGGGGGGGGGGGGGGGGGGGGGGGGGAAATAATTAAAAATTAAATCATTTTTTTAAATTTCCCTTTCAATCAAAGGAAAATTACTTTTGACTTTTTGTGGGGGGTTCCCTTTCTCCTGGGGCAAAAGGAAAAACAAAAAAGAGAAAGATCGACTAAAAAACCCAACCCACCCCCCAAAATATAATAAATGCTTTTTCCCGTAAATGTTCCCATTATTTTTAAACCGGGAAGGGCTTTTCCCTTTTATTAATGGAAAAAAATCTCCCCAAAAAATGCTAAAATCTTATTTTTTAATACAGACGTACTTTCTAGTCGTAATTTTTTTTAATAAAACATGGAAAGAGACCCCAAACCCCAGACCCCAAAAGCGTTTTTTTTGCCCATCTAGAGGGATTGAGAGTTTTAAATTCATAGATTTGTTTTTAAAAAACCTAAAACCAAAAACAAAAATTCTGTAACAATTCGTTGTATGTGGGGAAAGAAAAAAACCCTTAAAATTTGTAAATCATATATTGACACTTTGTTCAAAAACAAAAGAATTTTTAAAAAATTTGGGTTTTGGGACGGTTTCACTGATGGATGGGACTCCTTTGTTTTTTTTATTTTAGCTTATTTTAAAAATTTTATTCTGTTCTTCAACCCGTATGTAAAGGTTTTTTTTGCATTTCACTGAGTTTTTAAAATTTGTAAAATTTTTAAAGGGTTATTGTTTTTGAAAATTCCCCTTTGTCCATTGTTACTAGTTTAATCTATTCTTTTAAAATTTAATTGGGGAAAAAGGTGGGGTACAGGGACAATACGTAGGAAAAAGGGATCCATTTTTATTCCTTTTTTTGGGTAAACCTTGTTACGGGCAAAACCACTTTTCCCTCATTCCCCTCACAAATCCCTTTTTCAATTTTTGTTAACCATATTACGAAAACATCCACCTTAAATTTCCCCATTCACTCTAAAAACCTCGCAAATTAAAAATTTTTTTTAAAAATCTTATTATAGACACCCCCCCGCTTACTTTTCTTTCCCCCAAAAACCACTATTGCCCAAAATAAATTTCAGTGGAAGGACACAAAATTGAAAAACCACAAAAAACCCCACACACACATTACATACATGAATGAAAAGCAAATTTGGGTAGGGCGCCCGTCCCAGCTCTTTGGCTTCAACTGGGCTACTATCTATCTTTCTATCTACTATTTATCTATCTACCCTATCAAACAAATTATCTTTCTACCCTATCTATCTTTCTTCAAAATCTATCTTTTCTGTCTGTTTTGTCGGTCGTCTGCCTATCTACCCTTTCTATCTGTTGTTGCGTTTTCGGGGTTTATCCGTCCCCCATCCCCTTTTTTCCCTTTTGTTCTTCTTTCACAGCAAACCTCAAACCGATGGGATATGGTTTCCCAAAAAAAGGTTTTCACTACTAAAAACCCCCTTAACGGCATTTTTCCCCCTTTGGTCTTTGTAAACCTTTCAAAAATTGGCATTTTTCCCCCCGGGTTCATTGTCAACTTTTTTTAAATGGCATCTTTCCCCCAAAGGGTTCATTGTAAACCCTTCAAAAACTGGCATTTTTCCCCCATGGTTCATTGCCCAACATTCATAACTGGATTTTTCCCCCAAGGTTTTTGTCAAAACCCTTCAAAACCCTGGCATTTTTCCCCATGGTTCATTGTAAAACTTTAAATAAAGGGCTCATTCACCATGGTTCATTGTAAACATTAAATAACTGGCATTTTTTCCCCTGGTTCATTGTAAACCATTCAAAAATGGCTTTTATTCCCCAGGGTTTCATTGCAACTTTTCCAGCCTGGCATTTTTTCCCCATTTTTCATTGTCAACATTCTTTTAAAATGGAAAATAAATTCACCTTTGG
>CM031629.1:14565705-14568205 GCA_018398815.1 Conus ventricosus | reverse complement strand
ACACACACTAAAAAACCCCCCACAACACACAAAACACTACACACCCCCAACACACACAAACACACTACACACCCAAACCCCACACACACACAAAACAACCTAACACACACACACACAAACACACACCACACACACAACACACACCCCACACACACACACACACACACACACACACACACCACACACACACACACACACCCCTTTCCCCCCAACCCCACCTCCCCACACACACACAAAACAACACACAAAACCACACAACACACACCAAACACACACTACACACACCCAAAACACTACACACACACACACACCACACACCCACACACCAAAACAAAACACATTTTTTTTTTTTTATGAAAAAAACCTTCAATAATTTTAATTTGGGTGGAAAAGGCTTTAGCGCTTTTTCTTCCCCACGTGCGGAAAATTTTGGGCATGCGTTTCCTTTTTTTTTAAAATCCTTAAACATGAACTTTCCCCCAATTCAATTCATATTTGCGTGTTGTTCTTTTTGGGGGAAAAAAAAAAAGGGAAAGAAAAAAAATTTTTCGTGACGCCTGTTTTCTCATTTTTATCATTTTTTGGGGGCGGGGAAAAAAGGGGATACAAAGAAACAATTTTAAAAATGTACACCGGGCTTTCTTCCGCCTCCTCAACTTTCACCCTTGTGCACTTCTTCTTCCCCTGTCATCTGACAGCACAGGGTCAAAGGAAGTTGACATAAACGTTGTTGTTTTTTTTCCACGCGGGAGAGGTGTGTGTGTGTTGTGTGTGTGTGTGTGTGGTGTTGTGTGTGTGTGTGTGTGTGTGTGTGCGTGCGTGCGTGCGTGCTGCGTGCGTGCGTGGGGTGCGTGCGTGTGTTTTGTGTGTGTGTGTGTGGTGTGGTGTGTGTGTGTGTGTGTGTGTGTGTTTTAGAGACAGACAGAGGGGAGAGAGAAGAGAGTATGTGGTGTGTGTGCGTGTGTGTGTGTGTGTGTGTGTGAGTGTGTGTGTGTGTGTGTGTGTGTGTGTGTGTGTGTGTGGTGTGTGTGTGTGTGTGGGGGATCGGGGCGGGGTGGGCTCGGGTGGGGTGTGGGGGGTTCTGTTGCCTTTCTTTCGCATGTTCTCTCCTTTTGATGTTTTTTTCCCTATATAACGTAATCCGTGTTTCAAGCCTTCCTTTCCATATCCAACAAGAAGAAGGGCGTTAGAACACACAGGGCCCTCATGCAAGGTCAAGCAGCGCTCTCAAGAACTAAAACAAATGCGAAGCTTATAAACGAATTTCCCCCAGTTTTCCAAACCGCTTATAAATCGGCCAAGTGCATTGTGAAATAAGAAATAAAGGCAAAATAACGGTTTTAACGGTTATATAACCGATATACACTTTTGAAACCGGTATTTCAGTCCTCACTGGCTAAAGCCTGTGTATATATCAAATTTCATCCAAATCGGACAATATGTCAAGAATAACGGTTTCTAACGGTCAAATTTTGAAACACTATGTAGAAGTGCCATTTGTGTGTGACAACCTTTCTATATACCAAATTTGATTAAAATCCACTAATATATAAGAAATAGCGGCAGAATAACAGTTTTTAACGGTTGTTTAATCCATTTTCAGCATTACATCACTTACATATGGACAGAGGCTCCGATTTGTCACAAGATCATCCAAACCGCTTATAAATTGGCCACGCACTTTCTGAGATATCCCATAAAGACGAAAACCCGTTACAGGCCGTTACAGCCGTTAGTAACGGTTATAGCGGTAATCTAAAACATCAGGCATCATCCGTGGCCCATAATGAACATACCTACAAATTTTCAGAAAGATCGGCCCAGTAGTTTTGTCTGGAGCGAGTGGAACACATTTTGACCACGGACCACACAGACACACAGACATACACAGACACACAGACATACACACAGACAGACAGACAGACAGACACACAGACAGCATTTCTTCGTTCCCATTCTAAAGTACTCCCTTCTATAAGAACTAAGAGTACAACAAAAATGGTGTATTCGCGTGTTCAGGAGTTTAAAAACAAAATTCCAAGTTGGACACCGCTGCAGCTGCACTTTATGATGTTAACTTGCATGAGATGTCGTCATCGAGTAAGAAAATGACAAGGCAATATAGCGCCCGTGATACGTCATATCTGTATGGTTCTGCACGAGTCACAACCGACAATGACCCAGGATCTGCCACTTGATCCGGATCAGCAGTTCGGATCAACCCATTACCCAAATGACATGGGGACGTCGCTTGTGTATATTTCATCTTTCGAGGACATATGATGAAAACAAATACGCTAGTGATTGTGTAATCCAGCTTAGGAGCGTACACACAAACAAATGGACCATCCGAGGCAGGTTAAAACGTTCTGAAAGAAAACGAAAAGCAGTAGAAGATGATACCTATCTTTCCATTGCAAACAGAAATACGTTGTTGTTGTGTTGTTGTTGTTGTTTTTTTTCAAACTAAGGGTCAAACAAATAGACGTAGAAAGCCAAA
>CM031629.1:14552834-14555334 GCA_018398815.1 Conus ventricosus | reverse complement strand
CCGTCACCTATCCCTCCCCACCCTCACCTCAGTCCGTCACCCTCCAGTATAAGGCCCACCTATTCATAAGCTGATGATCCAGGCAGCAGCTTTTTGTTCTACAGTTGATCCGGAAACCCCCTACCACTACTACAGTGTCAGAATCTTCAACTTGATGAAGGCGGACACTTAAAGAAAGAAGAAGAAGACCAATGCATGCAAGCCAGCATGGGGATCTACTAGGGCTAAAGCATCCACAAACTCTCCAAAATCAAACATTCTGATTCGGTTGCTTTTAAAGAGGGGGGATCATTCTAAGTGCATTATCTTTCTATGGTCTCACAGATGCGACGAATTCCATTCATGTGTCTTTATATTGCTCTAGTAGTCCTTTTCATAAGCAGCTCGTCGGTGTCTAAGTCAGAGGCTTTCATCAGTTTCGGTGAATACGTGGTTTGGACGAGAGGTTTGTTTGGCATGGGCGTTTCACTGGCTTCAGTACCCACTTCCATCACCATGTTAAGAGTGACACGAGTCTGTTGTAATTCTCTTCCATGTTATGCCAATAGTTCTTAATTTGCGCTGGATTGAAAACATTCCCTGTTACCATTGTTTCCTCTTGAAGACTGTCCACCTGTTTACAGAATTATCTCCCCTGCTAATTTTGAAATCCATTTTGTGGGAGTTGGCTCAGCTTCCCCTGTTTATAACCTCCCTGACCTCGGACTTTCTGGTCTTTACTGCTAGCTGCGTGTGTGTATCATCTGTATGCCTGCACACACACACACACACACACACACACACACACACACCACACACACACACACACACACACACACACACTTCATTTTTTATGAAAGAACTACAATCATTTAACTTGTGGAAAGGCTTTAGCGCGTTTCTTCCGCGTGCGGTAAATATGCATGCGCTTCCTTTTAATCCTTGACATGAACATGTCACAATTTAAATTCATATATGCAGTGTTGTTCTGTTGGGGAAAAAGAAAAGAAAAATTCGTGAAAGCATGTATCTCACTTTATCATGTTTAGAGGTGGAGAGGAAGAGGGTGAAAAAGTACAATGTACAATACACCTGGCTTTCTTCCGCCTCCTCAACTTTCACCCTTGTGCACTTCTTCTTCGTCTGTCATCTGACAAGCACAGGGTCAAAGGTAAGTTGACATCAACGTTGTTGTTTTTTTTTCCAGCGGAAGTGTGTGTGTGGTGTGTGTGTGTGTGTGTGTGTGCGTGTGTGTGTGTGTGTGTGTGTGTGTGTGTGTGTGTGTGTGTGTGTGTGTGTGTGTGTGCTTTGTTTTGTGTGTGTGTGTGTGTGTGTTAGAGACAGACAGAGGGGAGAGAGAGAGAGAGAGTATGTGTGTGTGTGCGTGTGTGTGTGTGTGTGTGTGTGTGTGTGTGTGTGTGTGTGTGTGTGTGTGTGTGTGTGTGTGTGGTGTGTGTGTGTGTGTGTGTGTGGTGTGTGAGGGATCGGGGCGGGGTGGGGCTCGGGTGGGGTGTGAGGGGGTTCTGTTCCCTTTCTTTCGCATTTCTCTCCTTTGATGTGTATTCCCTATATAACGTTATCCGTGTTTCAACCCTTCCTTTCCATATCCAGACAAGAAGAAGGGCGTTCAGACACACATGGCCCTCATGCAAGGTCAAGCAGCGCTCTCAAGATCTAAAACAAGATGCGAAGCATATAAACGTACTCCCAGTTTTCCAAACCGCTTATAAATCGGCCAAGTGCATTGTGATATAAGAAATAAAGGCAAAAATAACGGTTTAACGGTTATATAACCGATATACACTTTTGAAACCGGTATTTCAGTCCTCACTGGGCTAAAGCCTGTCGTGTATATATCAAATTTCATCCAAATCGGACAATATGTCAAGAAGAACGGTTTCTAACGGTCAAATTTTGAAACACTATGTAGAAGTGCCATTTGTGTGTGACAACCTTTCTATATACCAAATTGGATTAAAATCCACTGATATATAAGAAATAACGGCAGAATAACAGTTTAATCCATTTTCAGCATTACATCACTTACATATGGACAGAGGCTCCGATTTGTCACAAGATCATCCAAACCGCTTATAAATTGGCCACGCACTTTCTGAGATATCCCATAAAGACGAAAACCCGTTACAGGCCGTTACAGCCGTTAGTAAACGGTTATAGCGTAATCTAAAACATCGGGCATCATCCGTGGCCCATAATGAACATACCTACTAATTTTCAGAAAGATCGGCCCAGTAGTTTTGTCTGGAGCGAGTGGAACACATTTTGACCACGGACACACAGACACACAGACAGACACACAGACAGACACACAGACAGCATTTCTTCGTTTCCCATTCTAAAGTACTCCCTGTTCTATAAGAACTGAGAGTACAACAAAAATGGTGGTATTCGCGTGTTCAGGAGTTTAAACAAAATTCCAAGATGGACACCGCTGGGAGCTGCACGTATGATGTTAACTTGCATGAGATGTCGTCATCGAGTAAGAAAATGACAAGGGCAA
>CM031629.1:14530334-14537834 GCA_018398815.1 Conus ventricosus | reverse complement strand
CGTGCGTGCGTGTGTGTGTGTGTGTGTGTGTGTGTGTGTGTGTGTGTGCGCGCGAGCGCGCATACACGGGCACGCCCGCGCGTACACGCGCACGCGCGCGCGCTCGTTCATGTGTAAGTATATGTCTGTATGTGTGTGTGTGTGTGTGTGTGTGTGTGTGTGTGTGTATGTGTGTGTGTGAGTGCGTGAGTGCGTGCGTGTGTGTGTGTGTGTGTGTGTGTGTGTGTGTGTGTGTGTGTGTGTGTGTGTGTGTGTGTGTGTGTGTGTGAGTGCGTGCGTGCGTTCATGCATATATATATATATATATATATATATATATATATATATATATATATATATATATATATATATAAAATCAGTATATTTAAAATGCCTAAATGCAAACGGAAGCCCACACGCTATATAACATCGGCGGTGGGCAAACCAAAAATCATCCTGATGACAGCGCAACACGCTTGCAAACGGGAGCCCACACGCTATATAACATCGGCGGTGGGCAAACCAAAAATCATCCTGATGACAGTGCAACACGCTTGAAACAAATTTGTAGATAGTTTTAAGATTCCTCTTTTAATCTTATTTTAACTATATATATATATATATATATATATATATATATATATATATATATATATATATATGCATACATCTGTGTGTGTGTGTGTGTGTGTGTGTGTGTGTGTGTGGTGTGTGTGTGTGTGTGAGTAGGTTTTGAGTCTCTGTGTGTCTCTCAATCTGTCTTGTTGGAAGGCATTTGAAGCTGAACTCACAAACTAAGTAGCCAACAAGTGAACAAAGGGCTACTTAACTTGTCAATTGCCTCATGACGTGAGTGTCTGACTGCTGAAAACTAAACAAAAAATAAAAATAAAAAAATAAATGAATAGACAGATCGACCAATAATTGATTTATAAACGAATGAATAAAATATTCATTGTAAAGAAAAAAAAAAGAGTCATGTCATAATCCTGAAAAACCAACTTAACACCTTCCCTTAACAAATATTAACAAAACCCTTCTTTTTTTTTTTAATGGTAGAACTAAAACAAATTCACTGTACCTTTTGCGATGCAGGAGAAGAAAAAGAGAAGGCAGGAGAAATACGCGCGTGCAGGAGAAACTTCTCCTGCAGCAGGAAGTCGAGGAGAAGAAGAAAGGAGACACAGGCCTGTGACGGACGGAACCGATAAACCCTCCCCCAACTTGTCCCCCTTTCAATGGCGCGCTGCGCACGGAGTAGTCTCCCTTTATAGCGACCCCGAGCGCTGGCGAGAGAGAACGCGATAGAAGGAGAGGAGAGCAGCGCGGGCTTGGTTGAGGGGGGGAGTGAGGGGGGTGAGGGGGTAGGGAGGACGGGAGGGAGAAAGGGGAGAGGGGGGGGGGGAGCGGGAGGAAAGGTTTAGGTGCGTAAGTATAAACCAAAATGAGGCAGAGACAGACAGACAGACAGACAGAGCGGAAGTGAAAACAGAGGTGGGTAGTGATGGTGGTAAGTGTGTGTGTGTGTGTGGGGGGGGGGGGGGGGGGGGGGGGGCGGAACAGAGGAAGAGAGGAAAGATGGGAAGGTGAAGGGGGAGGAGAGGGGGGTGGGGGGGGGGGGGGGGTCAGGACACCCAAGCACGCAAGGTGACATTAATTAATGCGGAGAGCGGAGACGGAGAACACGAAAGATGATTGCGAGCAATGATACAAAGGACGGCATCCATCATTCCCGGATGACTTTACAGAATGAAAAAAAAAAACCGACGGTTTCTTCTACCAATCAGAAGGGCGCCACTGTTTCTGTCGCAAGGGCAAACGCAAAAATGGCTGAACGTGATTGGAAGGGATTTCCTTTTTAATCATTGGCTTTTAAGTCAACATTGGTGAAGATGAAGTGGAGCAGACCGAAACTGAACCAGAAATTAGGCTTTTTTGTGTGTCTGTCTGTTTGTTTCTTTGTTAATTGTTTGTTTCTTTGTTTGTTTCAATCTGGACTTTGTGTTTCATCTCTGTCGCTTTTAAGACGCGCCAGGCGTATCGCTAAATCCTGTCAGCCTTTGTCACCATCCTGGCAATTGGCAGAGAGAGAAAAAAAAGAATACGTTGGTGTTCACCTGTTGAATGTGGGGACTTGGAGCAACCAATATGAGATCTTATCCAAGTGTGCGCGTGCGCGTGCACACACAGACACAGAAACAGACACAGACACAGAGACACACACATACACGTAAACACACATAGGTGCGCGCGCACACACACACACACACACACACACACACACACACACACACACACACACATACACACACCCACACACACACACACACAGAGGGAGGACACACACACACACACACACACACACACACACACACACACACACACACAGAGGGAGGGACACACACACACACACACACACACACACACACACACACACACACACACACACACACACACAACACACACGCACGCACGCACGCGCGCGCTCGGTGATCAGCGTCAACCGACGACTGCTGTGGAAAGTCTGGAAGAGATAAACAAGTCACTCGGTGACTAACTGGTTCAAAATGACAGCCGCTTGACTTGAAGAAAGAAGACCGTTTGCCGCCGGACCTGGCACAGCACGTGAAGGTAGCCGCCATCTTTGTCTGCAAGGCCGCAGCACAACGGAACCTGAAAATGGGTTTCCTTGCTTTTTGCTTTATCTAGAAGTAAGTGTCGTCTTATCCATGTGCTACACACCCCAGACCTCGTCTCCGTTTTTTTTTTTCTCCCTGTAAAATCATATCACAGGTAAAATTGCTGCAACACCCCAGACCTCGTCACTCTTTTTTTTCTCCCTGTAAATTCATATCACAGTAAAATTGCTGCAACGCCCCAGACCTCGTCTCTCTTTTTTTTCTCCCTGTAAATTCATATCACAGGTAAAATTGCTGCAACACCCCAGACCTCGTCTCTCTTTTTTCTCCCTGCAACACCCCAGACCTCGTTTCTCATATTTCTCCCTGTAAATTCATATCACAGGTAAAATTGCTGCAACAACCCCAGACCTCGTCTCTCTTTTTTCTCCCCTGCAACACCCCAGACCTCGTCTCTTTTTTTTTCCCTGTAACACCCCAGACCTCGTCTCACTTTTTTCTCCCTGTAACACCCCAGACCTCGTCTCACTTTTTTCTCCCTGCAACACCCCAGACCTCGTCTCACTTTTTTCTCCCTGTAACACCCCAGACCTCGTCTCTCTTTTTTTCCCCTGTAAATTCATATCACAGGTAAAATTGCTGCAACACCCCAGACCTCGTCTCTCTCTTCTTTCTCCCTGTAAATTCATATCACTGGTAAAATTGCTGCAACACCCCAGACCTCGTCTCTGTTTTTTTTTCTCCCTGTAAATTCATATCACAGGTAAAATTGCTGCAACACCCCAGACCTCGTCACTCATTTTTTTTCTCCCTGTAAATTCATATCACAGGTAAAATTGCTGCAACGCCCCAGACCTCGTCTCTCTCTTCTTTCTCCCTGTAAATTCATATCACTGGTAAAATTGCTGCAACACCCCAGACCTCGTCTCCGTTTTTTTTTTCTCCCTGTAAATTCATATCACAGGTAAAATTGCTGCAACACCCCAGACCTCGTCACTCTTTTTTTTTCTCCCTGTAAATTCATATCACAGGTAAAATTGCTGCAACACCCCAGACCTCGTCTCTCTTCTTTCTCCCTGTAAATTCATATCACAGTAAAATTGCTGCAACGGCCCAGACCTTGTTTCTCTCTTCTTTCTCCTGTAAATTCATATCACAGGTAAAATTGCTGCAACGGCCCAGACCTCATCCTAACTGTTAATGACGTGGATAGCGTGAAATGGTCGGTGTTTGTGTCTTCATTCAAGCCACATGGAAAGATGCTGATGTGGAGTGTCTGGTATGCGTCACTCGCTTGATGGTCGGCCCGCCCAGACGGGGGATGATGCCAGAAATGATTTGAATCACACTGCATTTGTGGAAAGTCCACGCTGCTTCGTTCAGCTTAGGACTCACACCCCACCCACCCCTCCCATTTCTAATATAATTGGCTGTCATGTTCCTATGACAACCTGTCACTCAAACAACAGACACCAGAAACGCGACGTGTAGTGGCTTGATTGTGATGAAAGTGACAGGACCAGCCCATACTGAAAGATTCACCATAGGCCATAAGACTCGAAACAATCCATTACTATGAGTAAACTTTAGTGTCTGACAGCAAGGGGTGGGGGAGGGGGTGGGGGAGGGGTGGGGTGGGGGTGGAGGGGGGGGGGGTCATCTGCCCCTACCTCTGCGATCCTGTGTACAGTGTCACTGACTGACCTAGTAAAACAAGTACATGGTAAACAGTTTCTAAAATCTTACGACTTGTCGGTTATCATGTCGTGTTATAATATTTACAATCGTTATCGACGTCACTGCATCATATCCGAGGAAAAGCTCCAGTCTGTAGACTACAACTGAGACAAACTTGAAACAACTACCACAACGAATGAATCATCAGCAGGTTCATCAGTCAGGCATACGCGCTCTGTACGATGTAACATACTCCTCTGTGTAATTTCCAGAAGACCCCATGCAGCGTTGTCATCACAAGACAGATGACGTCATGCAGCGTTGTCATCACAAGACAGATGACGTCATGCAGCGTTGTCATCACAAGACAGATGACGTCATGCAGCGTTGTCATCACAAGACAGATGACGTCATGCCGCGTTGTCATCACAAGACAGATGACGCAATGCCGCGTTTGTCATCACAAGACAGATGACGCCATGCAGCGTTGTCATCACAAAACAGATACGTCATGCAGCGTTGTCATCACAAGACAGATGACGTCATGCAGCGTTGTCATCACAAGACAGATAACGTCATGCAGCGTTGTCATCACAAGACACATAACGTCATGCAGCGTTGCCCATCACAAGACAGGTGACGGCATGCAGCGTTGTCATCACAAGACAGATGACGTCATGCAGCGTCGTCATCACAAGACAGAAGTGCAAGAAACTGTGAATACATAAACGAGCAAACAACGAAGAGAGGAACACATGAATAAAAGCAGATTTTTAATGCCCCCCCCCCCCCCCCCCCCCCCCCCCCCCAACTCCAACGGTAGGAATATGATTACCCTAATAGGGCAAGCCATATACGTAATCATGTTTTTGTTTTAACAATGCACAATGCACAGCTGAGAATATAGGTCAAGAGAGAAACGATCACTCAAAATGTAAAATACCTTTGTTACAAGTATAGTAGATAACTACTGATTTTTATTATTTAATTTATTTTTTTACATTTGATGCTCGCCCTGAACGGGATGAACAATGAGAATTAGATATAAAGGTATGGTCATGTAAGGACACACAGAGAGAGAAGAGAGAGAGAGAGAAGAGAGAGGCGATCTTTTGTATGGTGTTGGCCATGTGCCTGTGCAGTGTGGAACAGAAGCAGGGGTGGATCAGGGGGGGGGGGGGGGGGGGGGGGGAGGAAAGGGAAAGGGGCACAACAGAGGTAAGGGATGTACGTACATCGTATTTCACAAAGTACAAAGGAGAGAGAGAGAGAGAGGGGGGGGGGGCGAAGGGTGGCCGGGAGAAGGGAGGGAAGGATGAAGGGCAAAGGGGGAGGGGGGGGGGAGAACGTTTGAGGACTGGAGGGTGGAAGGGTAGAGATCAACATCAAAGAACGCCGATGAATTCAAGCGAGCACCTGCATGCGCTGACTCACACACACACACACACACACCACACACACACAGAGACACACACACACAGACTGACACACACACACACACACACACACACACACACACACCACACACACAACACACACACACACGCACCACCCCCATCACCCCCATCACCACCATCAGACGAGACAACTAAACAGAACCACTCGGTGCAAGGCTGTAAGCCGCGCACGTGACACGAGATCCAACAGGCGACACAATAAAACAATAGCGTCATTGTGACACAGGTCCTCCTCCGATCTGAACATTCGTCACCAGCGTCATGTCGACAAGATTCATCTTGATGGACCGTCGAGTTGTGTGGAGAAAAAATAAGACAGCTCCGTGAGAGACGGGGGCTTAGCTTCAAGGTCATATTGTTCAGGGTTTCCTGACAGGAGGAAATTTAACCTGCGGAAGACGATCTCTGTCACAGCCTGCTAAGTACTCTTCTTCTATTCGTTGGAGGCGATGAAGGTCATATCTAGCAGGACAGGTACAGGCCATTCTATCGGACTGCTAACAGCCAAGGACAACTGCTGCTGAACATAGATATCCGTCAGCGTAATTACACACATGATGGTCGTTCTATACAGTAATCCATTACCTTTGTTGCACGTAACCTCCATCAGCTTAGTTGTATGCAGAAACCTCCAACCTAGCTATACAATCTGCTACCGACATCGTTTCCAGCATCTATTCACACACACACACACACACACACACACACACACACACACACGCGCGCGCGCATAATTATATATATATATATATATAATATATATATATATATATATATATAGAGAGAGAGAGAGAGAGAGAGAGAGAGAGATAGATAGATAGATAGATAGATAGATAGATAGATAGATGGATAGATAGATAGATAGAGACAGAGATACATATACACACATACATACATTGTTTGCTTTGTATGTGTGTGTGTGTGTGTGTGTGTGTGTGTGTGTGTGTGTGTGTGTGTGTACCAACATCTGTTTATCAACTTAGAATTATAAAACTATCAGCAACATATACGTATGTATATGTATGACTAGGTATAGATACACAATAAAATATAGATAAAACAGAGAGAAGGGGGTTAGATTATGACTTGGACAAAGAAATGCAAAAATAAAAAAGAGAGACAAGAAAAATGAGCGGATAGGGAACAGAGGGGGGGGGGGGGGGGGGGGGGGGCGGGGGGGGGGGGGGGATTAGACAGAGTTGCGAGAGAAAGAGAAAAACGAGAATTGAAATGAGTGTGTTGGAATATATACCAGCATATGGGGAAATCACCATTGCTTGTTCTGAACAAAATTCACATCACCTAACGGGGGGGCGGGGGCGGGGGCGGGGGGGGGGGGGGGGGGAGAGAACGGGTTGTGAGAGAGAAAAAAACGAGGATTGAAATGAGTGTGGTTGGAATATAAGCAAACAATTCTTCGCTACAAGCATAATTATGGGAAAATCATTGTCGGTTCTGAAAAGAACCATTCACGTCACCTAATGGGGAGGGGGGGGGGGGGGGGGGGCGGGTTGTAAGAGAAAGAAAACGAGAATTAAAGAGTGTGCTAGAATATAAACCAAAAAAAATTTTTCACTACAAGCATATAGGGAAATCACCATTGTCTGTTCTGAAAAGAACCATTCATGTCACCTAACCAGAGGTCTTTTATCCGCTGATTCGGCCTTCCTGGATCATGTAAACCAACAAAACAACACAACAACACAACAGAAATAACCCGAAGACAAAAACTCAATGTGGAAAAGAAA
>CM031629.1:14524521-14530234 GCA_018398815.1 Conus ventricosus | reverse complement strand
GAAAAAAAGGAATATCTCGCTAGTGTTGTGCAGTCAAACATATCTCATGACAACTACAAAGAAGATGTTTGATAATAAGACTTTTCATCATGACAACGTAAAACTGCGATCTAATCTACATGAGATCAACACAACGGTTGTAACAAAGAAGTCATTAGATAGAACAAACACAAAACGTGTGTTTGTTAATCCAGAGTTTTCATATGCATATGGACATTGGAGAACGGCATAATTATATATATTCTTCGGGTTCATATTCGGGCCCATATTTTTCATCAACTTTATCTATAAAATCAATCATATCATCCTCCAATTCAGACAAATTTTTTTCTCATGTTTGCTTGATGCGCTCGAATTTTTTTTTTATTATTTCAAGATATTCTTTCCCCCATGTTTGATAATCAAAATTTGGGATTTTGGGTTGTAGGTGATCTGGATGCATTGCCATGTGCTGATGAATCCTCGCAAATGTTGCACTAATAGCAGAACTCAAATCAAATGATTCTTTATTAGTTCGAAGGTCTTTTCATTTATCATTCTTGTATCATTCTGCGCTTCCTTCTGAGCTTCCATTTTAAACTCAAATATATTTACGTAATCAGTTAAAGCGGAACTGTGGTCTGGTGGAATTATCTGCAGTTCCTCCTTCAAAAAAGATCTTTGAGGAGCCGGTTGTTTTGTCGTGTCAGTTTCTCGTAAATAATACCCCGGCGGATTCATCTTTACAATTCTTTTTATTTCATATGGATCAACACTCCAAACTGGATCGGTTGCCCTGATGCGAGTATCCCCTTCTGCTTCCCCGGCAATAAAGGTACCTTACTTTTAAACCAAACGGCAATAGTTTGCCAGCTGAAGACTCTCCTTCAACAACATCTAGGGTTTTTGTTTTTTGATTGCTTGTACTGGTTTTAGCCCTTTAAATTCTTCATTATTCATTGCGCGCAAAACTGAGGGCAGTCTTCTAACCCATTCTGTGTTGCGAGAATTGTCAATCAGCTCTCTGTGATACTGGTAGGAAAAAAGTCTTTCAGATAACTGTTTGTTAAAGTTTTCAACTAAAGCCTGTGATCTGTGAACTCCTGGAATACCTCTTTTAATGGTAACTCTATGTTTTAACAATAATTGATTCACTCGACCTTTAAATTCTTTCCCATCATCGACTTGAATCATGCGAGGAAAAGTTAGCGGGCCTCGTTGGTATATCAGTTGTATGGCAACAGCAACAGCAGAAGCACTCTTTTGTGTTAATGGTTCCGCATCTTTGTATCTTGAAGCTATGTCAATGACTGTGAGTGTGTACTTAAATCTTTTTCGTCTAATCGTATCATGGGGTAAATATAGAGATCCATTTGATGGGGGTCGTTCGGTATTGTGTTGACAAAGTGTGGTCTCTGTATTCGCCTAGGCGCAGGTAAATAAATTTGCCAAATCGCTTGTTTAGATAACCATTCTTTTGCTGTTTGTTCGCTGACTCCCGCTGCTTGGCTTAGCTTTTTAATTGCCGTGATTCCCTTCCAATATCCTTTTGGTGAATAATAGATTTTGTCATTTTTATTCAGCCAATATTATGTGCAACAAAATACACGACGGTCAATGCCAAAGACAATAAACACGATTTCTTGCATCTTTTGTTTTCTGATGGCTGATAAAAGTCACTGAATTTTGTGGGGGTAATGTCTCGATTGGTTTGCCTGTTACTAGATAATATTCTTTTAATTGCTTGATCAACATCTTTAAATGTGTAAGCTGCATGTCCCTGTTTTTTTCAGTGTGTCGTTAATGAAATCTAACTGCTCAATTCTCTGCTTTTCATAACGATCTTGTGCTGCAGCTAGTTGCTCCACAGCTTTGTTATGTCTTTATTCTCTCGCCGTCATCCCGTAGTTTACTAAATGCGTAATTACTTCCGCTAAAAGCAAGCGCATTCACCACAGCGCCGCCTATCATCATTACGAGTGAAGCCATTTTTATAAATGTATTTTTTTAATTTTACATATAATACTGTCAGGAAGTATTCCTTGCGTAACTAAAAAAATCTTTCGTAGCGAACGAAGCTGTAATAACAGCAATCAGCTTTGCTAAATCCTCAAAGCCTAGTTTGCCAAGATCTGCTGGTTTAATTTTAACAAGCTTTACCAAGCATTGTGTATCCTATACTTAGACCCCCAATAACAGCAGAATGGTATACAAGATTGGTAACAGTCTTTTTGGCGCTCATTTTTAAAAACAAAAAATAATTATAATTAATAAAAAACATGAACAGTGATGATCTACTACAGCTACAGAGCGACCTAATCCGCCTTGGACTTACAAATGAAGAAGTTGATGACCAAGCTGTTATGCCCCAAAAGGAGAGGTTGTATTCTTTGGCAGCATGCGGAAAACAAAAACAGTTCCTCGG
This sequence comes from Conus ventricosus, assembly GCA_018398815.1. Taxonomy (NCBI): domain Eukaryota; kingdom Metazoa; phylum Mollusca; class Gastropoda; order Neogastropoda; family Conidae; genus Conus; species Conus ventricosus. Next base: position 14,527,830 of record CM031629.1, on the reverse strand, counting down.
CAATGAATTCAGCATAGAACAGATTCAACAGATGTCGCCACAAGACATTATAAAGTATCATAACAGGTATGAAGCGCAACTGGGATCAAGAATGGTAAAAAGTGTGGGGCAAACGTTTCTTAGTTTGTACACTAAACTAGTCAGTAGATTTGCTCCCATCGATTCTGAACAAGATTTTATGTATGATTTAACGCAGGATCCAGTTTTAACAAAGTCATTAGAGTCTCTAGATGTGATCGTATTACAGATTTGGAACATTGTTATCGCCGTTAATCATGGGATTATTACTTTTAATCATATAGATTTTATTTCCCTTCAAAATGACCGAGCCAGAAAATCAGCAGAATCAGAAAACGCTGAATCAGAAAACATTGAATCAGGTGAAAGTGGTCACTAAAACACCTCATCCTGGACGCATTGCGGCAGGAAAAAAATTAGCTGAGTGGAACAAACAAAAAAAATTACAGTTACAATCACAAAATATAACTCATCATGAAAACATAACACTGCCAACGCCAGAACAAGTTGATTTAATGCCAGCTATAAAAACTCCATATGGTTCAAGACACTACAGCGCCAAAGTCTTCATGGAATATATGAACTTAAAACTGTTGCCATTTTTGGCGCCCTTGCTGCTGCTGGGGGCGTTATTACAGTTATAAAATATATAAACAATGGCAACAAGAACCAAAGCAGACAAAAGAATCTGAACCACTAAATACAGAAGACAACAGCACGCCAGAACCGCCAACAACAAAAGATCATTTTGATCCATTTAAGATGGAATAATATTTTAAGAACTTAATTTTAAAATTTTTTTGATAAAATAGATCATGACGGATTATAAAATGATGGAGTCAATAAATAAAGACATGGAGTCTATAAAAGACATTTCCATAGACCAGAATTGTAAATCAATGCGGTTGCTTAGGATGTAAGAACTTCATAAGATCTATGCTAACCGATCTCGCGCCAAAGACGCTGAGCAAGACATCCTCAGCGATGACGCATTTTTTGAGGCGTGTGTGTTTGCCATTTTTGGCGCCCTTGCTGCTGCTGGGGGTGGTTATTACTGTATAAAATATATAAACAATGGCAACAAGAACCAAAGCAGTCAAAACAACCTGAACCACTAAATACAGAACACAAAATTTGCCAAGAACCGCCAACACCAAAAGATGATTTTGATCCATTTAAAATGCATTAATATTTTTTAAGAACTTAATTTTAAATTTTTTGATAAAAATAGATCATGGCGTATTATAAAATGATGGAGTCAATAAATAAAGACATGGAGTCTATAAAAGACATTTCCATAGACCAGAATTGTAATCAATGGTGTTGCTTAGGATGTAAGAACTTCATTAAGATTTATGCTAACCGATCTCGCGCAGAGAACGCTGAGCAAGACATCCTCAGCGATGACGCGTTTTTGAGGCGTGTGTGTACTATATTAGACATCTACTATTTAAGATAAAAACATAGATTGTATTTTTTTGATAATTATAAGATAATTGAATAAGAACTTGTTGTACTTAGAGGATAACTTGAGTAAGAACTTAGAAGTGACTTGGGGTGACTTGAAGATGACTTAAGTAAGAACTTAGAAGTGACTTGGGGTGACTTGAGAATGACTTGGGTAAGAACTTAGAAGTGACTTGAGTAAGAACTTGAGGATTGACTTGAGGACGACTGGGGACGACTTAAGTAAGAACTTAGTTAAGAACTTAGAAGTGACTTGGGGTGACTTAAGTTAAGAACATTAGAAGTGACTTGGGGTGACTTAAGTTAAGAACTTAGAAGTGACTTGGGTAACTTAAGTTAAGAACTTAGAAGTGGCTTGAGTGTGTGCATGGAGGGTTTGGGGGTGGGGGGGGGGGGGAGAAGGTGTGGATGCATGGGGTGGGGGTGTGCACATCTGTCCTATTTGCAAGCACCACTACATCCTTTTAAAAACCATGTCCCAAAAAATAGGACGTTAAACCCCTTAAACCCGGCTATTTAATTTAGCAGTCAAAAGGTGTTTTTTTACTCCCGCCCTCTTGCGCTAAAATAGGCTTTTCACACATAACGGCTATTTATAGCAAGGCGGATTTTACCACAGCCCCCTTGCTCCCCAAAAAAAGGGGAAAGTTCAAAACTTTAAGGGCCTATTTATATACGTAGCAAGGCTCCTTAAACCGAAACCCCCTTTTGCTGCTAAAAATGGGGACGTTCCCCCAAAATAAGGCATTTTTTAGTAGCATCAGAAAGGTCTGACTTAAACCGTGGGTTGCCTCCCCAAAAAAGAGTTTCTTTATATTTTCCCTTTTCTCGCCCCAAAAAAAATTTATACCACACCCCTCCTCTTTTTTCACCCGGGTTTGGGGGACCGGCATTGGCAGATTTAGTGTTTTTTTTTTAAAGTAAAAAACTGTTTTGGCAGAGCTTTTTTGGGGGGCTTTTAATTTCGCCGTTATCCCCCTGCCCGCTGAACATTTGGAGCTTTTTGTAGAATAGTGGCCCCACCCTACCCCACCCCGTTCTGTTAGGTTGTACTAAAGAGAACCCCGTTTCAAATTTCCGGGAAGTTTCGAAAATCATCATTTTTCTGAAAGACTTAGCGTTTCGATTTTTTTTTGGGCAAAAAAATCTTTGGGTGCTGTTTGCAAAGGGTTTTTAAAAATTTTTTGGGGGACAATAAAAAAAATTTTTTTAAAAACTGCATCATTTTTCTTGCATCGAGTAAACAATATTTCCAAGTTTCTTGTAAAAAATGAACGCCAAAGCTCAGTTGGTTTTGATTTTTTGAAACTTTGGGTTTGGGGCCTTTTAAAGGGGCAGGGCCCCCTAATCAGACCCATGATGAAAGTTTTTTTTCGTTAAGTTTTAGAAAAAAGAACACCTTTTTTGTAAAAAATGGAATCTTTTTCGTAACCATTTAAAAGTTTTAAAAACCCATCAACATCTCTTTCAGTATATTCCCTAAATCCCCCTTTCAAAATTTCTCTTTGTTAAACCCCAAACAAGTTTTTTAAGGAGCTGGTATTTTCATAAAGGGGTTAGTTCTCTTTTTTTCCTTTTCCCCCCCTTTCCCAAAAAAAGCAATCTGCTTTTTGGCTTAAAAAGGAAAAAAACACCCGTTCCCCCTGATTTTCTTTATTTATATCTCCACCCAAATAAGCCGGGTGTTTTGCATAAAAACCTCCAAAAACAAGAATTTGGGTTCCCGTAAAAACGAACACTCCTTTTTCCATTAAAAGCCATGGCTAAAACTGTGCAGCTTTCCAAGGGCCCCGTCTAGCAGCCGACGGGGTTTAAGTGCCCGAC
>CM031629.1:14504521-14509521 GCA_018398815.1 Conus ventricosus | reverse complement strand
ATTTGTCGAGGCATTTATTAGCAATGGCGTTTAGTTGTTATTTTGATTGTCGAGGCCTATGCTAACGTTAGTTGAAATGAGATTTGTCGAGGCATTTGCAACGTTTAATTTGTTAATGTTGATTGTCCCGAGGCATTTGCTACAATTAGTTTGTTATTGTTAGATAATCGAGGCATTGCAACGTTTAGTTGTTATTGTTTATTTGTCGAGGCAAATTGCTACGTTAGTTGTTATTGTTGATTTGTCGAGGCATTTGCCAACCTTGATTAGTTAGTATTGTTGATTTGTCGAGGCATAGATGCTACATTTAGTTTTAGTTAATGTTGAATTGTACGAGGCATTTATGCAACGTTAAGTTGTATATTGATGATTGATCGAGGCATTTGCAACGTTATAGTGTAATGTGTTGATTGTCGAGGCATCATGCCTACGTTTATTTGTTAAATGAAGATTTGGTCGAGGCATTTCAACATTGAGTTGTTATTGTTGATTTATCGAGGCATTATGCCTACAAATTTAGTAGTTATTGATGATTTGTCGAGGCATTAGGCAACATTAGTTGTTATTGGTTGATTGACGAGCATTTGCTTCATATTAGAATGCATTGCTGTTATCTGTGTTTGTTTGCACTGCTTTAGTGCTTGTCAAGCGTTGTCGATTTTTGATTTGTTGTTTGTTGTTGTTGTTGTTGTTGTTGTTGTTGTTGCCTTCAGCATACAATGAACTAAGATCAAGGTCGCGCAAAAAAGAATTGTTTGTTATTGGCTGATTACCCCCTCTCTCTCAGCTCTCTCCTACTACTCTCCACTCTCTCTCTCCGTCTCTCTCTCACCTCTCTCTCACTCTCTCTCACTAATGCAGATGGAATGTATTTTTAGCTTCAACTGTCCCAAGGCTTACAAATCAAATTGATACCTCAAACATTTGCAGACAATTAATGATATGAAATTAACAGGAAAATGAAGACGAAAATAATTGTATCCAGAAAAGGGGGATTTCAGTGACAGAAAGAAGAATGGAAATATGGCGAGGAACATAATAACGTTAGACAACAGTTATAAAATATTTAGGGTCATCATTTTACAACCAAGCTTTCACTAACGTATGCGGGTGAGGAAGAGCTGGCCACTAAAGCAAAAACTAAAACAACTCAGCTCTTAAGAAGCCTTGGACAAATGAGATATTTCGAGAAAGTTTGTTTCTTTAAGATGAATGATGACGCTCAGATTTGCTCCCGATTTTTACTGTATGGGTGAGAGGTCTGGGCTACCAACAGCACGATGTACTAGAGAATCATCATATGTTTTCCTGTAAACGTTTACATGAACGTAAAGTAACAAACGCGCAACAAAATGGTGCTGGGGACCACGGCCGATAACCAATGTAGGTTTTAAGCGGCTGAAAGTGTATTCGTTAACTGGCAAGAGATTGGAATCTGGCTAGAAGAAGAGACTACCCAAAAAGCCTATAATATGTTAACCACCTTCAGAATTGGGCAAAAAAAACATGGGCATCTTACGTTGAGACAGATATTATTTGTATAACGGATTTGGGAGAAGATGGTTTCAACAGAGTGTGTGGCAATAAGAACAATTTGCACTCATAAATTTAAGACATAGACTTCTCGCTGATCAGTAATGCACAAAAAAAAAAACCCCTTGATGATAAACAGGAATCAGCAGAACGTTTGAACTGTAATACTGGCTTATAAAGCAGTCCTACGAACTGAGCATTATTTGGATTACTAGAATATCACGGAGTCAAAAAGCACGTATGTTAGTTTAGGAGATTTGACATTTCTCCAATTAAGGGTGCATAAAACTGAGATACAGAAGGGATGTGGTACCACGAGATTAATATGTCCGTGTGCAAAGAGCTATTGAAAGACGATGACCAGTGTTGTTTGAATGCAGTATGGTATTAAATAATTAGAGAAATGTGAATGCTATCAATAACGCTTAGGAATGTGTCCGTAATAATGCCAGTGGCCGATGAAGTTCTGAAAACAAGTCTCACGTTATTCAGTATTCAATGATAATCCGAAGAAGATCACAGATGAAACAAGAGAAGAGAACTGAACAGGAGTGTGTGTTTCATGCTGTGGAAATATGATTTTGAATGGACAAATTAAGCTCTAACAAATATTCCGTAGGTATGAAGTTAATGGATGATGCTCGTAAACTATTGAATAAAAAGATTGAGGATCTCAGATATTAAAGAGAACTAAGACAGATAGGGGACTACAAGGCAGTAATATAAACTTCTTCTTCTTCTTCTAAAATACGGTACACTCAAACCGAGTAGGTCACGCAGCGTGCAAGTTAAAAAGTAAAATAAAATACCATAAAATAGTGCGACCAGACAGTGGCCCCTGGATCAAATTTGCAACAAGGGGACCGCAACTCGAAAAATAAAAAATTCAATAAGTTAAAAGCAATTGCCAAATTCAGGCCCGGTAACAGTAAAATATGCTGGAAGTAAAAAAAGAAATCGTCATATGCAATCTCAAAAACTGTCGTATCAAATTGTTATTTTAAATGGCTTGCCATTGTGGCAATTCTTGATGCACCCGTAGTGAGTTCCACAACCGTACAGAAACAGGGATAATAAAGAATTAAATGGCAGTCAATCTTTGATGTTAGGTATGGGAATAGACAAATGACTCGTCCACACCTGGGAGCTACTTTTATTACATACAATATGTTCCAGATTGTAAATATCAATTACTTTAAGCTCTGCCTTTGAAGATGATGTTAGTTTGATAAAAGCTCTTCTCACTTCTAAGGGTATTCCATACTAATATTCCTCAAGTTCTTCCTAGTATTCCCCCTTTACTCTGAATTGGTTCCCTGTTACTAAGCCTTGCTGCTCTCTTGCTTAATCTTTTTTGAGGTTATCAATGTTCTTTAGATGGAAAAGGATCCCAAACTGAGAGCACCCATATTCCAGAACTGGTCCTAACCAGAGTTTGTAGCAGTCGTCTTTAACCTTTTGTGGCAGTCAATTGATAATCCTGTATAAGAAAGCAAAGATGTTATTTGCGTTCCTTACATACTAAAATTTGTAATGATCTTTCCAATTTGAGATCGACTATCTATAATCATCGCCTAAATATTTGCAGCATTAGTTTCTTGTAAGAATAGATTAAGGATAAATAATCTGAATCAATTGGTGACAGTTTTGTTACATATACGCAACCCTGTCCCTTTTGGGGATGAAATTCCATTTTCCAAGTCTTTATCCCAACTCTGTAAAGCGAATAGATCATCTTGTAGAGAAGCTAGTATCAATCTTGCTTCTGATTGTTCTATATAACTAAGCTGTCATCTGCACAAAAGCCTTAAAGTATTTACAGGGAGAGAATTTCTACTTATGTCATTTATATAAATAAGAAAAACACGGGCCCCAGAAGAGTTCCCTGTGGTACACCTGACAAGACTGGTTTACAAGGGGATGACGACCCTTCCAAAAACAACTTTCTGCGTTCTCCCAACGAGGAATGATCTAGCCCATTTTAGCAAAGAACCGCCAATGCTGATGTGTTCTAATTTAAGCAGCAGCCCCATGGCCCAACCTTATAAAGGCTTTAGAAAAGTCTAATAAAATTGCATCTATTTGTTCTGTTGTTAAGACAGTTATTAAAATCATTGAGAGTTGTTATAAGTTGAGTCTCACAACTCCTTCACTGTCTAAAACCATGCTGGGCGTTATTTAAGAAGTCATATTTGGGCCCCAAAGCCGCCATGGCGAAGTGGTTAGCATCGCGACCCCCGGGCTGGGAGGTCGTGGGTTTGAATCCCATCAGAGTCATGTGGGTTTTTTCTGCCCCGACCGGCTCCTACCCGAGTTGAGTTGCTGCGGACTCAGTTGGAAGACTGGGACCACACAGTCGAGTTTCATCCACTTAATGGATGCGTTTCTGAGAGTGTTGCTCCAAATTTCAAGACCAACACTGCAGGTGCCTGTATCCTCGGGCCTGGTTGACGCCCCGGATATATTTTTGAAAGGAAGCGTAGAGTACAGCCCTGTCATGTAGTCCCCAGACCAAATGGAAATCCGTAGCATCATCTTAATCATCCTCATTCCCATGATTTAGCATTAAAAAAAAAAGTCTCAAATTCTGTGGCCCTTCACGCCCTGCTCTCATGGTGACCTCAGTTTCGATGTCCTCTCCCCGTCTGTGGCCTTGGTTTGCTTCCGTCGGGTCACCGGTATCGGCGAGTCCATGGGGCTGTCATTGGACCCGGACGTGGTGGCGCCCTCCGGAGGAGAGCTCACTCACGCTGGCTCCGCGACTAAACAATTATTGTCGTCAGTAGGGGGCTTGTAGGTGGGGTCCCCGCGTATGTTAGATCAGAACAGGCGCCACTGAACACCACCGAAGTGACTCGGCAGCAGTGCAGTGTCTCCTCCGTGGGTTGCCTCATGACGGCTTGACATTGACTGCTTCCTGTGGATTGCGGTGCCGGGCTGCGGCGGGGCCAGCCGGCTATGGCTGTGGACGGGTGTCGGAATGAGCGGCGTGGGTGCACTGCCTCTGAGGTAGCGCAGAGGTTGGGACAGCAAAAAAAAAAAAAAAAAAAAAGAAGTCATATTTGTCAAGATGGTCCATTATGCTACTATAATTATGTGTTCAAGTAGTTTAGCTGATATGGATGTAAGAGATACAGGTCTATAGTTCTCTGCTTTTGCTTTTTCCCCCCTTTTTTAATAAGGGGAACAATGCTCGCATCTCGCCACTCATCAGGTATTACTCCCTGGTCCATGAAGCTTGGTAAAGTAGTTGGGATACCTCTCTCAATTCATATATCCTGTTGATTAATTTTCAAGAATTTTAAATTTTTGGCCTGCCTTCATTGGAATGTCGATGTGCGTGGAACTACGAATTGTGTGAATGGGAAATCTATTTTGCTATCCCCTTGAAATGAAAATGTATAAGTTTATTCAATAAAAATTCGTGCATGTCTGCCCCCTTTCCCCCCCCCTTTCCCTTTTATTTT
>CM031629.1:14497875-14503521 GCA_018398815.1 Conus ventricosus | reverse complement strand
GTGTGTTTGTTGTGTGTGTGTGTGTGGTGTGTGGGGGGTTTGGGGTGGTGTGTGTGTGTGTGTGTGTGTGTGTGTGTGTGTGGTGTGTGTGAGTGTGTGTGTGTGTGTGTGTGATCTGTTTTGTTATCTTTTTTCAAGTCATGCATGCACGTCAGTTTCAATTCAGCTTCTCTCTCTCTCTCTCTCTCTCTCCTCTCTCTCTCCTCTCTCTTCTCTCTCTCTCTCTCTCTCTCTCTCCACTCTCTCTCTCTCTCTCTCTCTTCCTCCCCCCCTCTCTCTGTCTCTCTCTCTCTCCTCCCTCCCCTCCCCGACCCACGTCAGTCTCGTATGCCGTGTGCCGTGTATATGTTGTGTGTGTGTGTGTGTGTGTGTGTGTGTGTGTGTGGTGTGTGTGGTGTGTGTGTGTTGTGTGTGTGTGTGTGTGTGATCTGTTTTGTTCTGTGAAGTCATGCATGCACGTCAGTTTCAGTTCAGTTTCTCTCTCTCTCTCTCTCTCTCTCTCTCTCTCCTCTCTCTCTCTCTCTCTCTCTCCATCTCTCTCTCTCTCTCTCTCTCTCTCTCTCTCTCTCCTCTCTCCCTCCCTCCCCTCCCCCCCCTCAGACTCGTATGCCGTGTGCCGTGTATAGTAATTTTTAGTGTGTGTGTGTGTGTGTGTGTGTGTGTGTGTGTGTGTGTGTGTGTGTGTGTGTGTGTGTGTGTGTGTGTGAGAGAGGAGAGAGAAGAGAGAGAGAGAGAGAGAGAGAGTGTGCCAAGTACCCCCAGCTACTACAGCAGAGGAAGTGCCAAGTACCCCCAGCTACTACAGCAGACGAAGTGCCAAGTACCCCCAGCGACTACAGAAGACGAAGTGCCAAGTCCCCCCAGCTACTACAGCAGACGAAGTGCCAAGTACCCCCAGCTACTACAGCAGACGAAGTGCCAAGTACCCCCAGTTACTACAGCAGACGAAGTGCCAAGTACCCCCCAGCTACTACAGCAGACGAAATGCCGAGTACCCCCATCTACTACAGCCGACGAAATGGCAAGTACCCCCAGCGACTACAGCAGACGAAGTGCCAAGTACCCCCAGCTACTACAGCAGACGAAGTGCCAAGTACCCCCAGCTACTACAGCAGACGAAGTGCCAAGTACTCACAGCGACTACAGCAGACGAAGTGCCAAGTACCCCCAGCTGCTACAGCAGACGAAGTGCCGAGTACCTCCAGCGACTACAGCAGACGAAGTGCCAAGTACTCCCAGCTACTACAGCAGACGAAGTGCCAAGTACTCCCAGCGACTACAGCTAGACGAAGTGCCAAGTTCCCCCAGCTACTACAGCAGACGAAGTGCCAAGTACCCCCAGCTACTACAGCCGACGAAGTGCCAAGTACCAGATCTCCCCCAGCGACTACAGCAGACAAAATGTCAAGTACCCCCAGCTACTACAGCAGACGAAGTGCCAAGTACCCCCAGCGACTACAGCAGACAAAATGTCAAGTACCCCCAGCTACTACAGCAGACGAAGTGCCAAGTACCTCCAGCGACTACAGCAGACGAAGTGCCAAGTACCCCCCAGCTACTACAGCAGACGAAGTGCCGAGTATCCCCCAGCTACTACAGCCGACGAAATGGCAAGTACCCCCAGCGACTACAGCAGACAAAATGTCAAGTACCCCCAGCTACTACAGCAGACGAAGTGCCAAGTACCCCCCAGCTACTACAGCAGACGAAGTGCCAAGTACCCCCAGCTACTACAGCAGACGAAGTGCCAAGTACCCCCCAGCTACTACAGAAGACGAAGTGCCAAGTACCGCCAGCTACTACAGCAGACGAAGTGCCAAGTACCCCCAGCTACTACAGCAGACGAAGTGCCAAGTACCCCCAGCTACTAGCAGATGAAGTGCCAAGTACCTCCAGCTACTAGCAGATGAAGTGCCAAGTACCCCAACGACTCCCAGCAGATGAAGTGCCAAGTACCCCAGCTACTACAGCAGATTAAGTGCCAAGTAACCCCCACTACTACAGCAGACGAAGTGCCGAGTACCCCAGCGACTACAGCAGACGAAGTGCCAAGTACCTCCAGCGACTACAGCCGACAAAGTGCCAAGTGCCTCCAGCGACTACAGCCGACGAAGTGCCAAGTACCTCCAGCTACTACAGCAGACGAATGTGCCAAGTACCTCCAGCGACTACAGCAGACGAAGTGCCAAGTACCCCCAGCGACTACAGCAGAGAACCCCTCTTTCCTTCAGCATTACATTCAGTAAATGAAGTGTGTTATGGGCTAATGGGTCTAAAACATCTGGAACAAGAGGTTTAGATGGAATTGATGGAAGGATACTGAAAATTGCATCATCTGCTATCGCTGATACACTCACCTATATTTACAACTTGTGCATTGATAAAAACCAATTTCCTCTTATATTTAAACAAGCCAAGTCATGCCTTTGTACAAAAATGGTGATTCCACCAATCCGTTCCAACATAGACCTATTTCAATATTACCCATTTTGTCAAAACCACTTGAAAGACATATTCAAAGACAATTATGTTCTTCACTTAAGCATTATGATTTGATTCATGAAAATCAGTCAGGCTTTAGAGAAAATCACTCCTGCCATACGTCGCTTTACAGCTTACTGATTATTGCCTATCAAATATAAATAATAACGTATTTACTGGAATTCTTTTTGTCGACTTTGCTAAAGCCTTTGATGTTATAAACCATTCCTTTCTCATAAAAAAACTTGCATACTATAAGACTATCAAACCAGGCCATTGACTTCATTAGATCTTTTCTTACTGATCGTCAACAACTAGTTGAAATTTGTAGCAGACGGTCAGAATTACTCAATTTGGAATTTGGTGTCCCACAGGGATCAGTATTAGGACCTCTCCTATTCTCTATTTACAATAAATGATTTGCCTTTATTACATAGACTGTGATTGTGAAATGTTTGCTGATGACACTTCATTACAGTTTAGCAGTGATAATCCTATGATTCTAGTAAATAACCTTCAGAACAACATCGACAGATTGATTAAATGGACAGAAATGAACCACATGTCTCTGAATGGAAATAAAACGAAATGTATGTATGTGACTACACGGCAAAAAAGGCAGAAAATGAGGTCCCCATTCACAGCGCTATATGTCAATGACCAAAGGATTGAGGAGGTAACATCTCATAAAGTACTAGGGGCTATCATCGATAATGATTTAACGTGGTACGACCACATTACTGACCTTGGAAAACGTCTTTCTAAAAGGATTTATCAATTATCAAAAATAAAACATTTTCTGAATCTCCAGTCGAGGAAATTATTTTTTCATGCACATATTTTATCTCTCATTGATTATGCGTCTACGTTATGGGATAATTCTAGTGAAACAAATTTGAAACAAATCATCGTTTACATAAGAGAGCTATAAAGCTGGTGCAATTAAAATCTAATTCCTTGACAGGTGATGACTATAAAAAGTTAGATATTCTTCCATTCAAAGACAGGCTCTTCTTCAATAAATGCTTATGCATGTATAAAGTAGTTAAGGGAATAGCTCCAAAGAAAATTATCCGAAACTTGAAAATAATGAAAATAGACATGTTCACAAACTTTCGTTTCCTAGACCCCGTAACAATCTCTACAAATCTAGCTTCATATATTCTGGAGGAACGGCATGGAACAATTTATCTTCTACTTTAAAAACATGTCCTTCTAAACTACTGTTTAAAAAAGCACTGAAAAAATATTTGATGGACAAATTATAAAGTAATTTATGATGATCTATCTTGCTGCAGATCCCCCCCCCTCTCTCTCTCTCTCTCTCCTCTCTCTCCTCTCTCTCTCTCTCACTCTCTCTCTGCCTCTCTCTCTCTGTCTGTCTCTCTCTCTTTTCTCTCTGACTGTCTGTCTGTCTGTCTGTTGGATTCTTTGTCAATGCTATTTGTCTCTCTGCTATCTGTCAGCCTCTCTCTCCTCTCTCTCTCTCCTCTCTCTCTCTCTCTCTCTCTCTCTCTCTCTCTCTCTCTCTCTCTCTCTCTCTCTCTCTCTCCCTCTGTGTCTCTCTTTCTCTCTGACTGTCTGTCTGTCTGTCTATTGGATTCTTTGTCAATGCTATCTGTCTCTCTGCTATCTGTCAGCCCCCCCCCTCTCCTCTCCTCTCTCTCTCTCTCTCTCTCTTCTCTCTCTCTCTCAAATGTCTTTATTGCCATGTTTGACATGTTGTCCATTGTCCGTCACAATATTGATTAATGGTTGTTAATTGTTTCATTGTTTTCATTACATTGTATATTTCTGATTTATACGTATGTATTGCTTCGAGTTTTCTGGATTTTCACTATTGTGATTGATATTTATGCTTTTTTTGTGAGGGCAGGATGAAAAAAAGCTGCAAAGCTTATTCTTTTAACCCTCAATAAAGATAATTTTGACTTGACTTGACTTGACTTGACTTGACTCTCTTGTCCACCAAGTACCCCCAGCGACTACAGCAGAGAACCCCCTTCTTCCTCCACCTTCATATACTGCCTGCAGCACTCTCTTGTCCACCAAGTACCCCCATCGACTACAGCAGAGAACCCCCTTCTTCCTCCACCTTCATATACTGCCTGCAGCACTGTCTTGTCTACCAAGTACACCCAGCTACTACAGCAGAGAGAACCTCCTTCTTCCTTCTACATCACATACTCTTGCCCACCTTCCACCCTACGATCACCTCCCTTCCTTCCTCCTTCCCCTTCATCACCCTTCTGTTATTGCCCCTCACTGATCTGACGACCCTGGCTCCTCCCATCCACCCTGTACGAAGCGGAGAGGGACCCGAAGAATCCCCTTAGTCACGCTGTCTGCACATGATGCTGTCTATCATTCTTTGCTTTCATGTTAGCACATCTGACACGATGCGTGAAGACGAATGTCGCTGGTGCATCTTTCCCCCGCTTTTCTTGGCATGAGAAGTCAAGATCGGCATGAAGTAATACGTAGTCTTTTGACTGGCGGCTGCTTGCGATGCCTGGATATGCAGGTATTAGGGAAAAGGAGACAGCAGACAGACTGTCTGGCAGTACAGCAGTGACACAACAAATACCGCTTGGCCGATGAAATTGGATAAGAACCTAAAGAACCTGTTAATAAACAAGTTCAAAGCCACCATGCCATGGACCGCCTTACAGAACTTAACATGGAGAGAGCGTGGTTCTACATGACTCACAGGAAAGAGCATCAAACTGGCATCAAGCAAACCGATGTTGACATGATCTCCAGGCCATGACGCGAAGACTTGTTTGAAAATGGGGAAAACGCATACTTGGGCGATTCAGATAACAAACTAGCAAAGACTGACATACGTCATGTGAGATGAGAAAGCGCACTGTTTAGTGCATGGAAGTGTACTGTTGAGTGTGCGCTAGACAGCTGGAGACTGACATGACTTTATTTTACAGGTTTTTTGTTTTTATCCTTTGTCGACACAGTACTGCCACAGTCTTTAGAAACTGCTGTCCTCAGATCTAACTGGTGAAATTAAGTACACTATTTGCGGTCAAGTTCCACACTGTAAATCTTCCAGGCAATTGAGGTATTAAATAGACTGTAAGCTGATTTGTTTGCTTATTCAATTTTCTTGTCTGTTACATAACATCTCTGTATTAGGAGAAACATGGTGCA
>CM031629.1:14480375-14492875 GCA_018398815.1 Conus ventricosus | reverse complement strand
GAAGACTCTGTAGCCTAGGCGTACTTCCGGAAGTGTTTCTGCAAAGTGAAAAACGTTTGACATGCATTTACGCTATTTCTTTCTTTTTGTCTTGAATAACGATACAAACGCAACTGGTTTGTTTTGTTCATCCGTCAGTTGAAAATTTCAAAACAAATCTATGCGTTATGTCTTAACAAATTTCGAAATTTTGAAAGGTGCCCTTTCTGGAAATTAAAAAAAAAAAGTTGAACTTGGGCCACGATTTCTATTTCTCGCCTAATATTGTTTAACTCAGTTTCCTACAAGAAGAAAGGCATACTACCTGTGCTGCTTTTCATGACAAAATACACAAACTATAGACCAAACGCAACGCGTTTCGACCTATTTGGTCTTCTTCAAACAATAAAAATAACACTTAAGACAATGAACGAAAGACAAACGGTCACTTATCTCTTCAAATCAACTACGATGCTTGATCTATGCAACGATGTCTTTTTTTTTCTTTTTTCTTTTTTTTAAAACACTTCTGTCACCCTGATTAGAACACTTTTTAAACCAGGCCAAAGGATTGTCCCTCCCTGGAGTTAATTCATCGGGGAACCATATTACAGGGTTTCACCGGGCATCCAAGGGACAACACGAACACCACCGATTTTATTAAGAGCTCTGCACTTTGAACTGTGCACAGAAAGCTTCAACGGCTGTAGTTTGTGAACGGATCAGCTTAGTAAGGTAAGCTTGTGTCTGTGTTATTTATTATTATTTTTAAACAAATCTTAAATAAATGTTAGCGAACCGCCAAGAGAATCGTGGACAAACGAGTCACAAGACAAAACACACCGCGTTTCGACCTTTTAGGTCTTCTTCAGGCAAGACAAAAAAAAAAAAAAAAAAACGAAAATGAACGAATTTGGTACTCAGCTTCGATCTCTTCACTCTTCAGCGCAAGGATGCCAGATTCAACGCTGCAGTCGCCTATTATTATTTTGTTTTGACAGTATACTGACATAATGACCTTCAAAGGATTGACAAGAGTACTCCTTAACATCATCAGGTCGCTGTAGATTATTGAAGCGCCACGTCTCTGTTTGTGTCTGTCGAACAGAGACGATGCTATGTTCATTAGGAGAAGAGGCGTTCATTGAAATCAGTTAAAGTGTTCATTAGTTGACACAAGATGAGAGCGAGCCCTTTCGTGTGATGCTCGGTCTAGAGAACAGGCTCAAATCAACACATCACAAAACACACACATGTCAGTGACAGCAGGGGTCAGATGGAATTACCGGAAAGCACTTGCAGGCTGGAACAAATATAGGGACTTATGCAGTATCATACAGTCTGAATGCATCAATAAGGGATTTCGCAGATTGTTCTGTTCTCCCTCCATGCCAGGTGCGATGATGCTCTTAGCAGAAAAAACAACAACAGCCAATATTGTCACGATGGCGGTAACTGGAAACCTCAGTAGAGTAATGAAGAAAAAGAACACATTCGAGAACAATCTTAACGTACTCACAATAATGGCACTCAGTCATGAAATAACAGGTAATTACTACACGAATTCACATTAAATCAAAGCGCCAGGTATCTGGCATAATATCACTTCGACGCCTATAAAGAGCAAATAGTAATGTTCCAAACCAACTAATGGCTTACTATTGTCTCAGGTTTAGTTCCAAGAAGGACGCACTGCGTGTGGACAAGTCCATATACGCTACTCCACATCTTTAAGCCATGACACATAGTACTCAGTGGTTATAGCCTGTTGGCCAATGCACCAATGACTGTAAAAGAAGGGGTCTCATGAAAAAGAAATAGAACACACTGGGCTGGCGCGTTAACCCGACGTGCTGGTCATATCTGGGATACCAGGCAAACATCAGCTACACTACTACAAATATGTGCGTGGTGGTGGTGGTGGTGGTGATGGTGGTGGTGGTGGTGGTGGTGTGTGTGTGTGTGTGTGTGGTGTGTGTGTGTGTGTGTGTGTGTGTGTGTGTGTGTGTGTGTGTGAGCGCGCATGTGTGTGTGTGTGTGTGTGTGTGTGTGTGTGTGTGTGTGTGTGTGTGTGTGTGTGTGTGTGTGAGCGCGCATGTGTATGTGTGTGTGTGTGTGTGTGTGTGTGTGTGTGTGTGTGGTGTGTGTGTGTGTGTGTGTGTGTGTGTGTGCACGCTGTGTGTGTGTGTGTGGTGTGTGTGTGTGCGTGTGCGTGTGTGTGTGTGTGTGTGTGTGTGTGTGTGTGTGTGTGTGTGTGCGTGCGTGCGTGCGTGTGTAAGTGCGCGCGCGCATGCAAGAGACCGTGTTTTTATTCGTGCGCAGTAGTAGTAGTAGTAGTAGTAGTAGTAGTAGTAGTAGTAGTAGAATCGGTAGCAGCAATAGTAGTAGCAGTAGTACGGTTGTTGTTGTTGTTTTAGTTATTGTTGTTGTTTCAAAGTGAAATCACTGCAGACGGAAACTGACACCAAAGAGAAACGAAAGAAACATACACAGTACAAGACAATCACTTGTTGTTGGTGTTGTTCTGTTTGTCGTCGGCGTCGTCATCATCGTCATCATAATCGAATCATCTTTATCATCATTAATTTATTTCACGTGTGCCCGTTGTATATCATCGTTCCTATGGAACCAATAGAACAACGTGATAATGGGCAGTGTGGTGGGGCAACAGTCAGTTTGGCACACTTTTTCCTGTGTACGATTTTCACAAACAGATGAAGGTATGCCCTTCGCGGTATGCAATTTTCAAATTTATTTTTTAGGACCAAGATAATCCAGAAATCTGAAATACAAAACCCTGGATTCTGAGCACGCAATCGTGTCTGTGGGCAAATATTTCCTGTCAACATTTTCCAAGAAGGTCCAGAAGCAGACATTGTCAATGGTCAGCAGCAGTTCTTTATATATTTAAACTGAACAAGCTGATACACGTTGGAATAGCAAGGATGGAAATCGTCATTTTAAGCTGCAGAATAGCACAAAAATGCACAAATCATCACTACTTCTATCATGCCTGTAAGCCGGAGAATAGCACGAAAATACACGGCACAACACTCCTTCACATGTTTTTAAGTTGGCGAATGGCATAAAATGCACAAATCAACACTTCCTTTATGCCTGTAAGCCGAAGAATAACATGAATATACACGGCACAACAATCATTCACATGTTTATAAGCCGCGAATAGCGCAAAATGCACAAATCAATACTTCCTTTATGCCTGTAAGCAGGAGAATAGCGTACAAATGCACAAAACAATACTCCCGCAAAAGACCGTCGTTAGAATAGCATAAACAGTCTACAACTCTAAGCTCCTCAGACTGATGTCAGCTGGGGAATAGCATAGAATGCACAAAGCAATACTCCCAAGATTGGTGCTAACAGGAAAATAGCATACAGATGCACAAAGCAATACTCCCAAGATTGCTGCTAATAGGAAAATAGCATACAGATGCACAGAACAGGGCACCAAGATTGCTGCTAACAGGAAAATAGCATTCAGATGCACAGAGCAATACTCCCAAGATTGCTGCTAACAGGAAAATAGCATACAGATGCACAGAGCAATACTCCCAAGATTGCCGCTAACAGGAAAATAGCATACAGATGCACAGAGCAATACTCCCAAGATTGCTGCTAACAGGAAAATAGCATACAGATGCACAGAGCAATACTCCCAAGATTGCTGCTAACAGGAAAATAGCATACAGATGCACAGAGCAATGCTCCCAAGATTGCTGGCAGCAGGAAAACAGCATACAGATGCACAAACCTATACTCCCAAGATTGCTGGCAGCAGGAAAACAGCATACAGATGCACAAACCTATACTCCCAAGATTGCTGGCAGCAGGGAAAACAGCATACAGATGCACAAAACTAAACGCCCAAGATTGCTGGCAACAGGAGACTAGCATGACAATGCACAGAACAGCACCCTTCAGACTGCAGACAGGCAGTGAATGGCACGAAACACTTAATGCCACAGCACGTGGATGATTGTCGGCCAAAGAATGGAGTCCAACGAATGCACCAAACCACACTCACCAGATAGCTGTCAGCCATTGTCTAGATAAAATAGCGTAAAAAGCACAACCCTTACACGACGGATGTCGACAGGAGAGCAGCAAAAACGCACAGAACAGATGAATGTCAACAAAGGACTTGCATTCAGATGATCCAAGATGGCTTTCAGTAGGAGAATAGCAATCTAGACTACACAGAGTTCAAGAAGGGAGGACATTCTAGACAAACAGAGAGAGAGAGAGAGAGAGAGGAGAGAGAGAGAGAGGAGAGAGAGAGAGAGAGAGAGAGAGAGGAGAGAGAGAGAGAGAGAGAGAGAGAGAGTAGAGAGTGAGAGAGAGAGAGAGAGAGACAGAGAGAGAGAGAGAGAGAAGGGAGGACAGTTCACACACACACACACACGCACGCACGCACGCACGCATGCACGCACGCACGCACGCGCGCGCGCGCGCACACACGCACACACACACACACACACACACACACACACACA
The DNA here is from genome assembly GCA_018398815.1 of Conus ventricosus. Classification (NCBI taxonomy): domain Eukaryota; kingdom Metazoa; phylum Mollusca; class Gastropoda; order Neogastropoda; family Conidae; genus Conus; species Conus ventricosus. Next base: position 14,488,382 of record CM031629.1, on the reverse strand, counting down.
CACACACACACACACACACACACACACACACACACACAGAGAGAGGGGGAGAGAGAGAGAGAGAGAGAGAGAGAGAGAGAGAGAGAGAGAGAGAGAGAGAGAGAGAGAGAGAGAGAGAGAGAGAGAGAGAGAGAAGTGATGACATGCAACGTGCTGGTGTGTGACACTAATGTAGAGGAGATGTATGCATACATACCGACAGTTTTAAGTGAACGTTGAAAGAAAGGGGGGGATAAGTGTCAGCATTAGCAGCTGCTCAAGATTTGACATCAAGATAATGTTGCTTCACACTTGCTCACACTTGAGTTGTGACGGGGACAGTAGAAGAATTCTGAGTGGAAAAAAGAATAAATGAATAAAAAAAATAAATAAATAATTGAAATGATAATTATGTAAGTACTTTAAACCAAAACAAAAGTATAAATCAATGAATAAATAAAGACATTTGGAGATAAATAAACAAATCAACACGTCAGTCATACGCAGCTAATACTGACCAGCTCCAAAACTCTCCAGCAGTCCCTTTTACCCACTTCCTCTCCGCCTCCTTCTATTACATATCTATCTATCTATCTATCTATCTATCTATCTATCTATCTATCTATCCATATTGTCAGCGTTCAAATGAGTATTTATTTGATCTAAATCCATCCATTTTCACCATTGTTTGAACTTACCGGTAGTTTATGTTATCGTCTGTTGTTTTACTTTAGATATTCCTTCTGTTCGGAGTGACTCAATTCCACGTTTTACGTCTTAAAGTGTTTCGTAATTCCTGGGGAAGGCATAGGCATAGGCCTGACTAAGCGTGGCATACACGTCCCCCGACGATCGTTGATGCCCTTGGGTGGCGCAGCCAGCCTGTTGATCAGGTTGGATTTGATGGCAAATCCAACTCCTGCCTCACGGCGCTCCTCTCGTTTGTGTCCGGTCCAGAAGAATCTGTATCCTGCATGTATCTGTGTCAGCTGGCCTTCCGCACGGTGAGTGTCACTGAGAGCAGCAATCTGTGGTCTGCTCCAGTAGTGACTGCTGGAAAGATCTGTGCCCTCGACCATCCATGAAGATCTACCAGTGCAGGTGATCATCATTTACACACTGCAAGGGGCCACACTTTGTGTTTCTGTTATTGTTGAAGATCCACAGTCAGCTCGTACAATTGTCTCTCGACATCTATACTTCTTACATGGAAACAAGTACACGCTACCATCCGCTTTCATCTGATTCGTGGAGATTGAGGTATGTATGGAAAGACACTATTCAAGTTTTGAGGCTTCACATTCTGTTCTTTGAAAAAATGCAGCAGGTGATTTCTTTCACTGAACAACATTGTGTGTGTGTGTGTGTGTGTGTGTGTGTGTGTGTGTGTGTGTGTGTGTGTGTGTGTGTGTGTGTGTGTGAGAGACTTTTCAAAAACGTTAAAGATTTACTTCTATGAATAAATCGAATTGAATCTTGCCCTGAGGTGGGTTTTGTATGGCTTCAAGACAGTTGACAGTTTCATTATTTCTATGAACGCTCCACTCTCCATGTCTTGTCTTTGTGGGTTCAATTACACTTTTTGGGGGTCATGAAACTGTTTTTAAATTACACCCTGTTTGCAAATAAATAAAACCCAGAGCCGCACCAGCAGCTGTGGCGAAGCGTTTAGCGTCGCGGACTCCCAGCTGAGAGGTCGTGGGTTCGATTCCCATCAGAGCCATGTGGGATTTTTCTGCCTGGATGGGCTCTTACCCAGAGTTGAGTTTGCTACGGGCTCAGTTGGAAAGAATGGGGACCACACAGTCGAGTTTCATCCATTTAATGAATGGGGTCTCTGAGAGTGTTGCTTACATTTCCTGACCAACACTGCAGGTGTCTGTATCTCTCGGGTCTGGTTCGATATATCATGACAGTAAGCGTGGATTACAGCCCTGTCATGTAGTCTCAGACCGGAATGGAAATCCGTAGCATCATCTTCATCATCCTCATTCTCATCGATCAGTATGAAAAAAGAAAATCTCAAATTCTGTGGCCTTTCATGCCCTAATGTTATGGTGACCTCAGTTTCGATGTCTTCTCCCCTGTGGTCTTGGTTTGATTTTGTCTGTATCACCGGAATCGGCGAATCCATGGGGGGCTGTCACTGGACGGACGTGGTGGCGCCCTCTGGAGGGGAAACTCACTCACACCGGCTCCGCCACTAAGCAATTATTGTCGTCAGTAGGGCGCTTAGTAGGTGGTGTTCTGCGTATGTTGGATCAGAACAGGCGCCATTGAAGACCACCGAAGTGACTCGGCGGCAGTGCAGTGTCTCCTCCGGTGGGTTGCCTCTTGACGACTTGACATTGACTGTTCTCTGTGGATTGCCGGTGCTGGGGCTGCGGCGGGCCGTGCCGGGATACATCTGTGAACGGGATATCGGAATGAGCGGCGTGGCTGGCACAGAGGATGAGACTGCCTAAGAAAAAAAAATAAATGAAATAAATTAAAATGAAAAAAATTTTAGAAAAAAAAGAAAAAAACCGCCGTCCCAGTTTGCGTTTTGCGACTTGTTACGGTTCTAGTTAAGTAGCACGATGACTTTTAGCCTATATGAAGTGTAGTTACTAGTAGGGCTTTCAGCGATGAATTATAGCCCATATGAAGTATGATTAGCAGTAGGGCTCTCAGTACGAAGCCCCAAAGAAATGAATACAACCAACGAGGCTATTCCGTTCCAGCTCAGCGCATCCAGGAGTCGTTATTTGTTGCACAGGATCATAAACAGCAGGTGGTATACAGACCAGTGTGGTTGAATTTGAAAGTGTCTCGATCTCGTATGCGCAGTGACCGTTCAGCCTCTCCCTTTCTCCTCTTCCCCCTCCTTACCAACTCCCGCACCCCTCCTCGCTCAGAAGAGTCGTGGTTAGTGGTGCGTGGCAAAAAATGGGATGCTGAGCCAGCTAAAGAAAAAAAAGAAGGTTAAACCCTTTGTGAGAAAGTTGAGAATCATGATATCTGAGTTTCCCATCAAGCAAACTGTTCCGTTTTGTGTGCCGTTCTTCAGGCTTTATCAAACACATTCAATGCATATTGTGTGTGCAGCAGTCTGGGATTGTATCACGGCAAAATATGTCATTTTTCACCGTACAACAAAGGAACTTATGAAAGTAAATATGCAGGGAACAGTAAACAGTAAATAAAAAACATGCTCCCCTGATGAAATGAATTCACGCCCATAACTCCAAAGGAATGCTGCTTACAACGCCAAATCGCCTAGCAGATATGACAGCACAGCTCACACTGAACAAACATGAAATGCTCATCCCTGTCGGATTTCAGTGGCTGATATGGAAAGATGGCATAAGGGGGAAAAGAATGTTGAATTTTGTTTTGAAGTTTACGACAGAAACGATTACACTACACTACACACACACACACTCTCTCTCTCTCTCTCTCTCTCTCTCTCTCTCTCTCTCTCTCTCTCTCCCTCTCTCTCTATCTCTCTCTCTCTCTCGCTCTCTCTCTCTCTCTCTCACTCACTCGCTCACTCACGTACACCTACTGGCCAATAATGACAGAGCTCTCTACTTCCAGAGAAACGGAAGTCATGGGTGACTTGTTTGCTGTTGCTGTCACTGATGGCGGTTTCGGCATCCTACGCCTGGCACAGCAAAAGAATATGCCCGGACCAGCGTGAGTATTCCCTTTTCCCTCATTCCTGATCGAGCTTGCTATTTTGGCCCATCATGCAATCTGCAAAGCGAAGGTTTATGGAGGTTCTTCCAGTGACTCCCGTGCGGACATGATCTTCAAATCTGTCGGTCATGAAACCTTCCAGGATTACGTTGAAAAGTTTTAGAAAATAGAAGCAGCCCTGGCCAGTTCCAACTGAAGTATGGAACCACTTTCCGGTCGCACCCTGTCATGTTCTACATCTGTTGCTTTGCAGCACAGTTGCTTGATGGTGTTGATTAGCTTTTGTTCGATGGTAAAGCTCTGCAATATGGCCCACAGCTACTCCTGCCAGAAACTGTCAAATGCCTTCTTGAAATCCATGAAAAGGTGGCAGAAGTCCCTCTTTGCGTTTAGCGACATGTTACCGGCTCTAGTTAAGCAACACGAAGATTTGTAGCCTATATGAAGTGTGATTAGCAGTTAGGGCTATGCTTTTCACAGAGGGTTACACAAGTTAGAGATCTGTTCGGTGGTACTTCATTCTTTGTGGGGTCCAGTTTGTTCCTCGGCAATATTGTGTCTACTTGTGGCTGTAATCTATCGTGATGATGTTGAGCATATCCATGGCGTTGCCCGATCAAAACTCACAGTACGGTAGTTTTAGCAGAATCAGATCTGCCCTTTCGTTCGGGAAGGGTGGCGATATGTAGTTGAGGTGATGGTAGTTTCAAGAGGTCTGCAGGGACGTTCTCAATACTTTCAGCCTTACCACACTTCAGCGACACTTCTGTTGCTACGAATTCGTAACAGAGTTTTGGGGAAAGCCATTTCATTAAATGGCTTCGATGCTTTTGGTTCACTTGAATTGTCTTTGTTCTGTTTGCCGCAGATTTCAAAGCAATATTTAGCCCACCTTTTTGTGATGTCTTCGTTCTGTGTGAGACGGTCGCTGTGTTTTGCCCTACAAGATGCAGATTTTACTCTGCTTGTGTTTGGCAATGTCTTCAACAATACTTGAAAGATATGTCTCAGTCCTTGTTGTGAAGAGTTTTGTCAATACCTTCATTCTGCCGTTCGACCCAGCTTTCTTTTACTTTTTTTTTTTAACAGATCCTCTGGTTTTTATAGAGCTGTGTTTTCTTCCTCCCCTACTATTCTTGTACGCTTTGATTAAGCTCCTTCCAGTGTCACGCATCTCGAGAGATATTGCTTGCAACCCATTGCTTGGATTTCTGTTGGCTTATTCACAGTAGCCTATCCTTGTTCCTTTCTCTGTGATTATTTTGTTGTTGTTTCTAATGGCATTAGGATCTTTAAGCAGTAGTAGTGAGGCAAATTTTCCTACTGTTTCTTACTTGGAGATGTTCAGCGATGTCAGTATCTTCAGTTCGCCAAGACTGCGTTTTTCAACTTCTTGCTGTTCATAAGCTTTATACTCACTCTCAAGATTAGCACCCAGAAATGCTTTTGATTGAGTCCTACTTGAACCCAGGCCTGTTCTAATTCAGAAAAAAAAAATTCTAGTATTCTTTGACATAATTATTACCAACCCATTAAACCACTCACCCTGAACTCTTTCTTGTCGACATTGTTAATGAATATTTAAAGCTGAATGCAAAATTGTTCGATCTGGCCATCATCATATCGTGACGCAGGAGCATATATATCTGCATTTACCAAGATGTATGGCTTCGTTCGAAGGTGAGTGGTAACGAAAAGGGCAGTATCTTTTTGCTGCGTCTCTGGTGTTCTTGTTCACTACACATCTCACTCTATGTACATGTTTGTTTTTTTTCTTCACTCTAGTACAAGACGTGCCCTTCCCCGTCAGAACTTCTCTGTTATTCTTTTATCTAACTTTGCAGAGGCTGAGAAAGTGCCAGGAGTACGTTTTCATCGCCTGTGTCAGTGGAGGGTGGGAGTAATTTTACAGATCCCTAAACGATCTCTTCAAAGAAATCTCAATCTGTTCAACATAGATTTCAGTTAATGCCGACAGTACCACCTCTGCCTTACAGTAGTGCAGGTGATGGTGTTGCAGTAATAGTGTTCTCTGTTCACAGGGCTTCCAGTCGGCGGCGACTGTTCCAGATACCGTGAATATTGCCCCATAGGAACAGGCCTGTGAACGATTGGGCCGTAGTCACAAATGCCGTAAGCTCTCTCTCTCTCTCTCTCTCTCTCTCTCTCTCTCTCTCTCTCTCTCTCTCTCTCTCTCTCTCTCTCGCTCTCTCTCTCTCTCTCTCTCTCTCTCTCTCTCTCTCTCTCTCTCCTCCCCCCCCCTCCTTAACATACCCTGTCTCTGTGTGGCACTGTTTGCGGGCCACTATCGTATGTGAGATTTAGCGTTGATTTGTCTCATCTGTAAGAATCTTGTGAAACACATAAAAAACGACCACGAAAAGTACGCTATCAGACACATGCTATTCATGCACATTTATACTCCGTGCAAGACACAAAGTAAAAGGTTCTAATTTTATCACGAGTGGAGCTCTTTAGGGAAACTTTGGAGACGCACGTGTCATCTGGACCCATAGTGCACCATCTCCTCTTGTTCCCCACACCGATCTGAGTGGAACTACTTGTCTTGACTTGTGGCCCTCCCAACAAGGTCTCAACAGACAAAAAAAAAACACATTATCTAAACTTCCGATCATCCTTTAAAGTCATTTCAAGAGTGATGAGGTTAAATGCAAAATTCTCACCCAGCATCGGAGTTTGACCGTACGTTTGGCACGTGGCTCCAATGCAGGAGGCGGCATGAAAGTCTCCATGCTGACACTCAAGTCTTAGGATGATTTTTTTTTCGCTTTTTTGATGTTTTGTCTTTTTAACAGGCAAGAATAAAACCCAACAGCGTCCTTCTTCAATAGTCATATTTCAACAACAAAAAAAGAAGAAAAGTTACTGGTTCCGCTGGACAGACTAGACAAAAAAGATTACAGGACAAAGAGTCAAAGTCTTCAGGTTTCATGCACTGAGCCTGAACGTGGATGCTAAGACCTCTGTGAGGATGTTGATGCTGGCTGGGGATTGGGGGGGGGGGGGGGGGGGGGGGTGCAGGCTCCCTGGGCGTCTCTACAGACATGTCATCCGTGTCAGCGTTCAGTGTGCTTGGTGCATGCAACAACACACAGGCACTGGAATGTTTAGGGTGGAGACAGCCCGTCAATCATCCTCTATTAGACCATCAATCATCCTCTATTAGACTGTCAATCATCTCTATTTAGACCGTCAATCATCCTCTATTAGCCCGTCAATCATCCTCTATTAGCCTGTCAATCATCCTCTATTTAGACCGTCAATCATCCTCTATTAGACCGCCAATCATCCTCTATTAGACCGTCAATCATCCTCTATTAGACTGTCAATCATCCTTTATTAGACCGTCAATCATCCTCTATTAGACCGTCAATCATCCTTTATTAGACCGTCATCATCCTCTATTAGACCGTCAATCATCCTCTATTAGCCGTCAATCATTCTCTATTAGACCGCCAATCATCCTCTATTAGACCGTCAATCATCCTCTATTAGACCGTCAATCATCCTTTATTAGACCGTCAATCATCCTCTATTAGACCGTCAATCATCCTTTATTAGCCCGTCAATCATCCTCTATTAGACCGCCAATCATCCTCTATTAGACCATCAATCATCCTCTATTAGACCGTCAATCATCCTCTATTAGACCGTCAATCATCCTCTATTAGACCGTCAATCATCCTTTATTAGACCCGTCAATCATCTCTATTAGACGCCAATCATCCTCTATTAGACCGTCAATCATCCTCTATTAGACCGCCAATCATCCTCTATTAGACCGTCAATCATCCTTTATTAGACCGTCAATCATCCTCTATTAGACCGTCAATCATCCTTTATTAGACCGTCAATCATCTTCTATTAGACCGCCAATCATCTCTATTAGACCGTCAATCATCCTCTATTAGACCGTCAATCATCCTCTGTTAGACTGTCAATCATCTCTATTAGACCGTCAATCATCCTCTATTAGACCGCCAATCATCCTCTTTAGACGTCAATCATCCTCTATTAGACCGTCAATCATCCTTTATTAGCCCGTCAATCATCCTCTATTAGACCGCCAATCATCCTCTATTAGACCGTCAATCATCCTCTATTAGACCGTCAATCATCCTCTATTAGACCGTCAATCATCCTTTATTAGACCGTCAATCATCCTCTATTAGACCGCCAATCATCCTCTATTAGACCGCCAATCATCCTCTATTAGACCGTCAATCATCCTCTATTAGACCGCCAATCATCCTCTATTAGACCGTCAATTCATCCTTTATTAGACCGTCAATCATCCTCTATTAGACCGTCAATCATCCTTTATTA
>CM031629.1:14442875-14472875 GCA_018398815.1 Conus ventricosus | reverse complement strand
TTTACTGTTATAGCCGTTACTAACGGCTATAACGGCCCATAACGGTTTTTCTTCTTTATGGAATATCGCAGATAATACTTGGCCGATCTTTCTGAATATTTGTAGGTATGTCCATTTTGGGTCACGGATGATGCCCAATGTTTTATTTTACCGTTATATCTGTTACTAATGGCTAAACGGCCCATAACGGTTTTTCCTCTTTGTGGAACATCTCATGCGTATTCAAGATAAACCGGGAGTACGTTTATATCCTTTGCATCTTGTTTTGTTTTTGTTTGTTTACTTCTTTATTCGCTTGTTTTGTTTCTTTGTTTGTTTGTCTGTCTTTTTTTTTTTAGTGTAAATTTGTCAAGAATAATGTGCTTAAATGCATTTCTTTCTGCTCCGTTTCATTTTTTTTTTCTTTTTCTAAATTGCGGATTCTCTCTCAGAAAAATAATAAATCAAACGTTGATGACTGGCTCATTTATGACGATGATAGATAACAAATGTACAGATGTATGCTTGTGCCTTCGTGTGTCACATCAGCATGTAAGCCTTGTGCAAGCTAGCACGCGTGCTTGTGTGTGTGTGTGTGTGTTCTCTGCGCATGTGCACATTCCACTTCCTTGTTCTGTGCATACCTTTCTTGCTTTGTACGCACGTGATAATAATTATGCGCTCACCCCTTCGTGCATGTCCCCAGCTGACGTTCGTGGAGTTTCACGTGGAACAATGGACGTCTGGCCGGACCCTCTGAACTATCGCACCTGCAACGCCGATTACGTCAAACTGTTCAACGGGACAGGCGCCGAGGCACCAGAGTTGCTAATGATCTGCGGGCAGGGGAACCAGGAGCCCATCTGGTTCCGTGGCAACGTGCTGCAGATGGTGTTCCACTCGGACTGCTGTGACAATTACTTTCGAGGCTTCAAGATTGAGTATGCCTTTGTGCCTGAAGGTCAGTGAGATATGTGTGTGTGTGTGTGTGTGTGTGTGGGGGGGGGGGGGGGGGATGGTTTGCCTTTGTGCATCTTGGGTTTGGTGGTGATGGTGGTGGTGGTGGTAGTGGTGGTGGTAATGATGATGGTGACAGTGGTGGTAGTCAGTACAATTTCCTTCTACCTTTTCTTTCAATCCGTCTTTTTTGTGCTTGTTTAGTTGTGTGTGTGTGTGTGTGTGTGTGTGTGTGTGTTGGTGTGTGGTGTGTGTGTGTGTGTGTGTGTGTGTGTGTGTGTGTGTGTTGTTTATTGCTTTACTATTTCTGTCCTGTTTTTTTGTTGTTTTGCTTTCTTCGTTTTACCACTACTGTCACTGCCTTCTTCCTACTTTTCGTTCTGTGTAATTTTTGTGTTCGTCATCTCTTTTCTTTTGTAAGTTTACAATGTGCAGGTACGATTATGTGTGGAAACGATATGTATATAGGACAATGATCACAGCGGTTTGGTGATAACTTTCTGTCTGTCGTGTCTGGTCTGTCTCGCTCTGTCTCTCTCTTCTCTCTCTCTCTCTCTCTCTCTCTCTCTCTTCTTATGGACATGGGAGAGATCAAAGCAGTAAATGCATACATGCATCTTGGAACTTATTTCTCAACAAGACTGAATTTTCCATTTTCATATCGAAGTATAGCTCACAAATCTAATAAAGGAATGAATGGGATTATTCTCTGGTGCTTATTCTGCACAGAATACACAGTGATGCTTGACTATCTGTGGTTAACTATTTGATTTGACAAGTTGATCAATATTGTACTGAACCATAGGCGTTTGAGAACACTACAAAAATTTCGAAAAAAAAGTACACTCGCTTGCTTTCGACGTTTTTCTCATGCTGATGTTCGAAGGCAAAATAATCTTGTTACGTTTGAGCGAGACAGAGGGTCTGTTCGACTTTATTTTCACGAATGAAATCTTTGGGAAATATTGACAGAAAATGCCCCCCACACCCCCACCCACAAAAAAATGTCACCCAGGCTGCCCTTCATTCATAACCTAAACGATGTCTTTTAAATTGGGCAGTAATATTAAGAAGGCATGAGGTTCTCACTGTTAAAATTCTGAGGAATTTTCTTTTTTTTAAGGAGATATTCAGATTTATTAAAAACTTTTTTTTCTTACTTTTATTTTCAATAAAGAAACATCGTTTGTACTGGCAGAGCTGTGTGTGTGTGTGTGTGTGTGTTGTGTGTGTGTGTGTGTGTGTGTGTGTGTTGTGTGTGTGTGTGTTGGAGAGATAGTTTTTCTGAGTTTGAGTTTTTAAAAACTTCTCATATGATTACACTGTAAACCTATGGGATGGAAAATGAATTAAAGTGTAAAAAATGAACTAAGTTGTGTGTGTTGTGTGTGTGTGTGTGTCACGGACAAAAAAATGAAACAACCCAACTTGGGGAGTCGCCGGCCACTTCAACGGGACATAAGTCCAAACGCAGACATCTTGGCGCCACGTAGACCGGGCCCATGGTTCGGATCCGGCCAATTAAGCTTAGTGGAGAGGCTTCACAGGGACGGTACGACCCACCCCGACTGGGCTAAGCCGTTTTGACCGACGCCTCGATGTCTAGCGAGACGAGTCGTAGCACGGGCTCAGGCTCATCTAGCCACTTTGTTTGGGAAACCCGGTCATTGTTACTCAGACGTCGTGGCGCCTTTCCCAGACTCAGCTAGCCACTTTACACTGACCAGTGTCTACGACTTAAGCCACACGGCGCCAGTCAAGTAGGAAGGGGGGTAGGTAGTGTGTGGTGGGGGTGAAATCTAGCAATCAATTAAATGACCGATTTTACCACCACAGAGAGTAAGGTGTGTAGGCGTGACTGTCATGATTTGAACATCCAAAGGAATTTTGAGGGGGATAACTTCGGGTGTCAGGGCGGTAAAAATACTGACCAATGGTACTCGCCCTTTTCGGACAGATCGGGAACGAATAAGAAAGGATGTGAGGGGGAGAGAACGGCAGAACGAGGGGAGAACGAACAGAGAGAGAGAGAGAGAGGTTCGGAGTGTAAACTCGGAGGAGAGAAAAGCAGAGAGAAGGGGAGGAGAGAAGAGAACCAAGTGAGAGATTAGCATGAGATAGTCTGCAGAGGAAGGACTGAGGAGAGATGTGGAGAGAGAGAGAGGTTGCTAATTAATGAAGAAGAAAAAAAAGAAAAGAAAAAAAAAAAGAAAAGAAAAAGCAACCATGTCATTTGATAAGAGCAGACTAGAAAGAGAGAGAGAGAGAGTGCAATGCGTTTTAAAGCAGGAAGAAAGAAAGGAGAACAGATCGATGTTGTAGTCACTGTTCTATCCTAACCGGGGGTTCGACCTATACCTGGCAGCGTCACTTCGCCAAGCAGAACCACAGACCAACGCCAACAGTCTCACCTGACCAGGCGCCATCAGACCAACACAGTGCCGGCAGTTGTGTCGTGTTGTGAAAGTGACAGTGAAAAAAAAAAGAAAAGAAAAGAAAAGACAGTGATTCGTGAATAGTTAAGATCACTGGCCAGGTAAAGTAGAAATCTGTTTATACCCGGGTTAGTTAATGATGTTTTTTGATAAATGATTTTGTGAAGTTCAGGAAAGAGAGAATGTTTTATTTCATTTGATTCCATATGCATTGATGTTTCGTTCTATGATCATGTGTAGTAAAGTTATAGACTTTACTAGTGGTTTGATGTGACGAATGCATGATATTGAATGAGATCGTAAGCAAGCTGTGAGTGTGTTTGGGCTGTGCGCTAGTCCTTCCTCCATCGAAAATCACCCGAGGTTGACAATTTATTGGCGAGCCTGCCCGGGGTATTTTGGCCATTTATTATAATTGTTCAACTTCTCAGAGAGGAAGTGGGTGGGATTCAAGAAATTTTAATCCCAAGACAAGGGGTTGTCTTACTGTATGTTCCCAAGATGTTAAATACTAGGCTTGGCATTTCTTCCAAGTAGTTAATACAGGCTTGGCATTTCAGCCCCCGGTACTCATTTCGCACAGATTTCCTATAATTCGCTCTCATAGTTGGGTCAGGCGTGGGCGCTTAAAAAAAACTAATACTTTGCCCCAAGCAATTTTTCATTCATAGGTTTGTGCTATTACGCCCGTTCGGAAACCCACCAGTTTGGCTTCGTAGTAAAAAAAATTTTGTTCAAAAAAAGAAAGAGATACAAGGCGGAAGAAAAGAACACCCCTATTGAACAACTCGTGAGCGCGCTCGTGATTTTAGGTTTTTTCGGGGAAGAGTTGCGAGCATTCGTTGAAAACCAACAAAAGAGGGAAAAGAAAATGAGCGAGCAGAAAGACGCCGTGCGCAGCGAGATAGAAATGCAGGCGGGAAAAAAGTTTAAAAAGCAGCGAAACGAGGAAACAAAAGAAGGGAAAGGAACAGAAAAAATGAACAGGAAAAAAAGATTAAGGATTCAGACTAGCGAAACGCAGGAAACAGAAAGAATAAGGAAGCGCGGAGCAGAAAGAATGAAGCAGGAAAGGGAAAAGTTTAAAGGTTCATTAAAATTAGAGAAAGTGAAAATAAAAAGGGGAGCCACCGGGGATGGATTTTCAGTTTCCGTGACTCTGGCCAGCTATGCTCCCCGACCAAGTCCCCAAAAATTTGGGAAAGGACGATTCGTTTGACGCAACACAGTCGTTTCAAAAACGTTTGCGCCCAGTCGGGTTGGCCTTCAGAGAGTGGGCAGTCATTTTGCCCGGCGTTACTGACGGGTAAGGCATTACAAATTTTCACTGCGTTACCGCAGAACAACAGTCTGATTTCGGCGCTGTGAAGGAATCGTTGATGAAAGGATTTGACCTCACAGAGGAGGGGTTCAGGAAGAAATTTCGTTCGCTAAATTTACAAGCAGGTTTGAGACGTACACTCAGTTTGGTGCACGTCTTGGATCACTATTTTGATAAATGGTAGAGTTGAGTGGTACGAAAAAGGAGTTCGCTGGTTGAAAGAGCTATTTAAATGAAAGAACAGATTTTGTCAGGTTGCGGCCCTGAGTTAACCATACATTTGAAAGAGAGACAGCCAGAGACAGCGGGGGGAGTTGTTGAAGTTCGCAGAGGTGTATAGAGAGGCACGTTTGGGCACTAAGGTGCAGGAGAAACGGGTTTGTTTGGCACAGGTGAGAAGGTGCAAGGAGACTAGGGATTTTTTCTGCAAAGTCTGCAAACCCAGTGGTGGGGCAGAAAGGAAGGGCAAAGGGACATTAGGTGTTTCTTTTGTCACAAGAAGGGACATGTGGCGAGGGATTGTCGCATGAGGTTCCAGAAGGCAGCAGCCTTGCAAGAGGTGGATAAGGGTCGTCAGGGAAACGACCTGCAGTGGAACCAAAAGGGATTCAGTCTAAAGGGAGGGTGGAGTGCAGCCTTTGGCTAGCACTGGACAGCAGTCAGTGTCAGGGATGGAGGGCACTAGGCCGAGTGGTTCGTTCCAGTGGAGAAGGGTGGATTGGCCCAGCAGAGGGTGAAAGTGTTACGAGACACTGGTTGTTCATGCGGGGTTTAGTCGAACAACGCTGGTCGATAAAGGGGATTTGACAGGGCAATCCAGCCTGTACTCTAATCGATGGCACTGTGAGGGAGTTTCCAGTTGCTAAGATAGAAGTACGTACCCCTTACTTCTCAGGCGGGTTGTCTGCGTTGGTGATGGAGAAACCCCCTTCACGATTTGATCATTGGAAAAAATTCCAGGTGCAAGGGATCCAGGGGATCCTGAGTTGTTGACTGCTACAGGGCAGCAGTTCAAACACGGAGCAAGAAGGAGGAAAAGGTTGTTAAAACGTTAGTTGTTCCAGGAAGGAAGTCGGGCATAGACGTGTCGCCTGTTTGGTTTTAGGGCAGCGCAGGAACAAGACCCTTCGCTCGTGGTCTTGGGAGTTGGCAAGAGGTGGAGAGAAAACAGGAGGTTAGAGGGGTGAGACAAAATTTTTTTGTGAAGGCGGGCTGTTGTCCCGAGTGTTCACCAAGGGGAAGACAGGTAAGGTGACCACTCAGTTAGAGGTACCAGCAGTTTATCGTGACACTGTCATGTCAGTGGGTCACGAGTCGCTCATGGCGAGGGTCATTCGGCACCGGTTTTAAAACGGTTTACCGAGTTTTTGATTGATTTTTATTGGCCAGGGCAATGGCAGACATAAAGCGGTTCTGATGTCATGTGACGTGTGTCAAAGGTCAACCACAAGAGGGGTGAAGAGGAAGGCGCCTCTTAAACATCCCCCTTTAATTGACACACCATTCAGGAGAGTGGCCGTCGATCTGATTGGCCCAATCTCGCCCTGTTCCAAAGGTGGGCACAGGTACGAGACTGGTAAGTTTGGCAAGGGAAGGTTTGCGGAGGCTAGGGTCATTCAGAAGAAGCAATATGACAGGAAGGTGAGGAAGCAATCCTCAAGGCGGGAGATCAAGTCCTGGTACTGCTTCCCACGGGTCACAACAAGCTGCTGAGCATTGGAAAAGGACCATTCACCATCACTGAAAAGGTTCGATCGGGATTACCGAATTGATGTGAAGGGGAAAACCAAAACTTTTCCATGCGAATTTTCTCCGCAAATATATTCAGCGTGAGACCCCAGCACATAGGGCAGCAGCAATCATTGATGAGGTGGAGGGGGACCCAGCAGAAGAAGGGGAGATTTTGTTCCCTGAGTTTCCAGGGAAGAGTCATACAGGGATGTGTCACTGTATAAAGGGGCTAGACAGAGGAGTTCCTAGGGTTTGTTGTCGGAGGCGACACAAAGCAGCCGGAAAGAGGAAAGGTGGAGAGATGATAAATTCAGAGAGACCAAAGACCAAAACAGAAGTCAGGAGTCTGCTAGGTTTTATTGGGTTCTATAGGGAGTTTGCCCCAAATTTTGCTGCAATCACGAGCCCTCTCAGTGTTTTGGTCAAGGCAGGAAAACCGGCAGTGGTTCGAATGGTCAGACGCTGCAGAGCAAGCATGCAGACGGTGTTGGAAAGACTAGGTTCCCCGCCCCTCTTGAAGCTACCAGATATGTCAAACCATTTTTGTTGCGGACAGATGCATCAGGTGGTGGGATAGGTGCAGTATTGTTTGCAGGAGCATGAAGAGGTCGATTTTCCCTGTGAGATATGCTAGCAGGAAGTTGACAAATTTGTGAAGAAGGGTACGCAACGGTGGAGAAGGAGTGTTTAGCGGTCGTGTGGGCGTGCAGAAATTCCACAATACTTGTATGGAGAGAGTTTCGTGATCGAGACGGATCATCAACCACTCAAATTCCTGCAGGAGGCGCATTTTGAAAAACAGCAGAGTTCTGCGTTGGGCAATGGCACTGCAGCCTACAGGTACCGAGTGCAGTACATTCCCGGTCGACAGAATGTCGGAGCTGACTATTTAGCCGTTGTAGTCTAGCAAGCTGCAACTCGGGAGGAAGTCAGTCATACCCGGGGGTGTGCTTTTTTTGATAAATGTGTTGATGACAGTTATGTTGATTGGATATGGGTCCATTCCCAGTTGGCTATGGTTATATTTTTTTTGTGTGAGACTTGTTCATATTTTCTTTGTGGGGACTTTTTCATGTGGAAGTAGTTATGCTTGGAGCTACAGTCGCTTGTGTAGTGATGCATTTTTTTGCAATAAATGAGGATGGAGAATTCCTCAGTGAAGTGTCAGGGATTTGTGATCATATTATATTGTGCTTTTCATAAGAATTGTGAAGAGAAGATATGGCAAATCCGCAGGTAGGGGAATCGAATAAGTGCGCACAGAGGTCGTTATAAAATGGTTGAAATAACGCAAGAGCGCACGTCAATGATAACTCATTGGAGTGGTATATTTTATAATTTTTAACCGTTGTTGTAAAGTATTTTCCAAACTTTGCGCGTGTAGCTGTGTGTCAGCAAATTCGGTTGTTGTCCTTTTTTTTACCGTTGTTTTGAGACAATGCGGAGCATGGTCTTTTGCAAGGGGAAATTGTCACGGACACAAAAAATGAAACAACCCAAATTGGGGAGTCGCTGGCCACTTCAACTGGACATAAGTCCAAACGCAGACATCTTGGCGCCACGTAGACCCGGGCCCATGGTTCGGATCCGGCCAATTAAGCTTAGTGGAGAGGCTTCCAGGGGCGGTACGACCCACCCAGACTGACCCAAAGCCGTTTTGACCGACGCCTCGATGTCTAGCGAGACGGTCATAGCACCGGGCTCAGGCTCATCTAGCCACTTTGTGGAAACCAGCGTCATTGTTCTCGACGTCGGTGGCGCCTTACCCCGACTCAGCTAGCCACTTTACACTGACCAGGTCCACGACTTAAGCACACCGGCGCCAGTCAAGTAGGAAAGGGGGAAGGTAGTGTGTGGTGGGGGTGAAATTAGCTAATCAATTAAATGACCGATTGACCACCACAGAGATAAGGTTTTGGTAGGTCGTGACTGTCATGATTTGAAAAATCCAAAGGAATTAGAGGGGATAACTTCGGGTGTCAGGGCGGTAAAAATATGACCCAAAGGTACTCGCCTTTTCGGACAGTCCCGGGAAAGAATAAGAAAGATGTGAGGGGGAGAGAACGGCAGAACGAGGGAGAACGAACAGAGAGAGAGAGAGAGAGGTTCGGAGTGTAATCTCGGAGGAGGAAAAGCCAGGTAAAGTAGAAATCTGTTATACCGGGTTAGTTATGAGTTTTAGATAAATGTTTTGTGAAGTTCAGGAAAGAGAGAATTTTATTTCATTTGATTCCCTATGCATTGATTTCGTTCTATGATCAAAGTGTAGTAAAGTTTTAGACTTTTCTAGTGGTTTGATGTGACGAATGCATGATATATGAATGAGATCGTAAGCAAGCTGTGAGTGTGTTTGGGCTGTGCGCCAGTCCTTCCTCCATTTGACATCACCCGAGGTTGACAGTTGTGTGTGTGTGTGTGTGTGTGTGTGTGTATGTGTGTGTGTGTGTGTGGGGTCTGTGTGCGTGTGTGTTTTGTTGGTGCATGTGGGTGTGTGTGTGTGTGTGTTTTTGTGTGTGTGTGTGTGTGTGTGTTGTGTGTGTGTATGTTTGTCTTGATGTTTGTCATTGCTTCAGATTATAGCGAACTATTATTACTTGACGTGTATTTTAACATCGTTAACGAAAGCATTGCATTAATGTTTACCCTGCTGACCCAAGCCAATAATCTAGAGAAACTTATTAAACCAAAACATTACTTATTCCATACAATTTGAAGTTTTATGTCGCTCCAGACTTGATATCATCTTTAAAACTTCAGTCCCGTATAAATTTCCCCCATACCCAATAGATGCAAGTCGTGCTTCCTGGCTGGTGATTTCAGTTTACATAAAAAAAAATGCTGTTTTGTTTTAAAGATTCGTATTCTGGCTAGGGAATATTGTATTTTGTTTTGCTAAATGTGCATTCCCAACACAGCGACGGCTTTAGACTTTTATCTAAGAAAAAACTGAGTCTTTTCAGTGTGCATTTTTTGATTCTATCTAGTTCCTGACAACGTGGTGCAGAAGAGGCTCCGTCGTATAGCTGGACGGCTGTCCAGGGTTTTTAGATTGAGGACCTTGTACCTGAAGGTCAACGAGAGCTGGATGGAAGATGGTTGCTTTTTTTTTTTTTTGTATCTTGGATTCCAAAGTGGAGTGGTGGCGCAGTGGTGGTGCGGATATTTGAAGCTTTTTGACATTTTTTTTTCATTCTGTCATTCTCTGTTTTGAAAATATCGTTTGTTGCAACATCTATGCCACTGTCTTTTTACTCTTTCCCTATTTAGTTCTTTGTGTGTGTGTGTGTGTGTGTGTTGTGTGTGTGTGTGTGTGTGTGTGTGTGTGTGTGTGTGTGTGTGTTGTCGTCGTCGTCGTCGTCGTCAGTTGAATGTCCTTCCACTATAGTGATTCAGGAAGTTTATGCGTGGTGAATGAAGTATGCAAGTGATGAAGTGTATTATTCCATTAACGATGGAATATGACATCCCCTCCCCCCCCCCCCACCCCACCACACCATCCCCCCCATCCCTCTTCCACATTGACAATTTTACGTGAGAGGTGATAAGATCTACAGATAAGGGCCAGTTGAACTATTTAAAAGGCAATGAAGTCGATCCATCAGTGTAACCATCAATACCCGAATGTCTTCGGAGCTCTCTTGCTCTTGGGCATTGAATCAGCAAATGACTGACATTTAAGGATTTCCCACACATACATTTAACATTATGACAATGTTTTGTTTTCAATGCGTTCAAACAGAATCTATGGATTAAGCTTTCAATCTCCCTAGACGAGGAGGAGACTTGTTTGAACGTTTTCCCTTTGTACCATCACTGAATTTTATACAATTGTGATAATATTGAATGTCTGAGTTCATCAATGAGGTTTTAACTTTTTCTCTTAACGTTGAATTTATAATTGAAAAACATTCATTCAAATCTAAGGGAACTTTGAGTGGTATTGCGTAATTGACACTTTGAGCTGCTTTTCGTGCAAGTTGATCTACACGCTCGTTGGGTACTATACCACAATGAGAGGGGATCCAACAAAAAGTGATAGTAATGCCTCGCATGGATACAAGGTGAATAATGTGATGAATTTTAAATATCATTTCAAGTCGGACTGAAGGACGTGCAGACTTAATCGAGTAGACTGCTGCTTTAGAATCAACACCTATTAAGATTTGTGAACTTTTTATTGGAAAATTTAGAATAAAATCTAACGATTTAAGTATAGCAAGTAATTCGGCACTGAATATCGATAACCAAGATAGAAGAGCTTTTCTACTTTGAGGCTAGGGATTATGAAGGCTGCTCCCGTGTTATTATTTTCTAGCACTGAGCGATCTGTAAAAATTTTCAAATGATGATTGTACTTAGTTTCTAAATGAGTGTAAACAGATGTTCTTAAGATATGTGGACAATCCTTTTTTGAAACATCTGTATAATCAATATCAAAGGAGACTTTACATTGTTCACATTTTGGAATAGGTGAATACGTGGGCTTTTGGGCTATGTAATTTTTTTAATCTATTTTGGTATCCTTTAGAAGATCAGAGGAAAATGAGCAAATAGACTTTGCTGACTGTATGTTTTTGGCACGTTTTCCAAAATCCTTTTCTGATTTTAAACATACTTCTTCTGAGCAAAAATTGTTTTGTGAGAAGCTCTTTAAGACAAATTTTGAAGTAGAAGCTTTTCGAAGTTCTGAAAGGGGCAAGATCCCTGCTTCATTATAGGTCTCTAAGTTAGATGTATGTGTAGGAACCCCAAAGGCAATTTTATACGCTTTGCAGTCAGTGCTCTGAAGTTTATTTAAAAGGTATTGAGGTGCATTAAAAATACTTCTTGAGCGTAAGTTAGTCTAGAGCGAATAAGGGCAGTTGCTAAAATGGTTAATGATTTCGAATCCTGTCCCAAAGATTGTTTGCTAAATATTTTTAGGAAATGTAAGCTTTTTCTTGCTTTGTTTAAAATGTATTCAATATGAGTGTTCCAAGTCAACTTATTGCTTAAGATAACACCCAAGAATTTAACGCTTTTTGCATAGTTTAAAACAATGCCATCCAACGTAAAAGTATGAAGTTGTCCTGGATCGTAACCAGAATTAAAAAGAATCATATTTGTTTTTTGTTTTTGTTTTTTTTCCGGAGAAAGAGAAAAGCCGTTCTCATTTAAAAAGTTATTGATCTTATTTAGTTCATGTTGATATTTTATTTTGATGTAATTTAGTGATCTTGATGATGTATTTTTTTCATTGTCACTTTTGTCCATAGGCATATATCATCAGCAAACTGAGCCACTTCAATATTTTTAGAATGACTGTTATGAAGATCAGAAACTAAAATATTAAATAATATTGGAGAAATTACTGAACCTTGGGGTAAACCCATTTATAAAGGCCTTGAGTTGGAATATGTATTTCCTATTTTTGTTTGAATGTGCCTACAGTGTAGAAAATCTTGAATAAAATTGTACATGTTCCCGCTGATTCCAATATTTTTTTTTTATTTTGTACATTAGTCGTTTGTGCCACACTTGTTCGTATGCTTTACGAATGTCAAAAAAGGTAGCGAGAATGTTCTTACGTCGTGCAAATTGATGTTTTACGTGGGTTGTAATTTTTACTAAGTGCTCAATTGTAGATCTGCCTGCTTGGAATGCAGCTTGGTTGATAGGAATGATACTATTTTTGTTGCAATGATGAATTAGCTTTTTTAACACTATCTTTTCCATCAATTTACATGTGTTAGATGTTAATGATATTGGTCGATAGCTATTTATGTCTTTGAGTGGTTTTCCTTGTTTATGAATTGGTATAATAATTGAGTCCTTCCAAATCAGGGGCATTTTTCCATTGTCCCAACATTTTTGGAAAAACAAATGTAGAAAATGTATTCTATTTTGCGGGAAATTACCTAACATTTCATTTGAAATGCCATCAAATCCACTGATGTCCTTTTATTCAGATTTATGATACACTCTTGGTCTTCCTGCAACGTTACTGCGGTATTTAAATAGTGATTTCTGTAGGTTTAGGGCTATTATAGATGTCTTTCTTTTCTTCAGTTTCGCGGCTTTTTTTTCTTGTCCAAGAATAAGCTGTCAACGCTACTGTTGTTTGCAAATAAGTCTGCAAAGGCTTCAGCTTTATCAAAATTTGATGGAAATTCAGATTGTTTTAAATTAACTGGACAATGTGGAAGGTTAACTCCATTTTTCATCGTTTTTAATTGTGTCCAAACGTTTTGAATATCTTTATAAAGTTCGACACCTCATTTTGACACATAGACGACCAATACTGCTTTTTTGCTTGTGCAATTATTCTATATGGTGATTTCTTGTTCTTTTTTTCTCAAGAAGTTTTTCCGCTTTTTCCTTGGGATTTGTTTCTCTTTTGTAATTTTTTAAAAAAAATTTTCTTCTTGTTTTGCCTGCTGACATATACCATTCCACCAGACATTACCCGAATGTTTTTTTATTTTTTTTATTTTACAGTCGGAATTGAATCTTTCGCAGCAGTGTGTACTGCATTCTGAAAATGATCGTATAACGTATCGACAACTTGGTTCTCAAGATTTTCTATGTTTACATTAAATGAACTAAGTAGATATGAAAATTCATTCCAATTAGCAAACTTGTAACAATATTCAGGAACTTTGTCATGCGTGACATCAGTTGTTTCAGGTGTCATACGTTCAAGAGAAATGGCAATAGGGGGGTGATCACTCAAGTGTCAGCCAGTCACAAGATAAAGCTAGTTCAGGAGATATGAATGATAAGTCGATGGCACTAGGATTATGTTTAGGGTAGTCTGGAATACGAGTAATGCTGCCATCGTTGAGAAAGTAAAGAGAGGAGTCCACTATGTTTTCAATAAAACGATTATTAGTGATCACCTGGCACTCTTTTTCCCAAAACGGCGAATGGGCGTTAAAATCACCAGTGATTACATATTTGGTATATTGGTTGAATTGAAATGAGCGTAGCCATTCTGTATTACGATCGTTTGGGCCTTGAGGTAAGTAAACAGAGACGACTGTTACTACATTATAATCATGAGTGCAACCCAGGAATGTATGGTGGGGCATGACTGGCACATGGGGCATATTTTACATCTTCATGAACTATATTGCCACACTTATTTTTTCATCATTACTAATGTTTGGGATAATTGGCGGAAAATAGTAATTAGGAAGTTTAGGTAGTTTAGTTTTGCGGACATTCAGTGATTGCAAAGCTAATATGTTGTATTTTACTCCAGATAGGAGTTGTTGTGATGGATCGACAATTCGATTGCAGCACTTTAAAATCTTTAACTAACATGTGTTATATCAATATAGATAATCAAAAACCCAAACATAGAAAGGGAAAAAAGTGATTAAACGTAAGTGACGCACTGAAAGGTGACTAACAATACTAAATATAACTACAGAGAACTACAAATAGCACTATTATGCTTACTTAACTTTTACAGCAGTAACCTTTTCTTTACAACATAAATAGAATTGTCAAGAGGCGGAAAAAGAAAAAAAAATCAGAGTTAGTCCAATAACAGGAGACAGCTAGGTTATTGCAAGTTCAGTTTCTTTTCTATTCCAATTTTCCAGAAGTAGTCAAAAATACGTAACGACTGAGTAAGATCTATCGAGTAGACAGTTGAGGTGTTTTTTTTCTGATCTAAACACCCTTTTTTCTAATGACGAGATTCGTTCACACAATCTTAGAATAATGTCTTTCAAATCTGCATTCGTATCGACACTTACGCAGTCCGGCATGGTAGCACTTGCACTGGCACTGACACTGGTAGTGGCGTTCTCCGAATCGGTCTTGTCAAGCACAGTCAAGACCGTTTGCTCTGGATCTATCGGTCGATCAAAAAAAAAATTTCCCGAGCAAATAGGTGACTCACTCTTTTTTCCCACTCAACTTCCGCATTTTAAGTGCACCAGAAGTCACTCGACCGCCAAGGCTTTTTGATCTGGTTGATCTCGTCATATTAATCAGATCTTCACAATAACTTTGCGAGCTCTGGAACTAAAGGTTGATCATTTCCGCCATCTTGTGGGTGTAGGTGTGGGTGTGTTTTCTATCATCATTGTTGTCGGTCTTTTTCATGGTTAATTTCTTCTAAGTTTGTATTCAGGATGCAAAGTTCAGGGACTAGTACACGAGAAAGTAGTGAGACTGGAGGTTGTATAGGCGTGTATTGGAAAGACGGTGGACTGCAGCAGGGAATTCTCCCTCCCTGTCTCTCTCTCTCTCTCTCTCTCTCTCTCTCTCTCTCTCTCTCTCTTCTCTCTCTCTCTCTCTCTCTCTCTCTCTCTCTTTCTCTCTCTCTGTCTCTGTCTCTCTCTCTGTCTCTCTCGCTCTCTCGCTCTCTCTCTCTCTCTCTCTCTCTCTCTCTCTCTCTCTCTCTCTCTCTGTATGTCTCTCTCTCTCTCTCTCTCTCTCTCTCTCTCTCTTTTGTTTGTTTAGTTGAATGTTGTAGAATAGCAAGGACAGATTGGAAGAATAGGCACTGCCTAAAATCTCTATCCTTGAGTAATAAAGGTTTTGTCTTGAGTCTTGAGTCTCTCTCTCTCTCTCGCTCTCTCTGTCTCTCTCTCTCTCCCTCCCTCTCCATCCCTCTCTCTCTCTCTCTCTCTCTCGCTCTCTCTCCCTCCCTCCCTCTCTCTCTCTCTCTCTCTCTCCTCTCCCTCCTCTCTCTCTCTTTCTGTCTCTGTCTCTGTCTCTCCTCTCCCTCCCTCTCTCTCTCTCCTCCCTCCCTCTCTCTCTCTCTCTCCCCTCTCCCTCCCTTTCTCTCTCTCTCTCCCTCCCTCTCCCTCCCTCTCTCTCTCTCTCGCTCTCTCTCTCTCTCTCTCTTTCTCTCTCCCTCTCCCCCCTCTCTCTCTCGCTCTCTCTCTCTTCTCTCTCTCTCTCTCTCTCTCTCTCTCTCTCTCTCTCCCTCCCTCTCTCGCTCTCTCTCGATCTCTTTCTCTCTCTCTCTCTCTCTCTCTCTCTCTCTCTCTCTCTCTCTCTCTCTCTCTCTCTCTCTCTCTCTCTCAGATTAACGGAGACTGATTATGATATTGTGTTCAACAGATTTTAGAATAATGATGATTACGCTTTGACGTTTTCAGAGACATTCCTTTTTATGATGCTGGAATGTGCATGTCTCTGTGAGCTGAGCGGAAGTTCCGTCTAATGCTTATACTAACAGCGGAGCTAAATGTTTGGAGAGAAAACATTTGTGCAGGTAAGGAACTGTGCTGTGAAGAAAGCTGCCTGGACGTTCATTGTCTGGTTATGAAAAATGTTCTGAAGTTGTTGAGGTTAGGAATTCTTATGTTAGATGGTGGAGACAGGAGTCAGTTTCTTGATGCAAGAAGCGAATTAAACAACAACAACAGCAAAAAACCCTAAAATTTCTGAAATTGTGGAAAGAATTTTTCAATAACATTAGCCAGGTTCTACGATTAGATATCTTCCGTCACAACAGTAGTATTTGACAACAGTAAAACAAAAAAACAAAACAAACAAAAAAGAGAGACTTCATTGAAAAGAAAAACATACGACGAACAACGTTTCCATGGACACATGGTTGTAGACGGGTTTTTTGTTTTGTTTTTGTTTTGTTTAAATCATATTCTGATGATGAAGAATTTTCTGTTGTTGTCGATGACAGAGGATGATTGCATGCATCAGTGGTCCAAACCTACTTTCTTTTAAGCGTAAAAGTTAGGTTGCATTTCTCGATAGTAGAAAGGCTGTGACCCGCTCCTTAACAAAACAGTTTTGTGAACAATATAATTGAAAGAATGGTGCCGGGGGTAGTTATCTGTCTGCATTAGACCCCTGTACAAACATAGGGTAAAAGTTTGAAGTAACCTGACAGGATATATTGTGTTGCTGGGGTAAGGGAAGGTGATATCTGCAGTCCTGCATCATTTTTCTGTGTTCATGAATGTAGGCTACTTGCCATGGAAGTTATCAATTACAAATTTAATGGCGGTAAACCTTAAAAAAGGTGTGCTTTTTTAAATCAATGCCGCCGGGCAACATTGACAAACGAATCACAAGACAAAACACGACGCGTTTCGACCTCTTCAGGCAAGATATACAATGCTCAGGACAACGAAAAAGAACACACAATCACCTAGGCCTACCTTTGTCAAATTCGGCGCAGGATGGGCGTTGATTGAAAACGAGGCGGCCGTTTGCTTTGCGATAAGTTACAATGATTTACCCATCTGTTATTAGATGATGTGTCTTTAGTTTAACAATTGATAGATTGTTTGTTTGTTTGTTGTTGTTTTTTCTTTTCATTACTGTTCAGAGTGCATGTGACTTACAGCAATTTGGTTGCGTTTAGAAAGGGAGGCCACTGACTACAAGGCAGGATTGCTTGTATAATTGACGTATGCAGAGTGTATATACCTTTGCTTGGTGTATGCAACCTACTTCAGTGTATAGAACTATTATATCGGATCTAGGTAGGGTTGTTCATTGCGAGGCTACGCATTTATTTGCGGTGGCGAAGTTTCTTGTACAGACAGAACGTGTTTCGGGTCATCTGATGTGTGAGGAGATAGACATCAGCTGTTTCAGAGTTCGGTTGGTAGATGAGCTCCATAACGGTGAAACCCTTGACGCATGAAGCACTGTTGGCTGCCTTATACACCATAAGAAATATGGTCCATTGTATGCTAAGGAGAGAAAAAATTGGGTTTCAAATGTACATGTTTTTTGTTACTGTAATTACGGATTAAAAACAAGTTGGTTGGCTGTTGGTTGGAAGTATGGAACGATCATGTACAAACTAGTTACCAATGTTCTTTGTACAAAAATGTAATTAGTAACCTTCGTTTTCAAGCAAGTTTAAGATTCAGTCACGCACATACCTTGTAGACTCAACTGCTAAATTCAGGCTTGTTGTTTCTCGCTGTAGGTACCGCTGTTTCAGACACAGGTGATGTAGACTAATATGATATGCCCGTTGTGCAAGGAGGCCAAGAAAAAGAAACACATTTTATGTGTCTTTGTCCAGATCTTGAAAACGTGAAATGTACACCACAGAGATATCATACGCGTCCATTTATGCTTCTTGTACACTTCTTGAATAATAGAGATAAGATTATCTGAAATCTAATTCTGTTGTTGATGACGATTAAGTTGAAAGACATATTAAACTCTTTGTTCCTGGTTTAAGCTTCCGATTTATCATTTGCTTCTTAGATTTCATACCAAAACAAAACATGGCACAGAGGGGGTTAATGTAACCGAACGCACAATTACTAAACAAAAGTCTGAGATTCAAGCCCCCCTCCTTCCTCATCTCTCTCTCTCTCTCTCTCTCTCTCTCTCTCTCTCTCTCTCTCTCTCTCTCTCTCTCTCTCTCTCTCTCTCCTCTCTCTCTCTCTACCTCTCCCATTTTCTCTCTCTCTCAGTTTAAGTCATTATATACTTTCATAGTTGGTAGCTCTTTTTTCTTTAAACACCATGCTATTGCTTGGTTGATTTCTAGTTTGTTATTTTGTTGCTTTTTTCCCCGATCATATTGGTGTGTTCTATGTGTCATCTGTATTATGAAGAGGTTTTAAAATAACATACTCAGATCAATTGGGCTGCCTTTGTAAAAAAAAAATAATAAAGAGAGAAAAAGACATAGTGTTCGTTTGTTACGGATTATTTGATGCAACCTCCTCTACCAACCTTTCTCATTCAACTATCAGTTTCTTTTCTTTATCTGTACCTGTCTGTCTGTCTGTCTGTCTGTCTGTCTGCCAATCTACCTGCCTAACACTTTGTTGATTTCTGGCTGAAAGTCTGTCTGCACCAGCCTGTCCATATCAATCTTATTCTTACTTTGCGCGCATGTGTGTGTGTGTGTGTGTGTGTGTGTGTGTGTGTGTGTGTGTGTGTGTGTGTGTGTGTGTGTGCGCGCGCGCGCGCATATATGCGTGCGTGCGCGTGTGTTTGCGTGCGTGCAAGCGTGCGTGCGTGCGTTCGTGTGTGCGTGTGTGTGTGTGTGCGCGCGTGTGTGTGCGTTTGCGTACGTGCGTGCGTGTGTGTGCGTGAATGAATGAGTGTTTGTGTGTGTGTGTGTGTGTGTGTGTGTGTGTGTGTGTGTGTGTGTGTGTGTGTGTGTGTGTGTGTGTGCGCGCACATGCGCGCGCGCGCGCGCGCGCGTGTGTGTGTGTGTGTGTGTGTGTGTATTCGTGCGCGCGTATACTTAGACTTAGGCTTAGATGCTCCCGCGCCTTGCGACGCATGAGGCAGTCAAGGCGCTCCACTGTGCACGGTCCTCAGCCAGTCTGCTGGTGTCACTCCATCCTCTGTCAACGAGTCTGAGGTCTCTCTCCACTGTCTGTCGCCAGCTCATCCTGGGTCGTCCTTGATTTCTCTGACCTGCTGGGGTCCATTTAGTGGCCTGGTTTGCAGGTCTTGTTGAAGGTAATATCCATACATGACCCAGCTAGCGGGGGGATGGGGGGGTGGGGGTAAGGGGAGGGGGGGGGGGCGCCGTCTGCAGATAATGATCGACACGGGGAGCTGTTTGGACCTTTCCTGATCTCTTCATTTGGTATTAAGTCATTGCAACACCAAGCTGCTCTGTAAGCTGCTGGAACGGTGCTCGGTACTTATCCTTGGAATTTATTAGTTTGTTGTATTTTAGTCCCTTGCGGATTCATTCCAAGAACTGCCCTCAGCACTTGTGTCTTAGAGGATATCTTTTTATATTTTCTACTTTTAACAAGATAATGTAGCTTGTTTTGCTCTTTCATCATTTTCTTTTGCTTCTTAGATGGCACCTTTGGTTGGTTTTTTGAAAACTCAACAAACATACTACGGTATTGCACACCAGTCTTTTCTGGGATTGCATTCTTCTTAGGGCTGAAAAGGCAGAGGAGTCAAATTACCACTTTCCGCGGTCACTGAGGAGAAACACCACAGTTTCGAAATATCGGTATATGACCAGGAGTTATATGTTAGTGAGTTTCCCTCCCTATTGGAGGATGTCTCTCCCCCTTGGAGAATATAAGCTTGCTAAAGGCTCATTTTGAGAAGCATTTATTTTATTTTTTTTCCCCATCCACCCACTCAAGCACATACTGTTAGTTAGGCAGAATCATCTGCCACTGCAGGTATGAATGCGTATCTCCCCCTATTTCTTCAATCTAAGACATAAGAACAAGCTTTGTTTATAATTCAATATTTCTTGCAGTCATTGCAACACCAAGCTGCTCTGTAAGTTGCTGGAACGGTGCTCGGTACTTATCCTTGGAATTTATTAGTTTGTTATATATATATATATATATATATATTATATATATATATATATAATATACACACACAAAAACACCGTTCTGTTTCTGCCTCTGTCTTTGTCTCTGTCTCTCTCTGTCTCTGTCTGTCGGTCTGTCTGTCTGTCTGTCTCTCTCAAACACACACGCACACATACACACGTTCTCTTTCTGTCTCTGTCTTTCTCTCTGTCTCTCTCTCTGTCTGTCTATCTGTCTGTCTGCCTCTCTCTCTCTCTCTCTCTCTCTCTCTCTCTCTCTCTCTCTCTGTGTATCTCTGGGGGGTACGACAAAAATGGCGGCGATAAGGCTGTCTCCATGGGGAGCTCTGTCATATTTGAGTGGTTTGTGTGATGAATTGGGGTCAGAACAGTATACCAGTGACAGCTTATGCAGTGGAGTGTACCAGTGACCCATTCAGTGCCAAAACAAAATGATTGATTTGTCGTTGTGGCGGGCCAGTGACAAGTGACAAACTGTGTCAACATTCATGTTCGGGGCGGGAAAGCGACGAAGTGTGTGTGGGCACTCTTAAATAAATGTTAGCGAACCGCCCAGAGAACGTGGACAAACGAGTCACAAGACAAAACACAACGCATTTCGACCTCTTAGGTCTTCCTCAGGTGAGACATAAACGAATAAAACAACGAAAATTCACTTTGCTTTGATCGCTTCAGATCGCTTCAGAGTGTGTGACACTGTCAACAACCAGGAGTGTTGTCGCTGCTGTGCTGTGGCATTGGACCGTGTTGGCCGTGATTCACCCTCTCCATGAAATTGTATGCAAACTGTGTATTTGTGAAACTGGTGATGTCAGATTTTTGCCAGATGTGCCGAGAGGAACAATGGTAATGGTGGATATTTCCGACTTATTCGACGCAAGTCAATCTGAGAGACTAGGTCACTATGACCTACATGTGCCCGGTGTATTTGTGCTGTGTTGTGTCGCCAACGTTGTTGTTGTTTTTGTTGTTGTTGTTTTTTTTGCTGCACAGACTGTTACTGCGTGGTGACGTAGAGAAAAACCCAGGCCCAGTTCTCATAAAAGCAGTGACGAACAAAACGCGGTCAACATAGTTCAAATACCGACAAAAAAAAAACAAACCCAAAACAGCCATGCCATTTGCCCAGATATTGCAGCGGAAATCCTGTCAGCACTCAGAGAACAAAGAGAAGAGTTGAAACAGAACAGAGAACAGCAGAGAGAACAGGATTCAATGATACGTAGCGAGCTGTTCGATGTCAAGAGAGAATTAGGAGCAGTATCTTAGAAATGCAAAGAGGAGGTCAACGATCGCTGTGGCCAAGTGGAGGCAGAGCAAAACAGACTGTCAGTTACTGTGGAAAACATGTCCGTGGATCTGGATCAACTGTATGACAGGATGGCAGAGGGTAGGGAGGAGACACAGAACTCGTCAGCAACAGTAACCAGATTAGAGGAGCAAATAGTGAAAACGACAGAAGAGCTCGACAGACTAGAAAGTTTTTCGAGACGAGACAATCTGCGCTTCTTTGGCACCCCCTCAATGAGAAAGAAGCTCACGACACGTGTGCCCGATGTATTGTTGACGTCTTAAACAGTGTTAGTGGATATAAAACATGGACTGAAGAAGACATTGTTCGTGCACAAAGGGTAGGTCAGACAAACCTGATGATTCCAAAACACTGATTGTGAAATTTCGACAGTGGAAGGATAAAATAATCTACTTCGCGATCGTGAATCTCGACATGAATTGGAGAAGAAAGGTGTCAGGCTGGCGATCGATCTGACAAGAAGACAGGCAGAGACAGTGACAAAGGCAAAGTTGGGAGTCGTGGGTTCGAATCTCATCAGAGTCATGTGGGTTTTTCTGCCCCGACCGGCTCCTACCCAAAGTTGAGTTTGCTGCGGACTCAGTTGGGAAGACTGGGACCACACAGTCGAGTTTCATCCTCTTAATGGATGCGTTTCTGAGAGTGTTGCTCAAATTTCTTGACGAACAATGCAGGTGCCTGTATCTCTCCGCCTGGTTGACGCCGAGATATATTATGAAAGGAAGCGTAGAGTGCAGCCCTGTGATGTAGTGGCCTTGGTTTGGTTCCGTCGGGGTTACCGGTATCGGCGAGTCCATGGGGGGGCTGTCGTTGGACGGACGTGGTGGCGCCCTCCGGAGGGAGAGCTCACTCACGCGGCTCCGCGACTAAGCAATTTATTGTCGTCAGTAGGGGCTTAGTAGGTGGTGTCGTGCGTATGTTAGATCAGAACAGGCGCCACTGAACACCACCGAAGTGACTCGGCAGCAGTGCAGTGTCTTCTCGGTGAGTTGCCTCTTGACGACTTGACATTGACTGCTCCCTGTGGATTGCTGGTGCCGGGGCTGCGGCGGGGCCGACCGGGCTGTGGCTGTGGACGGGGTGTCAGAATGAGCGGCGTGGGTGCACTGCCTCTGATTGTGGCACAGAGGCTGGGACAGCAAAAAAAAAAGAAAAAAAAAAAACAGAAAAAAAAAACAGTCACATACAACGAAATAAGCTCAAAGCAGTGGTACGATCACTTTTCGAAGTATTTAATTGTTTTAACGACGACTCGAAAACTCGAAATATAGAGGAAGACGATGAAGGTTTATGTACAGAAGAGTCATTATTACTAACGAGATAACAAGAGATGAGATAATAAGCAGCATTAATCATCTTAAATGTGGCAAAAGCGTGGGACTGGATAAAGCAGTTTGCGAAATGTTCAAATGCGCCAGCGCAATCGTTATTGATTTCATTCTAAATCTGTTTAATTCGCTGTTCCAAAAAGGAATCTTTCCTAAGGCTGGTCAAAATCCATAATAATCCCTCTTCACAAAAGTAATCCAGGTAATTACCGAGGCGTTGCACTGACAAATATTTTAAGCAAACTCTATACTCATATTCTTAATAAACTATTAACTGCCTGGGCAGAAAGACATGGGAAAATAGTAGAAGACAAGCTGGTTTTCGATCCGGATATAGCACAATAGACCACATAATTTACATTATATGATTCAGTGCATAAATATTTATTAAAATAAAGACAAAAATATATGTCGCCTTTTTGATTTTCAGAAAGCTTTTGATTCTGTGAATAGGAATATCTTGTGAATTCTTTAAGGAAAAATTGTTGTAAATGGGAAGTTGTATGTTAGCTGCACAAGTAATGTATTATTCTGTATGTTCATGTGTTCGTAAAACAGGCACTTACAGAGATTATTTGGATTGCCCACGCGGTGTGAAACAAGGATGTCTGTTCAGTCCCAAGTTGTTTCATTTTTCATCAATGAGCTTGCAATTCATATTTCAGAAAATGGGAAGCATGGAATTCAGAAGTAACCAGGGGCTACTGAGCTATTTTTAATGTGTTTGCTGATGACGTTATTCTTCTCACAGATACGCCAGTTGGTTTGCAGAACCAACTGGGCGCTTTGAAAAAGGTATCAGATGAATTGCAACTGACAGTGAATCTCAGTAAGACTAATAAATTGGTGTTTAGAAATGGTGGGCATTAGGACAACATGAAAGAAGGTTCTACGGCAGATCTGAAGTTAAAGTGACTAATAGTTACAAATATCTAGGAATCTTCTTCACGACGAAGTTAAGCTTGAAGAAATGCTGGCTGGAAATACCAGGAAGGTAAGAAAGGAGTCATTGAGATATTGAGAACAATAACAAGACTGAACGGGGACGGGTTTTGTTTTGGAAATTGTTCGATACCCAGATACAACCAATTCTGACATACGCTTCAGAGGTATGGGGTCTGTTCGGACAACACACATAGGGCCTATTGGAACACGTTCGCACGTATGCTGTAAAGCGTATTTTGCATGTACCGGTACATGCATCGAACACAATGGTTTGTGGAGAGAGTGGCCGATATCCTCTGTTTATAGGAACGAATGTCAAAGCAATTAAGTATTGGTTAAGATAGTTCAATTACCAACAACCAGAATCTGCAGTCAAACATATAGAATGCACTTGCTACAACATGACCTGGGAAAAATTAATTGGGTTTCGTGTGTTAAGAAGATACTGACAGAAAAAAGGTTTTGGATCGTTTGGCTTTGTAAGGGAGTTGGAAATTCTGCACTTTTTATGTCGGAGTTTAAGGATCGTTTAATTTGTTCCTGCAGACAAAACTGGCTTTTCAACATGGATGGAAACGCCAGATACGAATGGTATCTTTCGTTTAAGAGTAATTTAGAAATGGAAAAAAATATGTCATGATTGTTACAATAAATGGCATAAAATACAACTTACTAAATTCCGAAACTAGAACACTGGCCTCAACTTAAACAAAAAAAATGGTTTCGAAGCATCAGATAATAAGCATGCCCCATATGTGTGTGGAGAAAGACAACGATGAAGACGAAGTACATTTTTGCTTTGTGATTGTCCTGCTCATGCACATATTCAAATACACAACGCGCGCTGCGCACGCACATCGTACGTACTGTCAACCTCGGTGTAATGTCAGTGGAGGAAGGACTAGCGCACAGCCCAAACACACTCACAGCTTGCTTACGATCTCATTCATATATCATGCATTCGTCACATCAAACCACTAGTAAAGTCTATAACTTTACTATACATGATCATAGAAAGAAACATCAATGCATATAGAATCAAACAAGATAAAACATTCTCTCTCTTCCTTGAACTTCACAAATCATTTATCTAAAACATCATTAACTAACCCGGGTATAAACAGATTTCTACTTTACCTGGCCAGGTGATCTTAACTATTCACGAATCACTGTCTTTTCTTTTCTTTTCTTTTTCTTTTCACTGTCACTTTCACAACCGACACAACTGCCGGCACTGGTGTTGGTCTGATGGCGCCTGTCAGGTGAGACTGTTGGCGTTGGTCTGTGGTTTGCTTGGCGAAGTGACGCTGCCAGTATGAGGTCGAACCCCCGGTTAGGGTAGAACAGTGACTATCAACATCGATCTGTTCTCCTTTCTTTCTTCCTGTATTAACGCATTGCACTCTCTCTCTCTCTCTCTCTCTTCTAGTCTGCTCTTATCAATGGACATGGTTGCTTTTCTTTTCTTTTTTTCTTTTCTCTTTCTTTTCTTCTTCATAAATTAGCAACTCTTTCTCTCTCTCCACATCTCTCCTCAGTCCTTCCTCTGCAGACTATCTCATGCTAATCTCTCAACTTGGTTCTCTTCTCTCCTCCCTCATCTCTCTGCTTTTCTCTCAAGCAGACCTAGAACCTCTCCCTCTCTCTGTCTCTCTGTTCGTTCTTCCCTCGTTCTCTCTCTTCATCTCTCTGCCTTTTCCTCGTGCAGAGACTACACCTAAAACTCCTCTCATTCTCTGTCTCTGTTCGTTCTCATCTCCCTGCCTTCCTGTAGGCGAGAGCCTACTCTCCGAACTCCCTCTCTCTCTCTCTGTCTGTTCGTTTTCCTCCCCTTCTCTCTCCCTCACACATTCCTTTATCCTCTAACCCCGTGTCCAAGGGCCAGTACCATTGGTCAGTATTTTACCCCTGACAACCCTAAGTTATCTCCCTCTAATTCCATTGGATATTCACATCACGACAGTCCCGTCTACACGCCTTACTCTCTGTGGTGGTCAATTGGTCATTTAATTGATTAGCTAGATTTCACCCCCACCACACTCTAACCTTCCCCCTTTCCTACTTAGCTGGTGCCGTGTGGACACTGGTCACTCTAAAGTGGCCAGCTGAGTCTGGGTGGGCGTCACGATGTCTAAACTGACAATGACGTGGTTCACAAAGTGGCCGGATAAGGCTGGCCCAGGTACTGAGGTCCGTCTGGGCAGGACATCGAGGCGTCGGTCAAAGCCGCTTAGTCAGTCTAGGTGGGTCGGACTGTCTCGGTGAAACTCTCCACTAAGCTTAATTGGCCGGACCCGACCTATGGGCCCGTCTTCCTGACGCCTAGAATGTTTGAGTTAGGGCTTAGGTCCAACTGGGCTGGTGGCGATGACCACGAATTTGGTTGAGTTGAATTTTGACCGTGACAATTTCCCCCTTGCAAAAGACTATGCTCCGCATTGTCTCAAAACAACGGTACAAAAAAGACAACAACCGAATTGCTGACACACAGCTACACGCGCAAAGTTTTGAAGAAAATACTTTACAACAACGGTTTATAAATTATAAATATTACCATTAGTGGATACCACTCCAATGAGTTATCATTGACGATGCGCTCTTGCGTTATTTCGTCTCATTTTATAACGACCTCTGTGCGCACTTATGCAATTCCCCTACCTGCGGATTTGCCATATCTTCTCTTCACCATTCTTATGAAAAAGCACAATATAATATGATCACGATCCATGACACTTCACTGAGGAATCTCCATCCTCACTTATTGCAAATAATGCATCACTACACAAGCGACTGTATGCTCCAAGCATAAACTACATCCACATGAACAAGTCTCACAAATAAAATATGAACAAGTCTCACACAAAAAATATGAACCATAGCCAACTGGGAATGACCCATATCCAATCAACATAACTGTCATCAACACATATTATCAACAATGCACGCGGATATGACTGACTTCCTCTGAGTTGCAGCTTGCTAGACTACACGACTTAAATAGTCAGCTCCGACATTCTGTCGACCTGGAATGTACTGCACTCGGTACCTGTAGGGCTGCAGTGCCATTGCCCAACGCGAACTCTGCTGTTTTTCAGCTGTGCCTCCTGCAGGAATTTGAGTGGTTGGTGATCTGTCTCTATCACGAACTCTTTCCCATACAAGTATTTGTGGAATTTCTGCACGGCCACACAACAGCTAAACACTCCTTCTCTACTGTTGCGTACCCTTCTTCACACTTTGTTCAACTTCCTACTAGCATATCTCACAGGAAACTCGACCCCTTCATGCTCCTGCAGCAATACTGCACCTATCCCCACCTGATGCATCTGTCCGCAACAAAAATGGTTTTGGACATATCTGGTAGCTTCAAGATGGGACGGGAACCTAGTCTTTCCAACACGTCTGCAGTGCTTGCTCTGCAGCGTCTGACCATTCGACCACTGCCGGTTTCCCTGCCTTGACCAAATCACTGAGAGGACTCGTGATTGCAGCAAAATTTGGGACAAACTCCCTATAGAACCAATAAAACTAGCAGACTCCTGACTTCTGTTTTGGTCTTTGGTCTCTCTGAATTCATCATCTTCTCACCTTTCCCCTTTCCGGCTGCTTTGTGTCGCCTCGACAACAAAACCTAGGAACTCCTACTGTCTAGCCCTTCATACAGTGACACATCCCTGTATGACTCTTCTGGAAACTTAGGCAACAAAATCCCCCTTCTTCTGCTGGGTCTCTTTCACCTCATCAATGATTGCTGCTGCGCCTATGAAAATCATCAAAGACTCGGTCAGCCGTTTTACGGTGCCGAGATGACTCGCCATGAGCGACTCGTGACCCACTGACATGACAGTGTCACGATAACATGCTGGTACCTCTAACTGAGTGGTCACCTCACCTGTCTTCCCCTTGGTGAACACTCGGTACAACAGCCGCCTTTCACAAGAAATTCTGTCTCACCTCCTCTAACCTCCTGTTTTCTCTCACCTCTTGCCAACTCCCAAGACTTCACGAGCGAAGGGTCTTGTTCCTGTGCAGCCCTAAACTCATCAGGCGACACATCTATGCCCGACTTCCTTCCTGGAACAACTAACGGTTTAACAACCTTTCTCCTTCTTGCTCCGTGTCTGAACTGCTGCCCCTGTAGCAGTCAACAACTCAGGATCCCCTGGATCCCTTGCACCTGGAATATTTCAATGATCAAATCGTGAAGGGGTTTCTCCATCACCAACGCAGACAACTCGCCTGAGAAGTAGGGTACGTACTTCTATCTTAGCAACTGGAAACTCCCTCACAGTGCCATCGATTAGAGTACAGGTCTGGATTTGCCCTGTCAAATCCCCTTTATCGACCAGCGTTGTTCGTAACTACCCGCATGAACAACAGTGTCTCGTAACACTTTCACCTCTGCTGGCCAATCCACCCTTCTTCCACTGGTAATGAACCACTCAGCCTAGTGCCCTCCATCCCTGACACTGATGCTGTCCAGTGCTAGCCATAGGCTGCACTCTACCCTCTTCCGACTGAATCCCTTTTGGTTCCACTGCAGGTCGTTTCCCTTGACGACCCTTATCCACCTCTTGCAAGGCTGCTGCCTTCTGGAACCTCATGCGACAATCCCTCGCCACATGTCCCTTCTTGTGACAAATGAAACACCTAATTTCCCTTTGCCCTTCCTTCTGCCCCACCACTGGGTTGCAGACTTTGCAGAAAACTCTCCTAGTCTCCTTGCACTCTTCTCCCCTGTGCCTAGCCACCTGTTTCTCCTGCACCTTAGTGCCCAAACGTGCCTCTCTATACACCTCTGCGAACTTCAACAACTCCCTGCTGTCTCTGGCTGTCTCTCTTTCAATGTATGGTTAACTCAGGGCCGCAACCTGACAAAATCTGTTCTTTCATAACTAGCTCTTTCAATTCAGCAAACTCCTTCTTCGTACCACTCAACTCTAACCATTCTCAAAATAGTGATCTAGACGTGCACCAAACTGAGTGTACGTCTCACCTGCTTGCAATTTAGCTGAACGAAATTTCTTCCGGAATCCTTCCTCTGTGAGGTCAAATCCTTCATTAAAGACTCCTTCACAGCACCAAAATCAGACTGTTGTTCTGCTGGTAACGCAGTGAAAATCTGCAATGCCTTACCCGTCAGTAACGCCGACAAAATGACTGCCCACTCTTCTGGAGGCCAACCTGACTGGTTGCAAACGTTTCGAAACGACTGATGTATGCATCAATCGAATCGGTTCCTTCAGAGAATTTTGGCACTTGGGTCGGGGAGCATAGCTGCGCACAGAGTCACTGGAAACTGAACTCCCATCCTCGGTGGTCTCCCTTGTATTCTACACTTTCTCTAATTCTAATTGAATCTTTAAATTTTTCTGTCTCCTGCGCTGCCCTTATTCTTTCTGTTTCCTGCGCTTCCCTTATTCTTTCTGTCTCCTGCGCCTCCCTTATTCTTTCTGTTTCCTGTGTTTCTTTATCATTGGTAGCCTGAATCCTTAATTTTTCTATCTCCTGCGCTTCTACTGCAACGCGTCGTCTTTCCGCGCGTTCATCCCTTTCCATCTTTTGTTGGTTTTCAACGAATGCACGCAACTCATCTCTGAGTAGCCTAGATCGCGAGCGACGCTCACAAGTTGTTCAATAGGGGTGTTCTTTTCTTCCGCCATTATCTCTCTTTCTTTTTTTTTTTTGAACAAGATTTTATTACTACGACAGCCAAACTGGTGGTTACCGACACGAGTGACGTAATAGCACAATCCTATGAATGATAATATTAGCTTGGGACAACGTAGTTAGTTTTTATAAGACGCCCAGCGCCTGACCCAACATATGAGAGCGAATTATAGGCAATCTGTGCGAAATGAGTACTTGGGGCTGAAATGCCAAGCCTAGTATTAGCTATCTTGGAAGCAATGCCAAGCCTAGTATTTAACTATCTGGGAACATACAGTAAGACAACCCTTGTCTTAGGATTACAATACTTGAATCCCACCCAGCTTCCTCTCTGAGAAGTTGAACATTATAATAAATGGGCCAGAATATCCTGCAAGCTCGCCAATAAAATTGTCAACCTCGGTGTAATGTCAGTGGAGGAAGGACTAGCGCACAGCCCAAACACACTCACAGCTGCTTACGATCTCATTCATATATCATGCATTCGTCACATCAAACCACTAGTAAAGTCTATAACTTTACTATACATGATCATAGAAAGAAACATCAATGCATATAGAATCAAACAAGATAAAACATTCTCTCTTTCCTTGAACTTCACAAAATCATTTATCTAAAACATCATTAACTAACCCGGGTATAAACAGATTTCTACTTTACCTGGCCAGGTGATCTTAACTATTCACGAATCACTGTCTTTTCTTTTCTTTTCTTTTTCTTTTCACTGTCACTTTCACAACACGACACAACTGCCGGCACTGGTGTTGGTCTGATGGCGCCTGGTCAGGTGAGACTGTTGGCGTTGGTCTGTGTTCTGCTTGGCGAAGTGACGCTGCCAGGTATGAGGTCGAACCCCGGTTTGGTAGAACAGTGACTATCAACATCGATCTGTTCTCCTTTCTTTCTTCCTGTATTAACGCATTGCACTCTCTCTCTCTCTCTCTCTCTTCTAGTCTGCTCTTATCAAATGGACATGGTTGCTTTTCTTTTCTTTTTTTCTTTTCTTTCTTTTTTCTTCATAAATTAGCAACTCTTTCTCTCTCTCCACATCTCTC
>CM031629.1:14422875-14437875 GCA_018398815.1 Conus ventricosus | reverse complement strand
GACTCAACCAGACGGACATTTTCTGCCACAGGCAAACGGGTCCTGGATCCGTCCTCTGATCAAGATGGGCACGACAATTTCAATGGATTCGTCCTTCACTCACACTCCATTTGTCCAGCACATCATTGTTTTTAGTCCATCAAGCGGTATGCATTTGATCTTGCTAAAGGAACTTTGCATCCATCGATCAATCCAGATGTTCATTCTGGATCGGCGCTCAAAGCTAGTGGCTCTGTCGTGGGCACACATTTCACTTTCCTATGTGTCAGTTGCACTGAAATGGATTTCGTTAGTTTTGAACAACCATGCTGAAGACATTCAAACCAAATGGACGTTGTTTGTCATCTCTGGGTTGTTCGTTTCACGTTTTGGATTATTATCACATCGCGCAGTGCACAACTTGAGGCATCTTATGACTTTGATCTTTTGGCCGTACTAAAAAAAAATTAGCGAATTCCAAGCTATGCTTTGTATAAAGTGCAAATTCGATGACATACCTGACAACCTGACGTGAGAAACATGTGAATTTGTCAGGTTAAACGTTCGAGGTGAGGTTATTTAGTCAGAAAATTCTTCCTGGCTTAATGAAGTGAAGGAGATTCCTCTCTCCTTTCCAAGCTCTACCTCTCCATTCCTTTCTAGGCTCCAGAAATATCCCACAGAATCATTCCACTGCTGCTGCCAGGGAACCCATTCTGTCCTGCGTGTTAAAAAAAAAAACAACAACCTTGGAGCAGCAGGGGTGTGGATGTTAACCTTCAGCAGATGTCGCCTTTGGCGTCACACGCCCGATGATGTGGGCTTCTCACAATCCACACGTTTCACGGGGAGTTTGTCAGTTCACAGCCCTGGGGGTCCTGGAAGATCCATTTCAGTGGCAAAGGATGAGACACGGGAAAAGCTCTGTGAAGTGTGTGGGTCGTGAATAACTGTCATCGTCTGGATTGCACCGTAACGATTACAGAATATGAATCCTACAGTATATCTTCCATTGCAAGTGAGATGTTCCAGTTACGCAATCACCTACTTTCTTGCTTCTCCAATAGGAAAAAAAAGTGGATGGCAAATAGATCATGATGCTTTTGACAAAAGCCTAGGATGTTGTTCAGGAAATTTGGAAAAGTTCAAGAAATTTCACGGATTTATTGTGCATCGAAATCGTGGGACATCTAGGAAGCACGGCAAAGAAGCCTACTTCATTTCAATGGAATTGTTGCCATCTATCCTACATTAGTTCCAGGAGAGTGGTTAAGTGCTTTTGATGAAAGATTCGTTGAGATTATTCCATTGTAGGCTAAACAAAGAGAATTTAGTATCTTGCGGAAAATTGACTGCGGGGTCATTATGTTGGATAGGCCAGAATTTCTGCTTCTCTGCCCCGAAACCGCTAATGGAGTTTATTTCGTGGGGAGTTATTCCACAACCTGACACCGGGATGATAGACGAGAGCTCAAAAGCAGTTATTAACTTTACTAGCACAATTTAGTCTGTCGCGTGTACACGTCAATCGTCGTTAGACAGTGACCAACATTGCAAGGTGAGAATTTGTTCCCTACTTTATATTTTGTTTCACATTACAGTAGTGTTAGATTTGATAAAGGCTTTGAAGAGAATGATCATGGTCAATAATAAAGCTTCACTATGTGCGAGTGACTGCGCATCTGACTTAATACCTGAAGGCCGAGATGATCAAACGCAATAGACACATCGCCGCCAGTAACTGTCCTAGTTTGTTTATAAAGTCAGTCTGTCATTCGGTTACGTTGTTCCTTGACGATGAAAACAATCTTTTCTTTATCAGCCTACAGTTTCAGTTTCAGTTTCATCAAGGAGACGTCACTGCG
The DNA here is from genome assembly GCA_018398815.1 of Conus ventricosus. Classification (NCBI taxonomy): domain Eukaryota; kingdom Metazoa; phylum Mollusca; class Gastropoda; order Neogastropoda; family Conidae; genus Conus; species Conus ventricosus. Next base: position 14,436,031 of record CM031629.1, on the reverse strand, counting down.
TGCGGACTAGTCCGTCCGTACACACACATCCGCTAAGTTTTGAGACCACACCGCGCATGATTTTAAGTTGATGGATAAACGAATTAACAACTAAGATGAGAGAATGAAGAAGAGGGTCGCATGGCTACGATTTAGCAGATGTCTGACCAACGCATTAATCCAATGCGCTTGACAGACCTTGGTGCCTACCCAACATTGTCTTTTTTCATTTGATTTGATTATTATTATTATTATTATTATTATTATTATTATTTGGTATCAGCCAACGTGTTGCTCCTCTACATCGCTATCTACGTTGTTCGTAGATATGTTGTGAAGAAAAACATCTCGCTCTTCCGAGTTTGATTCCCTCGTGTCATTTCGACAGAAAAAAAAAGCAAAAGTGACTTGTGCTCTCACGTAGACAACTGTTCTTTCCATCAGCTACTCAAAAAAAAAAAGCGAAACGGAATGCCAGGTTGTCCCTGTGTGATCAAGAGTAGATAACTCTCTTTCCTAGGCCCCTGGAGAGGAGTCTATATAAACATGTAAAAAGTAACAGAATCCCGATAGGTACAGGCAACACCGTCGACGTTCAGATCTCCAATTCATTCCCTGAGGACTTTTTTAAACTATTAGGGTTTTTGTTTTGTGGTGTGTGCTTAAATTAAAACATGTATCTGTTCCATTTTTTTTTTAATTTTTTGTTTTTTTGTTTAGGAAACGAAATCAAGGTGTGAAGAAATTCATATGAGGGTGGGGGGGGGGGGGGGGTCAGATTTTCTTTTTTGTTTGGCATTTCCAATTGTTCAGAATTCAGGAGGGAGGGGAGGGGGGGGGGGGGGGGGGGGGGGGGGGTAGGGGTGTGTGAGGCGAAGCGAGGGGGAAAGGCTTAGTGCGTTTCAATGCCCATTTGAACAGCCTTCAGTGAGAGTGAAAAGGACCCATAGAATTCTGTCTTGTGCACTGGTCCGTGGCATTTGAACAGCCTTCAGTGAGAATCCAAAGGACCCATGGAATTCTGTCACGCGCACTGGTCCGTGCGGTGAGCAGGATTTCAGTCGACTTTCGTGATCTGGGTGAAAATTGTCTGTTGCTTCGGTCTTTGGCAGTGCTTGCCTATCCAACAATCTATCCATCTATCTATCCATCTATCTGTCATTCTGTCTGTCTGTCTGTCTGTCCATCCAGCCGCCTGTCTATCCGTCTGTCTATCTGTTATCTATCTATCTATCTATCTGTAATATATCCACTGATCGATAGATCCATTTACCTATCTACCTATCTGTTTGTCTGTCTGTTATCTATCAATCTATTTGTCTGTCTGTCTGTCTGTCTGTCTGTCTGTCTGCCTGTCTTTGAGTAAAGCTTGTGTCTATCTGTCAATCCATCTAACCTATCGATCTTTATCTCCGTTTACTTGTTTATATCAACTATCCATTCATCTTTGCATTCATCTATTTGTCTATTAGTATGTGTCTCTGCCCATCTCTCCATCTATTTATCTGTATGTGTCTGTTTCTTTTCCTCCTCTTCTCTGTCTAATTGTCGCCTGCTGTCTGTCTGTCTAGCTATCTATCTATCTATCTATCTATCTATCTATCTATCTACTCTATCTTCTATCATCTGTCTATCTGTCTGTTTTTTATCTACTATCTATCTATTATTCTACTTCTGTTTCTGTCTATCTATTCATCTGTCTAGTTAAGTCGAATTTGTCGTTTTACAGTCGCATGTTTATAAATTGGCTATTGTCATCATCTAACCTATCATCGTAGAGTTATTTCCTTTCCATTGTTAATCAACTATCAATCACTTATTCAAATTAATTATATATAATAATGTGTATATGCCAATCTAATCAATATTTTTATTAGTGCCTTTTCTCGCTACCATTCTCTAAGCTTATCACACTGTGTTACCGGTCTGCCTTGGTTGTCTCATCTGAGATCCATTGTCTGTCTGTGCGTTTTCCCTATCATCCTAGTTAAGTTCGGAATTTTGAACCGTTTTCCGGTACTCCTTCAATTTTCATTTGCACTTGGTCATGCCTATGATACGTGTCACAATATTCTTCTCCAACGCCACATCTTTCCGAAAGATATATGAGTGTTTTCGTGTGAAATTTACCTTCGTGTCCACACACCACAATATATCTTTCGAACAAACTATATGTTTTAAATGAACTTCAATCATGTGTCAGCGCGGAACAATCCCCTTCCAAACAGACTAGGGTTTCAACCGAACCTCCAGTTTCATAATTCAGTCCGCACTCTCAAACAACTGACAAATTAGTGTTTTCCCATCATTGTGTCAAGCAGCTCCACATACTATATAAACGTTTGTTTTCATCATTTCTAACTTGAAAAACACTAAGAAAATATGTTTTCCTTATAATAATTTGAGTAAAAGATGAACCCAGTTGTGTATTTGAAAAAAGAAAAAAAACCGCAATCAGTTCAGCTAATAACATCTACTATGACATTCAACTCTGATACTTTTGATAAAAAAAAATCCTTTTTTTGTTTTGTTTATTAAATCCTTCCATTCCCCTGTGCCAACATGGAGGGTGAATATTCCCAGCTATGATGTAGATCACCCCCAGTTTATCTAAATGTGTCATCTCATTGCAAGACCAATATGTTCTATCAGTTCTTGCATCAAAAGTCAACATCCACACCATTTGAAATCGTCACAGGCCATTCCGTTCTTGATAAGAGGAAAGCAGATGCAGCGTTCTTTCCTGCCAAACCAATTTGCAGCACATGTTTTGTTTTCAGTCATCATCGTGATTTCTGTTGAAAGTTCTTAGAAATATAAATATGTGTGGAGTCCAAATCACTCTTGGGGTCATTTAAACCAGTAAGTTGAAATCAGGTGTGTGTTTCATCTTTCGTTGATGAAAAGGGAGGCAGTGTTACGTTCTGCTGAGTACCTCTCATCATAGAATTGCTCTTAATGGGTGGCTTGACAGAGTAGTGAGAATGGGATGCCGCAGTGTTGCAGGGGTCGGTTCCAGTTGATGAAGGATTTATGTTGAAAAGGCCGTGAACTCTTACAGCTATCCAGGGTCATAATCAGCTTCTAACGATCGGTTCATCCACAGAGTTAAAGAATCCACCTGTCAATACAGTCAGCAGAGTTCAATACAGTCAGCAGAGTATCAATAACTCCGTCATACAAATACGACGTCCTTTTCTGACGAAACTCGTCTGTTTCTCGGTTTAGACGGACCACAAGCCCACTGTACAGATTCTAGTTGAACGGTCATCATGGACGGTTTATCAATAGCGTGACATGTCCATGTAGAAAGCAAACATTCTGTTCCTTGTAGATTTGTACGCTTTCTGAAAAACAAAACATTCTGAAGGACTGAGAAATCATGTTTTTCTTCAAAGACGACGCCTGTATCCATGCATGAAATTTAGGATAAGCGTTTGCCACCTAGCATTTTATTAAATGTGTATTTAATAGCTTAGGTATTGCATCCCTTTGATTAGCTGATGTTTATAATCTTATCCTGTTTTGAGCAGCTTTGTGCTTGTTGCGAAGAAGTTCATGAAGTTGTGTAAGTGTTCTCTCTCTACCTGCCTTCCGTACCCTATCCTGTTTATTTTTTTTTCAAATTGTCTACTGCAGACTCGGGATCAGCTTGATTCCCTTCAGTTTGCATATAAACACAACAGAGGCACTGAAGACGCCACACTTTTACTTCTCCATCATGTTTTTACACACTAGAAAAGCCCAAGTCGTTCGCACGTATTCTGTTTGTTGACTTCTCCTCTGCCTTCAACACTATACAGCCCATCTTTTGGCCAGTAAACTAAAGCAACTTGGCATCTCCTCTTATCTCATTCTCTGGATTATCGATTTTCTGGTAAATCGCCCCCAGTGGGTTCGCTTTCATAACTCTGTTTCATCCGTTTCTTATACATCAACGGGTGCTCCCCAAGGTACAGTTCTTTCTCCTTGTCTGTTTACTCTCTACACTAATGACTGCAGAGGTAATAATGACAGCCTTATCATCAAATTCTCTGATGATACTGCAGTCACAGATCTCTCTAACTCAGATAGAGCTTTTAATGAAATTGTGAACAGTTTTACACAGTGGGTGTGACACCAATTTCCTTGATCTTAATGTCCAGAAAACAAAGGAGCTGATCATTGACTTCCGAAGAAATGCTGATCCTATTCCAGATTTACTGATCTCAGGTAGCAAGGTTGAAAGGGTGACTGAATATAAGTACTTAGGTTCTGTTATCGATGACAAACTTACATTCACTTCTAATTCTCTCTCTGTGTATAAAAAATGTCAGTCAAGAGTGTATTGCTTACAAAAATTGAGATACCTTGGAGTGAACTGTAACGTTTTAAAAGCATTCTACAGAAACAATATTGAATCTGTGATCACTTTTTCATTTTTAGTGTGGTATGGTGGATTAAATGTGAAAAACAAATGCTTGCTGTAAAAGATCGTGAAACGGTTGTGGTAAGATTATTGGTGTTAAGCAACAAAGTTTAGGAGAAATGTTTGAAATAAGAGTGCCTAAGAAAGGTTCAGAAGATTGTATGTGATGAAACCCATCCTCTGTTCCCCTTTTATGAAAAGATGCCTTCAGATAGACGATTCCGGCAACTGAAATGTGAAACCAACAGACTGAATCGTAGTTTCTTGCCTATTTCAATCCGTTCATTGAATAATCACTGACCTGACCATCCTGAGTAAATGTTTAATGCTGTCGTTATAAAGATAGAGGAGAGGGTGAGGGCGAGACTTGATAGAGAGAGAGGTGGTGGGGATGGGGGGGGGGGGGGGGGGGGGGGGGAGGAGGGAGAGAATAGTGTAGATGTTTTGGGGGGGGATGATAATCAAGTGACAATGATTTTAAAATTACCTCAGTTCTCATCCCGTGTAGAATGTGTGTGTGTGTGTGTGTGTGTGTGTGTGTGTGTGTGTGTGTGTGTGTGTGTGTGTGTGTTGTTGTGCCCCTTTTTTACGGTTTATTTTAGCGTACAGCGTTTTTATTAAATTGACTGGATGTAAAATGGAGTGTATGTTGGGTAGAGTTATTGATTAGTTTTATGTGAGAATAAGCCTTACTTTATTTATATTGTTTTTAAATTTGTGGGCATGTGCAGGTGTGAGTGCATTGCACATTTTTATTATTCAATGTTGTGTACTCATATGTCATGTGTTTATGTGTTCCCACCACAACACAAAGTTCTTATGAAAGAAAATAAAGTGTCTTGAATTGAATTGAATTGCTTTCTCACCTCCCCACCCTTCTTTCACACACACACACACCACACACACACACACACACACACACACACACACACACACACACACAACACACACTGACACGCGCACGAGCGCGCGCGCGCAGCACACACACACACACACACACACACACCACACACACACACACACACACACACAAACCCACACACACACACACCAGACCACCACCCCGTACGAGCACACAGCACGTACGCAAAACGACGCACGCAGCCCCCACCACACACACACACCAACACACACACACAAACACACCACCACCACACACACCACCCCACACCCCATCCCCACGCCTAAACAATCATGAAAAATTGTCTCAGGGAAATCTCACATGGAGTTGAAGACTCACTTCCACGCTGCGCGATGCGGATGGCTTTGGCACCCGACGCCGGGGCAGAACACAAAGAATGCCCAAAAAACAAGGTCAGTTCTCCTACCCCTTCTGTTTCCCCTTCCCCCCCGTTTCCCATGCCCCCCACCCTTTTCCTCTTCCCCCGCCCACCACTTCCCACCCTCTTTTTCTCTTACCAGGAAATCATTGAGGCGGGCGGATGAAAACACAAAAGGGGCCTTTTGCGATCCTCTTCTCTTTTATCCCGGGGAAAGGGCACAAACTCCTTTTCCGCTGCGTTCTGCATTTTCCCTTGTATTTAAACTTTGGGACACAGGAACACAGAGCCGAAAGACAGGCGGTGTACTTTGGTTCCCGTCCTCCATCTCTAAAAACCCGATCAGAAAAAACAAAACTCGAATCAACAAAGAAAAAAGAATGAAAGAATACAAAAACAAAGAAACAAAGAAAAAACAACAAAACACAAAACAGACGACAAAAGAAAGAAAAAAAGAAAAAAAAAAATCAAAGTCCCAAAAGCACCCCCCCCCCCCCCCCCCCCCCCCCCCCTTGTCTTTTCAAAGTAACCCAAAAATAGGAATCCTTTTTAGAACGTATGAATCCGTAAAACAGAAGAAAAGGGGTTTGTAAGGGGACACATAAACAGCACTTTCCCCTGAGTAATTATAAAATGATGCCCTCGCCCCCTTTGTCTTTCCAAAACACAGCTGCTTGCTGCTTTCTTTACACACTATGACCATGCACCACAAACCAACACACACCACACTGACAGATCCAAATTTTCCCCCTATTTTCTGTCGGTTTGTCAATTTTTTTCCTTCACCCAGTCAAAGACCTTTCTTTTCTTATCCGGGACAAAACCCTTTGTCCCCACCTATGAGGCAATGACACTAGGCCAAAAACCCAGTTTCAAAAAACACCACATCAACCCCCCCCTGCTTTAAGTCCGACTTTTTCCCAAATCATTACATAAGACAGTTCAGTTGTTGGGCCTCGCTTGTTTTTTCCCCCCCCCTATTTTGATGTTCGTCTATTATTTGCTGCTTTATTCAATTTTTTAAAAGGCGTGCCATCTTGAATAAAAAATTACTCTTGTTTGGTTTTCCCTTTTGGGAGCAAAAAAAGCCCCCTTTTTACGTTTTTCGTTTACTGTTCCCCCCTCATTTCATTTCCGTTTTTCTTTTATTAAATTGAGGTTTTTTGTATTTGTTTCTGTCCGTCTGTTTGGTTTTTCTTTTTATCCCTTGCTCTTTGGGTGGACCCCAAAGGGAGGCCAAAGACTGTCCCCCCATTTTATATATTTGCTAATGTCTTTTGTTTAAAACAATTTTTCCTCCCCCCACTTTGTTTGGTTTCATTAACTACTCTTCTCTGGGTGCTTTGGGGGGGCATTGGGTTTTTTTTTGGCCCTTGGTGGGAACACCCAGTTTATGGACGTGGTGTTCTCATTTGCGCCGGGGGGCGCAGACACAACCAGCCGTTCTCCCCGATGAGTCCACCCCGCGGGCGAAAAACCCGGGGCAGGCAATACAATATATCTCCTTCATAAGGGATGGGCGAAGGTTCCCTTATGCAGCTGTGAAGAGTTTCTATCTTTAAAAACTTTTTTTTTTTTATTTTCCCGTTTCTCCATCTTCAAACTCCCCCCCCCCCCCCCCCCCCTTAAGCCAACTTTTGCCAAGTCTTTTCTATGAAGACGTTCAGTTTTGGGCCCGCGCTTTTCCCCCCCCCCCCCCCCCCCTATTTTATTGTTCGTTTGTGTTTTGTCTGCTTTTTTCAAGTTTAAAAGGCTGTGCCAGTCTTGAATAAAAGTTACTCGGTTAGGTTTTCCCTTTTGGGAGCAAAATAGCCCCACTTGTTTACTGTTTATTGTTTACCCCTTTCCCACCCTTATTTCATTTTTTTATTTTGCTTGTTAAAATTTAGGTTTTTTGTATTTTTTTTGCCCGTTGGGGTTTGCTTTTTATCTCCCTTGCATCTTTGGGTGGATCCTCAAGCTAGGCTCAAAACTGTCCCCCCCACTTTAATTATTTTTCATAATTTCTTTTTTTAAAACCCCTTTTTTTTCCCCCCCCACACTTTGTTTGGGGGGGATTTACTTTTTCTTCGCTGGCTGCTTGGGGGGGCTTTGGGTTCTTTTTTGTACCCTTGGGGGTGGAACCCCCCGTATTAGGGGCGGGTGTGTCTCTATCTGACGCCGGACGCAGACCCAACCAGGTTTCTCCCCCGATGAGTCCGACCCCGCGGAAAAGGCCCCGGGCAGGCAAAACAAACAATCTGCCTTCAAAAGGGGTTGCGATGGGTTCCCTTTTGCAGCTAGTGAGAGTTTTCATTCTTAAAAACTTTTTTTATTTATGTTTCCCCTTTTACCCTCTTCAAACCCCCCCCCCCCCCCCCCCCCCCCTCCCCTGCTTTAAATCCAGATCTTTGCCAAGTCCCTTACAAAAAACAGTTTTAGTTTTTGCCTGCGCTTGTTTTTTTTTTCCCCACTATTTTTAGATTGTTCGTCTATGTATTTGTCTACTTTATTCAAATTAAAAGGCTGTGCCCCGTCTTGAATAAAATTACTCTGTGTTTTGGTTTCCTTATGGGAAAAACTGCCCCCCTTTTTTAGCTTAAAGATTCTGTTCCCTACCTATTTCTTTTCCCAAATTTTTCTTTATTAAATTGAAGTTTTTTTGTATTTTTTCTGTCCATCTGTTTTGGCTTTTGACTCCCTTGATCTTTGGGTGGATCCTCAAGCGTAGGCTCAAAGACTGTCCCCTACATTTTATATTATTTGCATAATGTCTTTAGTTTAACAGCAACTTTTTTCCTCCCCACACTTTCGTTTGGTTGCATTTACTACTCTTCGCTGGCTGCTTTGGGGGTGCTATTGGATTCTTTTTTGTACCCTTGGTGGTGAGAACACCACAGTATTATGGACTGTGGTGTGTCTCTATCTGACGCCGGGAGCGCAGACACAACCAGCCGTGTTCCCTGATGAGTCCGACCCAGCGGACGAAAGGCCTCGGAGCAGGCAATACAAATATATCTGCCTTCAAAAGGGATTGCGATGGTTCCCTTATGCAGCTAGTGAAAAGTTTTCATATCTTTAAAAAAAAAAAAATTTTTAATTTCATGTTCCCAGTTTCTCCATCTTCAAACTCGCCCCCCCCCCTCCCCCCCGCCCTCCCCTGCTTAAGTCCAGATCTTTGCCAAGTCATTACTATGAAGACAGTTCAGTTGTTGGCCTGCGCTTGTTTTTTTCCCCCCACTATTATTAGATTGTTCGTCTATGTATTTGTCTGACTTTATTCAAGTTTAAAAGGCCGTGCCAGTCTGGAATAAAAGTTACTCTGTGTTAGGTTTCCTTATGGGAGCAAACCATGCCCCACTTGTTTACTGCTTAAAGATTGCTGATCATGCTGACGGGATCATCTCTGTCCTGCAATGGTACAGGGGATGGTGTTGTAGTGACTGTGTTCTCTCTGTCTCCCAGGGCTTCCGTCTGGCGGTGGCTGTTCCAGATTTCAAAAGTATTGTCCTCCAGGAACTGTCTGTGAGGAATGGGATCACATTTACGCATGCAGTAAGCTCTCTCTCTCTCTCTCTCTCTCTCTCTCTCTCTCCTCTCTCTTTCTCTCTCTCTTACGAGGTATCCTTACATGCCTCCGTGTGTGTGTGTGTGTGTGTGTGTGTGTGTGTGTGTGTGTGCGTGCGTGCGTGCGTACGTGTGTGTGTGTGTGTGTGTGTCTCAGGACTGTTCGCCCCGCTGCATATCTCTTATTCACAGAACAAGCAGGTATTTCTTTTTGATCGCCGTCTCCTCTATATCAGTCTCCCTGGCTCTATCTTCGTTGTGTTCGTACTTTGTTTCCTGTCAATTTCTGCCTCAGTTTCAAAGCTGTTAGCTTCACGTTTATCGAGCACTTACTCGCAACTCTAACGGGAAATGACGTTCAGAGTTAAGAAGATGTGAAAAGCTGTTGGGGAAGGTCAGGGGTTTGCTGTTTTTATTGTTGGGAATATTCTTCTGAAGTATACATTTATAATCCATATAAAAATAAGTAAGCAGAATTGTTCTGTAGGTTTGTGTTTGAAAGCACAATTACAGTTCCAACTTTAACATCTGTCTAGTAAGTGCTCTGTGTGCGTAATTCGATGAGAACGCCCCCCCCCCCCCCCCCCCCCCCCCCCCCACCCGGAACAGCTCAGTGGTAGAGCGCCGGACTCGTAATCTTGGTGATCCTGGGGTTGCGGGTTCGAATCTTTGCCAGGCCATTTCAGCACTGGAGGATTTTTCCCTCGGAGTTTACATTGGTTCTTAGAGCTTGGTCTCTAGCCGAGGATAGCGTTGTATTAGTATTCATGATAATAATAATAACAATGATAATAATATATAATAATAATAATAATAATAATAATAATAATAATAATAATAATAACAATAACAATGATAATAGTAATTAATAAAATGAGGTCTAACAGGTGACTTGACCAAAAATTTTTTTTCCATCTGTCCCACAGAAGAAACTTTCTTTACTTCTAGATTGCCAAAGGCATGGGAGAAACAAATGACACTACAGAATGACCTGAAGTCTTTGTAATGCAAAACTCCTCCCCCAACCCTCAACCCCCCACCCCCAAAACAGAGAGACAGACAGACAGACAGACAGACAGACAGACAGAGATAGAGGCAGAGAAACCGAAAGCGAGGGGACAGAAACAGTTGTATCTGGAGAAGTTGCTGCTTTGTGCAGGTGTGAGGTGATTGCGATCTGTGTAAATGAAAAGAATCATACAGTTTGTACTTTTTTTTCATCTGTAATAGATTGCTTCATCAGGCTTTTCTGTCCATAGAGGTTTATTTTGGTAATAGCTGCAGCACCACTGAGCAATGCGTGACAAGCGCTTCCTGCGTCGAAAGTAAATGTGGTGAGTTCCCCACCCTCATCTTCTCTCTCTCTCTCTCTCTCTCTCTCCCCTCTCTCTCTCTCTCTCTCTCTCTCTCTCTCTCTGTGCTAATAAGCATCATCATTTATTTTTCATCACAGAGAACATTGTCATTTGAGGCATTTTGCAGGAAATGTTCAACTGACAGACTGGCTCATCTTGCACGACCTATATGTTAAATACACTCAGTATTCGTTTCGCCAGTCAAAATGTAGCCGAGATATATTCTCTATATGTTAGGTTGCCACGCTTTAATCGAGTATCTCCAGAGGATTACTTTCCTCCTAGGTGCAACCACAATATCGTGGATATTTGAAGAGAACCCCCCACCCCCACCCCACCCAAACAGAACTAGAAAATAAACCAGCCAAACAGTTACACCCCTTTCTTGATGTTGACAGCTAATCATCAAATGATCATTGGTTTGCTTCGACACGTTTTCTTGACGTTTACAGTTAAAACGCCAATAATCTGGTTTATAAAGAGGTACATGCTGCTGCTTAAAGCTTACAATGTTAGTATCTAATCTGTATTCTAATACAAAACAACAAAAAATGAACGTCGGATTTTCATCCTGTTTAAAGTCATATAGACGACGTTTGTGTTGGATAATCGGATGTTAAGATAGAATTGAAGGTTACGCCTGCGATGGATAGTTTTTTTGTAAATCGTTGATTTCATTTTCAGATTCACTTGAAAGAGAGGAGGAGAGAGAGAGAGAGAGAGAGAGAGAGAGAGAGAGAGAGAGAGAGAGAGAGAAGTATGAATGCATTGAGGAATGATGTTCTGGCATGGAAGTTCAAAAAGTGCTTAACCCTGCATTACTGATATGTTTCTCTGAATACAGTTGTGCATGTTTTAATATGAGGAGTTCATGAACGTTCCTTGTCGGTTACTATCCCTAACGCAGGGTAATTGTCTTTTTCATCAGTCAGTTACTATCCCTAACGCAGGGTAATTGTCTTTTTCATCAGTCAGTTACTATCCCTAACGCAGGTAATTGTCTTTTTCATCAGTCAGTTACTATCCCTAACGCAGGGTAATTGTCTTTTTCATCAGTCAGTTACTATCCCTAACGCAGGGTAATTGTCTTTTTCATCAGTCAGTTACTATCCCTAACGCAGGGTAATTGTCTTTTTCATCAGTTCTTACTTTGCGGATAAAATAGAAGGGAACTGTTTTAAATTTGTAGTCTTTGACCAGTTATTTTTTAATGAGGAAACTTTAGTAGTCTTGCTAGATTTCAGTGACATACGATTCTAACTGCACCATTCATTTCCAGTATTTACAGATTTTGTAATGGTGTATGTTACAGAGTTAAGGTTAGAGCTGTGTGTATGAATCGTCGTGTCATCACAAAAAATGTTCATAAAATTCCTCAATATAACAAGGTGTTCGTTTGCATAGCTACAAATAGGATAAGACCTTGAAGCGAGCCTTGGGGTACTCTATATCTGACAGGTAATATACTGAATCTTGAAGAATTAAGACAGATAATTTGTGACGACTGTCCAGAAATGATAATACCATTTGGAGCGCATTGTCTGTTGTTCATTATAATAATGTTGTAAACATAATAACCTGTGTTCTTTGGCAACTAGAGCCTTTGGAAAATCAACAAACAATGTTTCAGAGAATTCATTTTCATTAATATTCGTATGCAAGTGATACTGATTAGGTTTGTGAGAGCAGTGATACACGACTGGATTTCCTGAATCCAGAGTAACCATCAGTCAGAACGTTGTATGACTCAAGATGATCGGAAATGTATTTATTCATGTGCTTTTCTAAGAGGCAAAACAGATATTGGTCTGTAATTGGTTAGTACAGAATTGTCACCAGATTTGTGGAAGGGAATTGCTTTTGCAACTTTGAGCTGTGTTGGAAAGTGACTTCTTTTATTCACAATTTGTAGGCCTAAATAAGTATTTTAGGTATGATTGGTAGCTGATATTCAAAAAGAAAATACCATCAATTCTATCAGATCGACGACTTCTTGTCTCCTTTAAATGACTTGAGAAATTTTAAACATCAGTTACAGATAATCGCATTGGCACTTTTTAATTTAATATGCTTGGATTTAGAGAACATTGTCAGAGAGAGAGAGAGAGAGAGAGGAGAGAGAGGAGAGAGAGAGAGAGAGAGAGAGAGAGAGAGAGAGAGAGTATCTGGAAATAACTGTTGGAAGACTGACTGACTATGAACATGATCCTACTTGCAGACTCCTGAGCATTTTTTTTTCATGCGGAATTTTTTTTTTTTTTTTTTTGGGGGGGGGGGGGGGGGGGGGGGTAGGTCTTGTCGCCAAAAAGAAATATAGAGATAGGTGATCAGTTTATGGCCTGACCTGTGAAAGCGAATCATACCTCAACCTCATAAACTGGTATCGATTTGTGTAGAATATAATGCAAATGAGTCATTATTTTCAGCGTGGGCTCTGATGCTATGACCCTTTCCTCAGTGTATGCAGTGCAGTAATTGCTTTGCAAGGCGTCAATTGATTTACTGTTTTATGGAAACATTCCTTTAGTATACCAGGACAGGTTTGACAATTATGTGAGATGAATGGGAATTTTAGGATCAGTGTTAAT
>CM031629.1:14400375-14417875 GCA_018398815.1 Conus ventricosus | reverse complement strand
GTGAAGGGCTCTGGACCTGTCTCTCTCTCGTTTCGCGGAATACCTGTCCAGTCCTGTTGTTTTGTATACGTTTAGTTAGTTTTGTGTGTTTGTTTGTGGGTGGTTGGCTGGGTGACTCTTTCTTTTTAAGGGTGTTGTAGGGGAGTCTTCTGGGGGCCTGAAGGAACATCGGTATGTGGACTGGGAGTCGATGTCGAGGATCGAAGGGGAATCGACCGCGTCCAGACCTCTTTCCGCCGGGGTGCCTCACGCAGTACGGCCATAAGACGTGCTTTCTGTTGCCACTCAGTCTGCCATTACTGGTTGTGTATTTAACAGTTTTTTTTACCGGGTATTGGTACAGGTGGGTGTATCAGACGTTAGTGTCATTTTTTTTCTTTTCTCGGATTCCTTCGTGCCAATATTGTTTTTATTTTGTCGGTGAGCCCACGCACTGTTGCTTGTGCTGTGGAGCGCGGTTTTGCCAGAGTGGAGCAGCCTGGACATTTTTTTTTTTTGTTTTTTTTTTTCCGGTGAGCCCACCGCCATGTTGCTCCGTGTTGTAGAGCGCGGTGTTCTGCCAGAGTGGGAGCAGCCGGACATTGCACGTTGAAACTTTTTTTTTTATTTGCTAGTTTTCAGTTAGTCACAAGAGACGGGGTCATATCCGTGCGGTATATGTTTTTCAAGTAGAATTGTCCTTTCTCCTGTATTTGTAACGTAGGATTCTAGTTGTCATGGCAACGTACGGTGCTGGTGGTTTTGCGACGCCGTGCGTCGAAAGAGAAAGGGTCTTCAAAATGTAGTCCCTACTCAATTAGTACCAGGTACTTCGGACTACAGTGACTTCCACTTATTCCGTGCTGTAGCCGATAGTCCAGCAAGTACTTTCACTACGGTTTAGCTAGGGGATCTTCCTTGTTGAGACCCCAGTTAGACTGCACCCCTTTTTTTTTCGTCGAAGCGTCAGAGTATTAGCGGAAGCAACTGTGGGCGTTGTTGAGTCGCAGAAACCGAAACCTTCTCCTCTCATGCTTCCCTCGTAAGGAGTATTCCCTGGGAGGACTTTCCCTCATGGGAAAAGTCGAGACCAAGGGACGGTCAAACGGGTCATCTCCAGTGTCGGGAGTGGGAATCCTGCTCAGGATATGCCTCTGTACTGATGTTTTTGGAGCAAACAGCGACGAGATGGAGGCAACGCTTCGTTAGGAAAGAGGCTTCCAGGCAGGAAGCCTGCGGAGAGGGAGAAGAGCTAGATCTGCGTTAGGGTGGAGGAAACTCGGCGTGGGAGGAGGAAAACTCGGGTAGGGAGGGGCCTTCCAGACAGGAAGCTTTACGTAGGGATGAGGCTGCCAGAAGGTAGCCCTCGTCGGGAAGAGTTGGATCAGCGTAGGGGAGGGGAAAGAGGCTGCCGGCAGGAAGCTCTGCGTAGGGAAAGAGATGGGAACATCTTCTTTCGCAGGACTCCTTCATCTGTATAATCAGGGGGTTAATCACAGGCATGAGATAGAGTTAGAGGCCCAAATAAGCTTCAGAGTTCAGACCTGGTGAGGACATAGATGGTTCTTAGAGCATTTGGACAAGGCAGCTACTTATACCAATTGTCCAGGAACAAAGGCAGCACCTTTTTTCTGGGTTCTCAGGTACTGCAAGGAGTCGTTTGTGCTCATCTAATGAAGGCGGCGGTCTTATGCGACATTTGCAGTTTGCTCTGCGTAAGCGGTTTCCACCTTACCCCAGAGCGTTCAGGAAGGCCTGGGAAAGTTCAGGTCCATCGAGAAAGATAACGACGAGACTTCGTGCAGTTTGGAGATTGGCTGCGCAAAAACGCTAGGGTACTGGGTTTCAGTTGGCTAAGCTGGAGCTGGGGATCTGATTCTCATCGAACAGCTTACCTACGCCGTGTCCCAGAGTTGAGGATCCGTATAGGCGAGACAGCACCTCAGGATTTCGCGGACTGCAGGATTCATATTACCACTGAGGTGTTTGCTGAAGCCGTAAGGGCATTATGGGACCGCCCCCTGATACGGACAGGAAGACCCCCAACGAGTTGGTGGCAACAAGGCGCCGAGACTGCTGCGGGTCGAAACAAGGAGGCAGTTCATCGGGGACCTCAGTCACCGACTGGTTTTCTTTTGTGGTCGTCCTGGCACATTAGGAAAAGATTGTCCTAAAAGCCGCGGTATTAGTGCATGGGGGCTAGTCCTTTCATCGTCCCCCCTTCCGTGCCCGGTAACGTGTGTTCCATCCCAGCTTCTGGTGGTACGGTAGTGCCAGTGTTTCTCTCTGTTGTGGCGGTCTTCTTAGTCGACACCATCAGGGGGCATTCGGCGTAGCATCATCGATCTTTGGGGATTTAAGGATTTGGTTTCCCTGAGGCTCAGCGGGGTGGTGGACAGTTACGATGGTTTGTGCGGGTTGGAGGCTGGTTTTACCTCCACCGTCCTTCTGTACTACATTCCTATCTCCTCCCCCTAACTTCTGTGGCGAAGTGTGGAGCCATCGCGGTGGAGCGACCTATGTTATTCAATTCTCATTAGGGAAATAATTTCACCTTTGCGGACGGACGCAGTGCAGGTCCGTGTCTACGGATCTGCCCGTACAGGCGTGTGTGGGAGATACCACACGCGCAAAGCTAAGAAGCTGGAGCAGGAATTGCGTCCGTTCTTCAGCGATCCTCTGGACGAGGTTCCTGGCAAGGGCGATCCTGCTACTTGGTCCGTCTTCAGGCCAGGGACTTGGTTGTCCATCGCCTGCGACAACTGGTAGATCGTTCCGCTCAGTCTGCCCCGGGAACTCGCAAGGTGTGTTCAAGCTCCACAAGGGGGATCTTCTCTTTAGGGTTTTCACTAGGCAGATCGTGTGGCCAGCAGTTGTCGTTCCCAAGCTTGAGTGAAATACTGTTCTCGGCGGCCCACGATTTCACCCATGGACAGGTCATATGGGCTCCAAGCGGACTCTCGAGCGAGTAAGACAGGGACTCTTCTGGCCGGGTTCATGAAACTCGCAGGTTAGGCAGTTAATGCCGCAGTTGCGTATCTTGCCAACGGGACACGCATAAAGGGTCGCTTGACAGCCGTGTTCACCTAGGAGTCAGTGCCACTGGTTGGGTGAGGCCATTCAGCAAGGTGGGGTTGCCCTGGTGGGACCCATTAATCCGCCATCCGATCGCGGTCACCGCGCCAAGGTGAGCTTCTAGCTTCGGTTGTGGTTGGGACTTACGCGATCGGTACCAGAGGCTGAATCCCGTTAGGACTAAGATGCACTACTGTGCTGAAGATCTCTGGCAGATTTGGACGCCACGGCGTCCCAAGAAGAAGTACGGCGGAAGTTTGACTGGAGAGCGATCATCAACCTCTCAGTAACTGGACCGGATCCGGCCTTGTCGAGTCGTCGACTCATGAGTGAGGCAGTGGAATGCAGGAGTCATGCTTTCACTTTTTTCGCCATATCAGGGATCCCGCAATTACGGATGCTGACTATCTCAGCCGAAGCATCCGTAGTCAGCACATTGGAGGAAGTCAGTCAGTAGGAAAACTTCATCAACAGGGTTATTATCCCCTTTTTGTCTCTGTATCGGTGTAGTGACAGTTTCACTTCAGTAATGTAAACGGTAGTTAATCCACCATGTTCGATTGCAACTTTTATTTGTTGGAAGATTTGTTAGGGTTGTTTGATAATGGAGTATTATGATATCTCCCTGTGTAATTCTATCGATGGAATGGTTGTATTGATTTATTCGTTACTCTGTCGATCTGAGTGCTGGGTTCCGTCCCATGTTGACTTTGCACATGCGTCAAGGTTCAAAGGAGCACTGTATTCAGAGAAACAGAGCTTTTTTTAGAAGGGGGGAGGTTTGTCACGAGTTGTCACGAGGCTTGACACGATTGGCCCATAACCCCCCCAGGTCGTAGAATTATTCATTTATATATTGTCGTTGTTTGTTGTCGTGTATCCGTCCTTGATGTGCTTGTGGTGCGTTTGCACCTTAATGTCGTTCTAGCTCAGTGTTAGGTTTACTTTCTCTCCTCTCTCTAATTCCACTGCCCGTGCAATTCATCCAGCAGCGATCACGGAGTGGTGGACCTTTTTGCTTGAACAGGCTGTCTCTGTCGGCCTCTCTGCCTGTCTTTTTTACCTGTCGCCACGTGCATCATTCATCTTAGGCTTGAGGTATGCTCACTGTGTCGTAGCGTGGCATGTCGGGCTGCATCGTATAGGCAGGTTTTCTCTTCACTCGTGCGGATGATGTCTCTGAGAGCGCCGGCTCTGTTTTTGGTTTCTCACCACTTCGTCGAAGGTACGGTCGGGTACCTTTCAATCCTACAGTCGGCCTGTAGGGGAGGGGGACAATCAATCACGTAATCTTTATTCCTCAACTGCTCTGCTGTCCTCTCAAATGGACAGATGGGGCAGGAGTCGCTTGACCCGCCACTTTTGGGTCAACCCACGGGTTAGCTGGTAAGCATCAGTTTCGTGGTTTATTTGTGGTTGTTTTTTTTTGTTGTTAGCGGTTAATTCTTCTCTTTGCGCAATATCTTTTGGTCTTTCAAAATTATAAAAGAAAATATTGTTTGAGACCACTTTTTCTGGTGAATTCAATCTTTAACCTGGCTAGTCAAAAATTATATCCAAAAGTCTTTCTCCTTTTTTGTGAATCTGGTGATGCGGTAGTCGGCGGTGGTGGGGGGAGAACCTGGTGATACAGGGTTGAGTAACTTGCTTGTTCTCTCGCTCGTCCGTCCACTGGTCACAATTGCGGTATAGCATTCTTCGGCACGTCTGTTTTGTGCGTGCAAGGGAACGAGAGTTTTATGTTTGCGAGCGTGCGTACGCATGATTCGTCGTTTGGATGCGTGTTGGAGAATGTGTAATTTTGAAATGATGTTATAAAATGCCCTTCCCCCATCTGTGGGATATTGTGCCATTGAGAATTATTATTGCAAATGTGGTTGGCAGTTATAGAGCAGCGGTTGCTGTTATTTGTTCAGTTCCTAAGAAAGGAAAATGTTGAAGTGAGTGAAGGAAGGATGAAGATATAGTGTGATAATTGTTGTTTAGCCTGTCAATGTAATCTCTTACCTGCTTTCGTGTGAGGAGACCTTTTAGGCGAACATTCTCGTTTGGTTTGTTGACAGTGTTATGCTCAGGTCTGTTAAAGTGATGTACTGTGAACAATTTATCTCAGCATACATCCTCCTCGCCATCATGCGAGTGGCTGTTAGGATTAAGCAGCAAATATCAGAACGTTACTGTCACTGCGGGGTTCCAGTACCCTTCTTTCTCCTTCCCTTCCAGCTCCTTTTCTTCTCTTCCTCCCGGGGGGCTCCACCGATGCTTGCGCTGTTGGGCGCGCACTGGTTGAGGAGCACGTGGACTTGGCTGGTGGTCCTGGCCCTGTCCGGGAACTTTGCGCGGACAAACGCCCTGTCCACGGGATCCATTCTCCCCCGTCACGGACCTCCTGCAGTGCACGTGACGTGTGTGGGTAACTCTGTGTCGTGCAATTTTGGGGGGTGCACGTGGTTTCAAGGTGCGCTTGAAACTCTATTCAGAACAGACCCGGTTTGGTGGTGCTGAATCGACCGAGTGCTCTGTGGAGGACTTTGGAGAGAGACAGGAGATGTGGGTGGGGGGGGGGGGGGGGACCCCTGAAGCAAGGAAAGGAATGACTGTTGGAAATGATTTATTTATGATTATGGTGTTGTGCGGGGGAAATGATATGATTGTGCATGTTGTGTGTGCTGGAATGCTTGGTTTTGTGACTATGTGCATGTTGTGTGTGTTGAAATGTTTAAATTGGATTGTGGTGTTGTGTGTGTTAGAAAGCTTATTTGGGTCTATGTGTGTGCTGGTGTGAATAATGGTGTATTGTATGTAATCTTTATTGTCGTGGTCTCTTGCGAGGCATGTGAGGTCAGTCACTCCCTTCACTCCCATCTAGATCGATCCTGTCAGGGACAGACCTTCAGGGGTCGGTCGTGACGTCTCTCTTTTGACGCGGGGCGCGCAGACATAACATCGTGTCTCCCTGATGCGTCCCGAACAGCGGGCGGTAAGGCATCGGAGAGGCAATACAAATATATCCCGCTTCAAATGGGATTTGCGTGGTTCCCTTTATGCAAGCTAGGAGAAGAGTTTTGCATATCTGTAACATTTTGTTTTAAATATTATTATTTCATTTTCCTGTTTCTCCATCTTCAAATCCTCTCCCCGCCCCTCAAGTCAAATCTTTGCCAGACAGTTCAGTTGTTGGCCTGTGCTTGTTTTTCCCCCCTATTAGATGTTGTCCATGTATTTGTCTGACTTTATTAAGTTTGAAAGGCTGTGCCAGTTTGAATAAAAGTTACGCTGGTTAGGTTTCCTTATGGGAGCAAAACATACCCCACGTGTTTAAAATAAAACAGAAAATAACTCGCTGAAGAGTGCAGCGAATTCTAATGTCTACCGCTTTACTGCCTTTTTTTTTTTTTCCGGTGCTGTATACAAAAACAGGACGCTGCGAAGGCAAAGGAACGACAGAGTCAATACGATGCTATAAGAGATGATTGTTGGGAAACTGATGTCTGTACCTCTATGGCATAGTGTAACCCGTGTGTCAGAAGACCGCAAACACACTGTCCCTCTCACTCACCGAAAAGGTCTGGTGGACAGCAATACTGTAAATGAAACAACTTCAGTTTTTGGCCTGCGCTTGTTTTTTCCCCCACAGTTAGATTGTTTGTCAATGTATTTGTTCTGACTTTATTCAAGTTTAAAAGGTGTGTTCTGTCTGAATAAAGTTACTCCTGTGTTGGTCTTCTTATGGGAGCATATTTAACCCACTTGGTTATGTTTATTGTTTACTGTTCCCAGCCTCATTTCATTTCCGATTTCGTTTTGATTAAATTGAGGTTATTTGTATTTGTTCTTGTCCGTCTGTGTGTTTGTATTTGAATTTGTTTCTGTCCGTCTGTGTGTTTGTCTTTTGATCTCCCTTACATCTTTGGGTGGATCTACAGGCGTAGGCTCAAAGATTGTCCCCTACATTTTATACTATTTGCATAATGTCTTTAGAATTTCAGCAACAGTTTTCCTCCCGACACTTTCGTTTGGTTTCATTTACTACCCTTCGCTGGCTGCTTTGGGGGTGCTATTGGATTCTTTTTTGTACCCTTGGTGGTGAGAACACCACAGTATTATGGACTGTAGTGTGTCTCTATTTGACGCCAGGAGAGCAGACACAACCAGCCGTGTCCCCCTTATGAGTTCCGACCCAGCAGACGAAAGGCCTCGGAGCAGGCAATACAAATATATCTGCCTTCAAAGGGGATTGCGATGGTTCCCTTATGCAGCTAGTGAAGAGCTTTCATATCTGTAACATATTTTCTTAATTTCATGTTCCCAGTTTCTCCATCTTCAAACTCCCACCCCCACCCCCTCCTTAAGTCCAAATCTTTGCCAAGTCATTACTAGTGAAGACAGTTCAGTTGTTGGTCTGCTTGTTTTTTCCCCCACTGTTAGATTGTTCGTCTATGTATTTGTCTGACTTATTCAAGTTTAAAAGGCTGTGCAGTCTGGAATAAAAGTTCCTCTGTGTTAGGTTTTCTTATGGGAGAAAAACGTTACCCCACTTGTTTACTGTTTATTCCTTTTTATCCGCTTAGGCTTTTTTTTCAGCTAATATTTTGGCCGCGTTCTGCGTCTCTCTTCCCTGTAGTCTCCCTACCATCATCAATATATCTCTGAATCGTCACGGGACCCTGAAAGACTAACTATTTTTTTGGCATGTGCCAATCAGCGGTCAAATTTTCTTTTAGATACTGCGAGTGTTTTATTTCTACATCTATAATGTTTTGTACGCACAGATTAATTCAACCCTTCCCCGTGTGCCCCAGCTGACGTTCCTGGACTTTGACGTGGAACAGGATTCTGAGGAGACCCCCTGACCTATGATAACTGCAATTTCGATTATCTCAAACTGTTCAACGGGACAGAAGCTGACACCCCAGAGTTCCTGATGATCTGTGGGCTGGGCAACCAGGAGCCCATCGTTTCCCCTGGCAATGTGCTGCGCATGGTGTTCCGCTCGGACGACATTTACCAGTTCAAAGGTTTCATGATCAAATACAACTTTCTGTCACAAGGTCAGCGACAGCTGCGTCGGCGACGCTTTTCTTTTCTTTCTGTCTGTCTGTCTGTCTTTCTTGCTTTCTTTGTTTCTTTCTTCTTCTTCTTCTTGTTTTGCTGGTTTTGTTTTTTTTCCTTTTTTTTTGTGTACATTGTTTGTCAATTGTTTTTCCAGACGGTAACGTCGATGGTCATGTTTTGGAGACCGGTTTCTTCTCCCTTTCGATTGGACCTGTCCTTTCCTGTTGTGACTTGGTGTTTGTTTCACTTGTATGTCGCGGTCTTCGTCTTCTTCGTTTCTTTCCTTTCCTAATCTAGTTTATTTGTTTTATTTGTTTGTTTGCGCGCTTCTTTTTCATCATAATTTTCAATACATTTTTTTTCCTATCAGGTTTATATAAGAAACTTAATGTATAGGACGAATATGGTGGAGAGTAGTTACGAAAAGATTACTTTTTATGCATTAGAATTCATGGATCTGTGCAAACTAAATCTCTGTCCTGTCTAGTCTGTCTGTCAGTAGTCGTCTGTCCTGCTGTCCACTCCTGCTGCCCGTATCTCTGTTGTCTGTCTCTAATGGTTAGGTCTTGCTTTGATACCTGTCTCTCTAATGGACTGGGTCTTCAGAATAGCATCCGAGTCTCCCTCCCTCCCTCCTCCATCCATCTCTCTCTCTCTCTCTTCTCTCTCTCTCTCTCTCTCTCTTCTCTCTCTCTCTCTCTCTCTCTATCAATACTATCTACTATCTATCTAATCTATCTATCTATCTATCTCTTTCTTTCATGGAAGTGAGTGTGTCATGGCAGCAAATTAATCAACTTAACAGGTGCCCTGACCTTAAAGGAGTATGAGGCACAGAGGAAGAGTGGCCTAAATAAGTCACCGATGTTCACGGTGTGATCATTCAGAAAGGGCTGGATTGAGTCCCATCCAATACACATATTTTTTTTGCACGCCATCGTGACCACAGACGATTAGAGTTGGCTATCCTGGTGTCAGGTAGATCACTACATCCTATTTCTGATCAAATGCTTTTGCTTTGGCCACTTCTACGACAGACGTTCGGGGGATAAGATCTGTAGTCACAGCGGCAATGCAGTCGACAAGGAGCCTTGGCAGGGACTGACTCCGCGTTCGGATAGCAATGGCAGCCATTCTTCTTTTCATAGGGCCGTCCAAAGTGCCAGCGAGAGAAAAAAAATGTATCCAAAGAGTCAAAACTAGCGTTGTACCCTTTCATGAAGCGAAGAAGCTACTGTTCAGTACTTAGACTGTTTTCAATCGTCATACTCAACAGATGTCAATGTTTTGATAGTGTCTGTCTTGTTAGACAGATCTGTCCTTCCACTCCACTTAATCAGTACGATGTAAAAGTATCCGTGGGCTGTGTCAACACTTGGAGCCTGTGGTGATTGGACTCTAGGAGACGTAGGTTTATGGTGTAAAATGTCTTTTTTTTTTCTCCGGCGTCAATGTTCTTTCAACAGCAGCACAACCTTCTTTTTCTGGAGTAAAGTGAGAGTTCTCGTTACTCATCATCTTATGACTGCGTTCCTGGCTTTCGCCGCTGGAATTACTTTGCATAAAACGGTGAGTGTGTTCAAATTTTTACTTGCACGTGTATCTATCTGTCAGTCAAGAAGAGCTGGTCAGCCTGACTGAGGAACTTCCACGAACTATTCTGCTGTTTGGTCACTTTCACGAGCACAGTATCCTTTGGAATAGTGTGACTACTTCATCCAGAGGTCTTCTTCCTCTGGAAGATGTCTTTTCAAAAGTGGATCTGTGTTGTCTGAAGGATGGATCTTCAGTATCATCTCCTTTGTTTTCACTGGAACGTTTCCGTGTATGGATGTGTCGACACTGTGATCCCTCCCTGGTCCTTGACTGTGAGTGATGGGCTCACAATGACTTGTGTGGAAGTGGCCATTTCCAGTTGTCTACAAATTCAGAAATGCAGAAAACTGCATTTTACTTGAACACCTCAACTTGAATTTGTAAAAAAAAAAAAGAAAAAAAGAAAGGCTTTTAATGTCGGAAATGTCCGAACAGAACTGTTCGAAGAGGAAGTTTATATAAAGTCCAAACCTTGCAAGATCGGTCAAAGATGAAATGTACAAAACCAGTATTCGAACATCACCCGACAAATCGCAAATGCCTAAAACACAAAGGTGTAAACTATGACTGCCGACACATTAAACATAAATGCAACGGGCTCAACGTTGAAGGCATCACAGACCATCAGCTCCAGCGCTTATTGGGTTAAAAATGAACAGGAGCTAGATGTGTAAAAAAACAACAACAACAAACAAACAAAGCTGCGATTTGTGGTGTTAACACTGCTTGTCATTACTTCAGACACAGAGCCCAAAAATGATGATGTGCTTACCTGGGTTACAATTCTTTATTTACTGCACTCTCTTGAGTATACTTTGGAATGCATCCCATGATATTGCCAGGTTCCATACCATTTTAGCCTGGACCGCAGGACAAGGCATGGGACTGCCTCGAAGAATTCAATCATATGTAAGGAAATCTTCTAATGAGGCAAGGATTTTTAAACAGTAAACAATAATCAAATAGGGTCACTCTTGCTCCTATTGTGAAATACATACACGCCCTAACTCCAAACGAATGTTTGCTCACGACACCAAATCGCCCAGTGGAAATGACAACACGAAGCACGCAGAGCAAACAAGGAGACATCCCCAAAGAGTTAACCTACTTGTTTAATGTTTAGAGGGATATGTATTTACCAGGCACTGAATAGGACGGAAACTTTGACTTCTTAGGGATCATTATTTTAGTTTACATCATGTAAAATGCTGTCAGGCAGACTGACTCTTGATTTGTTTATACAAATTGGAATCGTTTATTTTGATTAGTTATATGTGATTTCCCCCTTAATCTGGAATCTCCTGTGTCTGAATTATCTGATCTCGACTTGAGCTTTGGCAATATATTGCTGATGATGTTCCAGTCGGATCGCCGTGACCACTTTTGAGGTGTCCAGACTGTGTACATCTCTGCACCTGAAGGTCAGCGAAAGTGACGTCAGAGATGACTGATTTCGCATCGTGGTTTTGATAATGGTGGTGATCGTCGTGTTGATGGTGATGGTGGTAATGTGGACGTCCGCAATTTGTTTGGACTGTCCTTCCCCATATATACATACACACACACACACACACATATATATATATATATATATATATATATATATATATATATATATATATATATATATATATATATATTATATATATTATATTTTATATATATATATATATGTGTGTGTGTGTGTGTGTGTG
Source organism: Conus ventricosus (assembly GCA_018398815.1). Lineage (NCBI taxonomy): Eukaryota > Metazoa > Mollusca > Gastropoda > Neogastropoda > Conidae > Conus > Conus ventricosus. The sequence continues at coordinate 14,406,476 of CM031629.1, read as the reverse complement.
TGTCTGTGTGTCTGTGTGTCTCTCTGTGTGTGTGTGCAATGTGTGTGTGTGTGTGTGTGTGTGTGTGTGTGTGTGTGTGTGTGTGTGTGTGTGTGTGTGTGTGTGTGTGTGTTTGTAAGTATCACGGCCTGGAAACGACTGCATAGGACAAGTATATATCAGAAAGATGGTTGATTCACACAGGCAAAGATCGATCTCTCTCTCTCTCTCTCTCTCTCTCTCTCTCTTCTCTCTCTCTCTCTCTCTCTCTCTCTCTCTCTCTCTCTCTCTCTGTCTCTCTGATCATCACTATAATCATCATTAACATCATCATCAACGGCATCATCATTATCATCATAATAATTATCATCATTATCATCATCAACACCATCATTGTCGTTGTCGTCATCACCTTTCATTTTGTATGTTTTAAATTATTCTTCTCATTTTCCTGTTTCAGGTCAGTTGTCTGAAACGTGAATCAGATGACTCAGCTTCGAAGACCAAAACATTCAACGTTGTGTGCGTCCTGTTTCAGAACTAATAATGCAACAGTACGTTATGTCGTTTTAACAAAAATGGTTAACTCCATATTTTTTTTCTTTCCCGGACGAAGGATATCACAAAGCAAAAACAGCAGTTCTCTTTGCTACATCAAGTGATTTCCGTTGATGTTTTGAAATATACCCACATCCTTCTTCGTGTCGTTGTTATTGTTGTTGTTGTTGTCAATGTTGTTGTTGTTCTTTTCTCCTCTGTACAGCTTGTTTAATACACGTATGTAAGAAGTAAAGCATGTGTGATCTACCTGTTTATGTGGCCCGTTTGTGTTTATGTGATGTGATGTGATATATATATATATGTGTGTGTGTGTGTGTGTGTGTGTGTGTGTGTGTGTGTGTGTGTGTGTGTGACAGAAGAAACTTTTTTTCATATTTTTTAACTATACGGTTATAAACAGTGTGTCAAAATCAAATACTAAAACGGATAGTTACGTTTTAGCTGCCACTAATGCCACTAATTTCATTACAATGCATATTATCTGTCTTTGGAACAGAACAATTGAGGAAGTTTCATAATGCACATTTTACAAGATGGTCAGCTCTCTTTGCTCTATTGTAAAACCTGAAAATTGGATGGCATTTAACTACCAAACACTCTTCAGAATGTACGAAATTGATACCTTTCCCTTCAGCACAGCAGTAAATGAAGACTGTATGATGAGAACTTTATAAATTCCTGCATCCCACAAAATGTTTCTCAATCAGAGTGCCACTGAGTTTTCCGTGACAGGCCCACGAGGGTGTCCATAACACAAAAGCAGTTGATCAACGTGACTACCTGCTCTAATTTCTCACGTCCTTGAAATATATTCCTGAAGACACTTGGCACAACAAATCTTCTCATCCTCATACTCTTGTAAACTCAGAGCTCAGTTGCCGTTTCCTGGTCTTGACTGTTTAGTTTATCAAGCACATGTAGCGTGGGTTGTTGTTGGTGTTTTTTTAAAGGAAAAACTACCATAGTAATTCTTAACTGTGCTCTCTATGGCTGTCCTTGTATAGAGTGTGAATATTGGCAAATGTCGAACACCCAAGTCTGAGGATTTCTTTGCAATGTATTATGTTTAGTAATAGAAATTAGTTCAAATCATGTCGAAATGGCTATGTACAACAGCTTTTCATATTCTGGTATGCTTTTCTTCGAAGTGAACATTTCTTTTTTTAAGTTCGATCTTCATATGTTTAGTAATAGAAATTATTTGAAATCACATCGAAATGTTTATGTACAACAGGCTTTTCATAATATGATATACTTTTCTGCATAGTGAACATTTCTTTTTAGCTCGAGCTTCTTATGTTCAGTAATAGAAATGATTTCAAATCATGTCGAAATGTTTATGTACAACAGGCTTTTCAAATCATGATATGCTTTTCTTCATAGTGAACATTTCTTTTTAGTTCGAGCTTCTTATGTTTAGTAATAGAAATTATTTCAAATCATGTCGAAATGTTAATGTACAACAGGCTTTTCATATTGTGATATGCTTTTCTTCATAGTGAACATTTATTTTTAGTTCGAGCTTCTTATGTTAGTAATAGAAATTATTTCAAATCATGTCGAAATGTTTTATGTACAACCGGCTTTTCATATTATGGAATGCTTTTCTTCATAGTGAACATTTCTTTTTAGTTCGAGCTTCTTATGTTTAGTAATAGAAATTATTTCAAATCATGTCGAAATGTTTTTGTACAACAGGCTTTTCATATTATGATATGCTTTTCTTCATAGTGAACATTTATTTTTAGTTCGAGCTTCTTATGTTTAGTAATGGAAATGATTTCAAATCATGTCGAAATGTTTATGTACAACAGGCTTTTCATATCATGATATACTTTTCTTCATAGTGAACATTTCTTTTTAGTTCGAGCTTCTTATGTTTAGTAATAGAAATGATTTCAAATCATGTCGAAATGTTTATGACTTTGTACAACAGGCTTTTCATATCATGGTATGCTTTTCTTCATAGTGAACATTTCTTTTTAGCTCGAGCTTCTTTTTCAAACACGCTTTTCATTGGCTGGGATCTCGGTGTAACATCATCTTGTTGCCTGTTTCCCTATTTTTTGGTTTAGTATGGCTGAAATGCTATATATCTGTACTGTATGTGGTCATGTTTTATGCAGAGGGTTCAAATACATTTTCACTCTGTTCGGTAGGGTTGCCTATGTATCACAATTAATAAAGGAAAAAAAAAACACCCGGTGGTTTGTGTCCTTTATGCTAATGCATGCTAATGCGAAATCCTTCTTGCCTTAATTTCTCCTCTATGTTATTGTGTGTCCTCTGTGTTACTTTCTACACAGTCTGTCACTCCGCGTGTCTTCCTGCCTGTCACTTCTCCTCACTCTTCAGCACCTCACAGAGGATACTGCACCTGCGTAAGGTTTTTAGTCAGGACAATCTTAATATTGACTTTGACGCCTTTTGGTTGAAATCCCTCACTGGAAATGACAAATCCAGTTCTGGAGACTGATTAAAAGTTTCTATCCCTTTTTGCATAGACAGCTGTCTTAAGATTGGCAGCGGCGTTGAAGCTACCCGTCCGCTTGGTCTTCTCCGCGCTGACTTCCTTGCCACATGTTCTTGATCTTTCATCCAGTCTCTTTACAGCACTGTCAAGGAGCGTGAAACCTCTCACAAAAGGCATTAGATGCTTGGAGACAAAGGGACGTTGTACGTGGTATACAAATAGGTAATAGACCAATTAACCAGGGTACCTTACCCATCGCACACGGCCGAACTGTGTGAACGAGGCCGAAGTGGTCAGATGACAAACAACACCTAGGAGAGAGTTCGGACCTGCCCGGTGGCGAAAGGGGGAAGGAATGTAACCACTACGACCTCGGCGCCCCAAGTGAGCGCTAAATGCTCGGTCAGCTGAGGTTCTTGTGTAAACAGTCAGTGAAGAGCAGGGGTCTTGGATTCGTTCGGATGGTGTTGCCGAGGGTCACTGTGTTGGTTCTATTGTCAGGCTGGCTGAATGTGTGTGGAGGTTGTAGTAACCCTCCTTAAGATAATTACTGTGTTAACTGACCACCGAAGTCGGCGGGAATTTTCGATGTCCATCTGGGGCTAAGTGTGTGTTTGCTAATCAATTAGGTAGGGGTGTGTGTAAATGCTGATGTGTGTGGAATGTAGCGAGTGGAGAATTCAGGGTACTTGTGAACTAGGGGTTTGAGAAGCAGCGTGGACAAAGGCATGGCCCTAAAGGGAATCCTTTGTTTCCCTCCCTATATAAACTGAGGGAGAACAACGTGAGGGGAGAACAACACCAGGAGAGAGAGAGAGAGAAGGCAGAGAAGAGAGAGAGAGGAGAGGAGTGAGCAGGACAGAGAAAGGGTCGAGAGAAACGTGGTCTGGGAGATAGAAGAGACAGCAAGGTCTTAGAGTTAAAGACAAGCTGGAAGAGAAGGAAACTAAGTGTGAAGCCCAGAGGTGGGTGAAGACAGACAAACTGAATTTGAACCCAGAGGTGGGTGAAGAAGACGAAGAAGAAGAGTTCGACGTCGAGATCCCAGAGACGACCACGAAGACCCAGTCCTGAAGCCTGGAGCCAGTCAACCAAGGGCATCACCATCAAGCAGTGCTGAAGAAGACGTGAAGAGACTTTTTTCAAGAACGGTGGTGTGGTGTGAAAGCGTGGTTGTGTGTGTGAAAACCTGGCCAGGTAAGAAGTCATTTCATTATAACCCGGGATTAGGAAGTATTGATCTTTTATGTTCTGATATTTCATTGTGTTTGATTGTTCATGATTAATTATAAGTAGCATAGAAATTGTATTTCTTGTTCTCAGTCCTGTTAGGAGAGAGACGAATGCGTGACATCCCATTCCCAAGAGAGGCGAATGTTTGATGGGCGCATGAGTGTGCATATGCGTGTATGAGTGCAAAGATAACCTTGGTGTGTTAAGCCTGACTAATAATACATCAACTTAGTGCACTTAAGCAATACCATCACGATTTCCCCCGTCCTGGACAAGCACAAACGTTTCTTTTTCCAGAGCCTGCCAGATCGTTAAAGTCTGCAAAGCGAAGGTGGTGTGTGTGTGTGTGTGTGTGTGTGTGTGTGTGTGTGTGTGTGTGTGTGTGTGGAGTGTGTGTGTGTGTGTGTGTGTGTGTGTGTGTGTGTGTGTGTGTGTGTGTGTGTGTGTGTGTGTTCGTTCGTACTTCTGTTTAACGTCTGTTCACTTTGAGTGATATTAGACGTGAATGAAAGAAGAGAGTGACTGACTGACTGAATGATTAAATGAGTAACCCTGTGTGTAGTGTAAGCATGAATGTAGATCTTGTATGTGAGTGTGTATGTGTGTATGTATCTGTATATGTGTCTAAACTGAACAATAAACATATCAATAATCTTAAATACAACAATTACTGGGGGAAAAAACAACTAACATATAGCAAGAAAACAAAAATCCTTCACTATCTTAAACAAAATGAGTTAGCTCAAAACTATCTAAATAAAAACCCCAATCGGACTATGTATTAAGTATTCAGCAATTTCGATCAGCAGAGAATGATTCGAAAGTAGATCTTGCAAGTTTTTTTCAGAAAAAGTATTGGATCGTAATGATGTTGGTAAGAAAGTAGCCAACTTGTGACAGTTGAACAAAATGTGGTTCAGTGTTATCTCTTTACCACAAATACAGTTAGTATTCTTACTAAACTTTGTTTTCAAAGCATTTAGCTTTAATCGAATTATAAGGGAAGATATTTGTCTGGAATAATAAACTGGAAGATCAGACATTTTTCTTAATGCAAGGTCTATTGGAAAAGCTTCCCATTGGTTGGATGAAATCTCGGTAGACGTATCAACATTTGTTTGAGCTCTCTTCCGTGCAGTCGATTCAAGGGAACGATAACATTCTACTACTGACGGTTTTATTTTCAACTCAGAAAATGACCCTGCCTTTTTAGCACCTTTTTTCGCAGCCCTATCAGCCAATTCATTTCCAAGTATACCCGTATGCGAAGGAATCCAGCAAAATTCTATAATAATGCCTTTAGACACCAGACAATATAAAAGATATTTAATTTCAAACACAAGGTCGGGTCGTGTCGATATATTAGAGGAGTCAAGGGCAAGTAGGACTGATTTTGAATCTACAAAGAAAACTATCTGAGCGATGTTAATGAGAAGATCTGTTAGAAATTCCGTTGCCATCATTATAGCTACTAATTCGGCTGTGAATATAGATAAATTGCTACCCACAAAGAACGATCTTTGGATTTTTAGGGAAGGAATAACAAATGCTGCACCAACATTTCCATCATCTAAAACGGAGCCATCAGTAAACACCTGAAAATGATTTTGATATCTTTCGTTATACATGTGATTTTGCTAAATGTGTGATGATATTAATGTTTACCCTTTTTTGATATCAGAATAACCAGTATCAAGAAAAAGTTTTGGTATCTCCCATGATGGAATATATGAAAAAGATGGTTTTTTAGCCACTTCTTTAATATCTATTTTTGAACATTTAATTAAATGTGTGTGTGTGTGTGTGGTGGTGTGTGTGTGTTGGGGGTGTTGGTGCGTGCGGCTGCGTGCGTTGT
>CM031629.1:14373498-14390367 GCA_018398815.1 Conus ventricosus | reverse complement strand
AAAAAATACATAATAAGCGCTTACAGTGGGTTTATACATCGTCACACATTTCAACTCAACAATTTGTTCGTGATATTCTTTCTTCGAAGATTACTTGCTCCTGCTATACATCTTGCAAATGATATGGTATTGTGTTCATCCTTGCTGGATAGAATTGCTATGAGATCTTTTCTCCGTGCAGCTGGCTCTCTGAAAATGTTGTATCTACTTCGGATATCCGCGTACGTAGGACAATCAAAAACAAAATGTACTTCGTCTTCACTGTTGTTTCTCTCTACACACATGGGGTATGCTTTATTGTCCGAAGCTTTGAACCATTTTTGTTTGCATCGAGGTCCAGTGGTCTGGTTCGAAATTTTCTTAAGTTATATCAATGCCATTAATTGTGTTTGTAACAATCGTGAAGTATATTTTTTTTTAAAAGGTAGAAAAAACACTTGAACCCACTTGGGAGGAGAAGAAGTGGGTACTTCGGTTCGTAGAACCTTCAAAGCAGCTAAAGAGAGCCGGTGCAGCTTAAACACAAGTCACTGTCACTGCAGGAAAAAAATTATGACGTCGATGGAATATCTCAGTGACGAAATACATTATGACGTATGGATATACTGCAGGGGGTGGTGGGGGTGGGGGTGGTAGTTGGAAAAAGAGGTGAGAAAGAATCTAGATAGTGAGGGGAAGGGGGATGGTGAAGATGAGGGGGGGGGGGAGGGGAGCAAATAGGAAAAATGGGGAGGGGGGGTAGGGATAGCTGTAATTTGATCTAGTCTTTAATAGATCTAGTTGCAAAGCGAGACGACTGCAGGCGGAAATCTAAACAAATCTTAAATAAATGTTAGCGAACCGCCCAGAGAACGAAACGCGTTGTGTTTTGTCTTGTGACTCGTTTGTCCACGTTCTCTGGGCGGTTCGCTAACATTTATTTAAGACTAGTCTTTAATGTTGAGGCCATCTGGCGCTGTGGTACCCAGATGGTGGATGTTCTTTTTCTCCATCGTGAAGTAGTTTTCCATTTCCAAATTACTTTTTAACGAGAGAAACCATTCATATTTGTCGTTTCCATCCATGCTGGAATGCCAATTTTATCTGTCAGAACAAATTAAGTGATCCTTAAATTCAGATATAAATTGTGCAGTATTGCCTGTTCCCCGACAAAGCCAAACGATACCAAAACCATCTTCTGTTAATATTTTCTTTACACGAGACATCCAACCAAATTGTTCTGAATCGTGTCGTAACAAAAGCATTTTATACGCTTGACTGCAGAGTCTGGTCGAAGGTAAATGAACTAATCTCAACTAGTCTTTAACATGAATTCGTATAAACAGAGGACATCGACCACTTTCACCATAAACTATTTCATTTGATGCATGTGGGGGTCGGAATAGCCAAGCGGTTAGAGCGCCAGACTCGTACTCGTGATGAGCCTGGCGTTGCGGGTTTGAATGTCTGCCGGACTGTTTCGGTACAAGAGGGATTTTCTCCTCGGAGTTAACATTGGTTCTGACTTCATTTCCCATATAGTCCTTCGAATGAGACTATAAACCGAGGTTCCGTGCGTGAACGCACGCATGACATCTTGCACAGACGTAAAATCCCATCTCCTACTTTCGGAAGAGAAGGCCAGTTTGGCCGTTGGTATGGATGACATGCTACACATAGCATGCACCTTCCCAGAATTACGACTTTGACTTGTGAATTTCGATGCAGGTGCATGGAACTTTACAGAGTCGTGGAAAATACCAGAGAAATCAAATTAGTAGCAAACAGAGACATGGAGAGAAAGAGAGAGAGAGGAGAGAGGATGAATGACCTACCCCTGACGGACACTCTCTGATGTAATCGTCGCAGCAGTTTTCCATCATCTGACAGTCGTCGTCACACTGACAGGGATTGTTTCCGTTGAAGACTGCACCACATCTCCCCGCGCACTTGGCCCGGTCCACTATTATCATCAGTTATTTTGTTGTATCACTTTGAACATATTGACGCAATCACCATAAAAATATTCTTCATTCTTTTCGCCAACATCATCACATTATATTCTAACGAGTTTCGGTCGTGATCTTTAAACATTATACATGGTTGTGTTGTTAGTAAGTCGTCTTTTTTTTCTTTTCTTTTTTTAGCTTAAAAAAAATAATTTATGGTCTTGCTTTTTTTCCATTTGCAACAACGACAAACAGAATTATTACTGTATAAACAATGAGCTAACATAATAAACTGCAACTATTACAAACAATTATGTCTGTGTAAACAATAAGTTACCATCATAACTGCGACTATTAATAACACAGTTATTGCTCTATAAACACGATCTAATATAATGACTGCAACTGCTACAAACACAATCATGACTGTTTTATCACTTCCACTTCTACATTCGCTGCTGTAAAACTTTCACTAGAGCAGGTTATCCTTGCACAGCATACCTTAGACAATTCCCTTTCAAACACACACACACACACACACACACACACACACACACACACACACACACACACACAGACACAGAAACACACACACACACACACACACACACACAAACCCACACAACAGATAACAACACACACACAGACACACACACCACACAGACAGACAGACAACACAACACACACCACACAGACCCACACACACACACCGACAGACAGACATACACAACACAACCACAACACAGACAGACACTGCACACTGTTCAACTCTTGCCAACCCGCATTCATGACAGCATTTTACTCCATACGCATCACGCAATCCTTTCAAACAACCAAAAGGCGCACTACCGAATGTTTTTTCTTCTCCCCCTCTCCCTTCGAGGAAAACCAAATTAACTAAATCACATCATCCACTAGTAAACAGATTTTACCTCTGAGTATCTCCTCTCCACTCTGAGAGACAAATAAATCTGCAACACATTTATCTCTCCCTCACGTCGAGACAAAATCCAATCTCCCACATTTATGCTCTCTTATCACTGAGAGAAAAAAAAGTCTTCCACAAGTATCTCTCCTCACCTGAGAATAAAATAATCTAGTTCCGCTTCTAAAAAAGCCGGTGGGCCTTTTCACCTTCCGTTATCCAATAAAAATCCCGTAGCCAGGAGAAATATCATAACACCCGTAATCCACTGTAGGACCTGCCTGCCTCAAGGAAAAGCTTCTTCTCACTCTGCTTTCTCAATTTCCCAGTCTCACTCTCTTGAAGACAATATACTGTCCGCCCTCGAACTCTCCTGTCCTGGATATACGAGATTCGACTTCTCTTCCCTGGAGTTCTTCCTGTCTCTTTAGAAACGAACGAGCTTCTACTCCTCTCCCTGGAGTTGTGTACGCCTGCTGGTGCAGAACTACCAGTGTGTTCCTCACACCAAGGCCCATCTACAACCACCTTACGGGTGAAATGGTTAAGGGTGAAGGCGAAGGTAAAAGGGTGAAGGGCATGGAAACACGAATAAGGTTCGTGTAAGTAACCTTCTTAATTCAACATATGAATTCTTTCTTTTCTCTTTTTCCTTAAGTTTTTCCCCGTAGGCTTTCCCCCACTATCTATCGCTCACCTGGTAATGACTGGTCAGCAAAGAGGACCACCGTCCGACATGGGGTGAGATTCGAGTCTTAGGCCATCAGCTGGGTTAATAACTGACTCTTTCCCCCTTCTTCCTATTGATTGCATACCATTGTTCAAATCACATGACCAGCCCATAAAGAAAAACCTACCAGCCCTATGTGTAAACTCTCCACTCAGAGGTCACTTTCACCCAATGACCCACTTCGTCTTTTCTGTAATGATTCCAATACTCACATTATTTTTAGGGACGCCCCTCTAACACGAAGTCAGCCACCTGAATATTTTCATTCCTTTAGTTGTGGCACTGGGAAATGATCATATCACTAACTAACATCTATGGAGCGTCACATCCTTGATGTGATGGCTACTCACATGAAACCCCCCATCCTGCGTATGAAAAAATTTTCTTTTCTCCAGAAATTTTTTTTAAAGGAAATACAACTTCACTTAAACACATCTTCAGGCATGAATCTCAAAATGTGTAACCATCACACATGATACCCCAAATTAATAATCACGTATAGAAACAATCATCCTGATCCACCATAAATAGGAAATTACAAATCTTTCAGTCTTTTAAAAGAAAAAAAAGTTCATAATAGATCACCACACAACTCACAAATACAGTTTCACAAATTAACATGGAAATAAACAACCTAGGGATATTAACAATTCAAAGTACAAATTTGTGTTAATACCTAAGATGTGAAGCACATATTTCCCTTGATCTTTGTCTCACATCCAGTGTTTCAAAACCCTCATGAAAATGAGAATATTTCAAGTGTAAACGCTTCCAATAGACAGTAAACAAAATAAACAGTTTTTAAACATAATTCTTTCATTTTTCCCACACATATAATGTTATAGTCCCCATTCAAAAGTCTTCACAATGCTTTCCATTGTATGACAATGACAAATGAAAACAATTTGGTTTGTCTCATTGCACATCAAAACATTATATATACAATTCTAAGCGAGTTATTTGCTCATCACACATACATATAGATTCATCTACACAAGCAAATTAAGACAAAAATAAAACATAGATTTTATTCCATTGATTACCAAAGAAAAAATAATATTACATCAACATCAAGAAAGTCGTTTTGCTATGCAAAAACATATAGTCACTTCAACAAGCAAATTATGCATAAATACCAACATGATTTAAATCGTCAGTAGCAATACAATCACCGTCAAAAGTGATCACACCGTAATCATAAAGGAAAGACAAAAATCAGGAATAGTCTTTCCCTTGAAGACAGAAACCTTGTTTTCCCATGATCTTCAAGCACGTGACCAACAAATCTGCCATGACATTGTGTTCCAGGCACTGTTCAACAGTAAACTGGAATACCTGCAAAATAATGCAAAGACCATTTTAATAACCGCTCGCATCGAACACAGTGATCTATTTAACATTCTGTAAATCGATCCGAAACGCACTGATCCATCATTTTGTCCCCATTACAACGGTGAGCTCACGGATAGAGTAGAAGGTTCCTATCACCTTTAAAATCCAGCATTACATTGATTTTCTCTCTCAACCACCTCTTGTAATTGGGCAAATGGAGGGGTATGGTCTGTTCGCATCTGTATTTTTCAGAAGTTAACTGAATACTAATGTTTCAATACCATAACTGTACCAGGGGTATCTGTCAACACATCCTGAAAGTCTTTCAAACTTTCTTTGAGCTTTCTGTTTGACTTGAAGACAAATCTCTTCGACAAAATTTCACATCAACATAGGTTTCACCTTTAACAGACAGAGTATGAAGGGTACAACATCAACTGCACTGGTAATGTTAACACACCTACATTTGCTGTTTTTCCATAACCTTGGATCTGTCCCTTACGTTACATTGGGTACAAATACATCCACTGATAATGACTGACATGTGACATCAGTTTCTTCTGACACAGGACATATCCACGTCACCCGACGTGTTGATGGCAACATTTGTACTTCAACATACATCTTCAACAATGTTCACTAATGAAATCCTTCTCAGTTTGCCATTTTGATCCAATAATTGTACTTCAGAAAGTTTTTCAACCACATGAACAGGACCCTTCCACATAACACGAAGCAGTTTATGTTCATTCATGAGTAATACAAGGACTTTATCCCCCTACACTAAAGCACGTGCCTATGCTTTTCTAGTCTGCAAAGACCTTGTAACCAACATCTGCTTTTCCTATCAGCTGACTGTTGCGCACAGCACACATCATCCACAAACATTATCAGATTCCTAACGAATTGGTACACAGTTTCACTGTCAGTATGGTCCGCTTTTCCGTCCATTGTGTCATCAATAGATCCAAAGGACCCCTTGGTGAGTGGGTCCGAAAAGAAGCTCAAATGAGAGAATCCCAGCGTTTCGATCGGCATTTCCCTGTATGCAAAAGCAAAAGCGTACAAACGATCCCATTCCCAGGGGCTCCTTGCCTTACAACCTTACGCAACATGGACATCACGTTCCATTGAAACTTCAACCATGCCATATCGATTGGGGATGATATGGCTGGTTTGAAATGGAAAGAATGACAACAGTCTGTAAATTTCTCTCAAGAGATCAGAAAAGAATTGCGTCCACAATCCGAAGAATTTCGTCTGAAGACCCCACCAGGAAAAAATATTGCAAGTAATGCTTCAACGTACAATAACTGTATCAATCTATCTTCAGTGGAATCGCTTGCTGGATACACTTGGTTGCTGAATCCACCAAAGTCAAGATATAGCGATATCCCGAAGAAGACAGTGGTAGCGGTCCAACAAGATCATAGCTACCTTCCCGAAATGGAACGGAAATGAGAGGCAATTATGGTGCAAAGGTGCACATGGACGCACCCTTTCTGAGATGTCATTTATGGCAGATGTCACATGAGCGGCAGTATTTCGTAACTCCTTGTGACACCTGGCCAATAAAAAGAATCAAGAACCTCTTAATGTACTTTTGATTCCCGCAGATGAACCTTACGATACAATGCATCATGACGCCGTGTGCAGGCACTGTATTCTCTAAGTGGTTTTGAAATCCACAACTTGTCAGTTAGTCCTGTCCAGGGTACACAATCCTGTAGAGAATGTCAAGTCCAGTATGTACGATGGTTTGTCCGTGGTCCGTCAGTGACAAGTTCTGTTTAGCCAGCAGAAAGTATAGATCGTCAGCGTCTCGTCTTTTCCCTGCATTCTTTTAAATCACTGGGGTCAATCTGGAGTTCAGTCCAGTTTTGCGACATTTAGCGGCTTGAACCTTTCTCCTGCTCTATGACTTTGAGCTAGTACACACAAGACAAGGAACACAACGATCCTCCCAGCACCACCATGTATCGTAGCGACACCTGGCAAATTGCCCAAGATCAAGGTCGCAGACTGGGGTTTTCAAAAACACAGGCAGTAAGAAAACCGAGTAGTACGGTGTATCGAACTGACATATTATCGCCAACGGAAACGTTTCAATCTTGCCTCCCAAACGACCTACCCTTTTTGGACAGTTTGAGATACTGGTCTTGAAGGACGAAAGATTATCCGTACACCAGCAGTAGTGCAATCCCAGTGGTCATCGCAAACCGAAGCGTGCAAACATTGATAGCTCCGTATTCTAACACGGGGGGCAGACCCTCAACAGATTGAACTGGTGCCAAACAAGGCTTCTTCACAATCAGTGAGACTAAAGCGGTTTTGAATCACCCGGATCTGGAAAGGCAATTCTGTTTCAGATGGAACTAGCCATCACAAAAAAACAGCGCATTGTCCTGATCGGCAGCTTACATGATTTTGTGAACTTCTGGATCTGGCCACGACTGGCCCAAAAGGTCCACGAGTGGTCGTTGTCCCACGACCTCAGGAACGTTGCTGAGGAGTAAACGGGTCTTTCCCGGCGGTTAGTAACTGCTAAATAACGAAAGTCACTCGAACCGCGGAAAGAACCCTGTCCAAAATCCTAGGATAGGATGTCCTGGGAAGGACCCAAAAAAGATCCCCGATTTCCTCCTGTAAACTTCCTTTCCCTGTCCTGAGGGATAGTACATAGACGCATAGAGAACTCAAAGATGGAAAATTCCTCCTATCCTAGCCACGACCCTTATCTGGGTGAGCGATACAATAAAGAACTGATCACCATCAGACACATTTCCTACCCTTTTTCAAATTGTCCTTTCTTTAAGGAAAGTGGCCAGATCATTGCTCACGCTCTGGAAAAGTTGTTCTCTAATAAGGAGAACTCGCAGTGATTGAAAAGTTTTGTTCGGTTTTAGACAAATCGAAAATCCATCATCCAAACAATGACTCACATACGGATCAAACACGATGGAAACGATATCTCCTTAATCAGGCGCACAGAACGCAACGTTCGGAAAAAGATCAGCAGAACATTGAAATTTCTTGAGGCGATCCTTCTTTCAACTGATCCCAACTTAATTTATTGTTTCGCTGCAAGTGAGTGGTACAATGACAAAGCGCTATAACCACTAAACAACGACGCAATATACAATTTTCCACGTTTACCTTTGGTCCAACCACAAGACTAAGCGTGCACTACAAAGAAGCGGAAAAGAAAACAATCTTATGTACAACCCGTAATTTTTCCTCGAAAGGTGGTAACTTTGGAATATAAGCCGCCTTTGGTTGAGGCGCTGGCTGCGGAACAGACTGGTGATATGGCGTTCATGGTGGAGGTTCTCTTGATGCCTGTATACTTTTAATAATTTCAGCATCAGTCTCTAGATCTAAACTGCCTCAACTTAATTGACGATTCTTTATCATCAAGCTTCCACACTGTAAGTCTTTTTTCTTTCAAATTTCAGCTTCCTCCCTCTGTATTCTATTTTCTTCATCTTCAGCTTCCCTCTGTAAGTCTTTTTTCTTCAAACTTCAATTTCCCCTCAGTAATCAATTTTCTTTCAGCTACAGCATCCCTCTTTAGACTATTTTCATCTCTTCTAGTTTCCTTTCTTTTCACATTTCTAGTTTCCCTTTGACTTCTTCTCTTTTCTCTTAGTGCCATCTAGCCCAATCTATGCATTGTTTGCACATAGATAGTAAAGTTTTTCCTCCTCAAAACCCAACGTTCCGCTTTGATTTAACATATCAATCGAAAATCAAAACATAAGAACATGTCAGATATAAACACCAAACAATCTCAAAGAATGAATAAAAAATAAGGCGATCTATGATGATAATAAGTTTTCACACAACCGTAAATATAGTTGTACAAAATACAGATTCAATTTCCCTCCGTGTAAACAGAAAACCCGCTAACTAAAACAGTGAAGATATGAAATCCAGAATTTTTTTCCAAAAAACTTCGCAACTGCTATCATTTGTAAATTAGACAACAAAAAGAAGTTTTAATGCAAAACTGTTTCCCATAAGAAAGGAAATAAACACAATAAAGTTTTCTGAAAATAAATTCTTTCTAAAGTTTAAGTTCTCAAATGTTCTTGTTGACAGTCTTTCATCTTACTTAATTCAAATGAATTGACAAAACAAAAGTTTCCGCCTATACAAAAAAGAATATAAATTTACAAAACAAATGGAAGCACATACAATTAAAAAGAGAAGAAACACAAACTACGGAATCCAACCAAAAAGATGAAAATGTTTGAAAAAGAAAACTAGAACGGAGCCTAATGAGGAGAAGGTTTTAAAAGGTTTTGAAAAAGGGGGTGAAAAGGAAATGAAAGGAATACACAGGAACCGTAAAAGGAGAGCCAAATCATTGAAAAGCAAAAGAAGCCCACAGACAGCACCCTAGAGGTCACCTGTCTCCCGTGAACTGGAGACGGAAAAAACAAATCACTCACACTATACACAACACTACAGCAAAAAAGCAAAATAATAAACAAACAATTAAATAAATGCACATTCAACTCAAACTCAAAGAAAAACACGCACCACACCCAGAAAAAAAAATGAATCTAAAGATAAGATGTTTATTGGAGACAGATCTGGTAATCAACTCCACCACCTACACTACTATCGTGACGGAGGAGAAAGTTGACCCACAACTCTAGGGCAAGGGGAAAAAATCAAACTGAAACAATAGGAAAGCGAAAGATAGATATTTTATGAGAAGAAAGACTATTGACTCCACAACGCCCATGTCCCCACTGCGAAACGCAGGAAAGTTGGGGCTAACAGTCCTGGGCCAGGGACAAAAATTCCTAATCCTTCAAGGAAGGACCAACAACTCCTTCAACGCCCTGCCTCACCCTTGGCCTGAGCCAGGTTTCGAGGCAAGAGGAGGTTGAGGCGCATCGTCCGAGGTTGGGAAGGTCAAAAAGAAATCCTACCAAAAAAAAACCTTAACGGAGTAGAGCAACCAAAGAATCTCAACCAGACCTAACCACCACATAGAAATACAACAAAACAACAACAAATCAAATAATATAACACAAACAATAATAAAACTTTCATTCTTTTTTTTTTTCCTTCCCTCAAACCCTTGATGGCACAAATAGAAAACCTTTTTTATTTTTCCTCAAACCCTTGAGGAAACAAGATATAAATCTTTTTTTAAACCCCAATGCACAAATAGAATTTCTTATTTTTTTTTTTCCGGTGAAACAAACGGCAGCTACGCCGGTGAAAACTGGAGTCGGGGGTCACCACTGTCACCCTGTCACTCTTTGCATACCCGCATTCATGACAGCATTTCATCTCCATACGCACCGACAATCTTTCAAACAACCAAAAGGCGCACATACCGAATAGTTTTTATCCTTCTCCCCCTCACCTTCAGGGAAAACAATTTACAAAATCACTACCTCACTCTTGTAAACAGTATATTAACCCACTGAATCTCTCTCCACAACTGAGAGACAAATAAATCTGCACACATGTATCTCACCTCACGTCGGAGACAATCAATCCTTCCCACATGTATCTTTCACTTACAACAGAAGAAAAAACATCTTCCATCATGAATCTCACCACACAACTAGAGAGATAAAATAATCTAGTTCCGCTTCTATAAAGCCGTGGCCTTCACATTCCGTAATCCAAAAAAATCCGGACCCGGAGCAATACATAACTCCCGTAATCACTGAGGACCTTCCTGCCTCAAGAAAAAGCATTCTCCGCATACTCAATTCCCAGTCACTCTCCTCAGACAATATAACTGGCCCCCCACGAACTCTCCAGTCCAGGAGATACGAGTCTCCCGACTTCTCTTCCTGAGTTCATCTGTCACTGAGAAAACGACGAGCTTCAACCTCTCCTCCTGGTGTTGTACCCTGCTGGGGCTGAACTACCATGTGTTCCTCACACCATTGCCATCTTCAGCCACCTCACGGGGTGAAATGTGAAGGGGAAGGCGAAGGGTAAAGGGCTGAAACACGAATAAGGTATCGTTGTAAGATAACCCTTCTAATATCAACATAAGAATTCTTCTTTCTCTTTTCCTTAAGTTTTTCCCCTGTAGCTTGGAAAAAAAAATAAAAAAGAAATAAATTAAAACAAAACCACTAATCATCTCTCACGGCTGGTAATGACTGGTCATCAAGAGGAACCACCTCCTGACAGGTTCGAGTCTCTAGCCATCTTCTGCTGGGTTATAAAGACTCTTTCCCCCCTCTCCTAGAGAGTGCAAACTCAGTGTTCAAACACATGATCCCCCCCCAGCACCTTACCTAACCAGCCCTATGTTAAACTCTCACTCATGGTCACTTTCGCTCCAATGACCACATTCCGTTTCTTAATGAGTCATACTTCAAAATATTTTGGGGACGCCCGCTAAACTAGACAAGCCCATGAATAAGATTCTTCCCTTTAGTTGGTGCTACGGGGAAATGATTCATATCACTAACTACAAGCGATGGAGCGTCCCACAAGCCTTGTGTGAGTCTACGTCACATGACAGACACTCACACAGACACAGCAGACAACACAGACACAAACAGACAGACAGCATGAACAGAGACAACAGACAGACAGAACAGAGACACACAACACACAGACAAATACAGACAGACAGACAGACAGACATACAGACAGACATACAGACAGACAGACATGACAGACAGACAGACAGACAGAGCAGACACACACACGACACACACACACACACCCACACACACACACACAGACAGACAGACACACAACACACACACACAACACACAACACACAACACACACACACAACACACAGACAGACACCACACACACACACACACACAGACACACACACACCCACAGACACACACACACACACCACACACAACACACACACACTCACACACACACAGACACACACACACACACACACACACACACACACACACACACAGACACACACACACCACACTACACCCACACACACACACACACAGACACACACACACACAGACACACCCACAATCAGACAGACACAGACACAAACACACAAACACACAGACACACACACACACTACAGACACAACACACACACACACACACACACACACAAACACACACAAACACACACCATACACACTCACGCACGCACGCACGCCGCACTCAACGCGCGCACGACACACACACACACACACAACACACACACACACACACACCACGACACACACACACAACACACAATCTAGGGACTCCTTCAACTTTACACACCACCAGTGCCTTGCGTTTACAGTAAAAACAGGAGTCCTGAGAGGATTCAGAATCAGTATCTCAGTTTGACGTGTGTTTGATCATTTGTGTCTGCCATTGGAAAGGCCAAGTACGGACACTGCCCCATTCCTATGTTCCAAAACAGAATACGCCTTGAGATCATTCCAAATATTTTTTTTTTTTCTGGTTGTGATGTTTCAAGGTTTCCTTTAAGTCTTGTGTTGCCTGTACATCCTCTCACTATGTTGCGCCTGGAGATGGTGTTTGGAAATAATGGCTTTGACACTGTCGGCCAAGCTGTCTTTTCCCGTTCTTTTGTCTTTGCCTTGCCTGCCATGTATAAGCTCTCGCCAGTCCTTTGACACATGCACATCCTGGGCACAGTACAACTATACGAGTCTCCCAACGGAAGGGCGCATATTATATCAAGCCAGGCATAGCATCCCATATACAACTTACCTTTTTTGTTTGAAGCAGGTTTAATAGACTAAGCCAGTATTCATGGTTTGAAGACGCCCAAGCTGGTCTGTGTATGGGAAGGTATGGACTGCGTGTTCTACCTCAATTTTCTAGACTGAAGTTGTTAAACTGTATGCGCCATTGTCTTATCTGTATAGTGCGCCATTTGCTTCACTGTTTTATTCCCAGTCATGTATATAACAACAATGTAAGGTTTCTTTTTGCATTTGAGTTTCTGCTTTGGGTTTTGCCCTCTAGCCGTATTCGACCAGTGTCCGTCAGCTCTGGCCCGATGGCCATTTTGGGAAAATGTTTTGAAGTAGCCATGAAAGATTTCCCTCCCATTACATCCGTTCTACTTATGAGTTTCAAGACCATGCTTTAAGATCACAACACAGTATTAGAGAAAGCTCCAAAGAAGGTTTTGTGTCGCAAGTTTTGGGTCTTCATTCTCTTCTTCTTCTTCTCTACTTTTATCTTCTTCTTCTTCATCTTCATCTTCTTCTGCTTCCTTCTTCTTCTTCTTCTCCCCTCCTCCACCCCCTCCTTCTATCTTTTGATTATTGTAATTATCATCGATCAATATTAATACCTGAGAGTACTTGTGTGGCACCTGTCGTTGATATAGAGACCAAGCTCGCAAGTGCTTTTGCAATCCACGGTGACGTTTACACAACAGCCTACGCGAGAGCCGACTAACGAGCTGCCTGCGGGCGATCATATAGTTAGATTCTCTCGTGTCATTCAGTCAGTCCGATTTCTACTTCAATCTTCCGGTGTTTGCGCAGATCCATACTATATGTAAAATAGATAACCATACCAACGGCTATAATGCCTTTCTCTTTCGAAATTGGTGTTAGGGATTTTATATGTGGGCATTCACCCAAGGAACAGGTTTATAATCACGTGGAAGAACATCTTTCCTTCTTCTTCTCCTAAAATACTGGTTCCTCAAAAACGTGTAAGGTCATACAGCGCGCATGTTGAAAAGTAAAATAAAATAAGCATAGAATAGTGCGATACTCAGACAGATTTGCCCCGTTGACAATTTGGCAACAAGGGGTCGCAATACGATATTCAAGAAAGATTAAAAAGCAATGGCCAAATTCAGGCCCAGTTAACAGTAAAATATCTAGGAAGTTAAAAGAGAAAACCGCAATATGCAGATCACAAAAACAGTCGTAACAATTTGTTTATTAAAATGGAGAATTGCATTTGTGGCAATCTTGATGGCAAACCCGCAGAGCTTTCCACAGCCGTACAGAACTAGGATAAAATGAATGTAAAGTGCCTGTCAATATATGATAGCAGGTCAGGAATAGCATTGACCGCCACTCCTGTGCACGAGTAATTCAATACTAGTTGTTCCATTGGAAAATCAATTACTTAAGCTCTGCCTTGAAGAAGATGTTAAGTTTGATAAAAAGCACCTTCCTCTCTTCTAAGGGTTTCCAATACTAATAAAATCCCTCAGTTCTTTCCAAGTATTCGCCCATATCTCTGATGTGGTCCCTGTTACGAACCGTGCTGCTCTCTCTGAAATCATTCGATGTAACAATGACCTTAAAGATGGTAAGGACCCAAACTGAGCAACCATATACCAGTACTGTCTAACCAGTGATTTGTACAGTCCGTCTTTAACCTTTAGGTGGCAGTCCTTGATATTCCAGTATAAGAAAGCTAAGATTTATTTGCATTCTTACATACTAAATTGGAATGTTCTTTCCATTTGAAGAAGACTATCATAATCACACGCCTATATATATTTGCAGCATTGTTTCTTTGAGAATAGTTTTATGATTAGAAAATTCTGACTCAAGATGGTGAGCGTTTGTTACACATACCGCAACAACTTTGCACTTTGGGGACGAAATACCATTTCCAAGTTCCTTTCCACTGCTTGTAAAGCGTTTAGATCTTCCTAGTAGAATGTCGAGTATCATTCTTGCTTCTGATTTTTCAATATACTAAGCTGTCACTGCAAAAAGCCTTATAGTAGTTGCCAGAGAGAGATTTCTACTTAAGTCCATTTATAAAAAATAAGAAAAACAAGGGCCCCAGAACAGTTCCCTTGGTACAAACCTGACAAGACTGGTTTACAATGGATGACGAACCCTTCCACAACAACTTTCTGCTTCTCCCAACGGGTAAAGATCTAGCCCCATTTTAGCAAAGAACCGCCGCCAATGCCGATGTGTTCTAATTTAAGCCGCAGGCCCTCATGGTCAAACCTTATCAAAAGGCTTTTGAAAAGTCTAATAAAATTGCATCTATTTGCAGATCTGTTTGTATTAAGACAGTTATTAAATCATTGAGAGTTGATGGTCTCATCAACGTCCTACGCTGTCTAAAACGATGCAGGGCGTTATTTAAGAAGTCATATTTGTCAAGATGGACATTAATGCAACTATATATTAATGTGTTCCAAGTAGTATATGCTGATAGGAAGAAAGATACAGGTCATAGTTTCCTCGTATTGTTTGTCCCCCTATTTGAATAAGGAACACAGCTCGTAACTCGCCACACAACATGTATAAAATCCTGGCAGTGAGCATGGTAAAGTAGTTGGTAAACCTCACTCAATTTCATTGGCACATAAAATTAAGAGCTAGCACAGGAACGCCACCGGGATCCAGTAGCTTTGTTTTCATTGATGGTTGTCAGAAACTTAAAAACGTCCTGCTTTGTTTACTTTGATGTTTGCATTCAGGGAGTTTTTAACATCATCCTAAGTCTAACATGGTATTTAAATAGGCTTGGATGGTTGCAGAAAAAACTGAACAAAAACTCAACTGCCTTTGTTTAGTAAAATTATGCGATCGTCGTTCAAGGGTCCAGCCATTAGTTATACTGGTTGATTCTCAGGTCTGGAATCCCAGTGTTGTCCTGTCACTACACTCCTTATTTAGATAAAGACACAAAATATCTTGTTTTGATGATCACCTACTGAAATCATCGAATTAACATAATTGGAGTGAGCAAGCCCTACATTCTCACGAAACCATTCTCTTAAATATGTTTATTACCATAACCCGTAATCTTTCGATAAGGAGTATTTCATTTCTTAAAAAGACACGTTGTTTCCTTCTCAACATACGTTTAAGTTTTTTTGGAAGTAATCCATGGCTGGTGTTCTTGCTTAAAGTTATTTTAGTAGGTATGTTGTCATCCATAATAAATCCCAATTAGTTTTTAAACCACTTCAAATCGCTGACAATCTCATAAACCCACCAAGGGCCCTCAAAAAAAGAATACTGAAATCAAGAGACTCCTGCGCAATTTGGTAAGTAACCCCCCTAGGGGCTTGTTCCAGAGTCTGATGGTACGTTTAGGGGTTTTCTTCGAAAGGGTTGAAAGTTGGTCTCTAAAGAATCATGCCATGGTCACCCAGGCTCCTGCAATTAATTCCTGATGCCATAAAGCGCCTGGGACAAAATTGGTAAAAAAATAAATCCAGGAATGCCTTACCACGAGTTGGTGCTTCAACTGACTGCACTAATCCAAGGTCTTTGGTGGTATCAAAAAACTGAGTATTAATACTTTTTACTGTTTTGATTACCACTGGCTCAGTGGAAAAGAAATCCCATTGGTTTACCAATACTTCATAAAGAATGATCCGCGGGTCGCTTGCTTTTTTTTTTTAATTCACACCTTTCATCCGCCCCCAGACAAATGATGTTCAACCACTGACAAAGAAGGTAATCTGTGTTAGAGCTTACATTCAGCGAGAGTGATCCAGTCGTTTTCAAGGGACAGATGTATTAAGTTTGCTCCACTTAACAGTTCAACCTGGGAGAAAATGCCAAAACATGGGTGTGAAACGATACACCTTTAATGCAGACCTTTGATATTGCAAACGCTACCTGGTGTGCGCTTCAAATGAAATATGTGATTGTCTATATCTATTTACCTGCGGAATGACAGACGCTGTCTTTCCTGATATTTTTCTTTTCTGGAACAGGTCTACTGAAGTGGTATTTGGGCTACATCTTTTGACAAAGTGTGGTTAAAATATTTTAATTTCTTTTGGCGCAAATCTGTTGAAGACAAAATGACCAATGAAGTGATAAGTGCAGGTTAAAACAAACTGAATCCCTAGTTTTAGAGGCCGCCATTTCCGTGGCGTCCTTGGTTGGTGCTCACACTCACGGAATGGTTTCTTCCTGTCAGAGCGCAAATCACTGAGGTGGACACAAAGGGGGCCTTTAAACTACGACATTGCCAACTAAACCTCCTGGGCAGAG
>CM031629.1:14355998-14370998 GCA_018398815.1 Conus ventricosus | reverse complement strand
ACTGACCACCGTCAACCTAACAATACATCGTGTTTAGATATACAGACCACCATCAACCTAACAAGGCATCGTGTTTAGATATACAGACCACTGTCAACCTAACAATGCATCGTGTTTAGATATACAGACCACCATCAACCTAACAAGGCATCGTGTTTAGATATACACACCACCATCAACCTAACAAGGCATCGTGTTTAGATATACAGACCACTGTCAACCTAACAAGGCATCGTGTTTAGATATACACACCACCATCAACCTAACAAGGCATCGTGTTTAGATATACAGACCACTGTCAACCTAACAAGGCATCGTGTTTAGATATACAGACCACTGTCAACCTAACAAGGCATTGTGTTCAGATATACAGACCCCTGTCACCTCTCGGTCAGTCACTACAGGGCAAAACCAAACAAGGCATCATATTCAGATATACAGACCAAGGTCATGTCTCGGTCTACTACTACAGGGTCACCTGGACACCCGCTGATTTATGCCTTCCTCACAGAAACTCGGAGGTCAAAGATGAATTATGGAAGGACCGTGCCTTTTGTAAAAACAAAATGCAGAAATCACGACTGACTGTAATGTGCAATAACAGGTACCCATCAACCTGTGGCTGGAATTGCCCTAGACACCATAGAGACTGTTTAATATAACCAGGGAATACAGAAGAAGAGAGAGGAGGAGGAGGAGGAGGAGGAGGAGGAGGAGGAGGAGGAGGAGGAGAAGGAGGAGGAGAAGGAGGAGGAGGAGGAGAAGGAGAAAGAGGAGGAGGAAGAAGAAGAAGACGAAGAAGAAGAAGAACAACAACAAGAACAAGAAGAAAAAGAAAAACAAGAACAAAAGCAAGAACTGCAAGAACAAGAACACGAACAAGAGAAGGAGGAGGAGGAGGAGGAGAAGGAGGAGGAGGAGGAGGAGGAGGAAGAAGAAGAAGAAGAAGAAGAAGAAGAAGAAAGAAGAAGAAGAAGAAGAAGAAGAAGAAGAAGAAGAAGAAGAAGAAGAAGAAGAAGAAGAAGAAAAGAAGAGGAAGAAGATTCCACCACCGCCGCCGCCGCCGCTGCTGCTGCTGCTGATGGTAATGATAATGATGATTATGATGAAAAAGAAAGGAGATGGAAGAAGAAATATAAGCACTGGAAGAGAGAGAGAGAGAGAGAGAGAGAGAGAGAGAGAGAGAGAGAGAGAGAGAGAGTGTGTGTGTGTGTGTGTGAGTTAGAGAGACAGAGACAGACAGAGACAGAAAGACAGAGAGGCACAGAGATTTGGCATGACCGCGCACTGCACGTGTGAGAGTGACCCGATCGTTCACAGACTGTCCCTGGCGGACAGTCAGACACATACGCAGTCATGATTATCTATAAACATGTATAGACTAGGAGAGTTTGGAGACGGACATACATTTTGTAATGATTAAATTCAAGAACGAGTACACTAAAAGAGAGAGGCACAGAGAGGCACAGAGATCTGGCATGACTACGTACTGCAAGTGTAAGAGTGACCCGATTGTTCACAGACTGTCCCTGCCGGACAGTATTCAGGCGTCTGGAACAGTCCCCGCCCACTGGTAGCCCTGGGAGACAGAGAGAGCACCGTCACTCTAACACTGGTGTCTACATTGTCTGCATCGATGGAAGACAGATGTAGTACTGTCAGCATTTACTACAACCTGAGCAGATTGAAAGAAGAGAACAGGAAAACACCGATTCTAACTCACCCTAGCCCTCACCTAGGTTCGGGCTAGGGCGACCTAGAATCGGTGTTTTCCTGTTCTCTGACAAGTAAGACTTCAAATAACCAAAAAATAACGATTATCTACAAACAAACATACTGTGTAGGATTATCCGTTTTTAATACTAATTTACTAAACTTTTCAGATTTTAGTTTTTTGCTTAATCCTATGTTTTTTCCTGATCGTTTTCAATAACGTCATTTTCGCGCAAACATTCTTCAAATGAGTCTCTGTCTTTCATGTGAAATAAAACTACAGTCTTTAATTGTTCTCTAAAGTCTTTTAAAAACTGAGTTATATTTTTGGCATAAAATCCACACACTTATCCCAGCATGCCTTCCACTGAAAGCTAGTTTCGACAAAGTGTTTCTCTTTTTAACTATGTCTCTTTCTGCTGAACAGTCATCTATAATAAATAGTGTTTGCGTTCCTTCAAACAGTTTATAAAAACTGTTCTAAACACTCACTCAGTTTTATTGCTAGGATTAACTAAAAATATGTTATCATCTGTCCATATAAACCTTCTATCGTGATATGCTTTGTTCCATTTAAGTGTTGGACAGAAAACCACAATATGATCAAAATTATAACGATAAACTGTTTTGTAACAGGTTGAGGATAAATATTGTTTTTCCACATCCAGTTTGCCCACAAATTAATGAACAATGAGGGGTTTTTGTCATAAAGTTTAACTGCTCCATAGTTTTATAACAGAACTTAATCTAATCCAGTTATTGTTTTTATCATGCTCTCTGTTAAAACTTGTTCAGTATAATAAAATCCTATAAGGTCTAAATGTGTAAGATAATCCAATTTAGTTCTGTAAGATTGTTTCTATTAGACTAATATTGATTTTGTTGCTTGTTGTTATGACCTTAATATCCTCACCATTGTTAAGAACGACGACGGTAACTTTAAGTTTTTCAACGTCTAAGTTTTGCCAGCTAATTAGAATTCCTTTTAGAAGGACGTCACTGACGCCCACAGCCCCATTCCTCTTCACACTTTTAAGACAGAAATTTCAAATATCATTGTGAACGTGTCTCCTAATTTCATTTGTGGAATGAATTGTAATTTTGTAGAAGCATCTTTTAAAACCGTTTCTCTTCTGTGGAGGATGTACTGTTTATTCCCATACGGCTTTATTTCAATCTCTTTCCGACTATTGTCATCTGGCATAAGACTTACATGTAAAGGGCCAGAGTTGAATGCTTTTCTGAAACATTTTTTGGCGGCTAAAAAATGTAAATGGGCTTATGAATTCAAATTAATTTCCCATTCTAAATATGGTTCTAAATGCCATTTGAGGTCAGGTTTTCGAACTATTTTATATTCATACTGGCCAACATTATTTGCTTCTAGATTGCGCAGTTGTTCTAGTTTAGGAAACTTTTTGCTGTCGCCAACCTCTTTGCGTTTATAATCACCATCTTTAGTGTACTCAAAACCATACAAAGTGCCTATTTCACCATTCTGTTCAAAGTCCACAACGTCTGCAAGGTCTTTTAATTCTAAAGTTATACACCTTACAGGCGCTAATGTAACTCCGGATTCTTCTGGCCACGCGACATTTTTTAGTACAACTTATTATTTTATTTCCAAAACAATGTGCAGGTTATCACATTTTACAACTTTCCCCATTTTGTCTTTGATTTTTATATTAAATGATCCAACCCTCCCACAAACTAATCTTTTAAACTGTAAATTAGGGAATTGTATAATTTCATAATCGCAATATGCAGCTTTCCCAGATGGAAGAGCTCTTAAAACAGTTGAGGGCCTTCCATCATATAAGTTTTCATCAGTGCTTAGCTCATCCAAATGAACATAGAGTAATGAATGTATTGCAAGATCGAGCGGATTTTCTCCCACATAAGTAGTTTGGTTTTGTGTAACTATAAATCTTTGAGCGTCCTGACTGTCAGTTGCAAAGCCTAACATTTTAGCTAGCTCTACATCAAAGTAGTAACCTACTACTTCTTTTTCAGGTATGAATGTTAACATTGTTTTTAGATTTGCATTGTTAAGTTTGAGAGTAATGTCGAAGTAGCTCATTGCTTCTTTTAGTGAGCAAAATCCGTAATAACCATCAGGTATGATTAACTGGCCAACTAATTTTCCTCTATTATCAAATTTTTTTAATCTTATTATTCCCCTTGGCTTCAGTTATATTAAACCATACGACTTTGTAGAATATTTCATGGAGCGCGACCATTTTGGTTCCGCAATCGTTATCAATAGCATGTTCTAAAGACGGAGGACGGTCTTGAGTTGTTATTGTTACAAACATTTTTTTAAACGAAATAAAAATGAGCGCGTTTAAATATACTAAAGATGCAAAATATTCTGTTGGGGCCGCACTACAATCCTAAAAATATAGCAACTGATACTCTTGACATTGCTGTGACCCAGACTGACACTTTTCATAAAAAGGTGAGTACTCCATTAAGCAGATATCTTAACCCCCCTATTAAAAAAGACTACATCGCGAAAGTGTGGTTTAGTCATCCGATGCAGTTTTATCAGAACCAGTTAAACTTTTCTGTGTTTTGTGCATCAACTGGGTATGGAGTGTCGTATGCTGATCATTTAAATCATCCTGATCCTTTGGTGAGGTCAGTGTATAGATTTCATTTTTATTACACCTTCAGACGTAATTTTGACTGAACTGCAGCGCCATTACCCAATGACAAACCGTTTAATCCATTCAGCAACAGAATAGACATGAAGGCTTTTGAAAGGATCTGTAACGAATTCGATATTAATGTAAAGACAGACTTTAGACAAAAGTCGGATCTTAATCATGGCTTAGGCACCCCTTATTTGTGGGGCGTGCACAGAAAGTATAACTATGACTGGAATCCTCCTTACACATCTTTCTCTTCAGACACAGGCGTTCACCTTGGGTCTATAGAGCAAGAGCATAAAACAGCATGGACAACATTTATCTTAGACATATCTGAGGGCCTAACTAAAGCGGGAATAGAACGAATAAACGACTCTATTCGTACTTACGTTTGGTGTTTGCTAGGTTCGCAAGCACAGGCGAGATCGAGCATAACTGATTCTTCTACTGGTATTGATGCACAAAAACAATACTTAGCAAATTTAGAGGACGCTATTAATTCTACAGTTGATTTACCTTCAAGTATAAAAAGGTACCAAAATGTTTTACAATACGCAAGATCGAAAGTAGACTTATTATATTATTATATTGGGTATTTATATAGCGCCTATCCTCGGTCACAGACCAAGCTCTAAGCGCTTTACAATAACACACTACCTCACTCACTCAACGGGCTGCCTACCCAGGTAGAGCCGGCCGAAGAGCAGCCTACTGGCGCTCATTCAGTCGTTTCCCGTACCATTCAAATATCAGTCACTCATTTTCATTTTTATCTCATTTATTCCTCCAGTTTCTCAGTCACTCATTTTCATTTATCTCATTTATTCCTCCAGTTTCTCACATAGGATGCATGCGATGTTTATACGTGTCCTCCACTTCCACCGGTACAACGATGGCACACGACAACAGTAAGTGACGATTTTTGTGGCTTTGGTAAGAAATACCAGCGGCTATCTTCAATCTACATCAATTTTGCCAGGGCAGCGGGAACCCCCCTACTCTTTTCGATTTTCGACTGCCGTGGGTTCTTTAACGTGTGCAGGGGCCAGGAAGGCACACGGGTCCGACTCGCTTATAGTCCCCATCCGAAGGACTTGACGTTCAGTTCGATTTGTCATTCAAACTGAACGACCTTTGATTAATACAACAACCCTACACACAAGTCAATACTCAACACTCAAAGAACTAATGGAAATAATTAGAAGAGCTAATTAAATTGCCTTTAGTGGACGCTTCGCCCCAGTACTACTCTAGTACTCACTTTGTTTCCCTCCTGAAACTAATTTGGGCCATGCAATCCTGGCAGGCTCACCACTTTGTCCAGGACGGGGGAAATCGTGATGGTATTGCTTAAGTGCACTAAGTTGATGTATTATTAGTCAGGCTTAACACACCAAGGTTATCTTTGCACTCATACACGCATATGCACACTCATGCGCCCATCAAACATTCGCCTCTCTCTGGAATGGGATGTCACGCATTCGTCTCTCTCCTAACAGGACTGAGAACAAGAAATACAATTTCTATGCTACTTATAATTAATCATGAACAATCAAACACAATGAAATATCAGAACATAAAAGATCAATACTTCCTAATCCCGGTTATAATGAAATGACTTCTTACCTGGCCAGGTTTTCACACACACAACCACGCTTTCACACCACACCACCGTTCTTGAAAAAAGTCTCTTCACGTCTTCTTCAGCACTGCTTGATGGTGATGCCCTTGGTTGACTGGCTCCAGGCTTCAGGACTGGGTCTTCGTGGTCGTCTCTGGGATCTCGACGTCGAACTCTTCTTCTTCATCTTCTTCACCCACCTCTGGGTTCAAATTCAGTTTGTCTGTCTTCACCCACCTCTGGGCTTCACACTTAGTTTCCTTCTCTTCCAGCTTGTCTTTAACTCTAAGACCTTGCTGTCTCTTCTATCTCCCAGACCATGTTTCTCTCGACCCTTTCTCTGTCCTGCTCACTCCTCTCCTCTCTCTCTCTTCTCTGCCTTCTCTCTCTCTCTCTCTCCTGGTGTTGTTCTCCCCTCACGTTGTTCTCCCTCAGTTTATATAGGGAGGGAAACAAAGGATTCCCTTTAGGGCCATGCCTTTGTCCACGCTGCTTCTCAAACCCCTAGTTCACAAGTACCCTGAATTCTCCACTCGCTACATTCCACACACATCAGCATTTACACACACCCCTACCTAATTGATTAGCAAACACACACTTAGCCCCAGATGGACATCGAAAATTCCCGCCGACTTCGGTGGTCAGTTAACACAGTAATTATCTTAAGGAGGGTTACTACAACCTCCACACACATTCAGCCAGCCTGACAATAGAACCAACACAGTGACCCTCGGCAACACCATCCGAACGAATCCAAGACCCCTGCTCTTCACTGACTGTTTACACAAGAACCTCAGCTGACCGAGCTTTTAGCGCTCACTTGGGGCGCCGAGGTCGTAGTGGTTACATTCCTTCCCCCTTTCGCACCGGGCAGGTCCGAACTCTCTCCTAGGTGTTGTTTGTCATCTGACCACTTCGGCCTCGTTCACACAGTTCGGCCGTGTGCGATGGGTAAGGTACCCTGGTTAATTGGTCTATTACCTATTTGTATACCACGTACAACGTCCCTTTGTCTCCAAGCATTTAATGCCTTTTGTGAGAGGTTTCATGCTCCTTGACAGTGCTGTAAAGAGACTGGATGAAAGATCAAGAACATGTGGCAAGGAAGTCAGCGCGGAGAAGACCAAGCTGACGGGTAGCTTCAACGCCGCTCCCAAATCTTAAGACAGCTGTCTATGCAAAAAGGGATAGAAACTTTTAATCAGTCTCCAGAACTGGATTTGTCATTTCCAGTGAGGGATTTCAACCAAAAGGCGTCAAAGTCAATATTAAGATTGTCCTGACTAAAAACCTTACGCAGGTGCAGTATCCTCTGTGAGGTGCTGAAGGGAAGGGGGAGGGACGGAGTTGAGAAGATCATGAAGGGGAAGGGGGAAGGTGAGGAAGGAAACGGAGGGTGTGTGTGTGTGTGTGTGTTTGTGTGTGTGTGGTGTGTGTGTGTGTGTGTGTGTGTGTGAGATGTGTGTGTGTGTGTGTGTGTGTGTGTGTGTGTGTGTGTGTGTGAGATGTGTGTGTGTGGTGTGTGTGTGTGTGTGGTGTGTGTTGTGTGTGGTGTGTGTGTGAGATGTGTGTGTGTGTGTGTGGGTGTTGTGTGTGTGTGTGTGAGATGGGTGTGTGTGTGTGTGTGTGTGTGTGTGTGTGTGAGAGTGTGTGTGTGTGTGTGGGGTGTGTCTGTGTGTGTGTGTGTGTGAGATTTTGGTGTGTGTGTGTGTGTGTGTGTTGTGTGTGTGTGTGTGTGTGTGTGTGTGTGTGTGTGTGTGGATGCGTGTGTGTGTGTGTGTGTGTGTGTGTGTGTGTGGTGTGTGTGTGTGTGTGTGTGTGTGTGTGTGTGTGTGTGTGTGATGTGTGTGTGTGTGTGTGCGCGAGCGCTTGCGCTTCGGAGGGGGGGGGGCATATCTGTTTGTGGCATGCTCAGATTCGGAGAATGATATGAAAGTATCTGTTATCACTTTGTGCTATTAACCCGCCCCTCCTCCCCGAGAGAGGGGAGAGAGAGAGAGAGAGAGGGGAGAGAGAGAGAGAGAGAGAGAGAGAGAGAGAGAGAGAGAGAGAGAGAGAGAGAGAGAATACGGAATGCGACAAATATATTGATGCATAGGCCATTGCCCCTCACGAAGGGTACATATACAAACATTTTTTTTTAGAACTGGCGATAATGAGCAGTGATATGGCCCAGGACTCAATTAGCAGTCTATTCAAGTGCTGAGACTGGAACGAAGCTTAAAAGCTTTATTAAGATAGATTGACAGATTGCTGACTGTTTATTTCCCCAAGTGTACATGCCATAAGCAATGTAAATTGAAACTGACTAGGCACCTTTTAAAAATCACAATGAAATACACGGTGCTCTTAAGTCAAATAGAACAAGACAAAATAGAATGAAATGCACCTCGCTTTCTTTTTCTTTTAGACTTTAAGTGGACATATCACCATCTCTGTGTGCTCTATAACGATAGCGATGTACTGCGATTTCAGAAATGCCAAGTCTAAATCTCGTCCGTGTGTATCTTAAATGTCTGTCTTAATTGATTAACAAACGTTTTAACATCTGGAACAGTACAGAAGGTTTTGTAAACGTTAAACCTATCACTATCATTAATATGGAAATTCCAGTCTTGCCATCTGCACGAAATCAGCCTTTCCCTAAAACCTTATCAGAAACTCGTAAATCCCTTCCACACCATGATTTAGCCATACATATTCAAATCCACACATATGCAATTTTACAGCGTATATTGAAGCCCAGTTTTTCTTCTCACGCAA
The DNA here is from genome assembly GCA_018398815.1 of Conus ventricosus. Taxonomy (NCBI): domain Eukaryota; kingdom Metazoa; phylum Mollusca; class Gastropoda; order Neogastropoda; family Conidae; genus Conus; species Conus ventricosus. Next base: position 14,362,250 of record CM031629.1, on the reverse strand, counting down.
ATTCTAATCAAAAATTATTTTTAGGCCTTATGAGCAAATCTGCACTTGTCCATTCTCTTCAGTTTTAACTTTTGTAAAATGCATAATTAAGCGTGGGGGGGTTTTTTTCGTTTTTTTTTTTTTTCTTCTTTTCGTCTGCTTGTAAGGTTCACGACATGCAGCAACAAAACGCAGTTTTGCTGCAAAAAAGAATCCCGGAGTATTTGTTTTAATTCACAATATGCAATACAATCCCGTTAAATGTCTGTATTTCTCAGGTAGCTTAGTAACCCCCTTTCCTGAACACCACCATGTTACTTGTATCCAAATTAACCTTCAACTGCAAAGCAGCAGTTGCACGCTGAAGACTGTTTATCTGCATTTGTAAGCCTATGACAGTGTCAGAAAGTAAGGCCACATCATCAGCCAGAAGCAGTATGAATAATTCAAAATAATCAGACGTAATCATTGCCCCGTGTTTCTCCCCCATTATCACCTCTTATGCTAATTCATCAACAAATCAAGAAAGCAAGACAGGGTCTGGGACATGTGATTTCTCTTCAGAGAATAGGTAAGACCTCATTGGAAAGTTTGGCCGTGTCTGGAGTTGTACTGTCATCACATGTCAGCGGAACAGCAACGAGTGAGGCTGCGGGATGCACACGGCAGTTGCTTGGCGGTGGCGTTTTTTTGCCGGCGACCTCTGCGGTCATGAAACATGCGCTTGTACACCCATGGGGAAAACTCCCTTGGAGCTTCTGTCGTGTCACAGCCAGTAGCCATTACACAATGGCATCTACCAGGGAGCAATTATGTCCCTTCACATGTTAATGGAATGCCCTGTACGTGCCTGCACCCTTTGTCAATACAGCGCAAGCTTCCAAGGGTGCTGCAGGATTGCTGCCAGCTGGTTTGTTTGGCGGTTGAGGACAGAACTTCTCTGGATTCTACCCGCGCCTTCGGGTGTATCTTTTTCTTCTTGAAAAGAAAACAAGATAGGGCTGTGGTCGCCTCCTTGTTTTACCCTATGTGTGCGACTGACATGATCTGTCACTATTCTCCTATTCCCCCGTGGGGATACCAGGGGTCTTTTTTACAAATAGTTCCCCCACCTATGTAAGTAAAAACATGCTAAGCTAACAGACAAATACGGTAACACTCTGAATGATCAAAAAGACATCTTGAAGGAAGTTCAGTGCTTTTATGAAAACTTATATAAAAAAAGAAGTGTTGATGACTGTATAATTAATGATCTTGCAAAAATGTTCCACATTTAGACATGGAGGAGGCAAAGAATTTAGAAGGAGAGATTACTCTGGAAGAAGCAACTTTAGTTTTAAAAAATATGAAAAACAATAAAAGTCCAGGAACAGATGGCTTCACAGTAGAATTTTTCAAGTGTTTTTGGAGCAGGATTGGTATTATTTGTTGTCAGGGCACTGAACGCAGGATTTAAAAAAAGGAGAGCTTTCGTGTGTCCAAAGACAAGGAGTCATAGTTTGTATTCCAAAAGGGGATAAACCACGAAATATCATAAAGAACTGGAGGCCAATCTCACTGTTAAATGTTATAATATAAAATTGGCTCATCTTGCATAGCAAATCGTTTGAAAACCGTTCTTCCGAAGCTAATCAATGAGGATCAAACTGGTTTTCTTCAAAACCGATATATTGGTGACAATTTAAGACTTATTTACGATACTATAGTATACTTAGACCAACACAGTTTACCTGGACTTTTACTAAATATAGACTTCGAGAAAGCGTTTGACTCAGTTAGCTGGGACTTTATGTTTAAAGCATTGAAAGCATTTGGTTTTCAATCAGGAATTTGTAAATGGGTGGAATCATTTTATTCAAATATTAAATCATGTGTTCTTGCTGATGGTCAAGTCTCTCAATGGTTTGACGTGGGTCGAGGTTTGTATACAGGGTGACCCACTCTCGCCGTATTTATTTATCTTATGTGTAGAAATTCTGGCAATCATGGTACGAGAAAATGAGAACATACAGGGAATTCTTTTAAATAATGTTGAACACAAGCTTTCTCAGTATGCAGATGATACTGAATTTCTTTTAGCGGGCGATAAAAAATCATTTGAAACTTGCATAAATACACTAGACACATTTAGTTCTAAGTCAGGCTTGAGAATGAACTGTGAGAAAACTAGTGCAATTTGGTTGGGTAGTCGTAAAAACTCCCCCGTTCGTTACATGGATCACTTAGGAATTGAATGGAATCCACCAAAGTTCAAAATTTTAGGTGTTTGGTTTACTAATGATGCACGAAACTGCGAACATATCAACTATTCAGAGAAATTAGCAGATGTAAAATATTTGTTTAAGATTTGGACTAAAAGACAGATTACACCTTTGGGAAGGGTAGCAGTTTTGAAATCCTTAATTTTATCAAAATTAATTTATCTGTGGATTCTTCTACCCAACCCACCAAATAGTTTCTTTCAGACCCTGCAATGCTATTGTTACAACTTTGTATGGAATAAGAAAAAAGATAAAATTAACAGAAAAACGGCACACAAAAGTGTAAGAAATGGCGGCATCGGAATACCAGAACTAAAAACCTTTGCTAGTTCATTAAAATTGACATGGCTACGGAACATTTAAGACGACAAAACATAAATGGAAAACAATTGCGACAACCAATTTTCCTATCTTAAATGTTCTTGAAAAATATGGACCTGAAGTCATCACTACCTTTTCAAATCAAATGTATTCTGGACAGAAGTGTTTGATGCATACAAAGTTTTTTTCTATAAAATTAGTAAAAACTCTAGTGAACTACTTGCAGATCCGGTGTTTTATAATCGTAAAATACAGATAGGCAAGAAACATATTGTTGGTAAAACATGGATTAGTAAAGGAATACACAATATTGCAGATTTTCTGCTTCAAAATGGAAATTTTATTCCATATGAAGATTTCAAAGAGAAATATAATGTCCATATAGATTTTATTACCTTTTCTGCGTGTAAGAAAGCAATAACTGAATATATACAAAATACTAAAATAGCAGTTCATAACAATAAATGTATGGAAATATCTATTTGTTTTAAAAAACTAACATCTGTATTTAAAGGGTCAAAATCATACTATGATATACTTATTGGTGATAACACACGGCCAAAATGCTGTGAAAGATGGGACCAAAAACTGAATGTTTAAAATGACTGGGATACATGCTTCTTATATCTTCACAAGATATCTGATGTAAAAATGAAGTGGTGTCAGCTTAGAGCAGTACACAGGTGTCTTGGGACAAACGTTATTCTTAAAAACATTGGTGTACTAAACAGTGAATTATGTAGTTTTTGTCACACCACAAAGGACAGTATCAGTCATATGTTCTGGCACTGTGGAGTTGTTAAAGATTTTTGGAATGCTTTGATGTATGCTATGAATGAAAAATGTCACAATGTGTCAAATTTACGAATTACAAAACCACTTGTCATTCTTGGTTCCGATAAAGATATAAACATTGATCAGATCTTTTATTTCATTTTGTTATCTGCTGAAGAATACTTGTATCACTGTAAATCAAATGGAAATTTGCCCACTGTACGAGTTTTTACAAATAAGTTAAAATACAGATACAATATTGAAGAGTACATAGCGCGCAAAAATATGGTATATAATGATTTTGTTGCCAAGTGGCTCCTTATAAAGCTTTTTTTAGTTGAGTTTAGGGAAAAACAAACAAACAAAATCACTGAATTCATAGGTATTTGAAAAATTAATTAATAAGTTAAAAAAAAAAAAAAAAAGAAGAAAACTTTGGTGGGTTTTTTTTTTTTTTGTTTTGTGTGGTGACATGTTTTCAGGCCCAAAGTCGACATCTATAAGCCATTTGGTTCCTCTAATCATAGTATAGTCCCACCTACATGAAAAAGAGTTTCCATATAACTATTTAATTGAATGGTCAATTGAATTGTTTACCTTTTGCATAGTATGGTAACTGTTTTTCATGTATGTATGTATGTATGCATGTATGTGTATATGTATATCTTTTCTTCTGTTTTTTTTTTCTTTTTCTTTTTTTTTTCTTTTTTTTTCTTCACATATATTGTTGTAACTTTTAATGAATACCATGTATATGTATTTTTGTGTCCTACAGATGTGTGTCATGAAATGAAGTCTCTGCGCACTGTCTTCTTTTGACGCATCTGTAATTTCTCTAATTATTTGATTAAAATTTGATTTTTTTAAAAAGGAAGGGAAAAGGAAAAAAAAGAAAAAGGGAAAAAAAAGAAAAAAGGGGGAAAAAAGGGGGAAAAAAGGGGAGGGAAAAAAGGAAAAAGGAAAAGGGAAAAAAAGAGAAGGAAAAAGGGGGAAAAAAATAGTTCCCCCACCTTCTGGACATTCTGTGCTAGTAACGTCCCCTTTTCCTTTCGCTCTCAGTAACTCGGTCTCCCCCTTTGCTGTACTGTCGTCGACTGTCCCTTTCTGTCTACCATATCTTTTCTCTATCTTTTTCCACAACCTCTTCCCACAAATTTCTGCACTCAAGGAAGTCGGAGTGAACTGACTATACTCTCGAGTATAGTGTGAGTATCCCAACAGGGTAAAACGAGTTCACACGCTACCAGATGCTGGAATGCTAAAGAAGAAGAAGACTTCTCCTACATTTCATCCTGGCTTTGGCATTGTCCTAGATGCTGATAATACATTCACATTTTGACAGTAGTAATCAATCATCTGGACAGATTTTACTAAACACTGGCATAAAGTTGTCCTGTTAAAGGCTAAGGTATGAATACAAACAATGTGTGTATAAGACTTAAAAACTAGATACCACGCGCTTTTCGTCTGGATCAATCAATGAAACTTGACACGGGATATCGGAATAGTGAAGGAGATAAACATTTTTCACTTTGACATAAATCAGGTTGAGTTTTAATTTCAGTAAAAGAGCTGTTCCTATCTTTAAGCTTGTTGTGAGTTTGTGAATTCGGGGCATGTTCCCTCCTTTTAAAGGAATATGCTATCCATTAAGTCTTTTGGGTCTGTCTGATTGACAATTTGTCAGAGGAACAGGAAAGCCAATGAAATATATTAATGGAAGGAGAGATGAATCACCCGGTTTAAACAAAGAATCGTGGACTTCTCAACAAAGTCAATATGACGTCATATAGCTTGAATGAAACATGACAGTCTCTCAAGCCTGTGAAGTCTTCAGCCTTTCACATCAAAGTGTGAAATCAGATAGCCCGTCACCTGAGTCACACGTGCAGGAGCAACTAACGTGGAGGGAGTACGGTAAATGTTGGCGTCATTTCACTGTGGCGTGGGTGGCAAAGAAAATGGCCGGTCTGTCCACGAGACTGACGTCATCTATAGACAAAGCTTGGAGAAGGAAGGCTGCAGTGACGCAAGACTTGACGCATTAAAGCTGTATGAACAGGTGTGGTCCCTGACGGGTACTGAAGTCTTAGCTGACGGAGAACACTGCCTTTCATTCATGACCATGGCTTCTTTTCTCCCTGAGAAGATAGAAACAAAACCAGATGAGGCGGTGTTTTCAGTTCTAAACTCATGTTCAAGCTGCAAGAGAATTTGATGGTCGATTGTGTGAAAGGCAGCCGGAAGATCTCGAAGAATGAGAATGGAGATTGTATCCCAGGCGCAGCAATTGTGACATGCTTTCTTACATGGGTTGGAAATCGAGTCGGGTGAGAAATCGTGGTGAAAAAATGGTGCAGGGTGAGAAATCGTGGTGAAAAAATGGTGCATGGTGAGAAATCATGGTGAAAAATGGTGTCGTGGAGAAATCGTCGTGAAAAATGGTGTATGGTGAGAAATCGTGGTGAAAAATGGTGTTGTGGAGAAATCGTGGTAAAAATGGTGTTGTGGAGAAATCGTGGTGAAAAATGGTGTTGTGGAGAAATCGTGGTGAAAAATGGTGTTGTGGAGAAATCGTGGTGAAAAACGGTGTATGGTGAGAAATCGTGGTGAAAAATGGTGTTGTGGAGAAATCGTGGTGAAAAATGGCGTCGTATAAAGGAGCCTCTGCAACACATTAATATGTGGTCAGGAAACGACAAAACTGCAGTTTGCCCCTTCCCCGCCACCCTTCTCTCTCTCTCTCCCCCCCTCCTTGTTTTGATGCCGAAGTTCACAGTTCAGCAATGCCCACTTTCACCCCTCAGCACACGCTTACAACCCCCTGCCTTAAAAGTGGTTTTTACAAGTGTGGTTAATTGTTGGTGTAATATATGTTACACCCCAAAAAGACGCCCGCCCCAAAAAGACGCTGGTG
>CM031629.1:14340998-14350998 GCA_018398815.1 Conus ventricosus | reverse complement strand
TATAGCTCATCAACATCTTTGTTATCTACATCATAAGGATCTATGTAAAACGATCTTAGCAATAAAGAAAATTTGTTCCAGTCCGCAGATTTGTAGTTGAACTTTGGAATTTTTACGTTATTCAATTCAGTTGGGTTAAGTTTAGGTCTTACGGTTTCTAGTTCAGTTATGATAGGTAAGTGATCGCTGTTGAGTGTATCATTTAGAGGATGCCAGTCACGTAATGGCCCTAGATCAGGTGAAACAAAGGTTAGATCTATAGCGCTCGTCTTATGATAAGGATTGTCAGGGATATGCTTAGTTCTACCATCATTCAAAGATAGAGGGACGAATCAACTAGATTTTCTACAAAACGGTTACTAGTTATTTTATTATTTCTTTTTCCCAAAATGGAGAATGGGCGTTAAAATCCCTGTAATTATGAATTCGTTATCAGAATCTAAACTATGAAGCTATTCTGTATTCAGGTCATCGGGGCCTTGTGGTAAGTAAATTAAATAAACACTACATTGAGGCTCATGTTAGCGTTGACCTGAACTTTGACCGCGCAGGAATGAGCTCCTGTGATGTCTGGTGGAACAGGACTTTGGCATGGAAGATATTTTTCACCTTCACGGATATATATTGCCACATTTATTTTTTATTTTATTGCAATTCCCCGCATTGGGTGGTGGGGGGGGGGAGGGAGGAGGGAGGGATAGTAAAAGCCATTGAGTTTTGCAACTTGTCTCTTCGGACATTAAGTGATTGCAAGGCAAATGCATGATATGTTTCCTGTCGAAGATGTTGACTCAGTTGGTCAAGGCCAGTGGTGATAGACCGACAGTTCCACTGGAAGACCCTGAAGGATTCTAAGAAGGACATAAACTCTTTAAAAATCAACAAAAAATATGTCACTTAAGGCTCAATACTTTATTAATTCTGATGCAAAGGAAAGGTCAACTAAGTTAGAACTGGAGGGGGAGAAGTGTGAGTGAATAGTAATGGTGAGTTGGGAAGGGATTAAGTTCAATGTCTAAGATAATAGGTTAATTGTATGAAAATCAACAATCAGCTTTGGAGTGAAAATAAATTAAAACAACAACAAGCAATCACTATCATACGACAGTACTATAGAAGTGATAAAACAAATGTCATATAAACATTCATGGGAGAGAGAGAGAGAGAGAGAGGAGAGGAGAGAGAGAGAGAGAGATGAGAGGAGAGAGAGAGAGAGAGAGAGAGAGAGAGAGGAGGAGAGAGAGAGAGACGATGGGGACTACTAAACTAATATGAAATAGCCTAACTGAAATTAACCTTAACGGCTGACAGTAATAAATCAGTCAGTCAAAACTATCTTTGAGGTTCACTGTCCAGAGTTTAACGCGTTGTCTTCACTATTATAATCAGTGTCTGATGTCTCGCAGCCAGTCATTGAGAACGTCATATCATACATGGAGTGCCACGGGCCACAGTCGACAGGGAAGTGCGGGTATCTTGGGTAAGGCTGGCGATGGTAGTAGCCATGCAGCTGTTGCACCTGACGTCTTGCAGTCTTCTCGGGCTTTCGTCCAGATAAGTTTCCGCAGGTGTCTCCCGAGGTTTCCTGCAAGGACACTGGCTCCTCTCTGTGTCAGATGTAGGCTGTCTCTTTGTAGCCCTCTGTGTTGTAGATTTGCGTGGGTGATGTGAGACACAGTTGATGAGCCATGGAGTTCTGTTGTCACCAGGGCATTTAACAGATCTCGCTTTATCTCAGCTCTGGATCTCTCACTGGACCAATTTTGATGATGACTATCTTCGCACGTGGTAATTTGTTATTATGGCTTGACACATGTTACAAGGTGTTTACTACTCACATGGGGATCTGATTTTTTTTAATGTAATTCACTCCACAATGAATGACAACGGCGTCGACCGATTCCTTTGCAGCAGCAACTCTAAAGGTAGGAAGAAGGTCGTCGGTTGTGTATGATTTGGAGGACACAGCTTTAAAGCCGTAGGAACGGCCCAGCCTTTCACCGCTTACTCCGTTTAGTATGGAATCATGAAGCACGAGAATCTTTGGAAGGTCTTGTTCCTCCTGACTTATTTGTGATTTTGCCTTTACATTACGCTGTACTTCAACGTCATCTGCGATGACGTCGAGTGTTCCAGTTCTTTTTTGTTTCTTTCTTTGCTCTATGACAATGACAAAAAAGACAATTGCTCTAGTTGCAAAGTGAGACGACTGCAGGCGGAAATCTAAACAAATCTTAAACAAAATTAATGTTAGCGAACAAAGAGAAACGTGGACAAACGAGCTCGTTTTCATTCAACGCCTGCCTACCTTGCACTGAAGAGATCTACGCTAAGTGAAAAATTTGTTCATTTTCATTGTCCTATTTTTTTGTGTCTTGCCTGAAGAAGACCTAAGAGGTCGAAAACGCGTCGTGTTCTGTCTTGTGACTCTTTTGTCCACGTTTCTCTTGGCGGTTCGCTAACATTTATATAGGATCTATTTCTTTGCGTTTGCGTTTTTAATTGTCGGGTATTTCGAGGGATTTGAAAGGTTTCCATCAGTCGACTTACTTTTTTGTTGTTGTTTTTTTGCTGCGGCGAAGATCTTGCTGCATCAGCGTAAGTAGGATCGGGAGATGAATCAGTCAAGGAACAACCGTTACCTGCTTTCTTTTTCCGTTCAGGCTGGAGATTAACTGGTTCTGGTCTACTGACTGTCTTTTCCAGTGAAGGACACAGTGACTGAATGATCGTTTTTAGTTCTTGTACACACCGTATAGTTTCCATGTCCGTAGAACCATCATTTTCCTTGTTGCTGCTCCACGGCGAGTCTGGCACATCTATGTCCCCATCGCGAGTTCGTTGATGCTGTTGATTCAAAACCTCTTTTCTTAGATACTCGGTTTCACCACAGCCATGTCGAACATTCGATGTCATTTTTGTAGGGGTGGGACTGTTACAACTTCCCATGCTCCGGGACCATGTTGGTCTAGTCATCCTTGTGGTAGACAATGCGGAAAAACTCTGGAGACAGTTGGTTTACTTTGTGATTGTTTCCGCCATCTTGATGACACCGCATGCACGCGCGCGCGCGCACGCGCGTGTGTGTGTGTGTGTGTGATATAGGAGGACAGAGGATGGTCAGGACATCATCTGCACTCTGACATACCATGGTTATGCTGGTCAGTTTTTCTGCACAACAAAACGTCCACACAGTCACTGAACGTATTCTGTTGTTTGTCACGACAGGCAGACTGACAAAGAAATTTTCCTCAAAACTTCAGTATTTTTGCCTAAATGTTTACCTGATTGGACACAATAACTCCCCCCCCAGGCCCATTCTCCCACGCACACTCTCAACCCTCCCCCTCACCCCTTACCTCATCTCCGTTGCCATATCTACTCATCCCCCACCCTGGCTTTGTTCAGGGAAGGGAGAAGACTGAGAATTAATCTGCCATCGACACGTGAGGGTCAATCCGAGGAAGAGGTTTAACTTCCCTTTTCCTGTTAACGCGTAACGACTTGGCATTTGTGACCATATTCATATCTAGTGGAATTTAGTAGGAAAAAAATAGACATTAAAAATCTAGAGATATGGGGGAAAATGTATCATAGAAAAGTTAAATCTTGTCATCACTTATGTAACATAACACACTCCTCCCCCCCCCTCCCCTCCCCCATCCATCCATCCCCCTTTAGTGTTTTTCTGTGTTCCTTTTCATTACAAATACAGTTACTAACATACATTGCTATTTCAGAAGTCAAGCTCGGAGGAATCTGTTCTTCATCTGACGATTGTTTGAACTGAGCACGAATGCTCCTTTTCTCGCTGCAGTAAGTACAACCTTGACTTTCTCACTTTCATTCAGTGTTTGAACATTCAGGCATTATTAAAGGCTTGTACCAAATTGCAGTGTATAAGACCTGCTGAAAAAGACAAGTACATGGACACATGCATGCAAACGTACTCCTAGGCACATACAGAAAGAGAGAGAGAGAGAGAGAGAGAGAGAGATGAGAGAGGAGGGAGAGGAGAGAGAGAGAGAGAGAGACGAGACAGACAGACAGACAGACAGACGGACAGACGGACACACAGACACACAGAGAACAGAGACACAGAGACAGAGAATATACACTATCTCTCTCTCTCTCTGTCTCTCGCTCTGGCTAACGGCTTGGCATTTGTGACCATATTCATATCTGTGGAATTCAGTAGGGAAAAAATAGACATTAAAAATCTAGAGATATGGGGGAAAATGAATCATAAAAAAATTAAATCTTGTCATCACTTATGTAACATACACACTCCTTTCCCCCCCCCCTCCCCCCCATCCCCCCATCCCCTTTAGTGTTTTTTGTGTTCCTTTTCATTACAAATACAGTTACTAACATACATTGCTATTTCAGAAATCAATGTCGGAGGACCATGTGATTTTCAGGCATATTAAAGACTTGTACCAAATTGCAGTGTATAAGACCTGCTGAAAAAGACAAGTACATGGACACATGCATGCAAACGTACTCCTAGGCACATACAGAGAGGAGAGAGGAGAGAGAGAGAGAGAGAGAGAGAGAGAGAGAGAGAGAGAGAGAGAGAGAGGAGAGAGAGAGTTCTCTCTCTTTCTCTCTCTGTCTCTCTCTCTCTCTCTCTCTCTCTCTCTGGGGGGGGGGGGGGGGGGGGCGAGCGAAAGATGGCGGCGAGTAAGCAGACTCCATGACAAGCTCTGATTCATTCTGCAATACTCTGGCTTTCACAGGGTTTCTGTCGAGTTAAAAAGGTGCCAGGAAAGTGTGACACCAGAGATACGAAGTCACCTGATTGACTTATGTCTATGGAGGGCTCGCATAGGTCGGTTCTGTGGTCGAAGTGTAGCGAGTTGTGTGGTGAAACAGAACAGGTGAGCTCCGGTCTTGCGTGACACTGATGTGACACTAGTCGACATTATCACTGCCTATGTCTTCTGCTTCATCTCTGTGTTGCTGGTGTGTGGGGGAGTAAAACACTGGTCGCTGTGTTCACATCGGACAGTGCATCTGTTTTTGTGGAACAAAGTAACCAGCGAGGTACAACTACTGAAGAAGGAGATGTGTACGGCTGTTTTGACGCGTCGTGTCAACATGCCTTGCACGTGCCGGCGTTGACCTCGTTGTGTGCTGTCAACGCCGTGCTGTGTATGTGGCGTGTTCTGCTGAGCGGCGATGTGGAGAAGAACCCGGCCCTGACAGTCTACAAGAGAAGGTCAGTGTCACTCCGGACCAAACAGTAGTCAGTGAGAAAATAGGAGCGATCGCACCGGATATGGCAGAACAAATCTTGACACCATTCACCAACAGAGCCAGGAAAACAAACAGCAGACAGCCGACATCAGAAATGATCTGTGTGCGATCAAAACTGAGCTACACCAGGTGAAATACAAGTGCGAGCAGATCAGCCAACGATGTGACGGCCTAGAAAGGGAAAACAGTCGACTGGCAGCTGCTGTGGAGGAAATGTCAGGTGACATGACAGTGCTGTTCTCTGACTGTGCGCAGGGAAAGGAGGAGACAAGGACACTGTCCACAGCACTGGAGACACTGGCTGACCAGATCACGTCGATGAATGCTGAAATTGACAAACTGGAAGATTTCTCCAGACGAGACAATCTTCGGATTTTCGGCATTCCGCACAGCGGTGACAATGATAGATTATGACACATGTGCCCGTGTGGTCACAGACACTCTGAACAGTGTGCCAGGACACAAGAAGTGGTGCGATCAGGACATTGTCAGAGCTCATCGTGTCGGGCAAGCAAGAGGCGACCAACCCAGGCCGATGGTCGTGAAGTTCAGTCAGTGGAGGGACAAGATGACGGTCCTCACTGACAGAGACTATCGGGCCAGACTGCAGGGGAAAGGAGTCCGAGTGGCCAGCGACCTGACCCGAAGACAGGCTGCCATCGTCAGCGAGGCAAAGAAGGAGGGTAAAGGAAAAGGAAAGCTGACGGTCGGACCAAGAGGCCCGATTCCAGGAGCTACGCCGCAGTGACAGCGTCCACCTCGGCTTCTTCCAGCACGGCAGGGGATGGCGAGCTGGCGAGGACTGTGTCCGATCAGCTGATCCAGAAACACGTCAGCGAGGCCGGGGCAGTGAAGCGACAGGCGGGGATTCCCCTACTACACGGCGCTTGAGGGGGGCGAAGGTCACGGTGCGTACACGCTGTGGCGGCCTTTCCAACGCTGGCAGTGACACGGGTGCGAGGCGTGGCAGCGTGGAACGGGATGCACGTGGGAACCGTGGTGGTTCTAACCGGAGGCGAAAGCAAACGCCGATACGTGGCTACCTGAGTGCTCGTGGCAGTGACAGGTCGTTGCGCTCTGCCAGTGACTCTAAATAGGACAGGCCTGACCATCCATCGCCTCAGTTGTCGTTCCTGAACTACAGTGTAGAAAATTTATATAGCAAATTGAATGACATTGATTTTGTTAATTATGTAAGAACCTTTGATTTTGTGTGTCTGACTGAAACTTTTGTTGATTGTAAATTTGATTTCAGCGGTGTTTTCACGGATTATGTTTAAGTTTAGTGCCCCAGCAAGAAAGCTATCGAACCAAGGCAGAAACTCAGGCGGAGTTCTCTTGCTTGTAAAGAATTGTTACAGTCAGTATAATAAAAGAAGTTATTAAAATAAAGATGATAACATTGTTGCTATAAGGGTTGACAAAATGTTGTTTAATGTAGATAAAGATATTTGCTTGGCATGTTATGTTGCGCCTGAGGGAAGTCCAGTTTATAATAGTAATGACATAAAAGATGGCATAGTCTTTGGAAGAAAATCTTAGGCAAAGCATTGAGACAGCTGAAGTGTATGTCATTGTAGCTGGTGACTTGAATGCTAGAACAGGGATTGAACACCTGAAGGCCAAGACATAACATTTTATACCTTTAACATGGAACGTGATGAGGAAGATGAGACTGTTAGGCGCTGTCAAAAGATTCAGTTGTCAATAAGTTTGGAGCTTCTCTGATTGAATTTTGTTATATGTATGATCTGCTGATGGTGAATGGGAGCTGCAGAGGAGATGTTAATGGCGAGTTTACGTATGTGTCATCGCATGGATGTAGTGTGATTGATTATTTCATTGTGTCATCAGAACTGTTAAAAAATTGTGACATGTGTGCGGGAGATAGTTTACATTCCTGGCATTTCCGGTTGAGTTGACATGGAAGAGCGAGAAGAATGTAAAGGGAGAGAACGTGTTGCCAGAAAATGAGGAAGAAAGAATTGTGTGTGTGATGAAAACGTGAAGATTTCCAAAGATGAAATTGATTCATGCGAGTTTATAAAATGTTTGAAGAGAGCGAAAGATATTTTGAAGGATGATATTAATGACGTGTCGATGTTTTTGTAAATGCATTATATGCAGCGGCAGCATGTATGTTCGGGTAAGTGGGAAGTGAAAAGACAGACAAATATGTGGTTGATAAAGAATGTACTCAAAAGAAAAGAACTGTTAAAGGGCTTCTAAGGAGCTGGCGAAGGTAAAAAACGAACTTGGCAGAACGTAAGGAGCTATATGTCAACGAGAGAAAGATATATAACAAATTGAGAATGAGAAAAAAGAGAAGTATGACGAGATTAGGCTTCACAAATTAAGAGAGTGATTAATGACCCAAAGTTATTTTGGTCAACCATCAGATCTGTAAATAGAAAAAGTAAAATTATAATGAAATTAATTCTCAACAGTGGTATGATCATTTCTATAGAGTCTTCAATGAGGTGGGAGATACATATCAACAAGAAATGTTATGACAGAAGAAGAAAACGATAATGTAGAAGAACCTCTGTTCAATGACCCAATTTCCAAAAGTGAAGTTATGAATGGAATCAAACATCTAAAAACTGGAAAAAGTGGTGTATCGATAAAATTATAAGTGAAATGTTGAAACTGGCAAATGCTGCTGTAATTGACTTTTTAGTGGATCTCTTTAACGTTCTCTTTGGAAAAAGGACATTTCCAGTAGCCTGGTCAAAATCTATTATAGTACCAATATACAAAAGGGAGACATAAACAAATCCGGATAACTATAGAGGAGTAACACTGACAAGTGTAATAGGAAATATTTATAAGCATATCTTAAACAAAAGGCTACTAACTGGCAGATAAAGAGGGGAGATAATTGAAGAGCAGGCAGGATTCAGAGAGGGCTACAGCACCACTGACCATATATTCACCTTATATGCATTAGTCCAAAGTATTTGAATAAAAATTCTACGTTGTATGTTGCATTCGTTGACTTCAAGAAGGCCTTTGATTCGGTGAACAGAAATATATTGTGGAATGTGTTGAGAAACAGTGGCGTTAAAGGTAAATTGTACAGAGCCATTAGAGGTATATATGATACTGTTCAGGTGTGTGTGCGTGACAAGCATGTTTACACGGATTCTTCAGTTGCCCAAGAGGCGTTTAAGCAAGGTTGTTTACTTAGTCCAAGGTTGTTTTCGTTTTTTTATAAAACGAATTAGCTATTGAATTATCAAAAATAGGAAAGCATGGAATACGATGCTCCCAGGAGCTCTTGAAATGTTTTTGATGCTGTTTGCTGACGATGTTATTCTCTCTCTAGATTCTGTTTTTGGCTTACAAAATCAGTTGAATATTTTAAAACAGGAAGCTGATAGACTTACTTTAAGTGTGACTTTGACTAAAACGAATGTAATGGTTTTTCGCAAGGGAGGACATCTTTCTATTCATGAAAAATTGGTGGTATGGCAATATGGAAGTAAAGGTTACAAATTCCTATAAGTATCTTGGGGGTAATTTTTACCACTAAGCTCAGTTTAAATACAGTTTGGACAGAGGCATTGTAGAAAAGGGAAGAAGGGAGTCACTGAAATTCTCATAGCTATGAACAAATTAAGTTCCACTGATTCTTCACTTTTCTGGAAGTTATTTGACACACAGATCGAGCCTATCCTGATATATGCAGCAGAATCTGGGGTGCAGCAGAGAATAAGCAGATAGAAACAGTGCACACTGTTGCTATAAAACGTTTCTGAATATACCCCTTAGCTCCTCTAACATACTTGCATATGGCGAGACTGGCAGATATCCACTAAAGCTCCGAAAAAACTATTAAGAGTGTGAAATTATTGGCTAAAGATTATGAAGCTTCCAATGGAAAGATTCTGTAGGCAGGTGTAGGAAATGCTGTTGCAGCAACATGAAGAAGGAACAGTAAACAAGTGGGGCACGCTTTGCTCCCACAAGGAAACCCAACACAGAGTAACTTTTATTCAAGACTGGCACAGCCTTTTAAACCTGAATAAAGTCAGACAAATACATAAACGAACAATCTAATAGTGAGGGAAAAAAACAAGCGCAGGCCAACAACTGAACTGTCTTCATAGTAATGACTTGGCAAAGATTTGGCTTATATATATAATATATATAATATATATATATTATATATATATATATAAAATATATATATAATATATATATATCCAAAAGAAAAAAGACACAAGAACAACAAGCTGTTGTGGTTATAAATGAAATTTTCGGCTTTATTTGCCTTCGTCAGCACATGACATCCTCCTGAGTGCCAGCAGGTAAGGTAGTGAGGGAAGAGACGTAAATATTTCAATATGACGTAATATAAAACAAATTACGTACTAGAATGATACGTAACTCGACAGACGTGTCACAGGTAGTACTTCGATGGAAGGAAGCTGTGTGTGTGTGTGTGTGTGTGTGTGTGTACGTGCATGTATGTTGTGTGTGTGTGTGTGTGCGTCCGCGTGTGTGTGTGTGTGTGTGTTGTGTGTGTGTGTGGTGCGCGCGCGTGCGAGTGCATGCGCTCGTATGTGCGTGTGTGTGTGTGTGTGTGTGTGTGTGTGTGTGTGTGTGTGTGTGTGTGTAGTCTTCAATTTAATGTCTATTCACGTTATGTGGTCTAGACACACAAAATAGAAGAAGGCAGCAGCACTAAAAACATACCAAGTAGCATCGAATAAAGATACAACATCTGCATCTCTTT
>CM031629.1:14330998-14338498 GCA_018398815.1 Conus ventricosus | reverse complement strand
TCCAAACCGCTTATAAATCGGCCAAGTGCTTTGTGAGATAAGAAATAAAGGCAAAATAACGGTTTTAACGGTTATTTAACCGATGTACACTTTTGAAACTGGTATTTTAGTCCTCACTAGGCTAAAACCTGTGTACATACCAAATTTCATCCAAATCGGACAATGTGTCAAGAATAACGGTTTTTAACGGTCAGATTTTGAAACACTACATGGAAATACCATTTGTGTGTGATAACCTTTCTATATACAAAATTTCATTAAAACCACCAATATATTAAAAAAAATTACGGCAAAATAACGGTTTAACGGTTATATAACCGATATACACTTTTGAAACTGGTATTTTAGCCTTCACTGGGCTAAAGCCTGTGTACATACCAAATTTCATCCAATCGGACAATATGTCAAGAATAACGGATTTTAACGGTCAGATTTTGAAACACTATAGGTGTCATTTGTGTGTGATAACCTTTCTATATACCAAATTTAATTAACATCCACCTATATATAAGAAATAATGGCAGAATAACGGTTGTTTAATCCATTTTCAGCATTACATCACTTACATATGGACAGATGCTCCGATTTATCACAAGATCATCCAAACCGCTTATAAATTGGCCATGTACTTTCTGAGATATTCCATTAAAAAGAAAAACGTTACAGGCCGTTACAACCGTTAGTAACGGCTATAACGGGGCAAACTAAAACATCAAGCATCACCGTGACCCATAATGAACATACCTGCTAATTTTCGAAAAAGGCCACGTACTTTCTGAGATATTCCATAAAAAAGAAAAAAACCGTTACAGGCCGTTACAGCCGTTAGTAACGGTTGTAACGGTAAACTAAAACATCGGGCATTATTCTTGACCCATAATGAACATACCTTCAAATTTTCAGAAAGATTGGCCAAGTACTTTCTGAGATATTCCATTTATTAAAAAAAAAAACGTTACAGGCCGTTACAGCCTTTAGTAACGGCTATAACGGGGTAAACTAAAACATCGGGCATCATCCGTGACCCATAATGAACGTACCTGCTCATTTTTACACAGATCGGACAAGTACTTTCTGAGATATTCCGTAAAGAAGAAAAACCGTTACAGGCCGTTAAACCGTTAGTAACGGCTATAGCGGTAAACTAAAACATCGGGCATCATCCGTGGCCAATAATGAACATACCTACAAATTTTTCAGAAAGATCGGCCCAGTAGTTTTGTCTGGAGCGAGTGGAACACATTTTGACCACAGATACCCCACACACACACACACACACACACACACACACACACCACACACACACACACACACACACACCCACACACACACAGCATTTCTTCGTTCACTTTCTAAAGTACCCCTTTTCCCTAAAGAACGGGATTTCAAAAAGGGATATTTTACTTTTTAAACGGGCCACAAAAGCCACAAATTCATTACAACCAAAATTATCTGTCTTTGGAACAAAACCCTTTTGGGGAAGTTTCAAAATGCACTTTTTAAACAAGATGGTCACCCCTTTTTGGCTTTTTTGAAAAACCTGAAAATTGGATGGCTTTTTTAACTACCAAAACTCTTCAAAATTTGTACAAAATTTTGATACCTTTTTCCTTCACACAGAGTAAATGCACTCCACGAAACTGAATGATTGGAATTTTTAATAAATTCCTGCACCCCAAACCAAATGGTTTTATCAAGTGCCACAAAGTTTTCCGGGGGCCCTGGGGGTGTCCAAAACCAAAACAGTTGATCACTGACTCCCTTTCCCTTTAATTTCTCACGCCCCTTAAAATATATTCCTGAAGACACTTGGCCCCAAAAAATTTTCTCACCCCTCATCCCTTGAAAACTCAACCCAAATTTGCCTTTTCCTGGTCTTAAATTTTTTGTTTATAAAGCACATTAGCGGGTTTTTTTTTTTTTTTTTTTTAAGGAAAAACTACCATTGTAATTTTTAAAACTGTGCTCTCTATGGCTGTCCTTTTTAATAGAGTGTGAATATTGGCAAATGCGAACCCCGGTCTGATGATTTTTTTTTGAAAAGTTTTATGTTTAGAAAATAGAAATTATTTAAAACCATTGGGAAAATGGTTAGGTCCCAACCCAAGCTTTTCATATTCTGGGGCTTTTTTTTCATATGAACATTTCTTTTTTAATTTTAAGATGTTTATTTAATAAAAATTATTTGAAATCACTGGGAAATGTTTATGTACAACAGGTTTTTTCAAAATTATAAAATATTTTTTCGCATATTAAAACATTTTTTTTTAAGCTCGAGGTTCTTATGTCATAATAGAAATATTCAAATCATGCCCAAATTTTTATGTAAAAACCCGGGTTTTTTCCAAATTTCATGATATGCTTTTCTTCATAGTGAACATTTTTTTTTTTTGAGCTTATGTTAGTAATAAAAAATTTTTTTTTAAAATTTTTCAAATCTGTCAAATGTTTTGTACAACAGCTTTTCAAATAAATGATATGTTTTTCTTCTTTAGTGAACTTTTTTTTTTTAGTTCGAGCTTCTTATGTTAGAAATAAAAAATTATTTCAAAAAAATTTTCGAAATGTTTATGAAACAAAAAGGCTTTTCATATTTTTATATACTTTTCTGCATAGTAACTTTTTTTTTTTACTCAGTTTCCCTTTTTCAAACACGCTTTTCTTTTGGCGGGTTTTTCTGGGTGAAAACTCACCCTGTTCCCTTTTCCCCCAAATTTTTTGGGTTTAGTATGGCAAAAGCTATATATCTGTACTGTTTTGGGTAATTTTTTTATCCCCAAAAGGTTCAAAAAACCTGTTTACTCTGTTGGGTGGGAATTGCATATGTAAAAAAATTTTATAAAGGAGGAAAAAAACACCCGGTGGTTTTTGCCCTTTTAAATCAGGGCAGCTAATGCAAAACCCCTTTTTGCCTTAATTTCTCCTCTATGTTATTGTGTGTCCCCCTGTTTTATTTTTCCACACATCTGCCCTCCTTCCGCGGGGTTTTTCCCGGCCTTCACTTTCCCACTCTTCAGCACCTCCCCGAGGTTTCCGGGAAACCTGCTAAGGTTTTTTTCAGGACAATTTTAAACCCATTGACCCCCCTTTTGGGTTTTAAAAACCCCACGGAAAAATGACAAACCCCCGTTCTGGAGACTGTTTAAAAAAAAGTTTCTACCCCTTTTTTTGCATAGACAGCTGTCTTAAGACTTGGAAAGGGGCGTTAAAACCCTTACCCGCCCAGCTTGGTCTTCCCCACGCTGACTTTCCTTGCCAAAATTTTCTTGATCTTTCACCCAGTCTTTTTACAGCACAAGTTTCTTTTTTCCAGAGCCTGCCAGATCGTTAAAGTCTGCAAAGCGAAGTGGTGTGGGTGGTGTGGTGTTTTGTTTGTGTGGGGTTGGTGTGTGTGTGTGCGTGCGTGCCCCGTCCCTGCGGCTGCTTTGCGTGCGGCGTCGTGCGTGCGTGGGGTGCGTGCGCGCGCGTGCGTGCGTGCGTGCGAAAAATTCTTGTGTGTGTGTGTGGGTGTGTTTTGTGTGTGTGTGTGTGTGTTTGGTGTGTGTGTGGGTGGGGTGGAGTACGGGGTTGTTGTGGTGTGTGTGGTGGGTGTGGGGTGTGTTGTGTGGGGTGTGTGTGTGTGTGTGAGTTCAAAAACAAAAATTAAAAATTAAATTTAATTCATTTTTCCCAAGCCATCTGACCCATAAAAAACAAAAAGGGGGAATTCATCGTATGAATAAACATGAAACATCTTTTTTCCCCAAAGATTCATGGTTTTTCCCCTTTAATTTTATACATTCTTTTAATTTAGAGAGCTACTTTTACCCAAAATTTTCCCTTTTAAGTTTTTAGAAACAAAAAATTGTTTTTTTTGCTGAAAGGGAAAACGATAAAATAGTGAGGAATGTTTTTTCGTTCTTAAAGAAAGATATCTTGGCCCATATCAACATGAAAGGGTTTTACGTCTTCAATCATTTCTCTTTAAAATTTTTTACAGTACCCTTTTTGGGTAATTTGCCAAAACAGGGATACCATTGAGGGGAATTGGGTTTTTTTCCAGCAAAACCAAAAATTCCCATCGAAGCTTTAGATTATCAAGACCGGTAATATATTACGCTTTTTTTAAATTTTCAAAAAAATGGTAAAAACAAGGAATTTTACTCGGGTTGACAAAGATAAAGCCAGACTTGACGAAAACATTTTGGGAGTCATTTTTAATAATGACAGAAATGTGGGAAACACGGCCAAATCCTCATCCCCAAACATCCCCAAAACCATAAGACATAAAAAATTTTTCTTATATTTTTTTATCCATTTTTTTTTTCTTCCAGCCTATCTTGCATGTCCAACATGTTAAAAAACTTTTGGGAAACTTAAATTTCTAAATGTACAACTCCTGCCCCATACTTCACAAGTTTAAATTTTTTAAAACTATAAAAAAAAGGAAAAAAACCCTGCCACTTTCCTGCAAGTGCTATCTTTTTTCTGATCCCCTTCTAACCCCTAAAAAATCTTTTTTAAAAACCCAAATCTTTTATTCCTCAATAGTTTAAATTTGTTTAAAGCCCCAGATTTCTGATCCATTCCCAAAAATGGGGGGTTTTCGTATAAAAAGATACAAAGGATAAACCGGCCGGGAAAAGTTTTTAAATTTTCAAAAGTAACTCTTAACCCCTATAAGCCCCCTCAAAGGGGGCTTTACCACAAAAATTTCTTGCACAGCCTTGCCCAAATTTTAAAAGGGGGAAGAGAAATTACCCCATGAAATTATATAAAGCCCACGGGTCTCAATTTCCTGACCTTTAAAAAAAACCATTTTTCCGTTTTTTTGAAAAACCCACCGTTTTAAAAGACGACCGTCTAAATTTTAAATCAATAATACTGAGAAAACCCCTTTTTTTGGGCAATAGTTTTTCTAACATCTTTTTTTCTTTTGAAGATCAATAACAAATCTGTTTACTAAAAAAACATGGGCATACATCAATGAAAAAATACAAGTGAAAAAAGCGAAAACTTTTACCCCATGTGCCCACATGTATTAAATTTTGTTAAACCGGGACAGAAACATAGAAAACAGAAGGGGACTTAAAAACAACCTTTTTTGACACCAGGGGCATATTCAAACTTTCTTTTAAATTTTTATTCCTACACGCACTGCTGCCTTAACTTTTGCCCTTCCTTTTTAAAGAATTAATCATTTTCCCCAACCTGCACACCTTTTGATAACAAATTTTAAAGAAATTTTTCCCTTTTGAAAACCAGAAAATTTCCTTTGAAAAGTCCACAAACAGTGCAAAAAAATGGCCCCCTTGGGGGTTTTTAAAGTACTTTTTTTATCTTTGCTTGAAGTGTAATATATTGTCTTTTTGGGAAATTTTCCCTTTTTACGAAAACCACTTGTGCTTCAGGGATTATTTGTTTTGCTCACAAAAGCTCTCAGGTGACCCAATTTAAATGCCCTTTTCCACTCGGGGCCCTTTTTTTTTGGTTCCGTGGGGTTTCCCCGGGACATCAGCGAATCCATGGAAGCTGTCTTTTGAAGGGACGTGGTCCCCGCCCTCCGGGGGAGAGCTCACTCACGCCGGGTTTTGGGCACAAAGGGCAATTATTGTCGTCAGCAGGGTTTAAAGTAGGGGGTTTCCGCTATTTTTAAAATCAGAAAAGGCCCACTGAACACCACCGAAGTGACTCGGCAGCATGCAGGGGTCTCCCCCGGGTTGGGGTTGCCTCTTAAACGATTTTACTTTGACTGCTCCCTTTGGATTGCCCGGGGCCGGGGCTGCGGGGGGACCGGGCCAGGGTGTGGGTTTTGGGCGGGGGGTCGGAATGAGCGGCGTGAGTATACTTTCCTCTGGGGGGGGCGCCCGAGGTTGGGGCAAAAAAAACAAAAACACACACACACACACACACACAACACACACCCACACACACACCCCACACACCAAAACACACACCCCACGGCCCCCCGCGCCGCGCGCAACCCAAAGCAAAGCAACCCCAAAAGCACGCACGCACGCCGCAAACCCACACAAAACACACACACACACACACACCACAAGCCCTGCTGCAAAAACATTACGGTGTTTCTCGGTGGTGCCCCGGGGGATAAACCCGGGGTCAAATACCCCATTTTGGACGACAATTTCAGTTTAATCAAGAGCGTTTCTGTGCCCCAAAAGAAATATTTTTAAGTCCCCCTATACTGCTCTGCTACGGATTGCTTCCCAAAACTTTTCTTTAAAGCCGGGCTACAATTGGGCGATTTTTTCTTTCTTTTTTTCTTTCTTTTCCCCTTTCCCCCTTTTTTTTTTTTTCTCCCCTTTATCATTTATTTTTATCTCTCCCATTTACTTATTTTTTTCAATTTTTTTATTTTTACTTTTCATTTACATGCACACAAAGTGCTTTTTAAAAAAGGTTAATCCGATCTGTAGATGATCATACTTTTTCCCCCGGACTGAAAGACCCAGGTGGTAATAAGATCGAAACAGATATTTAAAAATCAGTTCGTTTAAATTCGATGTCACAGTGAAACTAATGGAACTAAAGGAAAGCGAAAAGCCCCACGCAAAGCAAACATGAAAGACGGAACCCCACCCGAATCACCGCCTTTATTCTCCCCCAGTAATTTTTTTTAAAAATCCCAAACCTCCAAAAAACTTTCAAAAAACTTTTGGGGAACGTGGCGTTTTTCCGGGCACCTTTGGGTTGGGGGAGAACACTCTCCAGGGGGAATGCCTATTGCTGGATCCCCATGCCATGGCGCCAAAGGTTTCCGCCAGAGATCAACAATGAAAAAACTGAATAAAATGAAAACGAAATTGGTTTTGGGAAAAGGGCTATCATGGATTTTCCCTTAAAGCACCATAAAATCTTCACACACGAAAAATCCCATCACCAGCTTTCGAAAAAGAAGGGCCCGTTTGGCCTTTGGGAGGATGACACGTTACACATTTCATACATGCACCCCTGCAAAAATGGGAAAAATGTAGGGAAACAAAGGGTATTTGGGGAGCGACCATTTGGAAAAAAATTGAAAAAGGAAAACAAAGGGAAAACGCCCGAATTTAAGCGCCCCGCCGGGAGCTCCCTTTAGTCGGCACTACCCCCGGTGGCCCCGTTTTTGTAAACGGTGTGGATTGTAAAACGCTTAGGGGTTTGGGCTCTAGCCGAAATAGGCCTAATAAGTATTCATTATTATTTTAACTGACGCCCAGGGTAAGCATTAATCCCCAAAAACCCTGTCCCAAACCCTTTTTTTCTGACCACAATAGATGCCAACGAAATGGGGGCAGGAAAGATGAAAAAAACAAACAAAAAAAAAAGGGAAAAAGGGAAAAAAAGGGGGAAAGAAAGGGAAAAAAAGAAAAAGGGGGAAAAAGGGGAAAGAAAGAAAGAAAAAGGGGGAAAGGGGGAAAGAAAGAAAGGGGGAAAGAAAGAAAGAAAGGGGGAAAGGGAGAAAGAAAGAAAGGGAAAAGAAAGAAAAGGGGGAAAGAAAGAAAAAAGAAAGAAAAAAAA
>CM031629.1:14318498-14325998 GCA_018398815.1 Conus ventricosus | reverse complement strand
CAGTTTATATATATATATATATATATATATATATAAATATATATATATATATATATATATATATATATATATATACCAATCAAGTCGAGCAACGATTGACTGATGATTGACTGCTGGATTTATTGACTGATTGATTGGTGAATCATTGACTGATTGACTCTTTTTTTGATTGACTGATTGATTGATTGATTTGTCATATATCGCAATATGCTTGATTGATTGATTGATTGATAGATAAACTGACTGATCGATCGATTGATTGATTGATTGATCACATCTAGCTGTGTGGTTTTAAAGGAGGGGTAACTGGCATACTGTAGATTACCAGTCGTTTTCCAGGTTGAACGACCTAAGGTGGTAATTTGATCGAAATTGACTTAAAAAAAAAAAACAGTTCGATAGTTCTGTTGTCATAGATAAACTAATGTTACTAAAGACATTCAACAAAAACACACACATGCAAACATGAAAGATGGAATCGGATCAGAATCTAAGGTGGTAATTTGACTTTTAAAGAAAAAAAACTCAGTTGGATAGTTCTGTTGTCATAGATAAACTAATGCTACTAAAGACATTCAACAACAAAAAACCCCACATGCAAACATGAAAGACGGAATCGCATCAGAGTCATCACCATCTTGTCACCTCCGCTAACTTTACTGCTCAAAGCTGACACAGAAACGTTTCAAGCACTTGTGATAGATGTGGCATTGTCTCGGGCACCAACGTTGCTACAGAACTCTCTGCTAGCGTACTGGCCCATTGCAGAGTCGTAAAGCCGTAGTGCAAAGAGGTCACTGCCAGAGAAAAAGAAAATGAAGAACTGAATACGCGAAAAGGAAATCACCAGAAAAGAAATAGATGATTCTCAAGTGATGCCCTGGCTATGTGTTAACACAATGCACTGGTCAAATCGTTCTCCTGACCACAATAAATGCCATCAAAATGGGAGCGGGATTATTATTTTTTTTTTAAAGCAAAAAGCAAAACAGGAACAACAACAAAAGAAAAAAAAGATAAAGAAACAAAGAAACAAGAGGCAGGAACAAAGAGAAATTAGCTGCAATGCAGGTACTCCTCAAATAGGTTAGCTTCAGGACGATCCTAAATCGACAGCCTATGTAATGCTGGTGCTAGTATGGCAGTGAATGAATGAATCCCGGGTGTTGACGTATTCAGAAGATGAACCACATATGAATGTGGTCACTGTCAATAGCTAGAAGCATCATTTCATCACTCCACCCTCATCATCCCACCCTCTTCCACTCCCCCCCTCCCCCCCCCCACCCCCCCCCCCCCCCCCCCCCCCCCCCCTCCCTCCCTCCTGCCTTCCTCCTCATTTCCCAGCCCTGTCCAATGACGTCTTCACCCGATGATTCACGAGCAGCTTATATTCACCATTTAACTGTCATCCTTCATGGATCATGTGTAACAAAAGCTGTCCAAAAGGCCGATAATTAGTGAAGCCAGGGGACCACAGTGCCTTGGGGAAATGTCGTCTGCAAATGCTAGCAAGGGCCACAACTCACAATCACCCCTTCTTCTCCCCCTTTTCAAATATGAATGCCAAATCGCCACCCTAGCAGACGTTGAACGGGTTACTGTCAAGAAACGAGCTCATGAATAGGCAAGAGACCGTAATTCTGTTACAACACGCGTGATTAGACCAGTTTGCTGTGAAATATTCAATCATCTTTTAGATTTGAACGGCGAGCGATGGCGCAGAGACTTCCCCCCTTTTTTCAATAATCATCCACTTGTTCTGAATGTGGGCTGAAAAATGAAACGAAGCCTCGCCTAGCGCGAGATGTGGGAAGGGTGGCAAAAGGAGTGCGAATGGATGGGTGTGTTGTGAGGATTAATGTTCCATCTCATTGAAACATAGCTGTCATGATGATATAAGATATCCCCTTAAATGGCATAGGAATTGCTTTGAAACTCATGAACACATGATCAAATGTTCGAATTCGACACGCCCAAATCTGTGGCAATTTCTGTATGTGTCATCGTGCTGTGTGAAAGCAATACAATATTGTGGGGTGTTGTTTTCAGTAGGTATTCTCGCTAAACTACACCAAAGGGGGAAATTGAGACGCGGTTTATTTGATTACGAGTCACCTATGATAACGACTGGGGTATGAATACATTTTGATTGAGGGAGACTTCCTTGACTACACAATGCACCTCCGAGACTAGAAAATGGGGTATTGAAGTTGGAAAGAACCTCAAAGACTCCATTGAATATGTTGTGACTGTTTTTAACCACAGGGAAAGTTACCATGCGGTTAGCGTGTCCGCGAATTGTGGATCTGACATGACGAGTTGGTCAAGTATCCACATTTGGAATTGTGATCTGAGCATGAACGAGCTGTAAAGTAACCACAGTTTGAAATTGTGGATCTGAGCATGAACGAGCTGGTCAAGTAATCCACAGTTTGGAATTGTGGATCTGAGCATGAACGAGCTGGTCAAGTAATCCACAGTTTGGAATTGTGGATCTGAGCATGAACGAGCTGGTCAAGTAATCCACAGTTTTGTTTCCGGTCCAGGCAATAACAAAGAGGTTCAGGAATTTCAGTTTCAGCTGAACAAATTGTTGCAGAGGACAAAAAAAATTTTTCCAAGTCTAGTTTTGATAATGACGAATGCAAGAGTCAGAAAGCATCTTCATCCTTCATGATTGTTGCCAACTTGAAAGCTTGTTTTGTTTCTTTGAGGTCATAAACCAGTTTTTCTTATTCCTTGTAGAAGGCACTTATTTCCCAGATCTACGTACAGTGGCATAGTCACTTCCGTCCAACTTATATTTCAAACGTTTTCTTTTACAAGCTATCTTGAAAAGTGGTTCCATCAACAATTGACGTACATACAGATGTTTAGGGTTTTTTTTATGTCTATTTCGTGGAAACAACAGATTCATGAGACTGAAACACAATGCGTGATACTCAACGAACACAACCCAGTCAAGCAAAACTGAGGACGGCAACCATCAACATGAGCTAAAATGGCTGTCGTCTCATTCCAGTTGATGAGGACGTTTTCAACAGGTGACGAGTCGTGCAGTTACTCAACACTGAGTATGGTTACTCTTGTTTCTTTTTTTTTTTTATCTTTAAGAAGTTGTAGCATTTTCTACTTTCTAAATACACCAGTTATTCTAGCGTGCGTTCTTATGCGCGCACTTTGTGTGTGTGTGTGTGTTGTGTGTGTGTGTGTGTGTGTGTGTGTTGTGTGTGTGTTGTGTGTGTGTTGTGTGTGGTTGTGTGTGTGTGTGTGGTGTGTGTGTGTGTGTGTGTGTGTGCGTGCGTGCCGCGTGCGTGCGTGTGCGTGCGTGTGTGCGTGCGTGCATATGTGTGTGCGTGCGTGCGTGCGTGCGTGTGTGTGGGTGCACGCACGCGAGCGGGCGTGTATGTATGTGTGTGTGTGTGTGTGTGTGTGTGTGTGTGTGTGTGTGTGGGTGAGAGAGAGAAAAGAGAGAGAGAGAGAGAGAGAGAGAGAGAGAGAGAGGTTTCCGTGGTCGTGGCCGTTCACATCTCCTAACATCCTGCATCCTCCACCTCCCCATCTCATTAGTGGCTGACCAGACAAGCCATGTAAGTGTTCTCTATTTCTCAGCAGTTCTGAAAAGAAAAAGAAACAAGTTTCTGGAGGAAACGACGGTTCGCCAGCCCTAGGAGAAGCTATTACGATTATTTCAGCTAACAAAACGTTCATGCAGAATCTGGATAGTGCATGACCTTCTTATAATCATTGGTCTTTTTTTTTTTTAATAGACTTTTGACAGTTTAACACGTACACAGCGGATACAGCTGCGCCTATTCCACTCCCCCCCTCCCCCCCCCCCCCCCCCCCCCCCCCCCCGACTGTCTTCTGGAGACAATGATGGTGTTGAGAAGACAGAAAAGGAATGGGAGGCGATAAACTACGTGGAAGAATGCAGAAGGAGAGAGAGAGAGAGAGAGGAGAGAGAGAGAGAGAGAGAGAGAGAGAGAGAGAGAGACAGACAGACAGACAGACAGACAGACAGACAGAGAAACAGAGAGACAGAGAGACAGAGACAGAAACAGAGACAGAAACATAGAGACAGAGACAAAGACAGAGAGACATACAGACTAACAGACAGAGAGACAGAGACAGACAGACAGACAGAATGGCTGGCAAAGTGACCGACAGTAAGACATACGGACAGAAAAAAGGTGGTTGTCAGACATACAGCGAGCGAAAGAGGCAGAGAAAGAGAAAATTTAGAGAGAGAGAGAGAGAGAGAGAGAGAGAGAGAGAGAGAGAGAGACAGACAGAAGACAGACAAACAAACAGACAGACAGACAAACAGACAGACCGACAAAATAACTGACAAACAGATACACAGACAGAGACGGGTGACTGTCAGACATAGACCGAAAGAAGCAGAGACAGAGAAATTCAGAGAGACAGACAGACAGAGAGACGGACAGACACACTGAGAGACTGATAGGTAAACAGAGAGTTTCATATATATTATATATATATATATATATATTTATATATATATATATATATATATATTATATATATATATATATATTTATATATATATATAGAATGCTGAACAGTTAAATAGTGGGGGAAAACAAGTGCAGGTTAACAATTCTTCAGTCATTATAGTATGACTTGGCAAAGATTTGAACTTTAAGAAAAAAAAAATTAAATTGAAGATGAAGAAAATGGGGAATATATTATAACTATGAGAAGCCCTTCACTACGCCTGAGGGAACCATCGTAACCCCTCTCGAAGGCACATTTATTTGTATTGCCTGCTCTAGGCCCTTTCGTCCGCTGGTCGGACTCATCAGGGAGACACGGCTGATTGTGTCTGTGCTCTTGGTGTCAAATAGAGACCACCACAGTCCATAATTCTGTGGTGTTCTCACCACCAAGGGTTCAAAAAAGAATCCAACACGTACACAGCGGATATTATATATATAATGGTCCTCAAGCATTGTAGGCTCAAGATTGTCCTTACATTTTATACGTTTGCATAGTGTTTTGATTTTTCAGCAACTTTTTTCCTCTCCACACTTTCGTTTTGTGTTATGTGCTACCTTTCGCTGGCTGCTTTGGGGGTGATGTTGGATTTTTTTTTTGACCCTTGGTGGTGATAACAGAGTTATAGACTGTGGTGTGTCTCTATTTGGACGCCAAGAGCACAGACACGTCAGCCGTGTCCCTGATGAGTACAATCAGCAGACGAAAGGCCTAGGAGCAGGCAATACCAATAGATATGTCTTCGGGGGGGGGGGGGGGGGGGGGGGGGGGGGGGGGGGGGGGTTGCGATGGTTCCTCACGCACCTAGTGAATGGTTTTCATATTTATAATACATTTTCTTAATTTTATGTTCCCATTTTCTCATCTTCACCTTTTTTTTACTGTTCAAATCTTGCCAAGTCATTACTTAATGACGGATGAATAGAGAGAGAGAGAGAGAGAGTAGAGAGAGAGAGAGAGAGAGAGAGAGAGAGAGAGAGAGGAGAGAGAGAGAGAGAATTTTTCATTCATAGAAATAAGTGCCCTTAATGAAAGGTGTGTGCAGTATAACTAACCAATTCACATTACAATATATAAGGAAGACAAACAAATGCAGTATGATACTGCGTACTCTCTCTCTCTCTCTCTCTCTCTCCTCTCTCTCTCTCTCTCTCTCTCTCTCTCTCCTCTTCTCTCTCTCTCTGAAAGGCTTTGTTATAAGTATACTGATAAATTTCGATGACAATATGAAAATGTGATGACATTTGAAACCTCAATTTCAGGGTTGTGGGCTTCTGGAGATTTTGCTTCTATCGATCCTTTTTTTTGTCTTAGATTAAAGAAAACAAGGCAAAATAATTCAAAGTGCTGTTCATCATCTCTTGGGGAGAGAGAGAGAGAGAGAGAGAGAGAGAGAGAGAGAGAGAGAGAGAGAGAGAGAGAGAGAGAGAGAGAGAGAGGAGGAGGAATAAGAGAAGAAGAAGAGAAGAACGAAAGAAGAAGAAAGACGAAGAAGAAGAAGAAGACAGAAGAAGAAAGAAGAGAAGAAGGAGAAGAAGAGAGAGAAGAAGAAGAAGAAGAAGAAGAAGAAAGGAAGAAGAGAAAAAGAAGAAGAGAAGAAGAGAAGAAGGGAAAGAGGGGAGAGAGAAGGAGGAGGGAGGAGGAAGAGAGAAGAGAGAGAGAGAAAAGAGAGAGAGAGGAGAGAAAGAGAGAGAGAGAGATGAGAGCAGGACGACAGGGCGACAGACGCAGACAGACACAATAGATTGTTCCTACTGTCCTTTTACTCTCATCTGTCAATCAGGCAGTGAATCAAGTCATGTATTGATTTCATTTGAAATTGAGTTTCTCCTTCTTTACTCATTCCTTTCTCCATTCTTCTTCTTCTTCTTCGTCTTCTTCTTCTTCTTCTTCTTTTCTTCTTCTTCTTCTTCTTCTTCTTCGTCTTCTTCTTCTTATATCTTCGTCTTCTTCTTTCTTTTTCTTTCTTCTTCTTCTTCTTCTTCTTGTTCTTCTTCTTCTTCTTCTATCTCATCTTCTTTGTCTTCTTCTCTTTCTCATGGTTTTCATTCTTGGACCCAATCATGTGAATGTCAACGTGCCAGCTGTATGCTTCTCTGTTCTCCTAAACCTCCCCCTCTGCTCCCCTCCTCTCCCTTGTCTTCTTCATTCATCCTCTACCAATTAGGCTCAGTATTCCAAGTGCAAACTAATTGACTGGATTTTAATAATTTTCAAGTATTTTCAGGCTAACAATTTATACTGGGACATATACTGTTCTTGCACTTACACGTGATGCATGCGTGCGCGCGCGCAGTCCGAAGCGCCGCGCACACACACACACACACACACACACACACACACACCACACACACACACACAACACACACACACACACACATGGGACGCACTCGCGCAAGCGCGCGTGTGCACACAGACACACAGATACAGACACGTACACACACACACCGGCGCGCGCGCGCGCACTACAACACACACACACACACACCCGCGCCACACACACACACACACACCACACACAACACAACACACCAACACACACACACACACACACACACACACACACACCACACTGACTGACTGACTGACAGACTGAGAGACAGTAAGACAGACACTCTGACTGATTGACTCACAGACTGACTGACTGACTCACTCACTACTCACTGACTGACTAAATGAATGACTGGCTGATGTGTAGAGTTTTTAAGGTCAGAAGAAGCTTCTGGCATCTAACACGACAATTCAAACAGTATCGAAGGAGACATAATTATAGAGCTTGCTGTAGAAGCATTGGCCAGCCTTTTACTGATGGCAAGGGAATGCATGCGTCAAGCAATCAAACCTGCAGCACTTGCAGGGAAAAACCAACGACTCGCTTGACAAGAAGTGCTTGCACAACCAGTGCGCAGCTGACAGAGCGCTGACTCAGACCAACGAAGACGGGAACGTCCCACTAGTCCGAGGGTTCACTAGTCC
>CM031629.1:14298498-14303498 GCA_018398815.1 Conus ventricosus | reverse complement strand
CCTATCCATTTCCTCATTCACCTGTGGGCGTCAGTGTGTGCGCTCCGCTGTTGATTGGCTGTAAGAAAACGGAGATGCGCATGCGCTGTGTCTCACGTGACTGGCTTGCGCGCGAGAAGTTAGCGTTAAATGGCGGAGGTTGCTGCTTTGTCAGTCCTTGAGTGAGCGAGCAGTATTCGGTGTCGACAAGCGAGTTTCGAAGAATCGCGGTAAGAAGAATGCTTTTTTCTTCTTCTTTTTTTTTCTTTTCTTTTTCTTCTTCTTCATTTTCTCTCATCCTTTCTCTTTTCCATCCTTCCTTCCTTCCTGCTTTTCTTTCTTTCTTTCGGTGTCGACAAGCGAGTTTCGAAGAATCGGTAAGAAGAATGCTTTTTTTCTCTTCTTTTTGGTCTACTTCATTCACCACTTTGGCTTCACAAGGGGAGTATTGTGCATGTTTATGTCTGTATTTTTTGTCGCTGAGGAAGGCATTTTGCCGAAAATTTCTTGTCCTGTTTTGTGTCGTGCATTAAATCGTCGTCACTTCACACTTTGTTTTGTGTGCTCTTCTGCTTTTTTGTCGTGTTTCAGTAACGCCGCAGTTTGTTTCATTTGCCGTCTCTTTCTTTTGTTTCGCTGTCGGCCTGTCTGTGTCCAGAATCTTCCTTTCTGCTTGTGAATAGTTCTCTCATTCATTCATTCCTTTGTTCACGATGTCTTTATATTACTAATTCTGTTTTTCTGTCAGTTTCATAGTGGATATTTTTTTTTAATTATGGTTTTGTGTTTACTCGTTGTACTTATGGATGTCTTCTTTCGGGTTTGTTTGTTTGTTTGGGTTTTTTTTTTTTTTTTTTTTGGGGGGGGGGGGGTCTTTTTTGTTTTGCTTTGTTTTGCTTCGTTTTGTTTCTTTTTTTTACTCAGTCTTTTGTTTTTTCATTTTTATCTCTCTTTCGTTTTGTCTGTGTTTCTTGCTAACTCTCTCTCTCTCTCTCTCTCTCTCTCTCTCTCTCTCTCTCTCTCTCTCTCTCTCTCTTCTCTCTCTCTGTGTGTGTCTCTCTTGTTGATTACGACCTCCTTCAATATTAAGTGTTTCTATCCATTTGGTTGATTACTTGCATACTCTTTCTTTCCGTTTGTGTGGCCTAATTGATCAGCATGTTTTCTGTTTAGTGTTTTCACATTTCTTTTCTTGACTTGGCTTGATTTTGTTGTTGTTGTTGAAATTTTGAAGTTCTCTTTCCAAGAAGCTTATTTCTCTTTGCTACAGAACGATTGACTCCGGCGCTGAATGTTTATGCGCATTTATCCGTTATTGGACATGGCCCTTTTTCTCAGTATGTTGTAAGGGTTATGTTTCGGAGGTTACTTTTACTGGTGTGTGTGTGTGTGTGTGTGTGTGTGTATGTGTATGTGTGTGTGTGTGTGTGTGTGTGTGTGTCAGCGTGTGTGTGTGTGTGTGTGTGTGTGTGTGTGTGTGTGTGTGTGTGTGTGTGCGTGCGTGCTTCGTATTCAGTGACGTGTTTTATCTTAATAGGAAGATTTTTAGGGTGACAACATTTGTCTTTCCTATATCTTAACGATTCCAGTACTGGATATCTGAGCTTATCTGTTGATTTGTTAATTTGCTCAGGATATCTGTTTTCTTTGACTATTGGCTTTTTTGTGACTGTTTGGAGCCAATTTTTCCACTTTTTTTTTGGGTGGTTCATACGCCGTGTTGTTACCTTTATCTCACATGAACACGGCAATTATTGTATGACGAAGAAAGGCATAAAATAAATATGGCGTATGGCTTTACAGAGAAGTAAACGAGAAATTTTAAAAGCAGAACATCTGAAACCTCTTAAATGATAGGAAGACAGCTTGTCATACCCACTGGTTGATATCTTTTGAACTCGACTCCAGGTCCGCTGACACCGAACACGATGGAAATACCAACACAGAGAAGCTTTTTGGAATGATCATCAGCTGAATCGTCTATCTTGCCTGCAGAAGACCTAGGAGGTCGAAACGCGTCGTGTTTTGTCTTGTGATTCCTCTGTCTACGTTTTCTTGGCGGCTCACTTTCAATTAATTTGACATATAAGCATCTTCAACACGTGTAAACACCACATGTATGTAAATATACAGCCAAATGTGTGTACGTATACAGCCAAATGTGTGTAAGTATACAGCCAAATGTGTGTAAAGTATACAGGCATATCGGGTATCAAGCCTTTGCTGCATGTACAGAGACACCGCCGTGAGAAAGCAAAAGCCAAGATTCAAAAACCTTTTGTCCTGTTTCAAACTCGGCTGTTCCTTGAGCTCCGCCGTGTTTCCCTTCTTTCCAAAAGATGCTAGTTCTGCTGCTATGGACCATCACGTTCAATCTCTTCAGCTTCTCCGTTTTTCAAAGCGGAGATTTTCCGATCAGTCCGATTGTTCCCGTTTCATTGTTGTTGTTATTGTTGTTGTTGCTGCTGCTGTTGCTATTGTTTTACATGTCTCATCTTCGCTTATCTAAGAAAGGGGAAAAAAAACCAGCAAAGGAAAAGGAAACGAACAATTAAGCTTTATAACAAAGAAATGAAATTCGTACCCCAAAGCTAAGTATTCAATGCATCGACAAGTAAAGATAATTCATGATAATGATATTAATAACGTTAATGATAATGACAGCATTAATGATGAGGATGATGGTGGTAATAGTAACAGAAACGACGTCATCATCGTCATCATCTTCATTATAATGATGATAATGATAAAGGTGATGATGATGATGATCTTATGATGATGATAATGATAAAAGTGGTGGTGATGATGATGATGGTGATGATGATGTTAAGCAGTAGTAGTAGTACTAATAGTAGCAGTAGTGATGGTTGGTGGTGGTAGTAGTAGTTATTGTTGTAGTTGCTGGTGCTGGCATGCCAGTAGTGGTATCAACAGTAAGATTAGCAGTAGAAGGAGTAAAATACAAGCCCAAATAGCACTTAAGTAGTACAAACTCTGTCATAAACAACACATTGCTCTTTCATACACTACTTGTTCTGTCTTTCGATCTCGGGTCAAAACAGTCTTACAGATCTACGGATGTGGGAAACAATTTGTTTCAAAGCACTTGTTTGAAAACGTAGGCTAGGCCTTAACGACGTGATTTCAAAATACCCAAGAGAGGCAGAATTCGCAAAGCGGGAGACAGTCGGTTTCAGATCCTTAAATCTAAACACTAGACAAAATTTGAAAAATAATTTGTAAGATTCCGCCGCAAAACGTAAGACAAAAGAATCACAAACAAAATACAACGCGTTTCGACCTCTCAGGTCTTCTTCAGGCCAGATACACAACACTCAGAACAATAAAAAATGAACGAACAATCACTTGTCTTCATCCGATTCGGCGCAAGGTGGGCGGTTGTTGTTTTGTTCGATGGAGCCTAATCAGTCATGTTTCAAATTTGTTTAAATTTCTGTCTGCAGTCGCCTCACGCGCAACTAAACACTAGATATTTGCAACTAAACACTAGATGTTTGCAACTAAACACTAGATGTTTGCAACTAAACACTAGATATTTGCAACAAAACACTAGATATTTGCAACTAAACACTAGACATTTGCAACTAAACACTAGATACTTGCGACTAAGCACTAGATACTTGCAACTAAACACTAGATACTTGCGACTAAACGCTAGATATTTGCAACTAAACACTAGATATTTGCAACTTAACACTAGATATTTGCAACTTAACACTAGATGTTTGCAACTAAACACTAGATGTTTGCAACTAAACACTAGATGTTTGCAACTAAACACTAGATGTTTGCAACTAAACGCTAGATGTTTGCAACAAAACGCTAGATATTTCCAACAAAACGCTAGATATTTCCAACAAAACACTAGATATTTGCAACAAAACACTAGATATTTGCAACAAAACACTAGACATTTGCAACAAAACGCTAGATATTTGCAACAAAACGCTAGTTATTTGCAACTTAACACTAGATATTTGCAACTAAACGCTAGATATTTGCAACAAAACGTTAGATGTTTGCAACTTAACACTAGATATTTGCAACTAAACGCTAGATGTTTGGAACAAAACGCTAGATGTTTGCAACTTAACACTAGATATTTGCAACAAAACGCTAGATGTTTGCAACAAAACGCTAGATGTATGCAACTTAACACTAGATATTTGCAACAAAACGCTAGATATTTGCAACAAAACGCTAGATGTTTGCAGCTTAACACTAGATATTTGCAACTAAACGCTAGATATTTGCAACAAAACGCTAGATGTTTGCAACTTAACACTAGATATTTGCAACTTAACACTAGATATTTGCAACAAAACGCTAGATGTTTGCAACGTAACGCTAGATGTTTGCAACTTAACACTAGATGTTTGCAACTAAACGCTAGATATTTGCAACAAAACGCTAGATGTTTGCAACTAAACGCTAGATGTTTGCAACTAAACGCTAGATACTTGCAACTAAACGCTAGATACTTGCAACTGAACACTAGATATCAATTGCGCTCCAGCCCATGGCGCATAAAATTCTAAATAAGCAATATGAATGAATGTTCACCAGTTTGAGGTTCCTCTCCAGAATTCGGATTTTCTTTTTCCCATAGTGGTTTTTACTGGACAACTTTTCTAAATGTGCATATCAAAGCGTGTGCAGTCTTTGGAGTGAGTACATTACATGGAAAAACACGGCTGGCTGAGAGAGAGAGAGAGAGAGAGAGAGAGAGAGAGAGAGAGAGGAGAGAGACTCAAGACTCAAGACTCAAAAACTTTATTACTCAAGGATAGAGATTTTAGGCAGTGCCTATTCTTCCAATCAAGAGAGAGAGAGAGAGAGAGAGAGAGAGAGAGAGAGAGAGAGAGAGTTCCCACGAGATTGTCGTTTTGCTTCACTCGCCATTACGCTTACCCTACTCACGTCAGAGCAGATTTAGGTGACGTCTATCATCCAGATGACTCGGAAATTATTGGCGTTGCTTGGGAGCCGGCCTGCACGTT
>CM031629.1:14283498-14285998 GCA_018398815.1 Conus ventricosus | reverse complement strand
ACCCCCCACCCCGGAGAGCGCCACCACATCCGTCCAACGACAGCCCCCATGGACTCGCCAATACCAGTTGACCCCGACGGTACCAAACCAAGGCCACAGACGTGGAGAGGACATCGAAACTGAGGTCACCATGAGAGCAGGACATAAAGGGCCACAAAATTTGAGACCTTTTATATTTTGATCGACGAGAATGTAGGATGATGGAGATGATGCTATAGATTTCCATCCAGTCTGAGACTGCATGACAGGGCTGTACTCTTCGCTTACTCTTATAACATATCCCGGCGTCAACCCAGGCCCGACGGATACAGACCCCTGCAGTGTTGGTCAAAAAGTTTGAGCAACACTCTCAGACACGCATCCATTAAGTGGATGAAACTCGACTATGTGGTCCCCAGTCCTCCCAAAATGAGCCCGTAGCAAACTCCACTCTAGGCAGGAGCCGGTTGGGGTAGAACAATCCCACAAGACCCTAGATGGGAATCGAACCCACGACCTCCCAGCCGGGAGTCCGCGACGCTAACCACTTCGCCACGACGGCTGCTGAAGTCAGGAGTCTTTATGATGGCTCCTTTGTTCACATCTTGGGGAGTCGGGAGTCTTTATGATGGCTTCTTTGTTCACATCTTGGGGAGTCAGGAGTCTTTATGATGGCTCCTTTGTTCACATCTTGGGGAGTCAGGAGTCTTTATGATGGCTCCTTTGTTCACATCTTGGGGAGGTGGGAGTCTTTATGATGGCTCCTTTGTTCACATCTTTGGGGAGTCGGGGTCTTTATGATGGCTCCTTTGTTCACATCATTTGGGAGTCGGGAGTCTTTATGATGGCTTCTTTGTTCACGTCCTGGTGAGTAAGTGTGTGCTGCTGGTGAAGAGATTCATCGGTAGACTTTGGGGGGTGGGGGGGGGGGGGGGGGGGGGGGTGGAGGGTAGTGGTGGTTATAGGCATTTCATACACACCTCTCTTAATTCCTTCTCATTGCCTCCCCCCCCCCCCCCCCCAACGGCCCCACTCTCCATACCCTCTCTCCCATCCATTGTCGAAAGCCATGGAGGAAAGATGATCAAGTAAATGTCTTTAAAGTCCATACCAGACTGAAAAATGATAAGAGAGAGAGAGAGAGAGAGAGAGAGAGAGAGGGAGAGAGAGAGAGAGAGAGAGAGAGAGAGAGAGAGAGTGTGTGTGTGTGTGTGTACGTGTGTGTGTTGTGTGTGTGTGTGTGTGTGTGTACGTGTGTGTGTGTGTGTGTGTGTGTGTGTGTGTGTGTGTGTGTGTGTGTACGTGTGTGTGTGTGTGTTGTGTGTGTGTGTGTGTGTTGTACGTGTGTGTGTGTGTTGTGTGTGTGTGTGTGTGTGTGTGTGTGTGTGTGTGTGTGTGTGTGTGTGTGTGTGTGTGTGTGTGTGTGTGTGTGTGTGTGTGTGTGAAACGAGAGAAAGGAAGGAAAGGAAAGGAGACTGGAAAAGAACAAACAAGGTTATAAAAACCTGATGAAAAAAAAAAACCCACAACAACATCGCCAGTTATGTCGCTGGCAGAGCGACTGCTGTTCTGCTTCCTCCTACTCTTTGTTACATATTTTTACGTCGTTCTGATGGTACTTGTGTCAAATAAGTCCTCCTTCCCCCCCCCCCTCCCCCGACTCCCCCCCCCCCCCCCCCCACACACACACACACACATACACAAACGCACATGTACACACACACGCACACACACACACACACACGCACGCACACACACACACACACACACACACACACACACACCACACACACACACACACACACACGCACACACACTCGCTCGCAAACGCACATGTACACACACACTCACTAACAAATGCTCATTGACACACACACACACACACACACACACACACACACACACACACACACACACACACACACACACACTCTCTCTCTCTCTCTCTCTCTCTCACACACACACACACACACACACACACACACACACACACACACACACACACAGCGAATACACTTGATACCTAACATATTCAGACCGAGCATGATCAAGGTATCCCCCATTCATTCCGTGTGACATGCTAAGCGAAGCGTATTCCTTTCAAGTCGACCCCGACAAAATCTACCCTTGGACACACATGAATGTAGGATCAATCATATCGATCAGCAGTGACTAAATCTACCCTGGGACACACATGAATGTAGGATCAATCATATCGATCAGCAGTGACAAAATCTACCCTTGGGCACACATGAATGTAGGATCAATCATATCGATCAGCGGTGACAAAATCTACCCTGGGACACACATGAATGTAGAATCAATCATATCGATCAGCGGTGACAAAATCTACCCTGGGACACACATGAATGTAGGATCAATCATATCGATCAGCGGTGACAAAATCTACCCTGGGACACACATGAATGTAGGATCAATCATATCGATCAGCGGTGACAAAATCTACCCTGGGACACACATGAATGTAGGATCAGTCATATCGATCAGCGGTGACAAAATC
>CM031629.1:14275998-14278498 GCA_018398815.1 Conus ventricosus | reverse complement strand
GTATTCAAGTCGGAAAAAGATACATTGTCTCTAAAATGCTCGGAAATAAAGGTGTCTATCATATCGCACATGCTTTTGATGATCATGGTCAGTTTCTTTCCCACAGGAACTTCAAGGAAAAATATAACGGTCATGTTGATTTTCTTACTTTTGCAGAATATAAGATGGCAATACTTGAATTCATAAAGAAAGTTGACATTACCATTGAAAACAATAAATGTAATATTTCTTCACTCTGTTGTAAGATAATGTTTGCCACCCAGAGAGGCTCAAAGACGTATTACAATAGATTGACTGATAATAAATTGAGAGCTCCATGATGTGACAAATGGGACATAAAACTTTCACCGATTCATGACTGGGAATCTTGCTCTTCAATGTACATAAAATAACGGATGTGAAGTCTAAGTGGTTTCAGTTGAGTATAATCCATAGATGCTTAGGAACAAATGTAATTTTGAAAGAAACTGGAGTAATTGATAACGATAAATGTAGTTTTTGCGGCTTACTTAAAGACGGTATTGACCATATGTTTTGGAAATGTACTTACATTAAATGCTTTTGGAGTGTGTTCACTGATTTAGTTAAAGAGAAATGTACTCATACACAGAATATACGTTTAACGGAATCCCTCATACTTCTAAGTTTTGATGTAACAATTGCAGTTGATTACATTTTCTACTTTATTCTTCTTCTGGCAAAACAGTGTGTATATAAATGTAAGTTAGAAGGCAGTCGCCCACAATTAACAGTCTTTTTGACTATATACATATGGAATTGAAAAATATAACTCATATTTAACAATGAACCACGTGGACTTCATGACAAAATGGCTTGCCTATGAGCCCCTAGTCTCTGACGCTTAATTGTTTTTGTCAATGTCATTGGGGCATCTATTATCTGTATTGATATATGAATGTGTAGAATGCAGTATATGATTTTTTTTTAAAAAGCACTAGACTAAGAAACATAAAAAGAAAATTAAAAGAGGTAAGAGAAAAGAAAAGAAAAGAAAATCCCCAGATGATGTCGTTACAGGATGCAAATTTTCGCACTAGGACACCAATTCCTGTGTGCTCATATTGCATGAAGGAAGGAGATAAAAGAAATGAAATAACAGAAATATAGGAAAATGAAATAAAATGAAATGAAATAAATGAATTAGAAAAAAACAGAAATGAAATAGAATGTGAAATGAAAGGACTAGGGTATCATGACACGAACAAACAAAGGGATAATATCCAGGGAAATCACTGGTCTCCAGTGACGATTGCAGTGAGAGGGTTACAACGACAAAGGGTCAAGGACACGAACAGAATTGGGAGGGGTGGGAAGGAATCAAAGAGGAGGGGGAGGGAGGGAGTGTGCATCGCAAGGTATTCCTTGACGTAAGAACGAACTCGGGCTTTCTACGCCTTCATAACGTTCAATCGAAAAGCTTGAGTCCGTTGCTTTCAAGGTGAAGTGACCACAGTCGGAAACTGATTCAAAGTTCAAAGAAAATTTACCATTCCACCGAAGGAGGTACGGTAATGTTGCTTATAGCCCAGCCGACCGCAAAGGGTTAAAATCAACTCACAAGTCATCTACAATTTTTTTTTTAATAAATAAAAAAAACTTTCACACATCTCTTTAAATTACATCTTCTACAAACGCACCAGAAACGTCGTTAAAAAATCTTTCCTCCGTAAAATCTTAAATCAGATGAAAAAGGTTAATCTCTCTCAAAAACTCAAAGATCACGTCAGGTGGGACATCTCTGAACAGGGTTTTCATGGACTCTGCTGTAAAGTGTTTATGTCTCACATAGAGTTTGATCTCTTTGGTCATCTTCAGGCAAGACAAACAACTTCCAAGACGGTGAAAACGAACGAACAATCACATATCTTCTCAAATTGGGCTCAGGAGTCCGTTGGTCAAACATGTTCAGACATTGATCGGGAAAATCCACTGCGCTTACTGTGTTGTGCACAAGCGGTAGACCAAATAAACGTTTCGATACAGTATCTGTAATTTGAGTGTGGGTGTGTGTGTGCCACTGAGCGACTTGATGCTTTTAAAAGATTGTGTGCATGGTTGTGTCTGGATCCGATGATCAGGGTAGGCGCTCCTGCATCATGTCCTGCTTCTCCCAAGACCTTCCTTCTTCTCCACCATCCTCTCCCCCACCCCCCCTCCTCTTCAGTCATTCTCCCTCCCCCTCCCTCCCTCCCATATCTCCCACTGTGTGAATCGAGGTAGCTGTGTCGACATGACAGACGACCAGTAACATACCGGAAATATTAGCGTGAAAAAACAAAAACATTCTAGACAGAGTGGTGAATGCATGTGGAAAGATTATTGGCAAATAAACAACAACAACAACAACAACAACAACAACAACAACAACAACAACACAACAACAACAAACAAGAGCAGTTAGATAAAATGTATGAATGTCGTGTCACACGAAAAGCTGTGAGCATTGCTTCCGACAGTTCTCATGTTCTTTAAAAAAATA
>CM031629.1:14245998-14265998 GCA_018398815.1 Conus ventricosus | reverse complement strand
GATGATGAGATGATGATGATAAATGATGATGATGACGATGAAGACTTAAGCCTTTTTCTCGCTAGACGAGTCTCTTACTGAAGAGCACTTGGTTTTTGACACTCGACAAGTCCGACGACCAACTTCAGCGAGCGCAAGAACGAGTCTGAAGAGTTGAACATGTTCAACGTTTTAGGCGAGACACTCGCGGAGCGAAGATGATTACAGCCAATCAGAATAAAAGAAAATCACCAGGTGTTGTACAACCCACTATCTCCTATTAAGCACGATTTTCATGTGTTTCTTGTTCACGAAGAGAGGCAAAGAACGAGACAGGTACAAAATCTTTTTTTTTTTCTTGCAACTGTACAATAAATGCTCTCAACGTGACAAGGCCTCTCTGCCTGGGCTCGCCTAGACTCCACCATTCCCTTCCCTCCCGTCCCGTCGTGTGCTGCAGGAGGTAGACAGAGTCAGCCAGTGTATTCTGTCGGCAGTCACCTGATGGGGGTGGGGGGGGGGGGTTGCTTACTCGTCTGCCAACTGCCTGCTGTTTGTCTGGCGACGGGTCATCTGTGGCCGTCCTTCATTGATCCGACCGTTGGATCTCCAGTAAAGGACATGATGTGTAGGTCTTGTAACAAGGCTCAACCAGTCCTTCTGGCCGATGTAGATTGTGGTTAACACTGGAGTTTAATTGGTCGGGTCCATCATTTTATCGTTGTTGGAGTTGAAGTCATTCTAAGGGACTTCTAGGATTTTCCGGGCACTTCTGGTATTCATTGTGCGCGGTTTTGTTCTTCTGGCTTCTCTCGAATGCTAGGTCCCATACCCATATATAAAGGTGGAGAAGAGGTTAGAATTGTAATACCACAGGAAACCACAATTTGCTGCTGCAAATTTTTAAGTGCTGGTCAAAAGTCACGCTTTTTTTTAAATATTCAGCAGTTGATCCACGTTTCCATAACTCTTGATGGATGTATTGAAGTTACTGAAGTTCCCTACCACCTCAATATCCTGTTGATTAATGAAAACGATTGATGTAGAAGTGTATGCCTCAAGCAAGATGTTCTTTGTATTTTTGATGCTAATAGAGAGACCAGTGCTGCCTGCGGCTTCGCCCATGTTGGCAACAAGAGTCAGAACATAGTTAGTGTTGTCAGCTAGGGCTGCCGTATCTGACCATTTGATACTATTTTCATAGGTCGCTATTCTAAACGCCCAGACGATAGCCAGCAAAAAAAAAATAATGAGATCAGGAGACAACCCTGACACACACCCCTGCCACCACTCACAACCTCAACCCACTGGCGTAGTCCGTCCTCGGTCCTAAAGCAGCAACTCGAATTTCTATAAATATCTTTGATGGCGTGATGGTTCTCAGTGATTGGTTGCAAAATATTTCGTAATGTTCAGCCATGGATTTTGTCAAAAGCCTTGGAGAAGTCAATGAAACTTGGAGCACGGTGTATCTCGAACACGTTCAGAAGTACAGATATCCGTTCAGTGCGCGATGGACTGGACTAGAACTCCGTTTGCTGCCAGTGAAGTTCCTTATCCACCACGTCTGGCATTCTGCTCAAAACCTAGCTGGTAACAGATGTTTGCTGTGATAGACAAAAGAAGATCACTCCAGTTGCCACATTCTGTCAGATGACAATTCTTTAGTCCACAAAACGATCGCATTTCCACGGAGTTCCACGCCAGATGACAGAGTCTGCACATCCACTGTGCGACACATTCTCTTCTCGACTTCAGCATCCCAAAGTGGTTCCATCCATATCCAGTGACTTATTGTTCTTTCGGTTTTTGAAGGCTTTTCGTCTCTGTAAATTTACCAATACCAAAGGTTCAAATTATTTTTTTTTTCTAGGGGAAGCGAAAAAATCGATCTGGGCTGTTTAGCTTGTTTTGGGTAACGAGACCAACTTGTTTGTCTTTGGAGGGCTTTTCGGTCCTTATCCTTAAGTATTTTGTGTTTATGTGTATGCGTAGGGAAAGCAAAAGTAGCGCACACTTTTTGTGTGTGTGTGTGTTGTGTGTGTGGTGTGTGTGTGGTGTGTTGTGTGTGTGTGTGTGTGTGTGTTTTTGTGTTGGTGTGTCGTGCTGGCGCGCGCGGGGTCGCGTGTGTGTGCGCGTGTGTGTGCTGCGAGTGTGGTGCGGTTTGTGGGTGGTGTGATTGTGGGTGTGTGTGTGTGTGTGTGTGGTGTGTGTGTGTGTGGGGTTGTGTGTGTGTGTGGGTAGTGACTGCATGCGTGAATTTTTGAGGTTGATTAGGATCAAGAACAAGCCCTTCCATATATTATGTACGTGCCCGCACCGCGTGCGCGCACACACTTGCACAAAAACTTTTAAGAACAAAACCCCCCCCCCTCACCACCCCCCGCGCGCGCGCGCGCCGCCACAAACACGCACGCACGACGCCGCACGCCGCCGCCGCACGAACACACACAAAAACACAACAACACAACTTTACTCCTTCCCGCCCCACACACTAACGCTTGCACACTCTGTCGGTGGACTTCTAATCAACCGTGGCTCCCCCACTGTGAACAAACCACACACACCACAACCACACCCCACCAAAACCAAAACCCCACTCACCACTCACTCCCCCTTCCACCCACACACACACCACCCCTTTAACCACCACGTTGCACACTCTTGATGTCCAGGGCTCTCTAATTAACACGTGGCATCCCCCTACTGATAAAACCCCACGCGACACACGTTACGTTTGCGCGGGGGGGCCCTGAGAGACTAAAAGTTTATCTCAGTGACTTGGTTTCTTTTTGGTTGTTTTTGGGCGGCCCATTTTGGGTTTTTCCCCAAAATCTTAAAAAAATGTGCGATGCAAATCACAACTTGTGTCTGATTTCAGTCCCTCGCCACTGCCCCAAAAAACCGGGAAAATCCTGGTGTTTCGTTTTTCATTTCCCTTTTCGTTTCCTAAGATTCGTGGCCTCCTTTAGGGGTTGATAGAATGTGTATTCTCCCAGGTGTTAGAATACCCCCCCCCACCCCACCCCAAATTTAGGTGGTGTTTGTTTAAAGTCCACTAACGAAACCCACCCGCGCCACTGAAGATTCTCCCCGGAGAGAGAAAAGTGACTGAAACGAAATAAACAAATCGTTTCTTACAAGCAAGAGTTAAAAGATTGCCTTTGTGTCACCAGAAAATATAACTTTATACTTTAAATCTCTTTTCTTCTCTTTCGCTCTTCTCTCCCCTTTTATTTTTCCCTTTAAAAAACGCCTGCTTCGAACCGCTTT
The DNA here is from genome assembly GCA_018398815.1 of Conus ventricosus. Taxonomy (NCBI): domain Eukaryota; kingdom Metazoa; phylum Mollusca; class Gastropoda; order Neogastropoda; family Conidae; genus Conus; species Conus ventricosus. The sequence continues at coordinate 14,262,746 of CM031629.1, read as the reverse complement.
TTATTGTTGGCTTTGATTGTTCATAACCCTGCCAAAAAAACGACAAGTAGTCAAAGTCTCAGTGTTACTGTGTTTTTCACCTTCCCTTTTTGTTGGCTAGTATTTCAACATTTGTTTTCATTTTTAAAATTCTGCTGCAATTGTTGCATTTGAAACTTTCGTATTTTTTGGCGGTTTGGCCAGGGGCGTGGGAATGGGGGGAAGGAGACTAAAGGGGGGAAAGGAATGGACTGGGGGGGGAAAAGAAAAATTTTTTTTTTTTTTTTTTGCTGTCCATTGTCGGGCCCCCTTTTGGGCATTCCCCCACGCGTCTTTCCCACCCCTGCCACGCCAACCCGGGCCCCGGCCCGCCGCAGCCCCGGCCCCGGCAATTCACAGGGGCAGTCAATGTCAATGTCAAGAGGCAACCCCACGGGGGACACCCCACTGTCCCGAGTCCTTCCGTGGTGTTAGTGGTCCCTCTTTTTTTCCAAACATAGAGGCCCCCCTCAAAGCCCTTCCGAGACAATAATTGCTTGTGGGGAAAGCGGTGGTGGGGCTTTCCCCGGAGGGCGCCCCGTCGCCCAAAAGACAGCCTAGGAACAGTAATTGCCAACCAAACTCACTTTCGCCTAAAAACCCCTTTTTTGGGGGCAAAAGTGCCCTGGATTGGATATTACTGTTCTCTGACAAGAAAGACTTCAAAAACCCAAAAAAACGTTTTCTACAAAAAACATACTGTGGGTTTGCCCTCAAACTGTGAAAAACGTGCTTCATCCCCGTTTGCATAGATTAAACTACCAAGCCCCCTAACTGGGTAAACGTGATCCATCCCCGTTTGACATGATATAAACTCCCCAACCCCCCTACTGTGTAAAAAGTGCTCCATCCCCCGTTTGCATAGTTAAATACCAAGCACCAAAAATGGGTAAAACGGATCCTGCCCGTTTGCATAAAAATAAAAGTGCAAGCCAAAACTGTGTCAAACGTGCATGGATCCCTGTTTGGTCTGTTAAGGTAGTGAAACTACCAGAAAACCAACGTGCAAACGTGCATGGAGGCCCTTTTGGTCTTTAAGGTAGTGAAAACTACCAACCCCTTAACTGTGTCAACGGGATGGATGCCTTTTTTGGTTGTTAAATTTAGTAAAAAACTCGGGTCACCGGGGACTCCAAAATGCCTTTTATTGTTCTTTAATAGAAAACCCCTACAAACTACATACTGTGTGGGTTTTATCGTTTTTATTACAAAATTTCAAACTTTTCGATTTCAGTTTTTGTTATTTATTTTTTTCCTGATCATTTTCAACAAATCTTTTTCACGATACTTCATAAATGCATCTCGGTCTTTCTGGAAAAAAAACTACGTTTTAACTGTTCTCAAAAGTCTTTTAAATGGTTTTTTTTTGGATAAAATCCCCCCAAACTTTTTCCCGCATGTCTTCCATGAAAAAAAGTTTTGATAAAGTGTTTCTCTTTTTAATATGTTCTTTCTGCAAACAGTCTTTATAAAATAGTGTCGCTTTCCTTCAAACAGTTTTAAAAAACTTTTTCTAAATTTCATTTTGTTTTTTGCTAGGTCAACTAAATTATGTTATCATCCCCATTTTAAACCCTTTTCAGATATGTTTTTGTTCCTTTTAATGTTGGCAGAAAACCGAAAATTTGAGCAAAAATTTAACTTAAACTGTTTTTAACGGTCGAGGAAAAAATTTGTTTTCCCAAAACCCGTCTGTCCCAAAATCAATGAAAAATGAGGGGTTTTTGTCATAAGTTTAACTGCTCCTAGTTTTATACAGAATTTAATCTAATCCAGTTATTGTTTTTATCTCTCCCCGTCAAAACTTGTTCAGTATAAAAAAACCCCTATGAGGCCTAATGTGAAAAGTTTAACCCAAAATTCAGTTTGAAAAGATTGTTTCTATTTAAGTCAAATTTTTTTGTTGCTTGTTGTTATGTTTTAATTCCTCCCCCTTGTGAAGACGACGATGGTAACTTTAAAGGCGTTTAACGTCTATTTTTGCCAGTAATATTAAATTTCCTTTTATAAGGAGTCACTACCCCCACAACCCCACCCCTTCCACATCTTTAAAGAAAAAATTTTAAAATATCATTGTGAACGTTTTCCCCTAGTTTTCTGTGGAAAAACTGTAATTTTGTAAAAGCTTTTTTTTAAACGTTTTCTTTTCTGTGGAGGAGTACTGTTTTTTCCTACGGCTTTTATTTCAATTTTTTTCCCGACTATTGTCGCCGGCAAAAGACTTCATGAAAAGGGGCCAGAGTTAAATGCTTTCTGAAACTTTTTTGACGGCTAAATATGTAAATGGGTTTTGAATTAAAATTTTATGCCCTTTCAAAAATATGGTTCAAATGCCTTTTTGGGTCAGGTTTTCGAATATTTTTATTATACGGGCCCAACATTATTTCCCTTAGATTGCGCAGTTGTTCTAGTTGGGAAAAATTTTTGTTTCGCCCCCTCTTTGCGTTTATAATCCCCATTTTTAGTGTATCAAACCAAAAAGCGCCTATTTCCCCTTTCTGTTCAAAGCCCGCAACATCTGCAAGGTCTTTTAATTCTAAGGTTATCCCTTCAGGCGCTAATGTAACTCTGATTCTCTGGCCCACGCAAATTTTTTTTTAGTAAGTATTTTTTTTTTCCAAAAAATTGTCGGGTTATCAATTTAAACAACTTTCCCGCTTTGTCTTTGTTTTTATTTTAAAATGTTCCGCCCCTCCCACAAACAAATCTTTAACTGAAAATTTTTGGGAATTGTATAATTTCATAATGAAATATGCAGTTTCCCTGCGGAAGAGCTTTTTAAACTTTTGGGGGTTCTTCCATCATATAATTTTTCATCGTGTTGCCCCCAAATGAATTTTAGAGTAATGAATGAAGAAAAGATCGAGCGGATTTTTTCCCTCATAAGTTTTTTTTTTGCTCCCAACTCTAAAACTTGAAGGGGCGATGGGTAGTTGTAAGCCAACATTTTAGTAGCTCTTTTAAAAGGTAACCTACTTCTTTTCTTCGGGTTTGAAGGCCACTTGTTTTTGATTTGATTTTTAAGTTTGGAGAAATGTTGAATTACTCTTTGCTTCTTTTGCGAGAAAAACCGTAATAACCATCAGGATGGTTTATGGTAATAATGGCCTCTTTTTTTAACTTTCTAATCTTATTTTTCTTGGCTTTGCTTTTTTAAACCATAGACTTTGTAGAAATTTTCATGGAGCGGGGACGTTCGGGTTTCCGCTTTTGTTTTAATAGATGTTTAAAAAAAAGGGATGTTTTGGGTTGTTATTGTTAAAACATTTTTTAAAAAAAAAATTAAAAAATGAGTCATTAAAATATACTGTGAAAAATATTCTGTTGGGGCCGCATACAATCTTAAAAATAGAAATGATACTCTTGACTTGGTGACCCAGACTGCCTTTTTATAAAAAGGTGAGTACTCTTTGAAGAGCTATTTTAAAACCCCCCTTTTAAAAAACGCCCAATCAGAAGCGTGGTTTAGTCTCGATGCAGTTTTATCAAACCGTTAAATTTGCTGTGTTTTGCGCATCAACTGGGTGGGAGTGTGTATGCGATCTTTTAAAATCCCCCAGATCCTTTGGTGAGGTCAGTGACAGTTTTTCATTTTTTTTCACCTTTGACTTTTTTTTGGCTAAATTGAAAGGCATTCCAATGACAAAACGTTTAATCCATCAGCAAACAAAATGACATGAAGGCTTTTGAAAGGATCTGTAAGAATTCAAATTAACATCAAGACAGATTTTAGAAAAAGTTGGATTTTAATCGGGCCGGGACCTTTTTTTCGGGGCACCACAGAAGTATAACTAGCGGGCATCTCCTTTAAAAAATTTCTTTTTTGGCCCAATGTTCACCCCGGGTCCCTACGCAGGCTAAAACAGCTGGACAAATTTATCTTGACACTTTAAGGGCCTAACTAGAGCGGGAATGAACGAAAAACGACTTTTTCGTACTTAGTTTGGTGTTTGTAGGTTCGCAAGCCGGGCGGATCGAGCATAATGACCCTTTACTGGCTTTGAGCACAAAAAAATACTTAGCAAATTTAGGGACGCCTTTAAATTTACAGTTATTTACCTTCAAGTATTCAAGGTCCAACAGTTTTACAATAAAAAGTCAAAAGTAGACTTTGTTTTGGGCCCTGGTTTATACTGTCCCTTTGACCTTAGACTCCAGTAGGTACAATAAAAAAACATAATAAGAAATTTTATGCGGCTGAACGAAGGTTGGGAAAAACGACAAAAATTCTGAGCCAGTAATTTACAAACAAAAAAAGAACCCCCAAGATTAAGCATCCAACCCCAAAAGTCAAACCCCCAAAAAAGTTTTGAAGACTCAGAAAAAGCTCGCGGCTTGTTCGCGATGCCATGAATATGAAAAGACAGCGTTGTTCTGGTTTAAATGGATGGTTTTCTTGGTCTTATTTTAAAAAATAGAAACCAACTATTACAAGAAAAATGCCCAAAAGGTTCGGCCATAAAGCCAATACTTTGTTGCAGTAGACAAAAGCCGCGACAATACTCCCCAATTTTTCTGGTAAATGTTTTTCGGCTTTACCGCTAATTTTTTTTTTAAAAACGCAGATGATCAAACTTGTTTTTTTCCCCCCGATTTTTTCGGTGGAGGCGATGGCGGTGGAGGGGAGAACTTTGGCCACCGCCCCCGTAAAAGCCCCAAAAACCCTGTCCAAAGAGTTCGTAATTTGGGCCCGGTTAGTAGTCAGCGTTCTAGTCTTGTGATTTTCTGGTCAAAATTTTTTTGTCTTTGGGCTATTCTTTTTTATCTATGCCCCACGATGCGGTCGTCGTCTCGCGAGTTTTTCTTTTTTTCTTTTTTTGTCATCTGTTCACCTAGTTTTTCTAAATTTGTTTGTTTTAAACGCTTTGATGGTTCTTAAAAACAGTCAAAGGGGCCCTTATTTTGCATGGGGTGCGGGAGTGTGTATAGTTTTAATGCTGTTTCTTCTGAAAAATGGTTTTGTTTATTGCATTTATTATTTCATTGCCATTGATTTAATTCTTTAAGTTCCATGTTTTTTATTTGGTTAGCGTTTGGGGTTCCTGCAGTGTGTTTTTAAGTTTAGCAAATGATTTTCTAATTTTGGTTTAGAAATGCCAAGGCGATTTTGATCTTTCCACTGAGTTTTGTTTAAATGTACTCTTGGCTAAAACTTTGATGGGTCTGGGTTTTGTTGTAAGCCCAAAAATGTTGTCCTTGGTCGTTTTTTACAGACAAAGCCCTCTTCTAATTCAAAATCATTTGGGTCTTAAATTCGGGGGTTTTTGGCCTAAACTTTTGTAAAATGCTCGACCGTATTTCGTTAATTTTTCCCCCGCATTGGGCATTGGCATGCCCTGCAAAGGGATCATTTCACTCATTCGTCTCCACGTCAAAAACTCATAATCTTTTCAGCTTCAATTCCGCCATGTTTTTAAAAAATTTTCTTTTTTTTTTTGCTTCATAAAAAGTCACAAGAAAAATGGGTCGATTCTTGACCCGCTTTAAGAAACCTGAAAAAGCCCCTTGGGTTGGGAAAGGGAAAAGCGGACTATTACTGTTCCCAAAAAATTTTCCCTCTCATTGTGCGGGTCAAATTCTTACTGTTAAATTTCCCGGACCTTGGGCAGTGAAGTGTTGTGCCCGGTCTACACGTCTTACTTTCAAAATGAACTCGCTTCAACAACGACCCAAAAGGACAGTGTCCCCGATCGGGACGGGCAATCGTTTTTGAAAATTTTTAAACTTGGGGGCAAGAAAATTTTTTTACCAATAGACATATTTTTAAACCCATTCTGATCTATGGCTAACCCCGATGAAAGGGGTGACTTTCGTTTCAAGGGAAACGAAAATGAAAAAAAGCACTAAAAACATGATAGGCTGAAGATGCTAAAAACGGAAAAAGGTTTTTTTAGCCCTAAATTTGGTTGGAAATCGCTTTTTAATACCCCAGATTTTGAGTTGTTAAAAACGCTGCCCCTACTTTCAAAGGGCATTAAAAGACAGTTTTTTCATATGAATAATTTTAAGGGCCCAAATAGTTATTATATTCGCGTGGGGCAAAGTACAGCTTTTTGACCTTTTGTTGAGTTTGGGCGTTGTTAGCAAACCCCTTTTTGCAAGGTGATTTAGCAACAAAATCAGCACAATTAGCAATATTTTTCGAAAGGTGTTATCATTAAAATTTTCCCAAAAAGCAAGGAGACACTATTAATTTTGTTTTTGTGCCAGCAAAAAGCTTAAAAAATTTTTTGCTGTGCGAAGTGAAGAACCATTTCAAAAAAAAACTGAAAATTTTGTTTAAACCTAAAAAAAAAAAAAAGTGCAATGTCAATTTAAAGGGCAGTCCTAACCAAAACTACGCTAGCGGGCTTAAACCCTTTTCGATTTTGATGAAATAAAAAAAAACTGTTTGGAGGGGGAGGGGTGAAATCCCAAAAGTTGACCCTTTTGGTTAAAGATCTAAACTTCACGCGTTAGTTTTCATTATTTAAAAACGAAATACGGTTTTGGGTTGACTAAGATCAACGGGGGTTTAAACGTTACTGGAAGCGGGAGAAAGGTTTTGAGACATAATAAACTTCAAATTGATAAAGAAAAAGGGCGATAAACCACTTAAAGTGTATTTTTTTTTTAATATATGATGCGCAGCTGTTATCAAGATAAAGATTAGAAAAAAATAAATACTAAATTATTTTTTTCTTTTTTTTAAAAACTGTTGTTCGGTTTATCAATGGCCTACAGCGCCCCCAAAAGGAAAGGGTAGTAGAAACCCTAGCATAAAAACTTAGATTAACAAATTACGCAAAAGCAGCAGTTCTGAGCAAGACCCTTTTAAAATACAGCAAAACCAAAAGAAGGTACTGCTGCCTTTAATGCTGTACTATGTTAATCGGAAATCAATATAGTGCCCTACGCGGAACGTGTTTGGCTCTTAGCAACGGGATAGGGGTACCCCCAGCTTTACCCCTTTGGAGGTTTGTCTTTGCTTCCCCGTGTTTATTAGGTGTGCTGCTGGGAAAAAAATAAAAACTAAATCCAAAAGCCACGCTATGGTTCAATAATAACGGCTAAATTAGTTCGTTTAAAATGACAATAAAAAGACTAGTGACTCAAACATCAGGTGAAGAATTTAGTCGTTTACAGGCCCATTTGATGACTACAAAGAAAAAAGTTTGTCTTCAAAGAAGGGGGGACAACTTTTTTCAACAGCAGACGCCGAGAGATAAAAAGGATTTCTTAAAAAAGTAAAAGAGACATTAAAAACTGTTCTAAAAAGTCACGTAACAACAACGAAGGGTGTTTATACTTTAGTTTTGGTCCCAAACAAAAAGCCGTTGATTTGATTCTGATTTGTATTTTTTTTTTAATTTAAATAATATTTTTAGTTAGAAAGAAATCAAATGGCTAAAAAAAATATGAAGGACCAGACGATGTTTGGGAAGGAAAATTGGAGGGGTTTTCAAGAGCACTGTGATATTTTTTTAGAAGTCATTGATCCAAAAAAACGTACAGGCAAGCGTTGTTCTGCTTTTTTTATTCCAGGGGGAAATAACATGCCCGAGTTAAAGTAAAAGTTAGCTGTTTTAACGCTATGTAACAATAATTTTAAGAAAAACTGAAGTTGGGTCTAAATAAAAAACAGATTTCTTTCTAAACGACTTAACACCCCGGTTTGGGGAGCGAACGCTTGACAGTTTGACGCTGCCGCTTGAAGGCCAAAATGGAGGCTTTGGTTTGGGCAGAGGGCGAAGTTTTTGAGTCGATTAAAAAAAGGCTAAGTATGCACCCTTTTTTGGCAAAATTTACATTCCACTGCCCCAGAGTTGGTAGCGAAAGAGCAGTTTTAAAAAAAAGAATTCAGAAAAAATGTTTATTTTGTGTTCTCGCAAGCTGCATTATATGCAAAAACCAGAGAGGATTAAATATCAGCCTTTCATCAATGCCTTAAAATTTGGGGGTGTCCCTTTTCCCTTTAGGTAGACCCAAAATTTATCGTTTGAAGGCAAAACAAACCAAAAACTGTCAATATTACACAGGGATGAGGAAAAAAACTACGCCCATTAAGGTCTAAGAACAGCCCAACAATTGGCGAACCGAAAAAAACATGTGGACTTTACTGTGTTTTTACCTGCAGGGCTACCCCATTCAATTGTCCCAACAATGAGTAAACTAATAGCATGCTTCAAAGAAAGGGTTAAACAAGAAAAATTTTAGAAAAGGGTTTAACAGAATTCCATCTGGTTTTAAGCCGCGAGCGAAATAGAAAAAATTGTTCGGTCGTTGACTGTAATACAGAATAATTCGCCCCCACCTGGATCTAAAGTTAGTTTTAAGAACTGGAAAAAATGCAACATTTCCCTACGTAGTTTACGCAGATTGAGTCGCTTATTGTTCCTTTGAAGGGCCAGGCCACAAAACTTCGAAAAAAAAGTTTAATGATAATCATCGATCTGTTCATTTGTTTTCTTGTGGTCGGAGGCGCCATTCGAAACCCAAAATTTTATAGAGGGCCATTGCTGAAAATACTTCTTAGAAAGCTTTCAGCAAATGCGTAAAAACTGTTCTAATAATCTAAACTTTTGAAATCTAATGGCGCCCGAAGACCCAAAACAGTATGACTCGCCCCAAAATTTTTTGGATTTGTGGTTTAGGCCCCTTCTCAGACGGAGAATCCAAAAGTAAAAGACCTGATCCTTGGGAAAGTTAGAGGGCAGCCAAGTAATGAATCTTCAAAATAAAGTTTGAACCAAAGACATGGAAGCTGCGTATTCTTTTATAATTTCGAGGTTAGACTTCTTTTTTATAATGAAAGCAGTGGGATGCCTTCAGGGTGTAGCATTGCACATCTCAGAAAAGTAATGTGCTTTAATCTGAATAACATGTCTTTTTTTTCTCTATGCAGCCATGAGGGTTCATTAGGTCGCTGGGGTTGTCCTTAAAATTGCCAATAACGGAAAGAATATTTTGACCCCAAATCTTTTTTAGAAAAGGGGTTTACCCCTTTGAGCTGAAGTTGGGAAAGGGTTTTATGAAGACACTTCCCCCTAAAGGCGCGTTTTTTTCTAGTTTTAAAGGAAGGACATTAGTGTTTTGTTACCGCATGTCAAGATGCGTGGGAGAAATTGGTGTAAAAAAGTGGGAGATTCTGACTCCCACTTAATGGTGATGTTGTTTTTTGGCGGACGTCTTTGAAAAAAAAAATTTAGAAAGACTTGATGAACATTATGCGGATCTGCGATTTTCTTTCTGCGCCCCGGGGTGAAATGGGTGTTTTTAAAGTTTACTGGGGTACAGATTGATTTATTGTCGCTACCAATGTTCGATGGGTGAAAAAGGATTGGTGGAGGGAAATTGTTGGCGTCGCATCATTCGTAAACAAACAACAAAAAATTGGAGACAGATCCAAGTAAAAAGGGCACTATTCATGATTTAGATGCAAACAATCTGTGGATGGGAATGGCGCATTTTATTCGTTAGCAACTTAAAATGTACACGGCGGGAAACCGAAAAATACAAAAGGCATTAAAGTGGTTGGCAGTTTAAGCCATAACAGGTGGTTTTTCTAGAAGTTGATTTAGAATATCCCCTGAACTCCATGACCTGCTAAAGACTTTTCCCTAGCAGCGAAAGTCTAAAGATGGATCCAAAAGGCCGCCCAAACTTGTGCCAATCTTTGAGGCAAAAAAAATTTGTCTGTCTTACAGCTTCTCAATTTTATTTTAAAAATGGTTTTAAATTGACAGCAGTTTATGCATTTGCTTTTGTCAAGAACAGTTTGAAAACATACACATGAAGAACACTGTCTCGAATAAAAACAAAGAGCTTCAGAAAAAGACTTTTTAAGCTGTGAACAACGCTGTTTCGGAAAAGACTATGGGGATTCCCCACAGCGTAAAGATGAAAATTGCCCAAAAAGAGAACGAAAGCAATTTAAATCTTTTAAAACTAATTTCGGACTTAGAAGATTTCTGATCCCCTTTTTTTGGGATATGATGAAAAAAAGAAAGTCAAAATTTGCAAACTGTTTTTATTGGGTTTACTGTTTTTGAATTATCAAAAGCTTTTTATTTAGAATTTCTTTATGACTACTTTAAGCCTTGTATCTGAGTCCCGAGTATTTAACAGTCAGACGTTTTGTTATAGATATCCCCATGAAAAATTATTAAAAAATGGAAACCCAAGTAGCTAAAGGAGGGGTGGATGTATGACACGCATTTTCCTAAAGTTGCCTTTGCATTTAATTACTAAAAAGAAGGTTTTTGGAAGTGAAGGGGAATTATTGGAAAGGTAACAAAGGGGTTTGTTGGTTTAAGGGAAAAAAGTACGTATTTCAGCCCGGAGAAAATCATTAAGAAAGAAAGGGAAAATCTGCAGGTTGGCAGTCAAAATTCACATGAAATACAAGAAGATTGTTTGGCAATAAGCTTTTCACATGAAAGTAAAAAATGCGATTTAATTACATGAGTCAAAAACAGTTTTTAACAAAAGGTGTTAGATGAACAAACAAAAACGTTTGTTTTTTTAACAGAGTTTTCTATGCATATGGTCTTTAGAACCCTAAAATATTTAAAAAGGAACTGTGTCTGGGGGGTTATCGCGTTTTTCTTTTACAAAAGATCTTTTAGGAGGGTTGTTTTGTTGTGTCATTTCTGTAAATAATCAGGGCGGTTCATCTTTACAATTTTTTATTTCAAAGGGTCAAACCCCCAACTGGATCGTTGCCCCGATGCGAGTGTCCCCCTTTGTTCCCCGGAAAAAAAGGGGGCCTTCTTTTAAACCAAACGGTAAATTGTTTGCCGGATGAAATCTACTTCGCAACATTATTGTTTTTTTTTTTGATTTTCTTGTTGGGTTTTTGCCCCTTTTAAAATTTTCATTTTCATTGCGCGCAAAACGGGGCAGTTTTAACCCCTTTTGTGTTTCGAGAATTTCCCAAAAAGCTCTTGTGGTTGGTAGGAAAAAAGTCTTTCAGTAAATGTTTGTTAAAAAATTTTAACTAAGCCCGGATCTGGAATCTGGAATGTCTTTTAATGGTAACTCTATGTTTTAAAAAATTAAAAGATTCACTTGCCCTTTAAAAATTTTTTCATATCGACTTGATCATGCGGGAAAGTTAAAGGGCCTCGTTGATATATCAGCTGTATGGCAACAGCAACGAGAAGCACTTTTGTGTTATGGGTTTTGCATCTTTTTATTTGAAGCTTTGTCAATGAGGCTTGGTAGTTTCACTACTCTTAACTAGGCCAAACAGGCCCCCATGCACGTTTGACACAGTTAAAGGATTTGCGACTTTAAAACTATGTCAAACGGGCATGGATGCACGTTTGACCAGTTAGGGTTGGTAGTTTATATCTATGTCAAACGGGCATGAATGCACGTTTGGCCCAGTTAGGGGGCTTGGTAGTTTATATCTATGTCAAACGGGCATGGATGCACGTTTGACCCAGTTAGGTGGCTTGGTAGTTTATATCTATGTCAAACGGGCATGGATGCACGTTTGACCCAGTTAGGTGGTTTGGTAGTTTATATCTATGTCAAACGGGCATGGATGCACGTTTGACCCAGTTAGGTGGCTTGGTAGTTTCTATCTATGTCAAACGGGCATGGATGCACGTTTGGCACAGTTAGAGGGCTTGGTAGTTTATTTCTATGTCAAACGGGCATGGATGCACGTTTGGCACAGTTAGAGGGTTTGGTAGTTTATATCTATGTCAAACGGGCATGGATGCACGTTTGACACAGTTAGAGGGCTTGGTAGTTTATATTCTATGTCAAACGGGCATGGATGCACGTTTGACACAGTTAGAGGGCTTGGTAGTTTATATCTATGTCAAACGGGCATGGATGCACGTTTGGCACAGTTAGAGGGCTTAAACCCTACACAGTATGTTTGTTTGTAAATAATCGTTATTTTTTGGTTATTGAAGTCTTACTTGTCAGAGAACAGTAATATGCCAATCCTAGGGCACTTTCGCCCGAAAACTGGTTTGAGGGCGAAAGTGAGTTAGGATTGGCATATTACTGTTCTCTGCCCTCGATATGGTGACCCCGACGGAATCACACCAAGGCCACAGACGTAGAGAGGACATCGAAATTGAGGTCACAATGAGAGCAGGGCATGAAGGACCATAGAATTCAATACTTATTTTTTTCAAATAGTGAACGATGACAATGAGGATGATGAAGATGATGCTACAGGTTTCTATTCCGGTCTGAGACTGCATGACAGGGCTGTACTCTTCGCTTACTTTTATGATATATCCCGGCGTCAAACAGGCCCGAGCGATACAGACACCTAGTACCTGCAGTGTTGGTCAGGAAATTTGAGCATACTCGACGCAACCATTAAGTTGATCAATTTCGACTGTGCGGTCCCAGTCTTTCCAGTTGAGTCCGTAACAAACTCAACTCTGGGTAGGAGCCGGTCGGGGCAGGAAAAAAAAACCCACATGACTCCGATGGGAATCGAACCCACGGTCTGCCAGCCGGGAGTCCGCGACGCTAACCACTTCGCCACGGCGGCTGTTTAAAAGGTGCCACTTTTTGTCTGGTGATTAGCTTAGAGTCCCAGTCATATTGATCGGTTCTTACTCACCCATCCATGCCAGTTCCACGCCATCCCCCCCCCCCCTCCCTAACCCCCCCCCCCCCCCCCCCCCCCCCCCCCCCCCCCCCCCCCCCCCCCTCCCCCGGAAACCAGACAGGCTTTACGGCTGGCCCCTAATTCTTGTTGTCAGTGTCTAACGTTGTGTAAACGCTTCCTGTTGGATTTAGTCACGCTTCGCTGAGGACATTATGGAGGGTGGGTGGAGGTGATGGTGATGGGGTGGTGGTGGTGGTGGTGGTGACGGTGGCTGACCTTTTGAATGGCATCATAATCATGATCTTGAAAGGGGTTTGTGGGGGGGATGGTAGGCATGGTGAATGTGAGAGAAAGTTGGAGGTAGGGTGGGGGTGGGGTGGGGGTGGGGTTAAAAATGAAGAATGAGGTTACGGTTGAGGGAGGTGGGGGGGGGGGGGGTCAGGAAGAGGAGGATGGGAGTGTTTTGATTAGTTATGTTGGGTTCCGAAAAGCGCGCGAAGGGTTTTCCTGTGTACATATCGAGTGATACATGCGCGAGATTGAGGGACTTCCGAGGGACGTCTATGAAAAAGGGGGGGGGGGGGGGGGGGGGGATAACGGTAGTATAAGACCTGGAAGCGACCGGTACCATAAGACATATGCCACACGACATGCTGTTTCTTCTATGGTAGATTTGTCATTCTAGAATAGACTCGCACAATGTACTACATCAAGGAGCGTTTTAATTCTGTTTCTTTTAAAGGATGTCACACACGAGAAAACACACCACAACCTGTAATCTGTCTGAGCCTTGTTGCCCAGCACCATAAACTTTTCGACTGGCGCTTAACATTAATCGTCAGTGACAATTCCCCGCCTTGGTAGTCGCTGCTTGTTTCTTCTCAATGGTCGAGTGGCAATGGATTCCAAATCAAGTGTCCGTCCTTCTAAGGATTTGAAGTCCAGTCCTTGACTCCTACTTGATTGTCAAGGATAGGCATCGTCCTCTCTCTCTCTCTCTCTCTCTCTCTCTCCTCTCTCTCTCTCTCTCTCTCTCTTTTCCCCCCAGCCGTCCTATTACAGCAACACCGTTGCATCCGTGTGTGTGTGTGTGTGTGTGTGTGTGTGTGTGTGTGTGTGCGTGCGTGCGTGCGTGCGTGCGTGCGTGCGTGCGTGCGTGCGTGCGTGCGTGCGTGCGTGCGTGCGTGTGTGTGTGTGTGTGTGTGTGTGTGTGTGTGTGTGTGTGTGTGTGTGTGTGTGTGCGCGCGCGTGTGCGTGCGTGCGTGGTGTGTTTAATCTTAACACAGTGTGTGTGTGTGTGTGTGTGTGTGTGCGTGTGTGTGTGTGTGTGCGTGCGTGTGTGTGTGTGTGTGTGTGTGTGTGTGTGTGTGTGTGTGTGTTAATCTTAACATCTAAATGGTAAAATCCTTTGTGTTTGAATACTTACAAACACCTCATTTTAACACCTATGTGGTAAAATGTTTACATCAGCTAATTAATAACATTTATATTAGTAAAATGCTTGGTTTTCAGCGTCGACATAACATCAATGTTGAACACGTCCGCACTGCCATACCCACAATCACAGGACATTGACCTGAATTCCAGACGGACGACCTAACCAATTATCTTCAGCATCCTCCTGTTTGTTGTTCTTCCCCAGATCAGTCTCAATGGCCACGACTGCCGGCCTCTTCCTTCTCCTGCCCTGCTTTCTCTTCCTGGCATCCTCTCCCCACTGCGCAGGCGCCAGCGACTGCGTGTCAACCTGCCTGCGAAGCTTTCGCCGGTGCCCGGATGAGGATGACGTCAGCTGCGCCAAGATGGCGAACGAGTGCCTTGCCGGTTGTAACCCTGGAGCTGCATTGAAAGCGGGGGAGACGTAAGTGTGCAGGGTTTGATTGACAGGCTGAGAGGCTGACGCTGACGATGATGATGTGATTGTGGTGGTGTGTTTATTGGCTGTTTTGGCTTTGTTTTATTGATTTGTTGTTGCTGTTGTTGTTGTTGTTGTTGTTGTTGTTGTATATATGCGTGTAGACAGCCGTATGATGTACCTGTGCGTACATATTTTTCTTCTTCTTCCAGAAAAGCGACCGCAATCAACCAGTTGATTATTCTGTCACTTTGGAGGTCGGCGAAGAAAAAAACAAACAAAAAAATCCTATTTAGTGAGTCTTGGAAGCCCCTGACACAAAAGTGTCGATGGTTGTGGCCTCCACGACGCTCTGGGGCAGACGGTTCCAGTCACGGATTGTTCTCGGTAGAAAAGTCTGTTGTTGGTATTGTGTGCGGCATCTTGGTTGGTTATATTGATGGTCGTGGCCTCGTCCTCTGGCGAGCCACTGCAGGCTCCATCTTTTGCTTTACGCTGTTCATGCACACTATATCGTTTCGGATTTTGTATAGCATGGTGAGGCGGGCAGTCTGTCGTCTGTCTTGGAGCGAGGGCCATCGCAATTCGTCAATACCAGCTCTTTCGTAGAAGCCAGCAGAAAGTTAATATCCGCGCCAGGTGGCACAAGGTCCCCCACCGTCCCACCTCACCATTTACCACCCCCCTTCTGATTTATTAATAGGTTACCTCCCTCTGAGCTGCCATTCTGTTTGAGATCTGTTCAGACACATGCAGCCCCTCCTCCGACTTACATAAGCAGGTGCTTATGCGCATGCATATGAATGTATGTTAACCTGAGCGTTCACACGTAATCTCTCTCTCTCTCTCTCTCTCTCTCTCTCTCTCTCTCTCTCTCTCTCTCTCTCTCTCTCTCTCTCTCTCTCTCTCAGCTAGGAACTGAAGGTCTCTCAAGCACTTAGGGTTTAAGATCAGACACTTGCTGACTTTCGTCCTCTGTTGAGCTTCTCTTCTAAGCTCTTTGTGGTTGTTTTTGTTGTTGCTGTTGTTCTCGTTGTTGTTCTTGTTCTTGTCGTTGTTGTTGCTGTGTTGTATATATTCACCAGACTATATTTTCAGCTCCACGCGCTGTTATGGCTTTATGGGATAGCAGAGGTGGTGTCATATCCACGGGCTAGCGCCCAAACATTTGTGACACTTTCTTGATGGCACTGAAACGGAAACTCATGATCCCTTCTGGAGCGCAGTATGGTCAAACTGCTCATCCTGATCGCTCCGTGCGCGCCTACGCTTGGGAATTTCCAGATCGTTAATTCGTTGTTGAACTGTTGTCGCAGGATCACTCGCTGGAGGTGGTCCTGCACTGTTATTAGTTTGCTTTGATGGTAATAATGTGTCGACGTGCGTATGATACTGTTCTGTTGTTGTTTGATATGATTGCTGTACCTCAGAGTCCGAGTGTGTGTATGTATGTGTGTGTTCGTGTGTGTGTGTGTGTGTGTGTGTGTGTGTGTGTGTGCGTGCGTGCGTGCGTGCGTGCGTGCGTGCGTGCGTGCGTGCGTGTGTGTGTGTGCGTGCTTGCTTGTATGTATGCGCGCGCGCTCATGTAGAATCGTCACCGGAAATGATTGTAAATGTTTTGCATCTGTGTTACACGCTCCCATCCCACCTCTGCCCCCCCCCCCCCCCCCCCCCCCCCTTCCCTCGCCCCTTCTTCTTGTAGGGATTAATGAAATATTATTTTTATTAGATACAATAAAACTACAAAAGGCAGCGGATACGCAGGCACGTCCCTATGAAAATAGTCTGCACGAATGTGGCGAGGGGGAAAACAATGCATCTTAGCGTAACGTAACATATTGCATCGTTTGGGATTCTGAAACAATGTGGGATTCTGAAACATTATACCACGTAGTTTTGTGTGTGTATTGTATTCCAAAGTATGGTATGGTATGGTAGGGTAGGGTAGGGTAGGGTAGGGTAGGGTAGGGTAGGGTAGGGTAGGGTGTGGCGTGGCGTGGCGTGGCGTGGCGTGGCAGGGCAGGGCAGGGCAGGGCAGGGTAGGGTCGGGTAGAGTATGATATGGTATACCTTGGTAGGGTAAGGTAGGGTAGGGTATAGTATGGTATAGCTTGGTAGGTTAGAGTAGAGTAGGGTATGATATAGTATGGTATAACATGGAAGGGTAGAGTAGGGTATTGTATGGTATAGCTTGGTAGGTTAGAGTAAGGTAGGGTATGATATAGCATGGTATAACTTGGTAGGGTAGAGTAGGGTATTGTATGGTATGGTATAGCTTGGTAGGTTAGAGTAGAGTAGGGTATGAAATAG
>CM031629.1:14233498-14235998 GCA_018398815.1 Conus ventricosus | reverse complement strand
AAATAGTAACTACATTCATTAAACTAGAAGGGAAAAAAAATATTTCTTTAGCAATGATGTAAAATATGAAGAAGAAGAGAAAAGGGAACACTGAAAAAAAGATAATGATAATGATAATAATATAATAGTAATAATGATAATGATGATTATGATAATCATCATCATAATGATAATGTTAATAATAATGATGATGATGATCATGATCATGATAATGATAATAAAATTAATAACAATAATACAATGACAACAACAGCTGACAGACAACCACATACACGACAACAACAACGACAATTAAAGCAAGAATAATAATGATGATAGCAGCAACAATAATGATGATGAGATGGAATTTTTGCAAATGTAGGTACGATGCGGGAAATAAACTTTTAAAAATCAGATATGAAGACGAAGAATCGTGCTTGAAAAAAAAAGTATAATGATCACACACACACACACACACACACACACACACACACACACACACACACACACACACACACACACACAGAGAGAGAGAGAGAGAGAGAGAGAGAGAGAGAGAGAGAGAGACAGACAGACAGACAGACAGACAGACAGAGAGACAGACAGACAGACAGACAGACAAAGAGACAGACAGACTCAGTGCAGAGAAGTAGTCTTGAAGATGGCATATACCAGTGGGAACTCTTATATCGCTCAGAAGGAAGGTCGTATAACAAGTCTCGCAGGTCGCGGAAAGGTCGCGGTCTAATCCCACCTAGCCTTTTTTTTTTTTTTGGGGGGGTGGGGGAGGGGCGGGGGTCAGAAACCAGACTTGTGTGTGGCTGGTTTGCACTTTTTAGTCTTTGTAGTCGTGAAAAGACCAGCAGGCCACAACTATCAGAACCTACAAGTCGTGACAGGCTGGCCTGGTCGTTGAAGTCTGTGTTTCAGGTGCGACAGGGGGATTAGGATGTTTGCTCTAAATCACTGCATAATCCTTGTAAGCGTTTTAAGATCTAGCATAAATTTGAGTCGAAGATTGATACTACACTGATGAAGGATCTCATGAACATCACCCCCCCCCCCCCCCCCCCTCCCCCCATGAGCTATCCCTTACCTGACGTCACATGTCATGCCTTCGCACTCACCCATGACCCGATCGTTGCGCCAGGTGGTTTACTCAAAATAGTCCCATTCTTTTCATTGTAATCAGTCTGCTTGGAACCACCAGGCAAAGTACCTTGACCGGCGCATGAAAACAGAACCGAAGGTAAATCAACTTTCAGAGACAATAAAGTAAAATGCTCAAAACAATCTAACCATGTCTGTCTATAAATACTCGACTTCTTAAGCAAGGTCTTGGCGCATTAATGATTGGTGTCCAGCCGGTGGCACGGTCTAGAAACCCCGAATGCATGTGTGTGACCACAGGCACGTGCCCATTTCTGTCTCCCTGTCGTAGCGTCGTGTGGGTTAGTTTGAGCACCTGCCTACATTCGCCTCATGGGATAGTTCTTGACCAGGTCCCAAATCAGTCACCAGGGAGTAGCTTTGGAACACAGTGAGGAGTAGTTCTGGTTCAGGTCCTGGATCACACACCCCCACAACCTCCACCACCTCCCCCCCAACGCCCCCCCCCCCCCCCCCCCCCCCCCCGCACCCTCCCCCTTCTCCTTCCCCGCCTCTCCCCGTCCACATACATTGTGCATTGATTTTTTTTTTTTTAATTTGCTTGGGCCATTTTGAGAATTTTGAACACAAAAAAAGAGTGGTTTTGGAATGAAGGGGGAGATTAGTCTGGATTTACTTCCAGAGGGTACTGGGGTGGGGGTGGGGGGGTGGGGGTGGGGTGTTGGACCACGTGCTTTTTCTCACCTGAAGGAGGTGATTTACGGAGTGAGTAATGGCGGGACGTTACACGAGGAATCCCACACACTGGCTGGATGATGACAACGTGATCCACTAGCCTCCTGTTCTTTCTGTCCTGTCTTGAAAGGTTTTGAAAATGCTGGCAGCAGACTGTGCACTGGCACACTGCATTAACACCACATAGTGCACAGAATATCACGGTGCAGTGAACATGATGCTTTACGTTACAGTACGACGCAGCGTATCTGTACAACAGCTCAACACATCATACTGCAATACAACACAGCATATTACAGAAAAGTACAATATATTTTACAGCAACAGAACATAGCATATTGCACAAAAGTACGATACATTTGACTGCAACAGAACACAGCATATTACACAAAAGCACAATATATTTTACAGCAACAGAACATAGCATATTGCACAAAAGTACGATATATTTTACAGCAACAGAACATAGCATATTGCACAAAAGTACGATATATTTTACAGCAACAGAACATAGCATATTGCACAAAAGTACAATACATTTGACTGCAACAGAACACAGCATATTGCATAAAAGTACAATACATTTGACTGCAACAGAACACAGCATATTGTACAAAAGTACAATACATTTGACTGCAACAGAACACAGCATATTGCATAAAAGTACAATACATCT
>CM031629.1:14215998-14218498 GCA_018398815.1 Conus ventricosus | reverse complement strand
GTCTTCTATTCAGAATCGTACAGTAGCATTTACTGACTAAGCTTAAAAGCGAAACCCCCCTGTAATTGTCGTTTACTGTTTTGTCACCTTTTTTAAAAATTGGAACTATGATTGCTTTAGTCCATTCTTCTGGATACGAACCCTCTGTCGAATAGTGCATTGAATAGTTTAGTTAAAAAAACGACCGAAAAGTTGCTACTTAATTTCAACATTTCTACAGTGATTCCATCAATTCCACACGCTTTTCCTTTCTTTAAAGATATTAATAGCTTGAAGTACTTCACTCTCAGTTATAGGTAAGTTCAATTCATTGCAATCAGTATTAACATTTTCGGTGCTATTGTCATGTACTTTGATCTTCTGCACATTGAACAGGCTTTTAAAATGATGGTACCATTGTTGATCTGATATATCAGGGCAAATTTGAGACTTTTTTCGCCTGTCATACTTCTTACTTCTCTCTAAAAACCCCTCACTATCTTTACCGAAAGAAGCCAGTCTGTTAGCTTTTTCACGTTTAAAACAGCCTCTTTTCTTTTTAATGAAAGACTTGTAATATTTTCGATGCTGAACAAAATCTTTACGTTTGTCAGATTTAAACTTTTTACAAATACGAAAGATTGTTAAACGACTGGCCTCACTTGCTCTTTAACTGTGCGCAATCCTGTCGTACCAGTCTGGTATTCGTGGCTCATTACCAACACATATAGTTTTCTTCATACAATCATACTACTAACCAAAGCATTAGAAAACAAGTTTACAGCTTGATTAACATCTGTATCATTAGCGTCAACGCCCGGGAATACAATCTCTTAGTCTCCTCACTGTTTAAAGCCTCTACAAAGTGTGGTTCTAAGCTTGTATTCAAATGCGTTTTTCAATCCATTTCTTTTCTTTTCTTCTAAAATGATCGAAATCAACATCCACGTTCAGTGTAATACAAACAGGGAAATGTGCGGAGTCCGCAGAGGACAAAACACGCGTGACGTAATAGAACCCTGCAGACAGAGATCACCAGATGCTATAAAATAGTCAATGGTGCTGCCCCTGAACTGGAAACAAAAGTCAGTGAATCATCGAAACCAAACTGAATTAGACCGTTCATGACAACACAATCAAACGTTGAAACAGAAATTAATCAACTCTTTTCCAAAAATTTGTTACTAGCGTATCTTCAGACTTCCTACGGAACACATAATCCTCATCACTTTCATACAATGAGTCCCATGCATTGTTTTCCAACAGCGCATCCTTTAACAAGCATTCTCGCACCCAGTCCTCGCATTCATATCTCCACATATGACATAGAAATCCTCAAAACGTTCATGGAGATCAATTAAGCACTGTTCAATGATTTCAATACCAAAACCATATTGTGATAGCCTCTGTAAGTACTGTCATAAGGGTGTATATAAATACTGATAAGAAACACTGGTTTTTCAGTTCCAAATAATTCACGATCCATTTTCAAAATGATAACATTATTCAAGTACGTATTGATCCTCTCAGTAAACCCGACCAGACTTTTTCTTACACACATCATTACTCCCCCTGAGAACCGCCCTTGTTGTGATAATTCACAGCTTTTGGAGACAAAAACATCGTAATCACTAAAGAGGTGTACGAAATACTGTCCAGAATAACAAACGTTTCATTTAAACAAAATATATCAAAATCTAATAACATCAAAACTACATCAGGAATGTCTAGTTTATTCATCCAGCCTCCACAGTTCCATGTGCAATATTAACACTGGTCGGGCCTCGGCCACCCGTCAACTCTTGGCATTATTACCACCTCCTCCTGACCCTTCCACTCCACCCCTACGGCCAGTACCACCCCCTCTCCCAGCCCCATTACTTCCTCTCCGTTCATTTCCCTCGCTAATTCTCTTACCAGGACCGCCAACCACCCTCCACCCCCGCCACTCCTCCACCCCTGCTTGATGAACCACCCACCCGTCTTCCCATATCCCCTCTTGATTGTTTCGAGATCCCGTGTTTCATCCAGTGGTGTAGAGTCGTATGTGCGCTTTCTTTTTGGCCTGCCACCCCTCTGCAGTGAGAAGCCGAGCTCGCGCGCTGTCTTGTCATCACGGGACTTGAAGGGGGAAGGTGGGCAGCAGTAGAGTTGAACTGTCGCCTTGTCCCCGGAGTTTTTTCCCCGTGCACCCTGACCTGAATTTCTCTCGGCCGGTTTGTCTGGATTCATTTGCACTCGGGTACTCCGACGTTGGCAGAAAGAATGGTCGACTTGCGTTGCCTTCATCGTGAGTGGAAAGAAGAGGGAAGCCATCTTTGGAAAGATCGTAGAGATCAGAAGAATCATACTGATTGTACACTGCTTCAGTATCGTCTTCTATATTTGTCTCGCCTCACCACTGCTGGCTCTTCTTTCTTCTTCCGTTTCTTCATGCCTTCCTCTGCTGTTTCCCTTCCCCGACCAATCAGTCTCACTAGTTCTTCTTTGTCAATGTCGTAAGTGTAGACGCCTTCTTCTG
>CM031629.1:14195998-14210998 GCA_018398815.1 Conus ventricosus | reverse complement strand
AATCTTGATCCGTAAAAAAAAAAAAAAAAAAAAAAAAAAAAAAGGCCACGAAAATTGCTGTACAATTCTACTGCGGTGATCTTTTTCTTAAAATTAATCTTTTTTTTTTTGTTACAGAAGTCTCAGCGATCAGTTCCTTGTAAATAGATAACATTTCCGATGAAATGTAACACAAAAAGCAATTACTGCACTGGAATGAAATGTGGTACTTTTGACCTTTGTAAGGATCAGCTTCATCCTAAATCTACATACAACCCTTTGCTCTAGAACTCAAAACCTGGTGAAATAGGGGAAATGAGATGGCCCCGTGTATTCACTTCAGTGAAAGAAGATAAGTGATTGTTCGTTCATTTTCGTTGTCCTGCGTGTTTTGTATCCTGCCTGAAGAAGACCTATGAGGTCGAAACGCGTCGTGTTTTCTTGTGATTCGTTTGTCTGCGTTTTCTTGGCGGATTGCTATTAATCACATTTAACATTTGTTTTGAAGAAATTGAAATCGCGAAATCACCACCGAATGAAAAGTGCGCAGCGGTCAGACGAAAACAGTAGGATCATGATGTTTTGATATTGTCATACATGCCTGCCTGTAAACTGTGGCATTTGACCTCCCTGACACATGTACCGCTATCGATCATCGTCCATGGCTGGGTCGTCTTACAAACCCGCTTGGCAACACTTTTTTTTTCAGATTTCCTACGCTCAGATGATCAAATGTAGTCCGATGAGTTTCTACGTGGCATGTGCAATTCAGTCTTTTGCTCTGCTCAATGTCAGCGAAAACAGTCGCCATTTGGGAAGGAAAGTAAGCCAAACACAGGCTTTCTGATCTCGGGAAGCGATTCTGATCAAACATTGTGAGCAACGTAGATCAGGAAAGATAACCCGAACAGAACACGATTCTAATTCGACAACTTAACGCTCTCAGGTTTGTGTGCAGATCCAACCAATGCTTGAAACCGATTGTCTCGACCAGACAAGCCCCGACACTTGAAACGTCTGCGTGCTTCGTATGGAGTAGCGTCCGCATCGAGGTCCATGACTCCTAGATACCGTCCTGTCATCGCCATTGTTTTACGCCAACTGGAATTGAACCCGTACCCTCAGGATGGTCTGACGCCTCAGTGCCATTTAAGTTTGTGACGTTATGTCTTAACCAATCAGCTATCGACCACCTGTTGTCATGTTGGACATGTTCGCCATTGGAGTTTCACTTCGTTCCTCGTTGACCGGGTTCAGCTGGACACTGTTCTGCTGCTGCTGCTGCTGCCACTGTGTTTAATTAAGGATCTGGCCCTGTTCTTTCCAGAGATCCAGACCCGTTTCATGAGATCAAGGGCAGATGTACCTTCACCCCCTTGACTCCAACCTGTTCTGCAAGGAATAGATTCCCTCAAGATGCTGTCTGAACAGGAAAACTTCTCAGTCTCGTACACTTCCGCATCGCCCATATTCTTTTCCCCCATGGCAGACACATCTAAGTATTTGTTGTTTTGATGAATGTTAAGAGGAGTACCACATCCAGTCTCACGTCGTTCTTTCTGAGGATTCATTGTTTTTTTTCTATTCTGGAAAGTCTGCTTAGCAATCCTTGTCATCCACTTCATTCACTTAATCGCACGTCAACGAAAATGGTACTTACGGTTGTTCCACGACATGATTTGGAACCTCGCGTCGTGAAAAAAAAAGTTGCTGCTGCAGCTTCTAGTGGAATTTTTCGTCCATTAGCTCTCAACTGCAGGTGCGCTCTGAACATGGCAAACACACGTTTTCTATTAATACGTCAGGCTCGGTGCCACGTCAAGAGATGTTCCTTTCAACGTTCAGATGTCACATTGGTTTGAACTGACTGATGTTATTTGAATTACTGCTCTTTTAGAATGTTCGTCACCCGTCATCCATTGGTTGCTGGTTATCAAGTTCTCTTGTTAGCTTGTTGAGCCGATCAAGGACATTGGGACATTGTTTACACCGCTGACAGGATATTGGAGTCGACCCAGGCAGTGACTCGGCTCTGGCTTTCTTGACCGCTTTCTGTAGTCAGTCCAGAGTTGGCAGCTTGTCTAATCCACCCCACTTCACTGACAGGCACTCCCTTGAAAACCTAGGGCTTAATGAAAGTTCGTTCATTTTCATCAAGAACTTTTTTTTTAATAGAAATGTACAACTCAGCCAAGGTTACTGTTATGTCGCGATTGAGATATGCTCGTTGTGTGTCCGTGCATACAATGAAAATCGCGCGCAGGAATATGCTAGCGCGGGTTTTGGGTGTTTATGCGCTCGTTTTATGATAAATGTATTTGTGAGAGTGCAACCGTATGTGGGTGTGCCATTGCCTAAGCGCATTTGTGCATGCGTGAGTGTTCGTGGAGAGCGAAAGCGCGCGCGCAAGAGAGAGAGAGAGAGAGAGAGAGAGAGAGAGAGAGAGAGAGAGAGAGACAGAGAGAGAGAGAGAGACAGACAGACAGACAGAAACAGACAGACAGACATACACAAAAATCAAACTGAACCGTAAACAAATTACTTTTCATCTTTAATTCACCAAAATTTGTACTTCTTTTCTCCGAGAATAGTTTAAATAAACTGCGAATAAACAATTACCAGATAAACGCTGATTCAGCTAAGTTACATATGCAAACATCTCCCATTCGTGTCTTCGCGACCTTTCCATTAAACCCAGAAAACAACCCCCACATAGTTTCTCTTCATTCCTTAACTGGTCCCTGTGCATACTGTGGATTGTATCCGCCCACTGAAGAGCTATTCACAGATCAACATCATGCCAGTATCATTGAGAACGTGTCGACAGTTCCGAACAAAGTCCTGCACATCTGTGAATATAATGTCTCTGAAACAGAAAGGAAGAAGAACAAACAGATTCCAAACATCACCCCCATGTTGTTCTCGCATACAACCTTAAAATGAGAGAGGGAGGGAGACAAAAAAACAACTTCACGAATGCAAACACATGGAACTATGAAAAGATACACCATTCAAACAAACTGAACACGAAATGAAAAGAACGGGCATATCCCATATCTTCGTCCAAAACTTCCATTCGATAATTTATTTATCTGTACATTTCTCCAGCTGATTTCCACTCAACAAAGAACGATGCTTGTGGGACAGAACCAAAACCATCCATAAGTCACAACAAGCAGTGTCCTCGAAAAACTACACAAGCAGACCATCAAGCAAAAAGTGTTTAATTTTTTTTTTTAAATCGTAAAGAAAATGGGCATGCATCGTAATGCGTGGAGTGTCCATCCAAACTCGCACCTGTCGTGGAATGGCCATTCTGAAGTATGTACCAAATTAAAAGGATACGTCACTTCACATGACATAGAGCTAGCCCAACTTATGCCGATTTTAATGTATAAAGTACAGTGTCTTTGGGGGGGGGGGGGGGGGGGGGGGGGGCATGTTTGTTTTTGTCTGCAAATGTTAATCTGCGTGCATGTGGAAGTGTGTGAAAAGGTTGACTTGATACAGTGATGTGAAAAGAAGTTTTATGTTTTTTAAGAATTTTGGTACTGTTGTTTGAATCGATGATCAAGTGTTTGATTGATAATAAATCATCAAACGTAAAGTGCTAGAATTACAAGAGAAAACTGACCTCTGAATCTTCAGAGGATAAGAAAAGAAAACTAAAATAAAGGTGTCAACAGAAACACTCTCCATGCATGTGAGCGAGGAAAAAAAGGTCAATAATTTTCAGGAAAGGTGTCTTGCCAGAGACACGTCACGATGTGTCGTATTAAAAGCAGTTTGCCAGAGACAAAGCAATGTTGTCATTAATCTTGATCAAAAGAGGCTTGCCAGAGACACGCAATTGTTAGAGGAAAGGCCGGCTTCAAGTCCTGTGTCCAATTGTCATCGAGATCATAAGTGTCATACCTCTCTCTCTCTAATTACTGACGTCATCATTATCGCCCCTCTCTCTCTCTCTCTCTGTGTCTCTCTCACACACACACACACACGCGCGCGCGCAAGCAAGCGCGTGCGAGCACGCGCGCACGCACGCACACACACACACACCACACACACACACACACACACACACACACGCGCGCGCGCGCGCGCGCGCGCGCGCGCGCAGCGGTTACACGCACGCTTGGGAGAGAGAGAGAGAGACAAAGAGAGACAGAGAAAATCAAGAACCTCCACGAGCTTCGCTCCACCATTCCTACTTCTTGCTCTTCTCCAGTTTACTCTTGTGAAACAACTTCCCCATGAAAGGAACTTTCCCCCCTGTCGACGCCTTCCCGGACCTGCCGGCGGCAGGAGTGCCAGACGACCCTTCGGAATCCGTTTTCATGACGTCCTCCTCACGCGGCTGGCTGCCTGCCTCCGATATCCCTCCACCAGCTTCAGGCACCTTGGCTGATGGCTCCGGCCCTTGGCGGCCAGCGGCAGAACTTTTACCTGCTCTCGGACGAGACTTCTGCTGTCTGTGTCTTGTGGAGGGGTCTTTTAAACCCTCGGTCGTCTTTCGGGGATCGGCAGCGGAGATGGGCTGTTTGCCGAGTTTAAGCTGGCCTTTATGGTCACTCGCCAGCTCAATGCTCGGACCTCTGGGTCCGATAATGGTCTCCGAAGAAGCGGGGTGGCCGAGGTCCTTCGATTCTGGCGCCGAATCCTCCGAGGAATTTCCAGGAATGAAACTCCGGGGAGGTTTCTTTGGTGGGTGAGGTTTGCCGTCCGAGACGAAAGGTTTGTCTCTGATCGTGTTTGTCTCGTTCCCGTCTTCCTTTTGAATGGGAGTCTTATCTCCAGTTTCGTTGCCGTCATCTCTGGCAGAAGCGCTAACGTGGGGCTGACTGCTGTGTGGACTGGTCGAAGTCTGATCAAGATTTGCAGGAGGCGGCTTATGCGGTTCGTCACTGGTCGCCGATTTACTGTCGGAATCCTTTTCTGTGGGCAGAACCAAGAACGGTAACTCTTTTTCACTCCTTCTCCTTTCCTCAGAGCGCATGCATTCCAGTAGTCGCTGTCTCCACTGAGAGCGAGAGGTGCCTGCTTTCAGCTCCTCCTTTATCGGGGCTTTGCCTCCCCCTGCAGTGGCTTTGTCTCCCTTTGCAGTGGGTTTGTCTCCCCTTGAAGTGGCTTTGTCTCCCCTTGAAGTGGCTTTCTCAGAACAACTGTCTTCAGTCTCTGTTTCTACGTGTTGACTATCGTCGACAATGTCGGCGTTGCTTGTTCGCGGTGTGTTTCGTTTCGCCTTGTTCCCTTTCTGTGCATACGTGTCCATTTTCTTTCTTCTTTCCTGTTTGAAGGCCTGCCGTATCCTCTGTAAGGGAGACCTGGTCGACTTGTGCCTCTTGGGGTCTTCAGCGAGCGAGTCGTCTCCCGTGGTGGAGGTGGTGACGTCAGACCCGTCCTCCTGAGAGTGCCCGCCCTCTTTCTTCTTCCTCTGCAGCTGGAAAATAGACTTCTTCTTTGGAATCCTGGACTTTGGTGAAGAATACTTGGTCAGTTCCCCACCCTCAAAGTCTCGTCTGACGCCGATTCGGGGTTTTCTTCTGGCCGCTTGGTTTCCGGGCGACTGTGAGTGGGGCATGACCAGAGGACTGGGCACGCACTCCCAGTTCTCCCCTTCTCGGATGGACAGAACGATTTTCCTGCCCTTTCCCTGGGATTTCTGCACTGGGATTCCTCCTGCGCATGGGACAGTATCGGTCTGAGACAGGTCATCTAAGGACTGGCAGTCAGACGACTGCAGCTTGTCGGAGCAGAGGCCTTCGCTGGTGGTCTCAGTGCTCGGCTCCCTCAGCCTTTTCACGGCGATCTTCCGGTCCATTCTGCTCTCCGGGACGATAACCTCAAGCTGCGGGGTGGACCGTTCGGGCAGCCGTTCTGAACGTTGTGCGCCTCGCCAGTTGCGGAGTGCGTCTCCCCATGGGCTGATCTGTTCAAGCCTGTGCCGGTGTTCGAAAGCTGTAGCTCGGTGACGTGAGTTAGGTGACAAGCAAGCACATGGGTCATGTCTCCAGGGGAATTTCCAGCAGCATCAACCAGGTGCTCGTGGCTCCTCATGAGCTTAGATTCTGCTGGAATCAAATGAGGAGCAGCAGTGGCTTCATGTAGGCTCGCGTTCCTTCCATTGTGCTCGCAGACGTAATCCTCATTTAGGTTGTTTCTATCGGCCGCATTCCCTGTAGCACCAGCAGTTCCGCGCAGCTCTTTGTTCCCATTGTTGTTTTCGACCTCTTTGTCGTCGCCCGTTTCTGTAGCATTGTAAATCTGGTAACGTGACGGCATTTTTTGTCGAGAGCCAGCCTGTTTAGGGAAGTAGTACATATCAACGTTGTACCATCTTTTTGGAGGGTCGGTCTTGTCCCAAAGCACTTTTCGTTTCTGTGACGCCTCATCTCTTACAAGGTACTTGCTGAGAGACAGCGAACTTTCCTCCAGAGTGTGATCGTCATGTCCGGTCAAGTATCTGCCCAGAGACAGAGTAGTTTCATTCATCCGATCTTCAGGTTTGATCGAATACTGGCTCAGAGACAGGGAACTGTCGTCAAGCGTGACCTCTTCCTGTCTGCAGGTGTCACGCTTCTGGTTCATTCTCTCGGACTGTGGGACATCCTCTGAAACATCCCCGTGGCTTACACACGTTAGCGTTTCCATGCGGGTTCCGTTCTGTGCGTCTTCTTTGACGAGATGTTTGCTTGAAGAAAGACAGCGGTTATCAGTAACTTCTGCTTTGTCTTCAAACGGTTCGATGTTTTTTTCCGAGTTCTTTCTCTCAGGTCGTGAGGAAATGTGCACGTACTCCGTAACAACTGTTCTACCCTTTTCACGATTTTCTTCTGTTTTCAGTCCACGATCAGATTTGCAAATTCGCTCACCTGCAGGTTCAGAATAATTTGTGCTGGGTTTTTTAACTTCAAGCACAGAATAGGTTTTTGTAGAGACCGTGGGTGGACCAGTTTTAGAGACGATATCCTGTTGACTGGACAGGTCAGAGCTGACAGAGCTGGAGCTACTGGTCACCAAGGACGTCACACTCTGACCACTCAGACCGCTGCCTCTCCTCTTCAAGCGGGACAGAGTTCGTCGCCGTCTGAGCGATTTCTTTTTCCTTTCAAAGCTGAAGCTTTTGCATCGCCTCTTGGGAACTGCCGATGTGCTGGGATGTTTGAAGACAGTGTCTCTCGTGTCTGACAGGGCTGTTGAGCTGTCTTTGCTGTCATCCGTTTCGTAATCTTTAACCAAGCTTTTCAAATTCTGCAGGGTACTTGACTGATTGGGATTCCTTCCAATACTATCCGTGGAGATATTACTCTCCAAAGCAACTGGATGTGTAGGTTTAGCGACTAAAGTTTGTACATTCTGTGGATTGCCGTTTTCCCTTTCTTCGTATTCTCCAGAAAGTAACTGACTGTTCTCCTTCTGAGCTTTCTGTTCACTGGTGAGAGAATCGATCTCCTCAGTCTGTGCGCTAGGTCGATCTTCGTATTCCTCTCTCACAGTCTTTGAATCGACGTCTGGCGGGAATCTGTTCGTTTCTGAAAAATCTGGGGATGTGAGATACGTGTCGCAGCCGGAGTCGGACAGCACGGTGGATACAGGTTTTGGAAGTAGTGAATCTAAGGAATCTCGCTTCTCTGACACCAACTCTAGACATTCGCCTGATGACAGATCGTTCTCCACCTGAGGCTTCAAAGCTGCTTCTATCCTTCTACTGTCAGCTGGTCCTGAACGTCCTGCATTGGTGCTAGTTTGTTCTGCTACATGTACAAGTACTGACACATACTCAGATCTCTTTCCCGTATTATCTGCTATGTTTTTGTCCCTTTGATTATCCCCTGATGACACGGGTCCTTTTAAAACAGCAGACGTTTCTTCGTGTCCACTAGCTGAGTATGAAAGATAGCACGAGGAATCTTTTTGGTCAGCCGCAATAGGTACTTGTGAAACTTGTGAAAATCCTCTGTTGCGCTTTTCATTCCTGCAGATTTGTTTTCCTGTTTCTGTTTTGGGGTTTTTACTTACTTCTAAACGCTTTGAAACAACAACTGAATTATCAGGAGATTCTGAGTTATAGTGTTTCTTAATGTTCACAGACAATGTTTCCTTGGCACCGTCTGAAACTCCTACATTTTTCGGCCCATGTTTTGATGCAGCATCTTTTCTCTCGGTTTCCGGTGCCCGATTCCATTCTGCTGACAGTCCGCCCTGGTTTTTCTCTGTTTGGCTCGCGTCTCCGCTTTGAACTGACGACTCTTCACACTGACCGTACTCTCTCTGTCCCTTGCTGTCATCCATGACACACGATTCTGAATGGTGTGTGCGACCTAAGCCACTGTAAGGTGCCAATCCTTCGGGTTTCCAGGTCACCAGCAGACTTCCCTAACCGAACAGTACATGCAGGAGGGACTGGTCTGGCCTTCTGAGAAACTTCCCCAGGAACGGAACCAGGTTGGAACATTTCGTTGTCATAGTTATCAGATTGTCCTCGACTTTTCTCCCGAGATACCTCTCCATGACCTTCCCCTACCTCCACCTCTTCGTCTGTCTGTTCGTCTGTCTGTCCGTCCACTGCCTGTATGATATCCTCCAGAGTGTCGTCGCCTATCTCAAGGAACACAGTCACCGATTCTTGACTGTCTTCCTCGCCACGTACTGGAGTGTCATCAGCATCCTTGGACAGAGCGCGCATTGGGCTCAACAGTTCGTTCAGCAGCTGTTCGGACATGATCTCTAGATTCAAGGCCAAGACCTCGTCCCTGTCCTCTTGGATGTCTTCAGGCTGAGAAGCAAGATCCATGGCTTGAGCTCCCAGGAGTCTGTGGGTGTGACCAAACTTTACGCCATGGCCGAATTCTGCGGATCTGGAGTCACAGACATCTTCCTTTTCCTTCACACTTACTGTTTGGGTTGTGGGCTCGCGTGTTCTTTCTTTCTCTCTGGGGAAAAGCTCAGTTCTCTTGGGTATCCGTCACGTCTGATGCTTTCAGCATCTGTGCTGGCGTTTGCTTGAGACGAAGAAACAGAGGCAGCAGCTGTTTCACGGTAATCTCTCCTTTTGCCCACAGGAGTGGCTACATAATCAAATGTTTCATGACGTTCTGTGGCTCGACCAACATTTGACGCTGTTGATAAGCTTGCCCCGGGATGTACCTCAGGTCCCTGTTTGGTGCTGCTAGAGTCTTCTAGAAACTCACCGGGATCACCAGAGTGTTGTTGTCGTTTCATGTCAGAACCTTGAGCATCTGCCACGTCCAGAGGATTCTCGTAGCCTACTGGCAGCGTACACAATTCAGTCGAGTTTTCTTCCGCCGTCTTCACGTCACTCAATTCTTCATCGTCTTCGGCTCCTTGAAGAAATTCAGCAATGGTTGTCCGGATGGTTCGTTTCACGATGTGTTTCTTTCCTGTAGGAGCGTTTGTTTTCTTTTGTAGCTGCTCCTGGTCACCCGGGGACTGTTCTGAGCGTGGGTCTGGAGTATCATCACCAGCACGACAGCTGGCGCCTCTGAAAGAACTATCCTCGCCTACCTGCTTCGGAACAGGGCCACCATTTATCAGAGCGTCTTGAGCGCTTTTAAGGTCCGTCTCCTGGTCGTTCCCGGATTTGCCATGCACACTGTGAGAGCGCACTGTCCGAGTCTCTTTGTAATCAGTTGTATCAGTTTCGGAGCATGTATCAGTCACGCTGTCTCTACGTCGGTTGGTTTGTGCATGCCCGCCATTGAAGGGCGTCAATCTTTCTCTCGTAGCCGTGCTGACGCCCTCGCCGTTGTCTGGTTGAATTGCTTCCACGGCTTTGTCCATTTCTGATGAGACGTCATTGGCAGTCGAGGAATATTCATGGCCACTGTGCAGGTATTCTGTACTGCCGTATTCAGTATGTTCCCAATACTCTGCACTCGTGTTTGAATTCAAACAGTCTTCGCTTTTTTCATCACTGAACCTTCTCGTTCCTTCGTCCTGCTCCGTCGACTCTGTCGCAGCGCACTGTTCTGAACTGAAAAAGTCCTGGCTCTGTTCTACAACGCCTGCTCTCTGATCTGCTGGGTTTATAGTTCTGGCATCGATGTAGGCCTGTCCCATGGCGCCAATGGGGTTCGTCCAGCGACGCGCTACGACCGCTCCCCCGTCAGGCTGGTTACTGTTCACGCCCGACTGGTTCCCGGCGCTGTGGTTCATGACGAAAACATCGTCGTCAGACGAGTGACTGGACATGTCCATTGGAGACCCTCTGCTGTGTTCGTCCCCTTCCTCACTGGCAGACTCCACGCTTCTGCTGTGTGTGTCCCCTTCCTCACTGGCAGACTCCATGCTCTGGTCTGCGGACCTCTCACTGCTGGTGGTGGAGGCACTCCCGTCGTGGGCGACCAGGCTTTCCTGCAGCAGTTTGCTTTTCTCCTTGTTCCCTCTTTGGTGGGGTACCTTTTCCTTTACCCCTTCCACTAGCTGCACGCTAGACTCGTCTAAGACTTGAGCGCCGCTGCTGAAGAATTCTTCGTCCGTCTCTATGCTGGTCTCATTCCCGTCACTGGTGAGCTGATCACTTCCAAGCTCTGCCTGGTCAATTCTGGCCGAGTCTTGTTCTGGAGCATCCGACAAGTTGCCACTGGTGTTGGATTTCTTCAAACTGTGGGAAGAGTTATCCTCTGATCCATCTGTTCCCATGGCACCTGGTTCCTGTAATGTTCCATTTTCTTCATGCTGGACTTTGTTGGACAGCTGCTCAAATTTCAACTGCAGACTTGGAGCAAAGCCGCTCGTGGGCTGAGTCACCGAGCACAGACTGAGTTCCTCTGTGTCACTGAGTGTGATGCTGCAAACGTTCATTTCTTGCAGCACAGGTTCTGGGTAACAGGCACCAGGAGATCTGCTGATCGTTGCGTGCTCCACTTTCAACGCCTGGCCTGGCGGGATGTTTTCCTTGTCGCTTTCTTCTTCTCCAGGATCGGACCCCACGGGCCGCTTTACTGAAAGTGGAGAGGGGTCTTTTTCAGGTCCAGTTACTTCAAACAACCCACACGTTAGTTGTCCTGTGCTAGTGTTTTCGTTATTGTCCACGTCTGTGTCAACTTGTGGATTATCTTCAACATGTACCTTCACCCTCGACCGATCTCCTTCCAAGCTTCCCAAAAGCATCTGAAGAGCAGGGATATTGAAGAGGTTCGACTGGAACTCTGTGACGATTCTTTGCAGCTCCTGCTGCGGTCCTGACTGATCGCGGTCTCCTCCATCTTCAGCTTCAGCAGTTTTCTTCGAGTCCTTCTCCGGGACTTGATCTGAACCATCCCTGGCGTTGGAATCATGTGGGAAATTTGTATCATGCTGCTGCGCCGAGTCTGGAGGCTTTGTGGCCCCTCCTGGTGGCGGCTCTTGCTGGCTGTCTTCTTTGTCTGCATGGTAGTTACTAGGGCTTGCAGACGGCGAGGAACTGCTTCGCAAAGCGTTGTCGGCCTCCAGCTGCTCCTTGACGTAGTGGCACAAGGTCTGAAACGTCTCAGAATACCATGTTCGCATACGTGGCCACTTGAAGTTGAGGACGATGGACCACACAAAACTGTACAGCTCCACACGCCCTTTCAAGTAGGGCAGCGCGTTTCTCTTGGCTTCACTGACCAAGCAGGGCTTGCAGATCACGGGGAAGCCGTAATCCAGATAGGTGTCCCGGTCCACCAGACGGCCGTGGAGAGAACGCGTGGCTTCGTCCACCTCCAAAGGGGCCAGCGTCTGTCTCGTCACCTGTACGGAACGAATCGTATTCCGCAGACCGCCCCCCATCTCCAGACCTGACAGCAGGCTGGACAGCTCCTGCCTGGCACTCCGCTCACGAGCGGCGATATCTTCCACGGAGACCAGGAAGTCGCACTGGTCGGAGGGCTTGCGGGTTGCTCTTGTTACAAAAATGTCCACGGGTCTCTCCAGGAACAGCTTTTCGCACTCTTTGACGGCACTGGCGTCCGGGGTGAGGGGGTAGCTCATGTCGTGTAAATGCCGGAACGCCTTGACGATGGCGGAGGTCATGCTCCTGTGCAGGGCGGTTTCGCTGCGGCGGTATGGCTGCTCCGCGTGGAAAAGGACGTTGGCTCGGTCTAGGAGGTCGCGCAGCCTCCTCGACGGGTACTCTGAAAAACAGACCACTCCACCATGCTGGCCATGATCTTGAATTGACTACCTGTTTATAACAGGAACTGCTCAGAGTGCTCCAAAACAGATAGGAACAGACCTTGACCTAGGACTGTATTAACTACATTTCATGGCAATGCGTACTTTGTGGTGTGACAAGAAAATGAAAGCACCTGTAAACTGGAGTGACAAACCACAATCACTAGGAACTGGAACAAAGCAATGAGCCTTCATGGACTACCTGTCACACAGCTGGTAAGATACATGTACCAAATATTAATAATGTTATGAAAATATATGACCCACAGTGCCTTATCAATTGCGAATGGTTTGTAGAGATCCTTCCGAATGAATTTTGGTTTGCAGACAAATTAGTTTAGCAAGCTTACATTTGTTCAACCATACTTTTGATTGCAGCTTCACAAACAGGACTGTGAAAATATCTGGATGGTATGAATCCATTTAAAACAGAGCGAAAGATTACTGTGCGCGTTTTTTCTCGTTGTGGGAAACAGTTTGGGGCTGTGCAAAACATGCTTGCCTTTGTGAGAGTTCCCGAGTTCATCGTGTTTCCTCGTTCTCTTGGCAAATTTTGAGGTGTGCGTATTGCCGAGACAATTCCCTTATTTCGGTGGATCATTTTCCGTGCGCTATAGACTTAGGGCAAACCGAACCTCGATTCATCGTCTCATCCTCGAACCAGCCCTAGAGATCTAGTAGTAGGGGGTTGGGGTGGGGCAGATGGGGAAGCCCCGCTCAGTAACTGATTGTAGCCAAATAGCCGGGATTCTTTTCCCTGGGCCTTTTTTTTGTCAGGTGAAAAAAACTGTAAGGAGAGAGAGAGAGAGAGAGAGAGAGAGAGAGAGAGAGAGATAAAGAGAGAGAGAGAGGGAGAGAGAGAGACAGACAGACAGAGAATATTCTAAAATGAAAAAGACACAAACTAATACAAAAACGACGCGATTCCTCCTCTGGTTGTTCTACAGAAAAACCAAATGAGACAAGAGACGAAAAAGAAATCGACAAAGAAATAATCTAGCACTAACTGTACCATCTTCTGTATTATTTCTTTCTTCCTTTCTTCTGTCTCTCTCTCTTTCTTCTTCCGATTGTTTATATCTGTTTGCCTTGTCTATATATAAGACCTGCAGATTCAAACGCGTTGCTTGACTTCTTCCATTCTTTCCAATCGTTTGGTGGTCAGCTAACACCTTTCACTATTTTCCCCCCAGAGCAAATACAGCAGCGAAAGAGTGGAGACGAACACCGTCCACATGGCGCTGACCAATAAACAAGCTGTGAGCTGTAAAACTTAATAATAATAACAAAATAATAACATAGCATTTGTCAAAGGTTCCAGGCTCTGACAATCAACACCCACGTTTACACAACGGGCTGCCTACCTGGGTAGAGCCAACTGAAGAGCTGCCTGCCGGCGCATCATTCAGTCGTTTCCCGTGTCATCCAGTCAATATCGTTCACTCCATTTCCTTACTTCCTTCGTTCTTTCAATTTCTCACGCAGGGTGCATGCTATGAGGAACGTGTCGTCCACACCAACGGCCAAACTGGCCTCTTCCGAAACCTGGTGTTGGGATTTTACGTGTGTGCAAGATGTTATGCGTGCATTCACGCACGGAACCTCGGTTTACAGTCTCATTCGAAGGACTATTTAGGAAATGGGAGTCTGAACCAATGGTAACTCCGAGGGGGAAAAAATCCCCCTTGTACCAAAACGTCCCGGAGGAGATTCGAACCAGCAAGCCCAGGATTACCAAGATTACGAGTCCGGCGCTCTACCAACTGAGCTATTCCGGCCCCCTCGACAATGATGGTCAACCTCTCGCTGTGTTTCCGCCCCCCACCTCACACTCACCGAGCAGGAGGAGGTAGAGAAGCGCCAGGCCCACCAGACGGAGCGGGTTGTCCTTGTACTGCAAGAAGCGCACCAGGATCCGGACGAACTGCCTCTTGTCGTTTCTCTCAAACCACTGCAGCTGATGACCTGCCCAACAGAACCAGTGCTGGTCGAGTCCTCGTCTGTGTCAGTTCTGGTGTCGGTAGGTCTCATCCTTACAACCAAGCCCCACGACGCATGGTCTTTTGCAAGGCTGTCAGACTAATACGTCAAAAAGGTCATATCCCGAACCAAAAAAAAAATGCATCCTTAATTATGAGTTTATCTCATATAGTAGCTTAACTAATTGTCATCCTTGTGGCATATCTGTATAGTGCCAGCCTTTTCGCTTAATTTCTGGGACCCAGGTTTAAAAAAAAAATTTTGGAGAAAAAAAAATCAATAAACATTACAAAAGAAACGCAGCATCGACCATAGTCCCGTGATGGCAGCCACTGCATGGTCTTTGTTGGTGGCCCCGAGTATCGCCGAATACAGTCCCACTCCGTGTGGAAGCACACCGTCCAAAGCCACTGGAAGGAGCTGCAGATGCGACCTCTGGAAGAACGCTGAATGGGGAGAGAGGATTGAGACTATGGGGAAGAGAGGATTGAGACTATGGGGAAGAGAGGATTGAGACCTCGTCTCCCCCGCTTTTCCCGGCACGTGCCATCCGCTCCTTCCGGCTGTTCTCGAAGGGGGTAAAGGTTTTTTTTGTCTTGTCAAGGCGAGCCACTTCCCCTGTCTTCGACGTGCGACTTTAGTTCTGTTTGGGGAATACTGCCAAACTTCAGTCTGTCTTTGATACTGCTCTCTTGCACCACCTAGTTGGGCGTCAGGTTTCCCTGTGATCCTACGCAAGGATCCAGTGTAGGAGCTGTCTGGAGCAGTGTTTTCAGGATCTTGGTCTCGATGCTGGCAACTCCGGTGTCTGGCCACTATGTCCTCGGGTCTTTTTAATCTAAAGAGAGAACCTTGATCGGTGAGTGTATGCCCGACCACCCCTACCCC
>CM031629.1:14148498-14185998 GCA_018398815.1 Conus ventricosus | reverse complement strand
TATGTGCAGCGAATACCATGCTTCAAAATCTAACCACTATTTCTTTTTTTTCTTCTTCTTTTGATTTATGTGCAACTGAAAGCAGAAAGTAGCAGGCTCGTCGCAAACAGATCCATAATTTGTTTTTGTTTTGTTTTGTGTTGTTTTGTTTTCTTCCGAACCAAACATTGCTACGTCGACAGAATCCGGGCATTCTCGATCCATGCGTGCTGTCCCGATCACCGGAAACGAGAATATAAATCAAGGGAAAGAACTCTGAACGTACGATTGTGGTTAGCGATGAAGAGTAAACATTGAGCGAAGGCATCTGCCGAACGCCTGCTTTTGACCTTGACATTTTCTTTTAACCCCGAGACCTCATCGATGCCTTACGCTCTTTGTCATCACGTACTTTTATATGCCGAGCAGCTGGTCCAAAGTCCAGAATTTTCTCCTCCATTTCAGAAGAAGTATTTTCGCCCCTTTCCCGTGGCCTTCAAATTTTCAGCTAAGTTTCTTTTATGTCAAACTGTGAAAACCATTCAAGGATCTGTTTTTTTTTAAACTTTGCAAACCATTCAAGGCTCTTTTTTTTTCAAACCTTGCAACCCACTCAAAGATCTTTTTTTTTCTTTTATCAAACTTTG
The DNA here is from genome assembly GCA_018398815.1 of Conus ventricosus. Taxonomy (NCBI): domain Eukaryota; kingdom Metazoa; phylum Mollusca; class Gastropoda; order Neogastropoda; family Conidae; genus Conus; species Conus ventricosus. The sequence goes on along the minus strand of CM031629.1, from coordinate 14,185,372 downwards.
CAAATGTTTTTTTTCCCCCAAATTTTGCAAAACCATTCAAAGATTTTCTTTTTATCAAACTCTGCAAATTACTCAAGGGTCCTTTTTTCAAACTTTGCAAACCATTCACGGATCTTTTATTTTTCAAACTTTGCAAACCGTTCAAGGACTTTTTTTTTTCAAACTTTGCAAAATATCCAAAAACTTTTCTTTTAAAGTTTGCAAACCATTCAAGGACTTTTACTTTACATTTTAAAGATGTGCAATCCATTCAAGGATATTACGACCCCGCCCCCCCCCCCCCCCCCCCCCCCCCCCCCCCCCCCCCCCGATCCTAGTCCCACGCTTCCCGCCCTCACCCCCCAATCCCACCTCCCCCCCCACCCCCTCACCCCCACCCACTACCACCACCATTCCCGCTGTACCTCCTATCCTCTCAACAACAACAACAAACTGGTATGTCCGACTCACCTTGAAGCCTTCCCTGAGCAAGAACGCCCCCAGGGCTTGCAGCATGCCCCAAAGGTCGCTGCCCTTCGACAGCTGCTGCGCCAGGAAATCCTGGTCGCGCTGACACAGGGCCGCCAGCGTCCGCACGGCGCATGCGCGGATCCTCTCGGGCCCCGAGTACCCCGGGGTAGCAGCGCCTTGGCCCCGATGGTGAGGGAGGGGTTGGGGAGGGAAGGGGTGTGCTGCAGGAGTTGGTCCAGAACCGTCACGGTGACCGTCCGCCTCCGGAGTAGGACGTCCAGCAGGGCGTCTTGGAGAGAGGAGAAGGTGAGGAGGAGGTGGAGGTGGAGGAAGAGGAGGTGGTGGTGGAGGGAGGAGGAGCAGGAGGAGGCGAAGGAGAAGGTGGAGGAAGTGGAGAAGGTGGAGGAGGAGGAGGAGGAAGTAACCCGTGGGGCAGGGTGAAGAGCATTCGAGAGTCGGTGAACTGGGTTAACTTGGTGTGCATAGTTTTGTTCGTGAGTGTGTGTGTGTGTGTGTGTGTGTGTGTGTGTGTGTGTGTGTGTGTGTGTGTGTGTGTGTGCGTTGTGTGTTGTGTGTTGTGTGTGTGTGCGTCTGTCTGTCTGTCTGTGTAAGTGAGAGACAGAGAGAGAGAGAGAGAGAGAGAGAGAGAGAGAGAGAGAGAGAGAGAGAGAGAGAGAGTGAGAGTGTATGCGTGTGTCTGTCCGTCTGTCTGTGAGTGAGCGAGTGAGTGAGTGTGTGTATGTGTCTGTGTGTGTCTGTCTCTGTATGTGTGTCTGTGTGCATGCGTGCGTGCCTGTGTGAAAGTAAGTGTGTGTGTGTGTGTGTGTGTGTTGTGTGTGTGTGTGCGTGTGCGTGTGCGTGTGTGCGTGTGCGTGTGCGTGTGCGTGTTTGTGTACGCGCGTGCATGCTCGTTTGTGTGTGTTGTGGGGGTGGCGATTTTTATTTACAGCCGTATGAAATTGCTTTCGGTATACATTTTGGCTCACAACAGGTGATAGTCTACTATGTATGACATCAACAAATAATTCAGAAAGCCCCTTCACTTACAAGTCTAAACGTTCATATATCCATGTTTCTAGGAAAAGCGAGGATGGAGGAGGAGGAATGGCGGGAGGGAGGGGGTTTGGGGGGGGGGGGGGGGGCAGGAGGTTTCAGGAAGGACAGTGCCTAGCCAGGTATGTGGAGATTCAAGATTCTAACGATCTATCTTTTTTTTATATATAATAATTATTATTCCGCATCTCGACGGACGAGAGTGCCAAAATAAACACAGTTCATCGTGTTAACACCTGCGCATCTAATGCAATACAAAGAAGAAATGAGACAAGACAGACAGAGGGACAGAAAGACAGACAGATAGACAAAGACAAACACACAGACACAGAGAAACAGAGAGACAGACAGGAGGAGGAGGAGATGCGGAACTGGAGAGGAGAACTACACACACACACGCGCGCGCGCGCATACACACACACACACACACACACACACACACACACACACACACACACACACACACTTCAATACAATATTCATTCCTTTTGCCCCATTTGGGGTATGAAGGAAGGGTGTGTTTATAGCAATAACAAAAAAAGAAAAACAAACAAGCCAAAATAAAACATAAGTTGCTATTCAATGCTGACATAGACCTACAATTAACAACACTTGAGATAATCTAATATACTTTGACAATTGAAGCATTTGTTTTCGGTTAGTAGAAGACATCATTTGGCAAAAATTATAGACAGATTTGGGGAAAGAAATTTTTTGTGGCAAATACGTGTTCCGAAAAGTAACGTATGATGAACATTCCATGATACAATGAAATTCCTCTCACACACACACACACGCACGTGTGCGCACACACACACACACACACACCACACACACCACACATACAACACACACACACACACACACACACACACACACACACACGGGGAAGAGTGACAGCCAGGGAAGCACACAGACACACCGACGCCCGTTCACCTTTCTTGATGAGCAGAGACAGGATTCGAACCAGGTGAGGCAGCTTGTCCTCAGTCTTGCCCACTCCCCAGCAGCAGTGGTACAGCGTCCAACACACCGCCACCTCCTGCCTCTCCCCCAGACCCGGGAACACGTCTGACGAGCAGACACAACAGAAAAACATTTCCAACTTCATCTTTTTTTTTTTTTTTATAATTCTGCTCGAAACTTGGTATGGATGTGTGTGTGTGTGTGTGTGTGTGTGTGTGTGTGTGTGTGTGTGTGTGTGTATGTACGCATGCGTGCGTGCGTGCGTGCGTGCGTGTGTGTGTGTGTGTGTGTGTGTGTGCGAGAGAGAGAGAGAGAGAGAGAGAGAGAGAGAGGAGGAAGAGAGAGAGAGAGAGCGCACGCGCTCCCAGGAGCGCGCACGAGGGCTTTTGATTGAGTGTATGAGTAGGTATTTGTCCCAGTGACCGTCTACATTAGTGAGTGTCCTAACGTGTTTTGTTGTTGTTTGTTTGTTTGTTGTTGTTTTTGTTGTTGTTGTTTCGTTTTGCTTTCGCTTTTTTTCCCATTTGCATGCATTTTGTTCTGTGTGGCTGTGAATTGTTTATGTTTAACTGAAAGCGCCCCAAGCATCTTCAAAGTATTGATTTTAAAGAAGCAATAATGATATTGGTAACGGTAATTGTTGTAGCCATCGTCATCATCATCATCATCATCATCATTATTTGTTCTCATCATTATCGTCACCGTCACCGTCATTCGTTATACTACCATTCCTTCAGTTTTCTCGTAGACGAAGGGACTGGCTTCCCTGAACCTTCCTTTTCAACCTTCATCTTCCCAAATTCCTCTTTGTCAGCGGTGAACTTTCACATTCCAAGAAAGACAACTCCCCGTCAACCTTCCGCTGACTCGGCCAAAGGGAGAGCAAAAACCCCACCACCCACGGCTTTTTCTGTCGATCAGAAAACGTTCTTATTTTTGTTGCACGAGGATGGAGGTGGTGGGGATGGAGGGGGTGGGGGAGACAAGAGGGGATAGAGAGAGAAGGGGAGGAAACGGCTGTGCATAATCGGAAAGATTTTATTTTTTTACCTTCAACTCTTTAATTAAGCACAATTTTCATCTCACATATGCGAGATGTGGTCGATAGTAAACAGGGGAAAAAAAACGATAAATTCTACTGGACTGTTAAAACTTCACTCGTTGTTGTTGTTGTTGTTTTCATCTCTGTTTTTTTTTTTTCATTTTTCATTTATAAACATTAATGCATACATATCGGGCTTCGTGATTTGCTGAATTGTTGTCAACTCTCTTGTGATTGGTGGACAGAGTGATCGGGATTCGTCTGTTCAAAGAGCCGTCTACTAAAATCTACGTCACTGCTCGGAATTCTCTAACTTTTCGTGTTATTTCTGTTGGGAGGCTTCAGGGTCAACACGTGCTGCCGTTGTATCGTCCTGTGTTGGTTTTATTTGTGTGGCTGTGTAATAACATCTTTCTTTCTTTCTTTCCGCGTACGTTCGCAGCCTGGTACTCCTGCGGACACTCCCTGTATAGACAGGCAAGGATTGATCCCATCTATCCATCAAAGGGTGTGGAGTTTTGTGTGTATAACCTTTTCTTTTTTTTAACCCGCCATTAAGGCAGCCATACTCCAACTTCGGGGAAAGTGCATGCTATGTGTAATGTGTGTCATCCATACCAACGGCCAAACCGGCCTTCTCTTACGAAAGTTGGTGATGGGATTTTACGTGTGTGCAAGATGTCACGCGTGCGTTCACACACGGAACCTCGGTTTCTAGTCACATTCGAAGCACTGTATGGGAAATGGAGTCAGAACCAATGTTAACTCCGAGGGAAAAATCCCCCTGTACCGAAACGTCCCGCAAGAGATTCGAACCCGCAACCCCAAGATCACGAGCTTGGCGCTCCTACCACTGAGCTCTTCCGGCCCCCTGTGTAATAGCATGACTGTCGTTCTCTACCTTCAACTGCCGTCCGCAGTCATTCGACTTTCAGCTCATTTGATCATGATCTGTGTGTATGTGTGTGTGTGTGTGTGTGTGTGTGTGTGTGTGTGTGTGTGTGTCTGTGTGTGTGTGAACTGGATGTAAATATCGAACATAGTGGTGTCTTGGTCCCTCCTCAAGCCTGATATGAGAGGCCTTTCACCGAATATGCATAGTCACAGCCGCTAGGAATGATTTTGTTTTCTTCAAGATGACCATGCAATAAATGAAAACAAAACTACACTTGTGTACCACTGGTTCTGCATCATGAGGGGAGAAGAGAGTTATCTCGCCTCAACAGTCTTGACGCGCTGTGAGAAAGTGTTCAAACGGTTGGGCTGCCCTCTGAGGTCATCACACGTACGCTAGCGTGTTGCAGTCCGCTGCTCAGGGAGGGCAGCCCACTTTCTGCACGTAGCCTTTGCCTGTGCACGAACCAGCGTGTGCGTGCGTGCGTGCGTGTGTGTGTGTGCGCGCGCGCGCGCTTTTCAAACTCGACACTTTGACACTACCAGCGTTAAAATGTAGAACTGCCAGCCAACGAGGGAACAGTAGACACTGAGAGAGAGAGAGAGAGAGAGAGAGAGAGAGAGAGAGAGAGATTAACAGGAAGCGGTGATGCTTTCCATATATGCGCAAGGCGATGGTAGTTATTCTCTTCCTTCGTCATATACCTGCTAAATCTACGCTTCGGACCCCCAAACCAGTAGAAAAAAGTACCATCTAGGTTGAAGTAAAATACCATCCAAGATTACACCTTTTTTTTTTTTTTGTATCGTCTTAATCCTGGAATCGCGGTTTTTCATCGGCTAGAATTGATACCATATTTCCCCACCAAACTCACCCAGGTCTCGTCTGCCCAGCAGATAAACCGCACGACACAGGAGGCACCACGTGGTCACGTGACAGACGGGGCAGAGGTCGAACAGGGTCTGCCACACCCGTGCCAACACGTACTTATCGTGCAGGGCGAAAACCGGTCTGTCCAGTTCTGAAAAGAACAAAGAAAAAAAAAATCGTCTCCGTGTATGAAAGGCGGTTTCGTGCTATAAACAGCATTTGTTTTGGAGCTATGGGCGTGCAATCTATTTCACCATGGAAGCAAAGAGTTCTACTTGTTTTACTGTTCCGTCTCATTATAAATTTCTTTTTTTTTCATACCAGACAAAAACCGAGGCTATCTGTATTCGCTACTGTTCGTCCACGCGTTTGTTTGATGACTCTACTCAAGATGGAAAAGGTTGTACCAGTCTTGAATAAATGTTGATTTGTGTTTGCACATTTCTCCAGTTGTGGCTGTGTGGATGTGTCTGTTGCAATTAAATAGAGTATATGGGCAAGCTTGGAACATCCTTCTTTGGATATGTCTCCTTGCTTGTTCTGTGTAATCTGCATTGTCATTTCTTGCTAGGCGATTTGGTATTGTAAGCAGCATTTGTTTGAAGATATGGGCGTGTTTCATCGTGGGAGCAAGAGTTATCCTTCTTGTTTCTTACACACCGTTGACCGTTCCGTGCCTCATGTACGGTTTGTTTTCGAATCTATAATAGTTCGAACGTAGGTTTCATTGAAATTAAGAGGACTATTGATCTTATTTTGTGTGTGTGTGAGTGAGTGAGTGAGTGAGTGAGTGAGTGAGTGAGTGAGTGAGTGAGTGAGTGAGTGAGTGAGTGAGTGAGTGTAGTGTGTGTGTGTGTGTGTGTGTGTGTGTGTGTGTGTGTGTGTGTGTGTGTGTGTGTGTGTGTGTGTGTCCTCAGAATAATTCGCATGACATTGTTCTGTTCTGCTCTGTGTGTGTGTGTGTGTGTGTGTGTGTGTGTGTGTGTGTGTGTGTGTGTGTGTGTCCTCAGAATAATTCACATCACATTGTTCTGCTGGCTGTGTGTGTGTGTGTGTGTGTGGTGTGTGTGTGTGTGTGTGTGTGTGTGTGTGTGTGTGTGTGTGCGCGCGAGTGTCTTGAGTTTGACTTGTTCTCCACCAAGACCGACATCAGACCAAAATAAAACGTGTCTAGATGGCAGCTTGGAACAAGTCGTCTGTGTATATATGTATATATAAACTACGTGTGTGCTCAGGTATGTGTGTGTGTGTGTATGCGCACACGTGTTTGTTATAAGTGTGCGTTTTTGCCCACGTGCTGGTGGCGTGTCCTCCGCCATTTACCAGAACAGCCGGGAGCCTCCAGCATGGTGCACAGAATGGAGCCCACCAGGTGGCGCACCCCGGTTCCGGCCACCGCAGTCACGTGGGAGCCCTGGTTCATGGCGTCACACAGCAAGTCCACCGAATCCGCCAGTCCTGGCCACTCGTCTGGAAGAAGAAATTAAAACAAAACAAAAAAAAAACCCAAAAAATTGAAATAAAAACGGGAGGGAGAAGAGTGTGTATATCGGGGGGGGGGGGGGGGGGAAGAGTTTATCTCCTCAGCCGATGAGACTACCTGCACTTACCACAAAGTAGGCATTCTCATGGGGGGGGGGGGGGGGGAGGGGGTAGAAGGGGTGTGTCGGGGGAGCGGCTGACGAGTATGACTTCTTTCCCTGCCTTCAGCAAAATCTGGGCAAGTGATGTCCCCGTTTCTGTCACCGATTGACCGCCCCTCTTCTTATTCTCATATGTTTTAACTACGTTCCTCGTTTTTTTTTTCTCTGTTTATTCATTCCTTTATTTATTTATTTATTTATCCCTTTATCTACTTATTTATTAGAGAACTATAAAATGTCTGTTCTAGCTCATCCACCCTCAACCAGTTTCGGGTGGATGACTTTAGAACAGACATTTTATAGTTCTCTGACAAGTAAGACTTCAACAATGAATTAAAAAATGATAATCCAGCACACATTTTTTCAATAAACAAAAAAATAACGATTTTTTACAAACAAACATACTGTGTAGGATTATCCGTTTTCAATACTAATTTACTAAACTTTTCAGATTTTAGTTTTTGCTTAATCCTTTGTTTTTCCTGATTATTTTCAATAACATCATTTTCAAGCATACATTCATCAAATGAGTTTCTTTCATGTGAAATAAAACTACAGTCTTTAACTGTCTTCTAAAGTCTTTTAAAACCGAGTTATATGTTTGACATAAAATCCACACACTTATCCCAGCATGTCTTCCACTGAAAGCTAGTTTTGACAAAATGTTTCTTTTTTTAACTATGTCTTTTTCTGCTGAACAGTCATCTATAATAAATAGTGTCTGCGTTCCTTTAAACAGTCTATAAAAGAGTTCTAAACACTCACTCAGTTTATTGCTAGGATCAACTAAATATACGTCATCATCTGTCCATATAAACCTTCTATCATGATATGTTTTGTTCCATTCAAGCGTTGGACAGAAAATTACAATATAATCAAAATTATAGCGATAAATGTTTGTAATAGGTCTAGGACAAAATATTGTTTTTCCACAGCAGTTTGTCCACAAATCAATGAACAATGAGGCTCTTTTGTCATAAAGTTTAACTGCTCCATAGTTTTTATAACAGAATTTAATTTAATTTAATCCTGTTATTATATTTATCATACTCTCTGTCAGAACTTGTTCAGTATAATAAAACCCTATAAGGCCTAAATGTGTAAGATTAATCCAATTCAGTTCTGTAAGATTGTTTTCTATTTAAGTCAACAATGATTTTGTTGCTTGTTGTTATGAGCTTAATATCCTCACGTTGTTAAGAACGACGACGGTAACTTTAAGACGTTTAACGTCTAAGTTTTGCCAGCTAATATTAATTCCTTTTATAAGGACGTCACTAACGCCCACAACCCCATCCCTCTCCCCATCTTTAAAGACAGAAATTTCAAATATCATTGTGAACGTGTCTCTAATTTCCTGTGCGGAAAGAACTGTAATTTTGTAGAAGCTTCCTTTAAAACCGTTTTTCTGTGGAGGATGTACTGTTTTTTCTCATACGGCGTTATTTCAATCTCTTTCCGACTATTGTCCTCTGGCATAAGACTTATATGTAAAGGCCCAGAGTTGAGTGCTTTTCTGAAACTTTTTTGACGGCTAAAAAATGTAAATGGGCTTATGAATTCAAATTTTATGTCCCATTCTAAATATGGTTCTAAGTGCCATTTGCTGTCAGGTTTTCGAACTATTTTATATTCATACTGGCCAGCATTATTTGCTTCTACATTGCGCAGTTGCTCTAGTTTAGGAAACTTTTTGCTGTCGCCAACCTCTTTGCGTTTATAATCACCATCTTTAGTGTACTCAAACCATACAAAGCGCCTATCTCACCATTCTGTTCAAAGTCCGCAACGTCTGCAAGGTCTTTAATTCTAAAGTTATACACCTCACAGGCGCTAATGTAACTCCTGGTTTCTTCTGGCCCACGCGACAAGTGTTTTAGTACAACGTATTATTTTATTTCCAAAACAATGTGCAGGTTATCACATTTCACGACTTTCCCCGTTTTGTCTTTGATTTTTATATTAAATGATCCGACCCTCCCACAAATTAATCTTTTAAACTGTAAATTAGGGAATTGTATAATTTCATAATCGCAATATGCAGCTTTCCCTGACGGAAGAGCTCTTAAAACAGTTGAGGGCCTTCCATCATATAAGTTTTCATCAGTGCTCAGCTCATCCAAATGAACATAAAGTAATGAATGTAATGCAAGATCGAGCGGATTTTCTCCCTCATAAGTAGTTTTGTTTGGCGCAACTCTAAAACTATGAACGTCTCGATTGGCAGTTGTAAGCCTAACATTTTAGCTAGCTCTTCATCAAAATAGTAACCTACTTCTTCTTCTTCAGGCTTGAAGGCCAACATTGTTTTCCGATTCGCATTGTTAAGTTTGAGAGTAATGTCAAAGTTACTCATTGCTTCTTTTAGTGAGCAAAAACCCGTAATAACCATCAGGTATGGTTAATGGCTAACTAATTGTCCTCTATTATTAACTTTTTTAATCTTATTATTCTCCTTGGATTCGGTTATATTAAAACCATACGACTTTGTAAAAAATTTCATGAAGTGCAACCATTTTGGCTCCGCAATTGTTATCAATAGCATGTTCTAAAAACGAAGGACGGTCTTGAGTTGTTATTGTTACAAACATTTTTTAAACGAAATAAAAAATGAGTGCATGTAAATATACTGATGCAAAATATTCTGTTGGGCCGCACTACAATCTTAAAAATATAACACCTGATACTCTTGACATTTCTGTGACTCAGTCTGACACCTTTCAAGTAAAGGTTTTTAATAGGGGGGTTAAGATAGCTCTTCAATGGAGTATTGAAGAGCTATCCTAACCCCCTATTAAAAACGACCACATCCAAAAGTGTGGTTTAGTCATCCGATGCAGTTTTATCAGAACCAGTTAAACTTTGCTGTGTTTTGTGCATCAACTGGGTGTGGAGTGTCGTATGCTGATCATTTAAATCATCCTGATCCTTTGGTGAGGTCAGTGTACAGATTTCATTTTTATTACACTTTCAGACGTATTTTGACCTGAACTGCAAGCGCCATTACCAAATGACAAACCGTTTAATCCATTCAGCAACAGAATAGACATGAAGGCTTTTGAAAGGATCTGTAACGAATTCAATATTAAGGCTAAGACAGACTTTAGACAAAAGTTGGATCTTAATCAAGGTCTAGGCACCCCTTATTTTTGGGGCGTGCACAGAAAGTATAACTATGCCTGGAATCCCCCTTACACATCTTTCTCTTCAGGCACAGCTGTTCCCCTAGGGTCCATAGAGCAAGAGCATAAACAGCATGGACAACATTTAACATTTATCTTAGACACTTCTAAGGGCCTAACTAAAGCAGGAATAGAACGAATAAACGACTCTGTTCGTACTTACGTTTGGTGTTTGCTTGGTTCGCAAGCACAAACGAGATCGAACATAACAGATCCTTCTACTGGCTTTGACGCACAAAAACAATACTTAGCAAATTTTGAGGACGCCATTAATTCTACAGTTGATTTACCTTCAAGTATTAAAAAGGTACAAAATGTTTACAATACGCAAGATCGAAAGTAGACTTTGCTGTTGGCACTGGTTTATACATGCTGCATTCTGACCTCAGGCTCCAGATAGGTACAATAATAAACTACAATAATGAAATCCTTGTGGCAGGCAATGAACAGAAGGTAGGAAAAAAAACGAATAAAATTCTGAGCCAGTAATATTGCAAGCAGTAAAAAAACAAGATGACCCCCAAGAATAAGTCATCCAATCCCCGTGGCCCAAAGCCCGAAGACCGTTGAAGACTACGAAAAAAATAACGACCATGAATATGAAAAGACAGCACTTGTTCTTGGATTAACTGGCCTAGGATTACTTGGTCTTTATCTTACTAAAAATTAACCCAACTATTAAGAGAACTAATGCCCATAAGTGCTCAGCCATAAAGCCAACTACTTTGCCTGCAGTAGACAAAAGCCAGCTAACAACACCCCCTAATATACCCGGTAAAGAGTCTATAGCTTTACCGGCTAATTTTTTTAATAAATCCGCAAGATGATCAAGCTGTTTTTTTACCCATGATTTATCAGGCGGTGATGGAGGCGATGGTGGTGGAGGCACCGGCCCTTGACCACCGCCGCCTGTAATAGCCATCACCAGTGTACTTATTGCAAATCCTAAGGCTGTTATAACGCTTACTAATGTGACACCTTGTTCTCTAAACAGTGTTCTTATTCGTTCTGCTAGTGTCGTGTCTTCATATAAAATTCTTTGGATAGTTTCTCTTATTCTGCTCACTTGAGTTCGTAATTGTTCTCGGTTAGTAGACAACAACTTCTAGTCTTGCTGATCTTTCTTGCTCAAGATCTTTTAGTCTTTGGGCTATTCTTTCTTTAATATCATGCCCTAAGTTGGCGTCATCAGCCTCAACGAGTTTTTCTTTTTCTCTTTTTATATGCTCATCTAGTTCACCTAGTTTTGCTAAATTGTTTGTTAATTCGCCTCTGATGCTTCTCAAAGCATGATCAAGGGCCGCTATTTCCCGCATAGGCAATGGGGAATCATTGTTTTTAACGCTGTTTCTTCTGAAAAACTGGTTTCTGCTTCTATTGCATTTATTATTTCATCTGCTGATTGATTTAAAACTTGAAGTTCCATGTTTTGTATTTGGTTAGCTGTTGGAAGTTCTTGCAGTGTGTTTTGAAGTTTAGCAACTGCATCCCTATCTAATTTTGGTTTAGCAATGCCAAGGCGATTTTGTACGCTCGCAGGGAGTCTTTGTCTAATTGAACCCACGGCTAAAAACTTTAATGGGTCTCGTTTAGCTGTAAGCTGAACGCGTTGTCCTTGGTCGTTTCTTACAAACAAATGGCCATCATCATCTCGTTCAAAATCATTAGGGTCTAAAACTTCGGGAGGTTCAAGGCCTAAATTTTGGTACAATGATCTAACATGACTTTCTGTTAATTCACGCTGCATGAGAGCTCTGAGCGATACTGTGTCATTTCACTCATGTCGTCTCCAGGATCAGGAACATCATAATCTTCTTCGCCTTCAATGCCTGCCATGTTTTAAATAATTAACTTTTTATTTTGCTTCATAAAAAATGTCACAAGCATATGGTTCAATTCTTGACTCGCATAGAAGACTGAAAGAGCCCTTTGGCGTGAAGGGAAATAAACGGAATATTACTGTTCCAAATAATCCATCTACTATTGATGCGGATCAATTCTTACTGTCAAATTTCCAGACCTAGGAGCAGATGAAGTGATTGTGCCAGGCTCTGCGCAACTTACTTTCAAAATAGAACTCGAATCAGCAACAGACCCAAACAGGACAGTTGTCCAGAATTTGGGGCGGGCAATTGTTAAGAAAATTTCTATAAAACTTGAGGGCAGGAAATATTTTCTTTGCACGATGCAGACATATTTTTAACCTATTCTGATCTATGGCTAACCGGGAATGAAAGGGCTGACTTTGCGTTTCAAGGAATCGAAAATGAAGAAGCGCTAAAACATAGAATAGGCGCCGCGTAGATCAAAAAGTATGTAGCGGTTAAATTTTGCGTATGGAAATTGCTTTTCTATTCCCTTATATTTGAGTTGTTAAAAGCGCATGCGCCATACTTTCAAGGAGCATTAAAAGACAGATTGTCATATGAACTAACTTTTAATGAATACAAACGTGTTATCAGATCATCAGACACCGAAGCAAAGTACAGCATTTCTGACATCTCGTTAGAGTTTGACGTTGTTAGCAACCCTAATTTAGCAAAGCTGATTGAGCAACAATATCAGTCAAAATTAGCAATATATTACGAAAGAGTGATTCATCATACAACATATCCCAGAAGCAAGAATGACGCATAATGGAATTTTAGTTTTAGTGCCGCAGCAAGATCCCTTAAAGGTATTTTATTGCTGTGTGAAGATGAAGAACCTTTCAAAGAGGAAGTGAAAAGTTTATTAATCCTAAAATAACGAAAGTACAATGCTCGATTGAGGGCAGTCCTAACCAAATCTACGCTAGTGGGCTTAGACTTTATCATCATTTTGACGAAATAAGAAAATTGTTTGGAGGCGGGAGGTGTAGAAAATCCAACAGTAGACCTTGTGTCTAAAGATCTACACCTTCACAGTGTTAGACTTGATGATTATTTAACAACAAAATACGGTTTATGGATTGACCTAAGGTCAACAGAGGATAATCAGTTGCATGGAAGTGGGAGAACTGTTAAAGACGGAATAAACATTCAAATTGATAAAGAAAAAGATGGCGATAAACCAGTTAATGTACATTTTGTTTTTAATATATGATGCGCAGCTAAATATTCAAGATAACAGATTAAAAGATATACAATACTAAATTATTTTTATTTTATAAAAAGCATGTCTGTTCAGGTTTATCCCAAATGTGCTACAGCGCCAGAGCGCCTAAAGAGATAGTAGAAACCCCTAACATAAAAACCTTCAGATTAACCAACATTAACAAATGCAAACAAAAACTAGAGCAAGACCTTTCAAAATACAGCAAAACCAAACGAAGGTATTCTGCTGCCTTTAATGCTGTTACATATGTTAATACTGGAGCATCGACTGTTAGTGCTCTATCAGCAGGGACAAGTGTTAGGTCTCTTAGCAACAGGTGTTGGTGCGCCCGCAGCTTTACCACTAGGAGGTTTGTCTTTGGCTCTCGGTGTTGTTCATTAGCTGTAAGTGCTGCTGGCAAAAAATTAAAAACTAAACTCCAAAAGCACACAGCTATGGTTCAACTAATATCAGCTAAACTTAGTCTTTCAAACTGACAATTAATAAAGCGCTAGTTGACTCAAACATCACGGATGAAGAATTAGTCGTTTACAGGCCGATTTGATGACTATAAAAGACAAAAGTTTGATCTTCAAAAAAAGGCAAGGGCAAGTTTTTCTCAACAGCCAGACGCCGAACAGATAAAAAAGGAATGTTTAAAAAAAGTAAACGAGACATTAAACTCTGTTCTAAACAGCTCACAGTAACAACATCAAAGGGCGTTTATACTTTAGTTTATGAGTCCAAGCACAAAAAGACCGTTGATATTGATTCTGATTAAGACGACTTTGGAGTCGTATTTTTTTTTATTTAAATAAATATTTTGAGTTAGAAAAGAAACTCAGCATGGATAAGATATATGAAGGACCGGACGAATTGTTTGAAGGAATGCTTAAGGGAGAGCGTTTGTCAAAAGCTTTAAATGATATTAATCTAGAAGTCATTGATCCAACAAACGTACAGGCAAGCGTTGTTCATGCTATTTCTCAAGTTCCAGGTAAACTAACAATAGACCCGCCAGTTAAAGTAATGTTAGCTGTTTTAATCGACTATATAACAATAAATGAAGAAAATCTAGAAGTTTGGGTCTCAACTAAACAACAAACTATTCTTTCTCATAATGACTTACACCTGGTTGGGCAGACCAACTGCTTACACAGTTTGATGTGGCCGCTGAAGAAGCCAAAATGAGAGGCTCTGGTTGGTCAGAGGGTGAAGTCTTAGAGATCAGATTAAAACAGGCTAAGTATGAGCCGATTGTAGGCAAGGCTTACATTTCGCTACCTCCAGCATTAGTCGCAAAAAGAGCAGTTCTAAACATAAAGAATTCAGACAACAAATGTTTATGGGTGTGTTCTTGCAAGGCGCATCACGTCGCAAACGCAGAGGGTGTCTAATATGAACCTTCAGCAATGATTTTTGTTTACAAAAAAAATAACGACCATAAATGAAAAGACAGCACTTGTTCTTGATTAACGGGCCAGGATTACTTGGTCTTTATTACAAAAAATTTTAACCCAAACAAAAGAAACTAATCCCAAAGTGCTCACCCAAAAAAGCCAACTTTTTGCCTCATACCAAAAGCCAGCTAACAACCCCCCAATATACCCGGAAAAGAGTCTATATTTTTACCGGCAAATTTTTTTAATAAATCCGCAGATGATAAGCTGTTTTTTTACCCATTTTAAAACAGGGGGTGATGGGGCATGGGTGGAGGCCCCGGGCCCCTTGCCCACCGCCGCCGTAATAGCCCCCCATGACTTATTGCAAACCTAAGCTGTAAACCTTACTAATGTGACACCTTTTTCTCAAACGTGTTCTTATCTTCGCAGTGTCTGTCTTCATATAAAATTTTTTGGGATAGTTTCTCTTATTCTGCTCATTTTATTCGAAATTGTTCCGTTATAGACAACCTTTTCTAGTTTTGCTGATTTTTTCTGCCAAGTCTTTTAGTTTTTGGGGCATTCTTTTTTTAATATCATGCCCTAATTGGCGTCATCACCCTCAACATTTTTTTTTTTCCTTTTTTATACTCATCAGTTCACCTATTTTGCTAAATTTTTTTTAAAATTCGCCTCATGCTTTCTAAAAGCATGATAAAGGGGCCGCTATTCCCCATAGGCAATGGGAATCATTTTTTTTTAAAAACGCTGTTTTTTCTGAAAAAGGGTTTCTGCTCTATTGCTTTTTTATTTAAACCCTGCTATTGATTTAAAATTTGAAGTTCCATTTTTGTTTTTTGGTTTAGTTTTTGGAATTTCTTGCAGTGTGTTTGAATTTTTAGCAACTGCACCCAACTTTTTTTGGGTTTACAAGCCAAGGCGATTTTTGTAGCTCGCGGGGATCTTTGTCAAATTTGAACCCACGGCTAAAAATTTTAAGGGGTCTCGTTTACGTAAGCTGAACGCGTTGTCCTTGGTCGTTTCTTACAAACAAATCCATCATCATCTCGTTCAAAATCTTTGGGGTCAAAACTTCGGGAGGGTTCAAGGCCAAAATTTTTGGTAAAATGTTTAAAAATGACTTTCTTTTAATACGCTGCATTGAACTCGACGATACTGTTCTTTTCACTCATTCGTCTCCAGGATCGGGAACATCATAATTTTTCTTCCCCTTTCAATCCTGCCATTTTTTAAAAAATTTAACTTTTTTTTTTGCTTCAAAAAAAATGTCACAAGCAAGGGGTTAAATTCTTGACTCGCATAAAGACTGAAAGAGCCCTTTTGGCGGAAGGGAAATAAAGGGAATTTTACTGTTCCAAATAATCCATCTACTATTGAGCGGATCAAATTTTTACGTCAAATTTCCAACCTAGGAGCAGTGAATGATTGCCGGGCTCTGCCAACTTACTTTCAAAAAGAACTCGAATAAACAACGACCCAAACAGGACATTTGTCCAAAATTTTGGGGGCGGGAAATTGAAGAAAATTTCTAAAAACTTGGGGGGCAGAAATATTTTTTTTGAAAGCGGGAGACATATTTTTAACTATTCATCTAGGGCTAACCGGGAATGAAAGGCTGACTTGTTTTTCAAGAACGAAAATGAAAAAGCGCAAAAACATAGAATGGGGCCCCGCAGATCAAAAAGTATGACAAAATTTTTGCGTAGGGAAATTGTTTTTTCATCCCTTTATATTTGATTTTTAAAAGGAAGCCCCATACTTTCAAGGAGCATAAAAACAGTTTGTCATAAACAAACTTTAAATAAAAAATTTATCAACACAACCCCGAAGCAAAGAAAACAGCATTTCTGACATCCGTTTAAGTTTGACTTTTAGAAACCCCAATTTAGAAAGCTGATTGAGCAAAAAAATATCATCAAAATTTGCAAAAATTTTACGAAAGAGGATTCATCATACAAATTCCCAAACAAAATGCGCAAATAAAAATTTTTTATTTTTAGTGCCGCACAAGTCCCTAAAGGAATTTTATTGCTGTGGAAAAGAAAAACCCTTTTCAAAAGAAATGAAAAGTTTTTAAACCTAAAAAACGAAAGTAAAATGCTCGATTGAGGGCAGCCCCTAACCAAACTACGCTAGGGGTTTAACTTTATCACATTTTGACGAAATAAGAAAATTTTTTTTGGGGGGGGGGAGGTGTGAAACCAACAGTAGCCCTTGGTCAAAGATTACACCTTCAATTTTTAACTGAGATTTTTTAACAACAAAATAGGGTTTTATGGATTGCCAAGTCAACAGGGGATAATCAGTTGCAGGGAAGTGGGAACGTTAAAAGGGAATAAACACAAATGATAAAGAAAAAGAGGCGATAAACCTTTAATGTACATTTTTTTTTAATATATGATGCCAGCTAATATTCAAAAAACAGTTTTAAAAAGAAATACAAAACAAATTTTTTTTTATTTTAAAAAAGCAGCTTTCGGGTTTATCCAAATGTGCCTACAGCGCCAGAGCCCCCTAAAAGATAGTAAAACCCCAACAAAAAACCTTCAATTAACCAACTTTTACACAAATCAACAAAAACTAAGCAAGACCTTTAAAAAATACAGAAAAACCCAAAAACAAGGTTTTCTCGGGCCTTTAATGCGGTTACATAGTTAAACGGACATCGACTGTTATGCTCATCAGCAGGGACAATGTTTGGCCTTAAAACGGTGTTGGGTCCCCGCAGCTTAACCACTGGGAGGTTTTTGTCTTTTCTCTGGGTTTTTGTTCATTGCGTAAGCGCGGGCAAAAAATTAAAAACTAAACCCAAAAGCACACAGCAAGGGTTTCAACTAATATGCTAAACTAGTTTTTCCCGACAATTAATAAAGCGCTAGTTACCAAACATCAGGGATGAAAAATTTTAGTCTTTTACGGCCCGATTTTGAGAAATATAAAAGACAAAATTTGATCTTAAAAAAAAAGGCCCCAAGGGCAAGTTTTTCTAAAACAGCCAGACCCGAACAATAAAAAAGAATGTTTAAAAAAAAAACAGACATTAAACTCTGTTCTAAACACTCACATAACAACATCAAAGGCTTTTACTTTAGTTTATGACCAAGCACAAAAAACCCTTGAATTGTTTCAAATTAAGACATTTTGGGGAGTCGATTTTTTTTTATTTAAATAAATTTTTGATTAGAAAAAAAACTCAGCAGGAAAGATAAAGAAGGACCGAACGAATTTTTTGAAGGAATTTTAAAGGGGAAGCGTTTTGTCAAAAGCTTTAAATAAAAAATCTAAAGTCTTTATCCAACAAACTCAGCAAGCTTTTGTTCATGCATTCTAAATTCCGGGAAACAAAAAATAACCCGCCAGTTAAAGAAGTTACTTTTTTTAAAATCGCATATAACAATAAAGAAAAAATCTAAAATTTTGGGGTCTAAACTAAACAAAAACATTCTTTCTATAAAACTTACCACCTGTTGGGAAACCCCACTGCTTAAAACATTTGATGGGGCCGCTGAAGAAGCCAAAATGAGAGGCTCGGTTTGGTCAGAGGTGAAGTCTTGAGATCAGATTAAAACGGCTAATAGGGCCGTTTGTAGGCAAGGCTTAATTTCGTACCTCCAGCTTTTAGCCAAAAAGACATTCAAAAAAAAAAATTTCAGACAACAAATTTTTTTAATGGTGTGTTTTTTGCAGGCGCATCACTCCGAAAAAACGCAAGAGAGGTCAAACTTAACCTTACAGCATGATCTTAACTTAGCGAATATCCTTTCCTGTTAGCGGGGACACATTAAACGTTTGAAGAACAAAAAAACCCCAAAAAACTGTTAAATTACACATGGGATAGGAAACAAAACTACTGCCTATTAGAGTGTCTAAAAACGCCCAACAAAGGGATAAAGAAAAAATCATTTTGTTTACTACGTTTATTTCACCAGCAGGCTACCCCATTACACTTGATACGAACAAGATTAATTATTGCGCATACTGAAAAAAACACAAAAAACAAAAAATTCGTAAAAAAATGTTAACAAGTTTTCCATCCGTTAAAGCACGACGAACATAAGAAACTTTTATCCCCAGTTGATGTAAACAAAACAATACCCCCCCCCCCGGATCTAAAGTTATTTTTAAAAGGGGGGGGGGGGGGGGGGGGAAACGCTGAAAACAGTCCATACATTGTTTACCAGATTTTCGAGTCGCTTATTTTTCCTTATAAAGGCCCGACACCACAGAAACTTCCCTAAAAAGCCTTTGTGAAATCTCGTTTTGCCATTTGCCTTCATTTTTGCAGGTCGGATGGTCCCTAAAAAAACCAAATTAATATGGGGGCCTAATGCTGCAAAAATACTTCTTAAAACGCACCCAGCAAGTGCGTAACGCCTGTTCTAATAATCAAAACTTACTGAAACAAAATGACGCCCAAACCAACAACGATACTCACCACACATTGTTGGTTTTCGGTTTGAACTTTTCAACACGAGAACCAACCCCAAAAATAAAAACCAGAAAACAATACAAAAGTTCAAAAGAGCAGCCCAAAACAATTTCAATTCAACTAAATTTTTGCCCCCAAAGCCCCGGGAACTCCCCATCCTCTTTCTAAGCAGGTTTTTCACTTCATCTTTAATGAAAACCCATGAAGGCCTTTAGGATAAAGCCTTTGCCATACAGAAAATAATTGCACTTTTAAATAACCCTTTTTTATGATCATGAACAGGGGGAATTAGAAGAAAACATTCCTTTAAAGCCTCCAATAAAGAAGAAATATTTTGACCCACTCTTGTTAGAAAAAAGGGGTTTCCCCCTATGATCTGAACATTTTGGGGGGTTTACAAGATAACTTCCCCCAAAACCGTTTTTTCTGCAGGGAAAGGGCCATTTTTCGATTCCCCAAATGTAAAGAACAGGGCAAAAGGATGAAAACGATGGGGAATTTAATTATCTGATTTTTTTATTTAAAAATTTTTAAAAAAAAAAAAAAATTCCCCTGATTGGGTTTTTTTTTTGGGGGGATTGGGGTTTTTTTTAAAAATTATATAAGTTTTAATTTTTTCAATTTAAAGTTCGAAGAAAAGTTCTTGGAATTAGAAGGCCGCATCATTACGAAAAGAAAACCAACAAATCTCCGACTATGATCCAATAAAAGGCTAACTATCCAGATTTGATAAAAAAAAACTGTAGGTTTGGGGCTATGGCGCAATCATTTCCTTTACGCAATTTAAAAAATGTACACAGGCCGGTACGAAAAAATTTTTAAAAAGGGCAAAAAAGTGGTTGAACATTTAAAACGCCAAATCGCCATGGGGGCTTTTTTCTAGAATTGATTTAGAAAACCTCATGACCCCATGACCTACAAAACACCCATTAGCAGCAGAAAGTCAAAGATGAATCCAAAGAGCCGCCAAAACTTTTGCCAAACTTCGGGAAAAAAAATTTTTTATGTTTGTCATTCATATTTTCACTTTTTTATTAAGAAAAGGTTTAAATTTGAGGGCTGTTCATCTATAATTGTTTTTTGATAAAAGAACATTCAAAACCATACTCATGAAGAACACGATCTTAGAACAAATCCACAATGTTTCAGAAAAGATTTTTTCAAGCAATGAACAACACGTTCGGAAAACATGAAAATCCGCACAACTAAAGATTCAGTTTGGGGTCACCAGAAGAACAAGCAATTAAGCTGACCAAAAACCTAATTTCAGGACTTTAAAGATTTTATGATCAGCTTTTTGGGATAATGATAAAAAAGAAAGTCAAATTGGACAAACCCGTTTTTATTGGGTTTACTTTTTAGAATTATCCCAAAACTTTTGATGTTTGAATTTTTTTTGACTCTTTAAACCCACTATCCCCAGTCCAGAGTAAAATTTTTCACAGATACAATATTTGTTATAGTATCCCTACTGAAGACATCTATAAAGACATGAAATGGAATACTAAAGGGGTGCAGGATGGTACGACCCATCTGATTACCCTAAAGATTCCCTTTGCAATTCATCCTTTTAAAAAGAAGGGTTTTTGGAAAAAATGAAATAAATTATCTGGAGGGGGGGCAAGGAGTTTTTGGTTTAAGGGAAAAAAGAAAAGTCTTTCGAGCCCGAGAAAACCATTAAGAAACAAAGGGAATATCTCCAGTGTTTTGCAGGGCAAACATTCGCAGACAACTACAAAAAGCCGTTCAAAAAACAACTTTTCATCATGACAACGAAAAACGATTAATCTACATAACAACACAACTGTTTTAACAAAGAAGTCATTAATGAACAAACCAAAACGATTTTTGTTTATCCAGTTTTTTTATCAATTGGGGACTGGAGAACAGTAAAATTTAAAACTTCTTCACCAAAGAGTTATATTCGGGGTTTATAATTTTCCCGAAATTTATCTAAAAATCAATCATATCATTTCCAAACATTTAAATTTTTTTTCCATTTTGCTTGACGTGCTCGAATTTTTTTTTTTATTCAAGATATTCTTTTTTTCCCATTTTTGATAGTCAAAATTTTGGGGGTTTGGGCTGAAAAAAGATCGGAGCAGTGCCCGTGTCGATGAACCTCGTAATTGTTTCTTTAACCCAGAAACGTATCATAGATTCTCGTATTAATTTCCCTTAATAGCAGAACACCACAAATGAATTCGTATTAAAATTCCAAGTTCTCTCATTTATCTTTTTTGTTTCGTTCTGGCTTCCTTTTTTTCTTCCATTTAAACTCAAATATATTTTCGTAAATTAAATTTGCGGAACTGTGCTGGTGGGGTTTTCTGCAGTTCTTCCTTCACAAAAATCTTTGAGGGGGGGGTTGTTTTTTTTTGGTCAGTTTTTCGTAAAATACACAGGAGGGTTCATTTTTACAATTCTTTTTATTTTCATACGGGTCAACACCCAAACGGGTCTGTTGCCCTAGCGAGGTTTCCCCCTTTTCTTTTCCCCCCGTAAAAAAGGGCCTTACTTTAAACCAAACGTAATAGTTTGCGTTTTACTGGGGTCTTCAGCAACATTTTTTGTTTTTTTTTTGATTGTTGTACTGGTTTTAGCCCTTTTTTAAATCTTCATTTTAGCGCCAAAACGAGGGCACTTTTAACCCATTTCGTTTGCGGGAATTTTCCCAAACCTCTCCCGTGATACTGGGAGAAAAAATCCTTTTTAGAAACTGTTTTGTTAAAGTTTTTAACTAAAGCCGTGATCTGTAACTCCCAATGCCCTTTAATGGGAACTCTATGTTTTTTTTGAACTTGGCCTTTTAAATTTTTTTCCATCATCCTTGAATCAGCGAGGATAATTTTTCGGCCTCGTTGGTATATTAATTGTATGGCAACAGCAACAGCAAACACTCTTTTGTGTAAGGTTCCGCACTTGACTTGAAGCATTCAAAGACTGTACCGTACAAATCTTTTTCGTCTAATTATCAAAGGGGAAATTAGAAATCCATTTGATGGGGTCGTTCGTATTGGGTTCACAAAATGTGGGTCTCTGTATTCGTCTAGGCGCAGGAAATAAATTTTTCCAAATCCTTGTTAAAAACCATCCTTCGCTGTTTGTTTGCTGACTCCCCCTGCTTTTCTTAGCTTTTTTTTTTGCCGGATTCCCCCCAAATCCTTTTTTGGGGAATAATAATTTTGTTCATTTTTTTTCAGCCAAAATTATTCGCAACAAAATCACGGGGTCAGCCAAAAACGATAAAAAACGATTTTTTGCATCTTTTGTTTTTCTGATGGGGAAAAATCCTGAATTTTTTTTTAAATTATAATTAATAAAAAACAGAACCCGAGACTCACAAAACAGCCTAAACCTTCCCGAACTTTTGTTACAAAAACCATTATGACCAAGCTTTTGCCCAAAAAAAAAAACTGTATTTTTTGGCAGCATGTGGGGAAAAAAAAAAAAGTTTCCCCGGGAAGAATTCAGCATTTGAAAAATTTTTAAAAGATTCGCCACAAACATTGTAAAGTACATAACGGTAAAGCGCAACTGGGGTCAAGAATGGTAAAAAGCGTCGGCAAACCTCTTAGTTTGTACACTAACCCCAGTATAGTTTTTCTCCATTGATTTTAACAAACTTTATGTATGTTTAAAAAGGGATCCAGTTTTTAAAAAAGTCATTAGAGTCTCTAGGATGTATCTGTATTACAGATTTGGAACTTATTTTCGCCGCAAACATGGATTAATTACTTTAATCATATAGATTTTATTTCCCTTTAAAAAGACCCCTGCCCAAAAACACAGAGTCAGAAAACTTGAAACAGTTTGGGGAAAATGACCAAAAAAGCCGGGGACGTTCAGCGGAAACAAATTAGCAGAGTGGGAAAAAACAAAAAAATAAAAATTACAAGCCCAGATTATTGCCGCTAACATGGGGTTAATTACTTTTAATCATAAGAATTTTTTTTCCCTTCAAAATGAAACCCAGCCAGAAAATCAAAATCAGAAAAAATTAACCAAGGGGGAAAATGGGGATAAAAACCTGGGCGCGTTTTCAGCAGGGAAAAAAAATTTGCAAGTGGAACAAACAAAGAAAATTACTTTACAATACAAATAGGTTTTATAATAAAAAGTCTAGAGCCGCAGCCATTGTTTTTAACCCACTATAAAAACGACAGAACAAGTTGATTCAAGGCCTACAACAACAGGGTTTTTCCCACAAACCCCCAAAGTCTCATATTTCTTAAAGCAATTTTCATTTTTGGCGCATTGCTGTTGGGGGGGGTTATTACGGTTATAAAAAAAAATAAACAAAAACAACAAAAACCAAAGCGTCCAAACAATCTCAAACCCTAAAAACAAAACCAACACAAAAATATCAGCCCCACCAACAACAAAAGTTTATTTTATCCATTTCAGATGCAATAAAAAACTTTAAAACTTTTAAAAATTATAAATTTACGAATAAGAACTGGTAAACTTAAGGAAGACTTATTTTTGATTTGGGGGACTTGAAAAACTTTGAAGTGACTTGATTAAGAACTTATTAAAAAAAATTTGAAGTGACTTGAGGATAATTTAAATAAAAAATTAGAAAACTTATAAGAACAAGGGTGACTTGGGTAACTTTATTAAAACTTAAATTTACGGGGGTGTGCATGCGGGGGGGGGTGGGGGGGGGTGGGGGGGGGTGGGGGGGGGGGGTGGCCGCACCTTTTTTTATTTATAAGAAAAAATGTTCAAATATAATAAGTATTTTCAGAAAAAAAACAAACAAAAAATGCAGCAGCAACAACAACAACAAAACAGCATAAAGCACATCCACTCACACACGCACCAAATTTGGGGGGGGCCTTTTCATGGGGAAAAAATAAAAGGGTTTTTTTTGGTTCCCTTGAGCCCGTAAATTCAAACGCTGTCGTCCCTGTCAAATAAAGATTGGGGCCCACTGGAGGCTGGCTTGGGAGAGACCTTCCTTCTGAGAGAAAATCCTAAAATAATCCCTTCACGATCGCTGGCAGATACCTTGACCGCTCCTACAGAGCCTGGCTTGACAAATGCCAATTCCCTCTCACTGCTTGGGGTGACTGGCCCCCTTTTGGGTGCTCAAAAAAGGGTTTTTGGGCCTTAAAAACCCTTCCCCAAAACACAAAAACTTTTTTCTAACTGTCCCTTCCACATCCCCCTTTTTATTTCAAATATTTGGGGGATTTTTTCGGCCATTTTTGTTTTTTTGCTTTCTCCTCATACAAAGATTCAAGTTTTTTTTTTGGTGCACGGGGAAAGAAGGATTTTTTACTTTAGATGGACCTTCACTTTTTAATTTTCAAAATTCAGCTTTTTTTGTTGAGAAAAAGATGTACCATCAAGAAGAAAAGTTTTTTTCTTTTAGTCCAACTACTTTCCCCCCATATCCCCGGAAGAATTTTAAAAAACCCAGTTTTCTTTGAAAATCTAACAATTCTTGATGAAAGTTTTTTTGAACAAAAAGCTCCTCTCTAAAACACTTCACATTTACCTTTTTTTTGAAATAAAAAACAACCAGCACAAGCAAAAGCTTTTACAGGTAAAAAACTTTTTTCACTGAAAACCACACAACCACACAGCACCACCCCAAATAAAAAAAGACAAGATAGCACAGAGGGAAGCTTTGGTTTCGTGCGGCGGGAGCCCCGGGTATAAACTCCACCCTTTTCAAGTTCTTACTATCAGCACTACAATTAGGGGGGTTGCCCCTGTCATTTACCTTTCTCATATTTACTCGTGCCGAACAAAAACAGTCGTTTATCCACAGAAACCAGAGGCGCGGGAAAATGAGTTATTGAAAACTAAAAAGTTAGTAAATTATATTGAAAAAGGATAACCCAAAACAGATGTTTTTTTGTAAAAAATCGTTATTTTTTTTTGTTTTTTGAAAAAATGGTGATGATTACAATTTTTTAATTCATGTTAAGTTTTCTTTTCAGAGAAAATAAAATGTCTGTTCAGAGTCACCCCCCGAAACTGGTTTAGGGGGATAGCTAAAAGACATTTTATATTTTCTTTAATTTTTTTTACTATTTTTTCATTCATTTTCTTGTTTATACATCATTTATTTTTGTTTTGTTTTCCCCCACTGTAGAACATTGCCTAATCTTTCTCTAATTTTTGCTTGTTTTGTTTTGTTTGTTTGTTTTCTTTACGCTTTCTTCTCTAGTTACACTTTATACTAAGCCAGATTTTCTTCCTTTTTTTTTTTTTTTTTAAATGGCGGGAGGCTGGTGTCGTGGCTGTGTGCACACTGGACAGGGACCACGCTCACCTTATTTAGAAAGGACACACGCTGTCCATTCTAACGGCGTATATTTTCTACACGGCTTTTTTTTTTTTTTTAAATTAATGTAAATTTGATCCATTTCAATAGTGTTGAGCTTTTGTTTTGTTCGTCGTTGTTGTCGTTTTCTTGTGTGCAATGCCAGCGCGCACGCGCGCGCGTGCGTGCGCCTGTGTGTGTGTGTGTGTGTGTGTGTGTGTGTGTGTGTGTGTGTGTGTGTGTGTGTGTGATGCACGCACGCGCTATGCATATATATATATATAATAATATATATATATAATAATATAAATATATATATATATATATATATGTGTGTGTGTGCGTGTGCGTGTGCGTGCGTGCGTGCGTGTGTGCGCGCGCGCGTGTGTGTGTGTGCGTGGTGTCGTGTGGTGTGGTGGATGGTGTGCTTTACGTTTCCCTTGATTGGAATTGGAGAGTGTAAACACTAACCATTATGAACACTACATGTCTGTTTTGCGGTGTCCGTTGTCTGTGGTTTGTTTGTTTGTTTGTTTGTTTGTTTGTTTTTGTGCGTCGGTGAGTATCCAACCAATTACTTTCAATCTGGGGAAGAAAATCAAGCGGACTGGTCGGTCGGGGCCGGCAATTCGTTGCCTTAAAGATGTCAACATGTCAATGGTTGACCTACCATCTCATAAACAAACCGTACATTTCTTAAATTGATTGCGATGCCGTGTTGGTTGCTTCGCTCGCAGGTCGTGACTTCTCTCTACGTGGTCAAAGACAACGACAACAGACATTAGTAGACAGAAGGAGGGGAGAGGGGGTGGGGGGGGGGTAGGGAGGGACGGGGGGGGGGGGTTGGTGGGAGTGGTCAAGAATGGACCTGAAAAATTGGCATTTCAAGCGTCATCATCAAACTCTTCTCTGGCAGCACATGGGGATGTGGACATGAGGGGAGTAGGAGAACGATTATCAGGGAGCACCCCCTTCCCTTCTCCCCACCCCCCCCCCCCCCCCCCACACCTCCTCAAACCCACACATTTACCCCGCCATCCTCCCCAATTTCTTCCCTTCCCTCCCTTCTTCGTCTTTCTGTTCCCCATAATCTTTGATCTGATTAAGAATAAGTATTCACCGACTTCTGCAGTAACTTTGAAAGGTACAGATATTCCTCGTTCCCTTTACGCCAAAAAAAAAAAAGGAATAAAAGCAAATAACATAACATAAAATGAAATATTAAAAAAAATAAACCAGAATGAAATAAAGTTTAAAAAAATAAAACAAAAATAAAAATGAAATAAATTGAAATGAAAATAAAATCAAACAAAATAAATCAATCCTGTATTCTAAACAGAACCACCTGTTTTTTTTGCAATTCTGGAGTCCCTTTTTCGTTTCCTGGGCAAGACTTACCACGGGTTTTTTTTTTCTTTTTTTTTCTTTCTTTTTTTTTCCCCATGTGTGTTTCGGGCTAAGCGATTAACTACATACTATGCATGTGCTTTGCGCGACTGGTTGCTGCGCTTTTCTATTCAGAGAGATAAAAGAAAGACCGTACCGTCTGGAATATGAAAACACCCCGCACCTAAACATTTGCAAAGTTATGGCCTTTTTTTTTTTTAAGCATACACGCTGAGTGTCGTTTTCCGTAAGGAGCAGAAAGCGACCGACAGAACTTCAATGTTATTCGTGATGCCCGATTGAAAAAATGATTGAAAAAAAAATAAAAAGAAAATGAAAGAAACATTACAACAGATCTCCTGTCCTTTTTTTTTTTTGGTTCTGATCGTAGAGGAAGTGAATTTCTAAACGGAAGCAAGCTGGGGGGGGGGGGGGGGGGGGGGGGGGGGGGGGGGGGGGGGGGGGGGGGGGGGGGGGGGGGGGGGGGGGGGGGGGGGGGGGGGACACGGTTTTTGGTGTTAAACCTCGTTGCCTCTATCTTTTATTCATGTACGTCAGCATATATCGTATGTGTTTGTTCTACCCGATTCACTCCATTTTGCAAAACTGCCTTGCGATTGTCGTTTAAAACGAGTTCGATTCATTTTGATATCTCGGCCTGGGGGAAAAAAAAAAAAACCATGAACGAAGGAAGGCCACACCGAGTACGCATGCTTGTCTCCGCAGTAAGTTCCGAGTTCGCACTTCAGGTGTTGTGGGTTCGAATCCTGCTAGCAACCCCCACATTAATCTTTGCCTTTTTTTTTTTCCTGCTTCTTGTCGTCCTGGTCATCAAATCATGTTAAAAGCCCCCCACCCACCCCCACCCCACCTTATCTTTTTCACTCCCACTTCACTCTAACCGCCCCCCCCCCCCCCCCCCCCCCCACCTCTTTTCCACCCACCTCCACTTTCATGGGACAGTTGTCTCCGTCTGACACCTGACCCCAGACGGACGTGAGAACTGTGTGGAGCCCAGGGGGCCATTCCTGACCGACCATCAGCGCCAGTATCAGCCACCAACGCTAGAACCATGCCTCAAGGTGCTTGTAGTTCTTGATGCTGGCTGCCAGCGTCTCATACACTCGCAAACAGGACACATTTTTTTCGGTGCATCCTACTCTGCGCGTTTTCCGTAGTTCGTAAAGCCTCGCCCAGGACGATAATAACCTCACATACTGGTTTTTTTTGTTCATGTTTGTCACAGTAAAGAAACAAAATGTGGCGGTACAGGTTTCCGCGGTTCCGTACAATTTTGTTCGTCGACATGTTTCCTCTTCGTTGACCTACACACCATCTTCTCCTTGGTCTTTCCGCCGAGTTTATATGAGAGTAGCGGCCCTTTGTTCGATCGTGCTCCGTTCTCTCTGGTGCAGAACTGGCGTGAACCTTGCACACACACCCCCTCCCCCCCCCCCCCCACCGAACACTGCGACGACGCCTGAATTCTAAACCCCCCCCACCCCCCCCCCCCACACCAACTGAAAACCGAACAAACAAACAACCCCCAAAAGTTAAAGACGACTGCTACAAAACACTGGTTAGACCATACTGGAATATGGTTGCTCAGTTTGGGATCCTTACCATCTAAAGGACATTGATAACCTTGAAAAGATTCAGAAGAGCAGCACGGTTCGAACAGGGAACCACATCAGAGAAAAGGGGAATACTAGGAAGAACATGAGGAAATTAGAATGGAAACCCTTAGAAAGAGAAGAGCTTTTATTAAACTTAACACCTTTTCAAAGGCAGAGCTAAAGTAAATTGATATTCCAATGGAACAACTAGTATTGAATAAAAGTAGCACCAGGATGGCGGTCAGTGTTATACCATACCTGCATCAAATATTGACAGCCACTTACATTCTTTTATCCCAGTTCTGTACGGCTGTGGAACTCACTGCCGGGTGCCATCAAGATTGCCACAAATGCAATCTCTTTTAAAAAACAAATTGATACAACAGTTTTGAGATCTGCATATTGACGTTTTTCTATTTTTACTTCCCCAGATATTTTACTGTTAACTGGGCCTGAATTTGGCCATTGCTTTTAACTTCTTGAATATCGAGTGCGACCCCTTGTTGCCAAATTTTTTCTCCAGGGGCCAACAGTCTGAGTCGCACTATTTTATAATTTTTTTATTTTACTTTTTAACATGCGCGCTGGTGACCTACTCGTTTTTGAGTGAACCAGTATTTTAGGAAGAAGAAGAGAAGATAACTGATGCACGGCTTCACATGACGCCGATAGCCCTCGAGCTCGCACACGAAGCTGGCCGCACACACACACACGAAACGAAAATTTCGCTTTGCGTCTAAAGTCGTGTGCGCCGGACTCGACGACTTTCGACGCTCGTCCGTCTGCGAAGCCATAAGCCACAAAGCAAGCAAGAAAAAAAAAAAAAAAAAAAAAAAAAAAAAAAGAGCCACTCACCTTTCACGTCCAGTCGCGCACGGGCCAGCAGGATCCACCAGACAGCGGCAGCGGCCAGACGCACGTTGTGGGCGTCGCCCGACTTGACCAGGACCCTGACCAAGGAACCACAGCCCCTCGCCTCAGCAAACCGATCCAGCAGGTGGGACCTCGTCTTCTGGGGCCTCCTCTGTAAACGTACATGTATGTCATCGTCCACCTCATCGTTGTCGGCTTCGTGTGGTCGTGAGTGTGTGGGGTGGTGGTTTTCGTCGTCATCAGAGCCTTTGTCGTCGTCGTCGTCGTCGTCGTCGTCATGATCGTCGTCGTTGTTATCATCGTCGTCGTCGCCATTATCGTCGTCGCCGTCATCATCGTCGTCGTCGTCATAATCGCAGTCGTCGTTATCATCGTCGTCGTCAAGGTCGTCGTCGTCGTCATCATTGTCATCGTCGTCGTCGTCACGTCGTCATTATCGACATTTGTCGTGATCGTCATCATCCTAACCGACACCATCTCAGTCGCTTCATCGTCGCTGACATCATCTTCACCACCGCCGTTACAGTCGTTATCAACGACAACATTCTCTCGGCCAAACTACAGCGAGTGGCGATCGACGAGGTCACCATCTTTTAGGACCGTCCTCCCCGTTATCATCACCATCATCATCATCATCACCATCATCATCATCATCATCACCATCATCATCATCACCATCATCACCATCATCACCATCACCATCATCACCATCACCATCACCATCATCACCATCATCACCATCATCATCATCATCACCATCATCACCATCATCATCATCATCATCATCACCATCATCATCATCATCATCATCACCATCATCATCACCATCATCATCACCATCATCATCACCATCATCATCATCACCATCATCATCATCATCACCATCATCATCATTATCACCAGCATCTTCGTCTGCTCCTCGTGTCTTCTTCTCCTTCCAGACCCGTTCACCTGGAAGCTTCCACTGGTGTATTTTTCCAGCAAACAATGAGCGTGTTTTCCCACAAAGGGTGTGCGCACATTTCCGAATTTCTGTATGAGCTGGAGGGAGGAGGGTGGGAGGGGGTTCGTTTCATTCCTTCCTGCGTCACACCGCGGAGCTTTTTTTCCCCCAAGGCTGCAACCTACCTGATCTTGTATTGATTATAGATTTCTAACACAAATTACATTCAAACCTGTATCACCAGCCTATTTCGACACAGACTTTATGCTCTCTCGGTAGTTTTACTCTTCCCCCCCCCCCCCCCCCCCCCCCCCCCCCCCCTGATGTTTCATGTTAGTCGAAGAAGCAGACAAGAGGCTGGCCTGACGCGCGCGGAAATTAGCAAGAGTTGTCTCGCTCTTCGGTCAAAACCTTCCCTCCCCCCCCCCCCCCTCCCGCTCCCCGCCAAAATTACATTCCGCGAGTGCAGGTAATGTTTAAGAATTTCGTCGCGAGACATTTTTTGTTTCGACGTATTCGTTGTATTTTCGCCAAACATGCGACGTACAGAATACGGCAAAATCGTGTGGGTAAAAAGAGGTCGGTCTTCCTTCTTTTGTCTTCCTTCTTTTGTCTTCCTTCTTTTGTCTTCCTTCTTTTGTCTTCCTTGTTTTGTCTTCCTTCTTTTGTCTTCCTTCTTTTCTCTTCCTTCTTTTGTCTTCCTCTCTCGGCTTGCACCCCGAGTTTCACTGCCAACGAGATGTTCGCGCGTGTTACCGTTTTCTTGTTTTGTTTGTTTGTTTGCGTATTTGTCTTGTTTTGTTGGGTCCCCCATTTTTTTTTTAACATATCGCATCACACGAAACACACACAAAGTAAGAAAAGAAAAAACAAAAAAGAAGAGATGAAGAAAAAGAAAGAAAGAAGATCTGTTGCAAACAGAGAATATGAAATGGAAACCGTAGCGTCTAGTTGTATTTATCGTTTATTTTCGTTAGGGTGGTCGGCTGTGTGTGTGTGTGTGTGGTGTGTGTGTGTGTGTGTGTGTGTGTGTGTGTGTGTGTGTGTGTGCGTGTGTGTTCTCCCTGGGACGTATTGTGGCGAGCGGTAGGAGTGCGGCGTGGTGGTAGTGCGTGCATGCGAACGTGCATGTGTGTGTGTGTACATCGATGAAAGCGAGGTCTTCCAAACCGAGTGCTTTAGCTGTGGACCTACGTCCCATCCCCTCTAGCCTTTCGATGCTCTCTCAATCCCCTGCCCACCACCCATCTCCGCCCCCTGCCCCTCCCCCACCCCCTGCATCCCCAGTGCTCCTTTCTATCCCCCACCCACCCACCTACCCCTCCCCACTCCCCCCACACACGCTTCCTTACCCAAATACGCGCGCGTGCGCACACACCGACCTGCATTAATGTTCTGCAAACAGTCTGTGGCGTTGAGAGCTCTCCGTCTGTCCTCCTTCTCACTGGGTCTCTGTGAAGCGAAAGAAAACAAAACGACACGTCTGTGTGATGCCTCAACCAAAAACCAAATTTCATAAGAGTTAAACAGCTTGGTTGGAGGACTGAAAGCCAGAGAGAGAGAGAGAGTGAGGGGGGGGGAGAGGATGGGAGGGGGAACGACAGAGGGAGCGAGAGAGAGAGAGAGAGAGAGAGAGAGAGAGAGAGAGAGAGAGAGAGAGAGAGAGAGAGACACAGACTAACAGACCGACAGACAGACAAGGCTGTCCCGGCCAGACAGATACCGATCAACGATCCAGAGCGACGCCGATTCAACCAATTCAACCACTGTTAACCGTTCTGGTTAAAATCTTTTTAAAAAAAAATAATAATAAAAATTATTTTAAAAAAAGAGAAGAAAAGGGGAACAAAAAAGAAAAAAAAAAGGGACTAGGTTAATTCATAGGCGACAGCACTGCCAGAACCCTCCTAGAAAAGGCCCCATGCATGCGGGTGACGCTCGGACAGATTCTTTTTTTTCTTCTTGAAGATGTTCCAGTCCCTGACGATCTGACGATGCAGGGATAGGAGGAGGAGGAGGAGGAGGAGAAGCAGTTTGCCGTGCACGGCAAGAGGAGGATTCTGCTCATACTGCTGGTCAGGTCCTCCTGGCCTTGACCTCGTTTGACTGCCGGACACTCACTGCTGCAGCATGCAATTCGCACAGGTAAAAAAAAAATAAAATAAAAAAAAAAAAATTTAAAAAAAACCTATGGCTGCAAGGAAATGGTCCCCTGCAAATTTGTGTGACCAAAAAAAAAAAAAAATCACTTCGATAAGTAAAGTAATCCAGATGCGAGCACAGAAAAAATGGGTGATCGTGTGATGTAAGCGCCGTATTCCACCTCCACCCCCCCCCCCCCCACCCCACCACCACCACCCCTTCTCGCCTCGCTCCCCCCCCCCCCCCCCCCCCGACCTCACCCCGCAACCCCACGCCCCCTTGTTTTGAGAAAGAACACACCGAAATATCCAGGGCAAAATGTGTTGTGACCTGAAGTTACACGCAACAGTGTGTCAACACAGTATAGCCCCTGGCAATCCCATATTAAATCGAGGCAGTGATATCCAAATGTACCCCCTGTGTACTCTTGTTGCCAGAAGTTCAAACCCAAATCTGCTTTCTCAAAACGGGCAGATCCAGGACCCCACCCGCCAGATTGAGAAATAGTTGCTTTCCCGTACTTCAAGCAGAAGATCACGTCCAATGGCAAATGTGGACATTACCGTTAAAAAGATACTCAAGAACGGAGACAAACCGACACGAGTCAGAAACACACTCAGGACAAAAGACAAAAGACAGACAGACAAAGTGACACACAGACACGAGTCAGAAACACACTCGGGACAAAAGCCCGATGCTTCTGACAGACAAAGAGACACACAGACACGAGTCAGAAACACACTCGGGGCAAAAGACCGAGGATTCTGACAGACAAAGAGACACACAGACACGAGTCAGAAACACACTCGGGGCCAAAGACCGATGATTCAGACAGACAAAGAGACACACAGACACGAGTTAGAAACACACTCGGGGCAAACCACCGAGGATTCAGACAAAGAGACACACAGACACGAGTCAGAAACACTCGGGGCAAAAGACCGAGGATTCAGACAGACAAAGACACACAGACACGAGTCAGAAACACACTCGGCGCAAAAGACAGATGATTCAGACAGACAAAGGAGACACACAGACACGAGTCAGGAACACACTCGGGGCAAAAGACAGATGATTCAGACAGACAAAGGAGACACACAGACACGAGTCAGAAACACACTCGGGGCAAAAGACCGATGATTCTGACAAAGAGACACACAGACACGAGTCAGGAACACACTCGGGGCAAAAGACCGAGGATTCAGACAGACAAAGAGACACACAGACACGAGTCAGAAACACACTCAGGACAAAAGACCGATGATTCAGACAGACAAAGAGACACACAGACACGAGTCAGAAACACACTCGGGACAAAAGACCGATGATTCAGACAGACAAAGAGACACACAGACACGAGTCAGAAACACACTCGGGGCAAAAGACCGAGGATTCAGACAAAGAGACACACAGACACGAGTCAGAAACACACTCGGGGCAAAAGACCGAGGATTCAGACAGACAAAGAGACACACAGACATGAGTCAGAAACACACTCGGGGCAAAAGACCGAGGATTCAGACAAAGAGACACACAGACACGAGTCAGAAACACACTCGGGGCCAAAGACCGAGGATTCAGACAGACAAAGAGACACACAGACACGAGTCAGAAACACACTCGGGGCAAAAGACCGATGATTCAGACAGACAAAGAGACACACAGACACGAGTCAGGAACACACTCGGGGCAAAAGACCGATGATTCAGACAGACAAAGAGACACACAGACACGAGTCAGAAACACACTCGGGGCAAAAGACCGATGATTCAGACAGACAAAGAGACACACAGACACGAGTCAGAAACACACTCGGGGCAAAAGACCGAGGATTCAGAGAGACAAAGAGACACACAGACACGAGTCAGGAACACACTCGGGGCAAAAGACCGATGATTCAGACAGACAAAGAGACACACAGACATGAGTCAGAAACACACTCGGGGCAAAAGACCGATGATTCAGACAGACAAAGAGACACACAGACATGTGTCAGAAACACACTCGGGGCCAAAGACCGATGATTCAGACAGACAGACACGAGTCGGAAACACACTCGGGGCAAAAGACCGAGGATTCAGACAGACAAAGAGACACACAGACAGAGTAAGGCTTTGTACAGCACCCTCACCGAACAGCAGATAATGTCTCTAAGGGCGATCAGCAAGGCGTGGCACCAGCACACGGTTGCGTCCCCTCTGGCTGGAGCGGGCACGCCCACGTTGGTCGTTTCGTTGGCTGCCAACCTCTGAAATAATTAGATAAATAAATAAATAAACAAATACACGCACGCACGCAAGCATACACGTGTGCTCGCGCGCGCGCGCACACACACACACACACACACACACACACACACACACACACACGCCAACGCGTGAGAGAGAGAGAGAGAGAGAGCGTAGAGAGAGAGAGAGAGAGAGAGAGAGAGAGAGAGAGAGAGAGAGAGTACCTGCGCGAGTCAGCATTGCATAGAAGCATGGTGTACTATTACTGTGATGTGTCCATCCACCTCTCCCCCTTCATTCTGACTAACCCCCCCCCCCCCCCCCCACAGAGAGAGAGAGAGAGAGAGAGAGAGAGAGAGATATGGAGAGAAATAGAGAGCGGGAGATGGAGTTAAAGAGAGAGAGAGAGAGAGAGAGAGAGAGAGAGAGAGAGAGAGAGAGAGAGAGACAGACAGACAGACAGACAGACAGACAGAGAGCTCACGCCCAAGTCACTAATCACCCACCACGCCGAAAAAAACCCACAACAGACGTCCACAACACTCACCCCTCCTCCGCCCCCGCCAGCACCACCGCCGCCTCCTCCTCCTCCTCCTCTCCTCCCCCCACTTCCCCCGTTCTCCCTCAGCTCGGGCAGCTGGTCCAGGAGGTAAAAGTCGTCCTTCTCCATCAGCAACAGCTGGCTCTGGTGCCGGGTCGTCCTCTCCCTGGCCTCCCGGGCCGACCGCATGGCCCTGGCGTGCAGGCTGACCGGCCTCTCCTCGCCCGGGTCCATGGGCCGGAAGACGAACTGCAAGGGCAGGCTGGTGGGTCTCCTGGGTCGGTCCAGGTTCAGCTGAACCCGCGTTCTTCCGGAAGGTCGAACCAGCGGTTTGGTTCGGTTAGGGGGCAACATCGGGGACGACGCTGAGACCCCCTGGCGGGAGTGTTCGTTTCTTTCGAGCCCTGACCGGAACTGTCGAGGGTTGTCGCCGAGCTTGAAGCGTGGGAGTGGGGGCCAGGACGTGGCGTTCTGATGCCTCCCAGGGAGTCCAACGGGCTTGTTGTCGTGGGGGTTGTGAACGCCCCGTGTACGCGGAAGGGCGTGGTTCGGGAACAATCCTGACAGGCGTTCACATTCCCTGGTCTCGTCCGTGTCGTCCGAGCGAAAGCTTGTCCATGAGCTTTCTGTATTTCCGAAGAAGAAGGAATGGCTCTCGGGGAGACCGTGTGTGTTGTAGATTGAAGTGGGAAGGAAAGCCGTGTCGCACCAAGCCTTTGGGGTCGTGGTTTTCATGTTGAAAGTAAAGCCGTTCAGGGCTTCAACTCCTTCTGGTGGACTACCATACTTGTGACCGAAATAGAACACCCCATTGGTGTCCTCGGTGCGTTTGCATTCATGCTGTGTGGATTCCAGGTGAGGGTGGTCGTCGCTGTCGTTTTCCGTCCTAGGTGGCCGTTCTCTGTTCTGCTCTTGTGCTGCCGTAGGGGCTGCCAAGTTTCGCTCCATCTTGTTCTGATCCATCTCGTTCGGTCCTTCATTTGGTTGGCTCCCTTCTTCTCTGTCACCCTCTTGGTCAACCTCCTCACAGCATGCTATTGTCGTTTCTCGGTTTTCTCTGGCGCTCACGTCAACTCTGTCTGGACCGTGTTCTGCCCCGCCCTTGAGGTTTGGGGCTGGCAACCCTGAGCCGCGTTCCGTTTCTCCTTCCTGCCTTTCTGTTGGAAAGACGGTTTCTGTTGGAAAGACGGTTCCTGCCGGAGCCTTCTCTTTGAGGTCCTTGTCCGGGTCTTCTGTAGTTTCACCTTCCTTATTTTTCGCAGATGAGTTTGACGACAAGGTGAGCGGTGTGATGTTGAACCGGTCCACGCTGTCCCACTTCCCGGTTCTGTTCCCGGCATCCTCAGAACTGCCGTCATCCGGAGTGACCGAGCTGAGGGTGGACCAGGAAGCGGGCAGTGAGGAACTTCTCCTGCGACTGATGACTACCGCAGGACTCGTGGACTGACGAGAACGTTTGCAAGGCGGTGAATAGGGAGATCCATCAGCACGGCTCTCCACAGCTCTGCGTCTGGACTTCATGACTCCAGGAGGATGTTTCAGACCGATTCTATCCCCTTCCGCAAAAGACACATGCCTTCCTGACGACGAGCACCTCGACATCATGCTTGCAGGACGTTTAGACGGGCGACCACATTTCAGATTAACCGCAATACTTGCAGCGGCGTCATGTTGAAAGCTAGTTTTTACGCTCGGATGTTCAGGGGCAGGTTCTTCTTCATCTCTCCCATCGAAGGCGTCAGCTCCTTGATCGGCTATTTCCCAGACACCTCCTAGTCCTTGACATGCGGCACGGCTACCCCAAGCTGCACCAGCGTGTGTTGTTGTTGGTGCAGAGACAGGGGCCACCTTTGACTC
>CM031629.1:14088498-14138498 GCA_018398815.1 Conus ventricosus | reverse complement strand
GTTCAGAACTCACGTCACGGATTTGCAACGTGCGGTGTAGCGTTTCGAGTTGCCCGTCCTTAACGATTTATCCCCCCCCCCCCCCCCCCCGGGAAATTTTGACTGGCATCATTCCAAAGCTACGTACCAGCATGTGCGAGAATTACTGCTTCCACACCCACGCATCTCTCTCTCTCTCTCTCTCTCTCTAATACAAACACAAATATATGTTCATTCAGACGATGACAGTTAAGAGAAGTGTACACATGTGAGCATGTACGGTACTCAAAAGACCATACTTCACAGATGCAAGACAAGTGCTCTCTGACGTCTTAATGCACAATTTAGAAAGATAGGGTGTTAGTTACCGCCAGTGACATTGACAAAGAAAGCACATGACAAGACACGATAATATTTCAACCACTTGGGTCTTCTTCAGGCAAAAAAAAATAGATCACATTTAACATTTAGGACAGTAAAAACAAAGAACGAAGAGGTGACTCATCTGTTGTTGTCCATGTGGTTGGGAGAATAGCCGCCGGGCGGAAATGACAGAGGGGATTATGGGAGAGGAAAAGGAGGGGAGTGTGTGTGGGGGGGGGGGGGGGGGGGGGGGTTACAAATTATAGGAGACGTGACGTGAATAAAGGGTAGAGTGTCGAAGACGAGACGTGGAGTACAACGCGACAAAGGGTATCCGTCAATATGAAGAGTAAAGTTTCAAAATGGCGTGACTGATGGCGGATTTTGATCGGATGGATGGTGATTTTGTTCAGTCTAAGTGCACGGTTTATCGTGTGAGCCTTTGAATAAGTCTTCGACGACGCCCACCGAAGTGACTCGGCAGCAGTGCAGTGTCTCCTCCGGTGGGTTGCCTCTTGACAACTTGACATTGACTGCTCCCTGTGGATTGCTGGTGCGGGGCTGCGGCGGGGCCAGCCGGGCTATGGCTGTGGACGGGGTGTCGGAATGAGCGGCGTGGGTGCACTGCCTCTGAGGTGGCGCAGAGGTTGGGACAGCAAAAAAAAAAAAAAAAAAAGTCTTCGACGACGCCATGTAGAAGGAGGCTGCCCCGCGCTTGCTGAGAGGACAGATTTTGCAGTTGAGGTTTTTGAGTAGGGAGAGATACTGGGTGACTTAGATGTGGTGATTTTGTTCAGTTCGGAATGCACCAGTAGCTCTTTTTTCATAGTGTGTGGGTTTTCTTTTTTTTTTTTTTTTTTTTTTTTCATGCCTGAAAGTAATCGTGGGGTTGGTCTCAAAAGCAGGTTTATGACCTTCTACGGTGTGCCAGCTAGACTTGCGAATCCTGCAGATGGGAAGTGTGCTAGGGTGGAAGAGGAGGCAGGCCCGGATCTGTCTGGTTTCGTTTGGAGGGTTGAATTTCAGGGCAGTTAATTTTTTTTTTTTTTTTAAGACACAGCTGAGGTGCGACTAAGTGCATCCTTAATAACGGTGCTGGGATATCCACGGTAGATGAAAAATAAACATTTTGGCTGCTTGCAGTGTGGACTCTATTTCGTCAGAGTCTTGTCAGGTGGAGGAACTAGTATGGAATGGAATAAAAGTATGGAATGCTGCGGGTTTTTTTTTTTTTTTTTTGGAATGGGTGTCGGGAAGATGCGCATTCCGAGTATGAATATGAATCTGTGGGATTTGTAACTTTGCTTCGGGGTCTTTGAGGTTGATGGTAATTTAAAGAAGATATACCACAGAGGGTTTCGAGGCAGATAGTGATTACAGAAGCTTTACAATAAAAAGTCTTTGATTGAGAGAAGTACTAATAACAGTAGATTTACTACATAAGGTTTTGAGGTAAGAATAGATTACAGCTGATTTTTTGCAGAGGTCTCTAAGGCGGGAAATGATTCAGAAAACGGATCGGCCAAGTGCTTTCTGAGATATTCATAAAGAAGAAAAAGCGTTACAGGCCGTTACAGCCGTTACTAACGGCTATAACGGTAAACTAAACATCGGGCATTATTCGTGACCCATAATGAATATACCTAGAAATTTTCAGAAAGATCGGCCAAGTACTTTTGAGATATTCTATAAAGAAGAAAACCCGTTACAGCCGTTAGTAACGGCTGTAACGGTAAACTAAAACATCGGGCATCATCCTGACTTTTAATTAACATACCTGCTAATTTTCAGAAAAAATCGTCCAAGTACTTTTTGAGATATTCCATAAAAAAGAAAAACCGTTACAGGCTGTTACAGTTGTTAGTAACGGCTATAACGGGGTAAACTAAAACATCGGGCATCATCCGTGACCCATAATGAACATACCTGCTCATTTTTACAAACATCAGCCATGTACTTTCTGAGATATTCCATGGAGAAGAAAAAGCGTTACAGGCCGTTACAGCCGTTAGTAACGGCTGTAACGGTAAACTTAAACATCGGACATCATCCTTGACCCATAATGAACATACTTACAAATTTTCAGAAAGATCGGCCAAGTGCTTTCTGAGATATTCTATAAAGAAGAAAAAGCGTTACAGGCCGTTACAGCCGTTAGTAACGGCTGTAACGGTAAACTAAACATCACGCATTATTCGTGACCCATAATGAACATACCTACAAAGTTTCAGAAAGATTGTCCAAGTACTTTCTGAGATATTCCATGGAGAAGAAAGAGCGTTACAGGCCGTTACAGCCGTTGCTAACGGCTAAAAATCTAGAACATCGGGCATCATCCTTGACCTATAATGAACATACCTACAAATTTTCAGAAAGATCGGCCTAGTAGTTTTGTCTGGAGCGAGTGGAACACATTTTTGACCACGGACACACCGACACACAGACAGACAGACAGACACACAGACAGCATTTCTTCGTTCCCATTCAAAAGTACTCCCTGTTCTATAAGAACTGGGAGTACAAAAAGAGAGCCACAGCAAAGAGAGAAGAAGGCAAAGCAGCCGTTTTTTGTAAAGGGGAAACTAACAGCTGGGCCTCTATCCGAGGAGAGAGAGAGGAGAGAGAGAGAGAGAGAGAGAGAGAGAGAGAGAGAGAGAGAGAGAGAGAGAGAGAGACCCTCTCCCCTATTCCCCAACCCTCCACCCCCGCCCTGGTCAAGGAGCCTCAGTGCCGTGGTCATCACAGCCGGTGAGACAATGCAACACTTCACACGTCCAGTTGACACTACTGACTACAGTTGCTGGAGATGAACGGCAATGCCACAAAGGCTGGAGGAGAGAGAAGAGGGAGGTGGACAGAAGGGTGGAGGCGGAGGGGGGGGGGGGGGGAGGGGTCTGTAGGTGGTGGTGGTGGTGATGATGGTAATGGTGGGGGTGGGGGAGGCTGTAGGTGGTGGTGGTGGTGATGATAATGGTAATGGTGGGGGTGGTGGAGGGCTGAAGGTGGTGGTAGTGGTGGTGATGATGGTAATGGTGGGGGTGGTGAGAGGCTGTAGGTGGTGGTAGTGGTGGTGATGGTAATGGTGGGGGTGGGGGAGGGCTGTAGGTGGTGGTAGTGGTGGTGATGATGGTAATGGTGGGGGTGGGGGGAGGCTGTAGGTGGTGGTAGTGGTGATGAGGGTAATGGTGGGGGTGGGGGGAAGGCTGTAGGTGGTGGTGGTGGTGATGATGGTAATGGTGGGGGGTGGGGGGAGGCTGTAGGTGGTGGTAGTGGTGATGATGGTAATGGTGGGGGTGGGGGAGGCTGTAGGTGGTGGTAGTGGTGGTGATGGTAATGGTGGGGGTGGGGGGAGGCTGTAGGTGGTGGTAGTGGTGATGATGGTAATGGAGGATCAGAACAAGACAGAACGTCAAGTGAGCTAGGAAGGGACAGGAAGGGCCGTGACAGACGGGGGTGGGTGGTGGGGCGGGGGGGTTAACAAACAACAAAAGCAAACGACATCAACACAAAAACAACATGTCAAACTGTGTGCAAATGAACGCTGATTCTCATACCAAATACGTGACATGACATGACATGACATGACATGACATCACATGCCCTGTGACAATGCTACTTATAGATCTGTTGTACAGAACACAAGACTGCTCCACTTTCTTTGTTTTTCTTTTTTTTTTTTTCTTTCTTTTTTCTGACAGATGGGTCGGTGGGGTGGGGTGGATGAAATCAGGCCTACCCTACACACTAACCTTCATGAGAGAGAGAGAGAGAGCGAGAGAGAGATATATAAGGGAGACGATCACCGATTTTTGGGTTTCCTCGCATGCGTGCCTTATATCGCAGTTATTTACCTTTGCTCCCGAGCGCGCTCGCACGATCTCTCTCTCTCTCTCCTTGGATTGAGCAGATTTCTTGGTTTTTATTTGGTGTTATAAAAAACCTTGACACTGACGTTGTCCTGGACATTGGTGGGGGTGTGAACAGTGGTGTACCGATCTACGGCCAATCATTTCTCTGCTATGTCGTGCTTTTGCTACGATTGAATAGAAAAGAAAAGGCTGGTTGAGTATTGTTGAGTTTTCAAAAAACAAACCAATGGTGCCACCTAAGAAGCAAAAGAAAATCATAAAAGAACAACAAAACAAGCTACATTTTCTTGTGAAAAGTAGAAAATATAAAAAGATAACCTCTTAAGACACAAGTGCTGAGGGCCAGTTCTTGGAATGAATCCGCAAGGGACTAAATTACAAAAAACTAATAAATTCCAAGGATAAGTACTGAGCACCATTCCAGCAACTTACAGAGCAGCTTGGTGTTGCAATGACGGCAAGAAATATTGAATTATAAATAAAGCTTGCTCTTATGTCTTAGATTGAAGAAATAGGGGTATTGCACGGTATTACTACAGTATTGCACACCAGCCTTTTCTGGGATAGCATTCTTCTTAAAACCGAAAAGGCAGAGGAGTCAAATTACACTTTCCGCGGTCACTGAGGAGAAACAACCAGGTTTCGAAATATCGGTAGGTTAAGGATAGTTATTTCAAAAGTTATGCAAACACAATAGCACACTTAACAATGTATTACAGCTTACCGAAATGTAGAGGTATCAATATATGGCAGAAATTCTGCCAGGAAATCGTTAGCTATTGAAAGAGGGGGATTCTGAAATATTTACATTTTGAGACTTGGCCAGCGTCCGATTTGGCTTTGATATGTCGAGGGTAGGGATGGTTGAAGCAATGTGAAAAGTAATGTGAACACGATCTTACCATGTGAAATAGTTCTCGAAATGCTGTCTGCTGTTACGGAAGCCAGGGACCAAGCAGAAAATCAGCCATCACTGGAGAACAACATAGCGCTGAAGGAAGTAACTGCCAGATACAAGCTGTCCTGCGCACAAGCTGCAAGGAAAAGCTGGCAAGAGAAAACTGAAAGCCTGAATCTCGACAAGGATGGCAGCAAGCTGTGGAAACTGGCTAGAACCCTCAGTAACGAAACAACAAACCATGGCAATAACAATACAAGAAAATGGAAATTACCTCTCTGAAAGAAAGCAGCAGACCACTTCATAGACGTCTATGAAAACATCAGCAATCTGGAAGTCCCTCCTGAACATAGAGCTGCAGTGCACAGGGCCAGGTGAACTTCATGAGAAAGAGC
Source organism: Conus ventricosus (assembly GCA_018398815.1). NCBI lineage: Eukaryota > Metazoa > Mollusca > Gastropoda > Neogastropoda > Conidae > Conus > Conus ventricosus. The sequence continues at coordinate 14,132,994 of CM031629.1, read as the reverse complement.
CCCAAGAGGAAGTCATGACCACAGCTTTCACAGAGAAAGAGCTGGAGGAAGCGTTGCAGAGCCTCAACCTGAAGAAGTCACCTGGACCAGATGGAATCACCAATGAAATGATTCTGCATCTTGGGATGAAGCAAGGCAGTCCTTCTAACAATTTTTAACTCCAGCTGGAAGACAGGATCAGTACCACAGTGTTGGAGGGAAGCAGACATGATCCCCATTCACAAAAAGGGAAAGGACAAGTCGAAGGCTGACAGGTACAGACCCATCAGCCTTACAAGCTGCTTAGGAAAGCTGATGGAGAGACTTGTCAACACAAGGCTTGTCTGGCACCTTGAGGAGCATCAGCTGCTGAGCCCTGAACAGGGGGCTTCCGCCAACACAGACCAACAGAAGACCAGATCATATTCATCACGCAAAGCATTGAGGACGCCTTCCAAGAAAAGAAGAACACGCTTGCTGTCTGAATTGACATGGAGAAAGCGTTCGACAAAGTCTAAAAGGACGGACTCAGGCTTAAACTACGCGATGTGGTGTGTCTGGGAGGATGTACACCTGGATCAGCCAGTACCTACACAACCGCCAAGCCCGAGTAAAGATTCAGGGCCAAAAGAGCAAGAAGAAGGTGCTGAGACAGGGAGTACCACAAGGAGGAGTCCTTTCGCCATACGCTGTTCCTCATCTTCATAGATGACATCGTCAGAGATCTGCCAAGAGGGTCAGAGGAGCGATCTAACGCAGATGACCTGGTGCTATGGTGCTCTGAAGAGTAAACCACTACAGCACAGGTACGCCTCCAAACTGCGCTCAATAAGATCAGTGACTGGACCAAGGAATGGCTTGTCTCTGTCAACTCAAGCAAAACAACCTACACAGTCTTCAGCCTATCCAGCAAGAAGCAAGAGGCGAAGCTGACTCTGAACAACCAAAGACTTGCAGAGGAACCACACCTACCTACCTGGGAGTGACCTTTGACCGCAGGCTCACTTGGAAACAGCAGATCACCAGATGCTGTAGCAGGGCCAAGCTGAGACTGGCGATCATGAGGACACTTGCAGGAACGGACTGGGGGGCTGACGAACGATATCCTGAAGAGACTCTACACAGGGAGAGTCCGACCTGTAGTTGAGTACGGGACATCAGCATGGGCATCAGCTGCAAAGTCTAACCTCGACCATCTCAAACAAGATACAGAACCAAGCTCAGCGTGTCATAACTGGCGCCATGACATCCACCCCAATTCTGAAGATGGAGGAGACCACTGGGCTGCAGTCATTGGAGGACAGAAGGGACACAAAGATCCTCATCCAGGCAGCAAAATTCAAACGCCTTGAAAACCATCCAATGAACGACAGAATGAGCAGACCCCACCAAGAGCCGGCTGAAAAGAGGCAGCTTCATCCACCTGTCAAGACGTCTTGAAAGACAAATTCCCAGTCTTTATGGAACACGAAGCAAAAGCCTATCGCGGCAAATGTCACCCACCCGTCTTGGAAGAGGCAGGTGTTCCCAACAGTCGTCACCAGCATTCCCGGAGTGGAGAAGAGAGGAACACAGTCAGACACCCAAAGGAAAGCCCTGGCCATGAGTACATCTGCAACCAGTACCCCAGGAAGACTGGACCCATGTCTTTACAGATGGCTCCGCCACAGAAGCAACGAGGGATGGTGGAGCTGGAATCTTCCTCCGATACAAAGACGGAGATGAAGAAATTGCAATCCCAACAGGAAAATACTCCACCAACTTCCGAGTGAGCGAGAAGCTCTCTGTAAGGCAGCCACAACAGTCTCGCAGAACTCCAAGAACAACAGGGCAGGTGGTGGTGTTCTCAGACACTCTCTCCGTGCTCCAAGCCCTCAAGAACCTCCCGCTGCAAAGAACAGAACCATCTTACTTCAGCCCTTGTTGCCCTGAGTGCCAGAGTGGAAAAACTGGTGATACAGTGGGTACCAGCACACTGTGGTATCAGAGGCAACGAAAAAAGCGGATATTCTGGCAAAGACGGTGCACAGAAGGAACAGGCCAACAACCTGGTGTCATATGATGAAATCAAGACAATCATCAAGGCACAGCAAGGAATAAAGTGGCACCTCCAGCACCCCAAACACAACCCAGAAGACAAATACCATTTGCTGGGACGACGGGAACAGGTCAAGATCTTCCGCCTGAGGACTGGACACAATCGCCTGCACCACCACATGCACACAAAATTTGGCATTGGACAGAGTGGAGAGTGCCCTTGTGGTGAGGGACTAATGACAACAGACCACATCCTTCAAGACTGTATGACGCATGCAGCATCCAAAAGGAAGTACTGGCCAACACCGACAGCAGTGGAAGCCAAGTTGTACGGCACCCTGGAGGAGCTGCGGTGGACGGCAGCCTTCATCGAGGACACCGGGCTGCTCATCTAATGGGAAGCGAACGAGGAAGAAGAAGAAGAAATGAACAGACGAGAGCAGATGGGAAAAGAATGGGGAGACAAGAGAAGAGTTTAGAAGGGACAATAGACAGACGAACGAGGAGGATGAAGGGAAGAAAAAAACGAGAGAAAGGATGACGGCAAAGTGAGACAGAAGCACAGTAGTGACAAAGAGAGAAAAAAAAACAAACCCAGGGCCAGACGTGGACTTTATGGGGTTTCAATCCGCGCCCCCGCAAAGTTTCGAACCAACCAATGCTTCTTGGCGACAACGGCAGTCTGAGAGACTGGGTCTCCCAAAACCTCTCGATCTGCCTGAAAGACCGGTCAGAAGGGAGCTGGGAATACCCGTTGAAGTCAACGCAATTGTGGGTGATGGAAACTGCCTTTACAGGGCTCTTAGCTATGAGGTGTGCGGCACACAGGATTTTCATGAACAGCTAAGAGATGCAATTGTTGACTTCATGTGTCGCAATCATGAAACCTTCACTGCTTATGTTGGACAAGACCTAGGTCAGTACCTCTCTGGAAACACTCTACAGCCTCGTTCCTGGGGATCGGATGTGGAAGTTACTGCAGCGGCAACACTGCTCCAAACACCTGTTGTAGTAATTACACAGCTTGCACGGAGACCTGCAGGGCGTGGCTTCCATTACCAACCGTTGTTTCAGTTACCTGGAACATCCGTTTGTCAGGAAAAGGTGTACCTTCAGAATCTCTGTCAACACTTTGAGCGTGTGGTTCGAGTTGCTTAGTGGCCTGACAAAGGTGTGAAACAAAGAGCAGACCAAACATTTTCTGAAAGACCAGCTGATGCTTTTTATGTTATGGTGTACTCTACAGAGCAGGGATTGCTCCAAATTAGCATTCGTGTTATGGTTTATTTTAAAACAACTTTTGGACTAAGGTCTCGTCCGAGAATGATGTGATTCATTTATTTATATGTGCATTTGTTAATATTGGGAAATTTCCTTACGATTATGTGACTTTCACTATTTACCGTTACGTTCTAAAAATCTCTCTCTCTCTCTCTTTCCTTCTCCACACCACATCATACACACACGAAAATGTTGATCCCTCTTTCTGTATGTCATGACGGTCAATGGCTCAGAGAGTAACATCTATGCTCTCCCTTGTCGCATTTTTACTCGTCTATCGTGTTTATGCGTTTGTGTATGTGCGTGTGCGTATGTGCGTGTGTGTGTGTGTGTGTGTGTGACAGAGAGAGAGAGAGAGAGAGAGAGAGAGAGAGAGAGAGAGAGAGAGAGAGAGAGAGAGAGGGGGGGGAGAAAGTGATAAGAAAAAGAAAACACACTAGACGTTTTATGTCACAGGCCAAAGTTTACTTGCGAAATCAAACCAAAGAGCCTTCTCTCTCTCTCTCTCTCTCTGACTCTCTTTGTCTCTATGTCTCTCTCCGTGTCTCTGTGTATGTGTGTGTCTCAATCTCTGTCTGTCTGTCTGTCCGTCTCTCTCTCTTTCTCTTTTTCTAACACTGACGTACACACACTAACAACTACAGAAACGTGCAGAGAAAAAGAGAACCAAAGCAAAAACAAACACAAATTCGGATATTAGAAACACTCTAAAAAAAATTTTTTTTAGAACTCTCGATTATAAGAAACCTCGCTGAAAGAAAACTCGGTTATTAGAACAAAAATAAAAATCCCCCTCAACTTTCTCATAACCGGATTCTACTGTAACAGTTTTTACGACAGTCTTTGAAGATGGTAACGATATAACAGTTTTACGACAGTCTTTGAAGATGATAACGATAACGAGCCGGAATAGCTCAGTTGGTAGAGCACCGGACTCGTAATCTTGGTGATCCTGGGGTTTCAGGTTCGAATCTCTCCACCGGGGCGTTTCGGTACAGGTGGATTTTTCCCTCGGAACTAACACTGGTTCTGACTCCATTTCCCATGCAGTCCTTCGAATGAGACTATAAACCGAGGTTCCGTGTGTGAATGCACGCATAATATCTTGCACACACGTAAAATCCCATCACCAACTTTCGGAAGAGTAGCCAGTTTGGCCGTTGCTATGGATGACACGTTACACATAGCATGCACCCTGCGTGAGAAATGGAAAGAATGAAAGAAGTAAGGAAAGTAAGTGGACGATATTAAACAATATTGACTGGATGACACGGCTGAAACGACTGAATGAAGCGTCAGCTGGCAGCTCTTCAGTCAACACTACCCAGGTAGGCAGCCAGTTGTGTAAACGAGTGTTGATTGTAAAGCGCTTAGAGCTTGGTCTCCAGCCAAGAATGGTAACGATATAATAGCTTTACGAGAGTCTTTGAAGATGGTAACGATATAACGGCTTTACGACGGTCTTTGAAGATGGTAGTGATCTTGATAGCTTTACCAGAGTCTTTGAAGATGGTAACGATATAACAGTTTTGCGACAGTCACTGAAGATGGTAGTGATTAAGAAAACTTAAGTTAACGACAGCCTTTGAAGATGGTAACGATTATAATACCTTTACGACAGCCGTGAAGACGGTAATGATTCTAATACCTTTACGACAGTCCGTAAAGACGGCAATGATTTTAATACCTTTAGGACAGTCTTTGAAGAGGGTAATGATTCTAATACCTTTAGGACAGTCTTTGAAGAGGGTAATGATTCTTATACCTTTACGACAGTCCGTGAAGACGGTAATGATTCTAATACCTTTAGGACAGTCTTTGAAGAGGGTAATGATTCTAATACCTTTAGGACAGTCTTTGAAGACGGTAAAAGATTCTAATACCTTTACGACAGTCTTTGAAGAGGGTAATGATTTTAATGCCTTAAGGACAGTCTTTGAGGCAGGAAGTCATCAGGGCAGCTTTACTAAAAGACTGTTTGAGGCAAGCAGGACTTGCGGTAGCTTTACTATAAAGATATTAGAGGTAGAGAGCGATTACAGTAGCTTTACTTACAGGCGATTAAAAGATCTCTGAGGAAAGTAATGATTGCAGGAGCTTTGCTACAGGTGTCTGGTGTTCATTATAGTGCCTCTGAGGTAGCTTGTCAGATTTTTTAAAATTTCTTTTTCTGTTTTTTTGTTTTTTAAGGTACACAGCTGCTTGACTAAAGTGGGCCTTGTGGTAGGTGGTGATTACAACAGCCTTACAACAGGCGTCTTTGAAGAAGATCGTTACTACAACAGCTTTGTTCCAGGGGGCTTTTGTGTAATTGTCACAGTACCTCACTACAGAGGGCTTGGAAGGAAGTGGCCGTGCTTAAAGACTTTTCGAGGTTGGTAATAATATAAACCAGCTTTAACACAGAGGGTTCGAAGTAGATGCCGATTACAGCAGCTTTCCTACAGAGAGCCTCGAGGTAGGTAGCTACAACAGTAGCTTTACTACAGAGAGTTTTGAAGCAAACATGATTACAGTGGCTTTACTGAAGGTATTCGAGGCAGGTGGTGACAAGTGGAGCTCTACGACAGAGGTTTTTGAGGTAGATAGCGATTTTAGCCGCTTTACTGCAGAAACCTTTGCAGTAAGTAATGGTTATAGCAGCTGTGCTACTGAAGTGTTTTAGGTAGGTAACCAACAACAACAACAACAAAACAAAACAAAAAAAAGTACAGCAGTCTTTGAGGCAGACTGCGATTACAGAATGTTTACTATCGAGGTAGCTATTGACTACAGTCGTGTTACTACAAAGGCCTGCGAGGTAAGCACCAATTTATGGTAGCTTCACTACCGAGGTCTGTGAGGTAGGTATACATGCTTTACTACAAGTGGTACTTGAGATAGGTAGTGAGTGATTGTAGTGCTTTTGCTGTTGATGTCATGAACGGGGGAAGACTACTGTAGCTTTACTACACAACCGTTTATGGCAGTGATTACAGCAGCTTTTTAGTGCAGAAGAAATTTCCGAGGTAGGGAGTAATTACAGCATCTTTTACCGCAGGGATCTTCGAGGTAATTTATGACGATACTGTAGAGGCCTTTGAGGTAAGTATTGATACCATACCTCTACCATGAGGTCTTTGGGAGATTGTAAGTGTGTACAGCTGTTCTTACTCCGGAAGACTTCACGATAGGTAGAAGACAAAATTGTGTGTGTCAACGATCTATAAAATCTACTCGTCATATGGAAACCCCAATGGAAAGGACACACACACACACACACACACACACGCACGCACATGTCAAATATACCACCAACTTTGTTAAACAATCCAACTTACCTCTACATTTATTTCGACCGCAGCAGCAACAACAATACAACTAAAAACTCATATCGACTTCGTACCTGATAATATAATCTGATTATTAATCATACACTATGACATTTGCAGTAGATCCAGTGCTCAGCAACAACAAAAAATGGTCAAAATGCCCTGTTTGGATCATGATGGGACAGGGTGGGGAAGTGGTAAGGAGGAAGGGGCGAGGGGGGGGGGGGGGGGGAGGGGGGTGGAGGCGGATGCTGGGGACAAGAGGGAAGGGGCAGGGGGGCTGGGTGAGAAAAAACTTTTCTTTTTTTATCAGTGACGTCACCCGATCTGTTGGAGCTTCTTGGGATTATTAAACAAAAACAAACAAAAAAAAACAAAAAAACACTTGCTCTCCCCAACCACAGGTATAAAAAAATGTTGCTTGCGCACATGTGTGGGTCTACGTGTGAAAGACTGTGTCTATAGATGTATGCATACAAGATATGTGTGTGTGTGTGTGTGTTCGTGGAGGGGGGGGGGGGGGGGGGGAGAAGGAGTGGGGGAGGGTGGAGGGCAAAGGAATGAAGTCCAAAGTAAAACACAAGCCCTGTTCGCTTTAGCTGTTTTTTTGTTTGTCTTTGTTTTTTTTCAGCAGAAACTAAGTTTGTTATACCTCCCTTTTCCACATCGTCCCCCCCCCCCCCACCCCCCCCCACCCCCGCTTCTTCCAGCTCCCAGCACTCAAACAACCCTGCCCTAGGGTTTTCAGTTTAAAAGAAAACACACTCAGTTGCGTTATGATCTATACTATCGTAAAAGCATCAAGGACCGGCATGGATTTTCAGCTATTCGTCCAAATGAACCCCCTCCCCTACCCCTCCCAAAGTAAAAGAGTAAGCGCAGACCACTAAGAACGACACTTGTGATTTGTTGCTGTGGACATGAAACACCCTTCTCTTGTCTCCTGATCAGATTATTATTAAGTCAGACTTGAAGTCAAAATCCAAGAAAATCACGAAAATGTTACCCATTTTCAAAGCTGTGTAGCTAGAAAATGAGACAAATGAACAAACAAAAAACAAACAATCCCCCCCCCCCCCCCCAACAACAACAACAAAATGATAATGACAGCGACACCATGCGATGCAAGTGCAGAGGGTGTCCTACTGTTCACCCTCTCTTCAGCATAGTGCCGCATGAATAAGCCAATAATTGGGGGTCGAAACATACATGCCTTAAAGAAAGACAACTCCAACACTGAAATAAACATACCTCTAAGAAAACTCAATCACTGTAGTTTGAGGCCCTCAACATTTTTATGGTAATATGTACGTTAAAAAAAAAAAAAAAAAAAAAAAAAAAATCATCCCAAGAACGATTCCACCGCTACCACCACCACCACCAATCATAACGGGGGAAACTGGACACAAAATACCTCACGGTCAGACATGATAACATCTTGTACAGAAAGGTCACAAAGAATCAAATCATCAATAATAGTTTATAAAACGATCGAATAGATGACGGAAAATATATCTGGTAACAAAAGAGAATTACACTTGCATCCCTCACATTCACACACCCAGAACTGTAGAAATATAAAATCATACACAATGTCCCATAATCAAAATGAAATTAAAAAAAAAAATGTCATTAAAAACAGTTACATACAAATACATATGCACATTATGTATCATTGATTAAACAAAATGAAATATTAAAAAAAAATGTCATTAAAAACAGTTACATACAAATACATATGCACATTATGTATCATTGATTAAAAAAAAAAAACCCACATAAATGCTTCTGCCGCATGCTACAAATTATGCCTTAAAACACAAATGATGATTTCAAATGTCTGAATATTCACATGCACTGTTACCAATCATAAAGCTGCACCAATGAATGTTTATTCATTTCAATCATTGCATTTACGAAGAAAAGACATCAGCACCATATGCTTCTACATTTCAATCAATTTATCAGTCAACATCCGAGTTGTTCTTGAAGGTTTCCATAAATTACTGTCATAAAATGAATCACAACATAAACGGGAGCGAGTGAGTGGGTATCTGCGTGCGTATATATATATATATGCATCTGCTATGCGCATGCATTGCATGTATAACTGTGTGAGTGGAGTGTAGAGTGGTGGATGAACAGCACCAGATGAGATTTTGCATTTGTGATCCGTCATTATAATCAAGAAGCTGCTGTTACTTGGGACTTGCAGTGTATGGTATTACACTAGATTTTATTGAATAACATTGCATTATACTGTATGTTGTATTATATTTGCACTGAATTGTGTGGCATATTGAAATGTGCACTAAACGTTTTATCATTCATGTTGTAGTCTATCACGCCGAGTAATTGTGAATCGTTTTGCATTGCATTATAATGGGTAATGTATTCAATTTTATTCTGTATTGAATTCTATTGTCCTTTGTACTGAATGCCCTTGTATCGTATAATGCGTAGTTTTCTATCACATTTTTGCATTGCATTCTACTACTGTGTTGTGTTCTAGTTCAAAGTATTTGGTAGATCTGTTCCATTCTGTCAATTTCTACAGCATTGAATAACTTAATTCTCACAAGATTTCTGTATGTGAGAAATTCAGACAGCAACTCAAAATAGTGCAGGACTTGCTGTACATCTGTTAGCTGCATTCAATATCCCAATATATCGTTTAGTCGCAAAGCCTGTGTGACGCTTTCAGTTCACTGCACATAAGTTTGACAACAGAATGACACTTTGAATAAGTGCTGTGAAATCCTTCCCTTTGGAAATCTCTAGTAATCTAAGGTAATAGCCATAATAATGTTTCTACATTTTTTTTTCTTCTTTGATGAATTTAAACGTTCTTGTGTGTTATGGATTTTCCAAAAACCTTGCAAATGTTTTCTTTCTTTTTTTTTTAAAATGTGGTTGCTCTTATATGTTTACAGATTCTGATTTATTGATGCAAAACAAATCAATTATGTGTTGTTTGTTGCGATTGAAATGCGGCTCTGGAGAAATAATCTTCTTCTTCTTCTTCTTCCTAAAATACTGGTTCACTCAAAAACGAGTAGGTCACCAGCGCACATGTTAAAAAGTAAAATAAAATAACATAAAACAGTGCGACTCAGACTGTTGGCCCCTGGAGCAAATTTGGCAACAAGGGGTCGCACTCAATATTCAAGAAGTTAAAAGCAATGGCCAAATTCAGGCCCAAGTAATAGTAAAATATCTGGGGAAGTCAAAATAGAAAATCGTCAATATGCAGATCTCAAAACTGTCGAATCAATTTGTTTTTTAAATGAGATTGCATTTGTGGCAATCTTGATGGCCCCGGCAGCGAGTTCCACAGCCGTACAGAACTGGGATAAAAAGAATGTAAGTGGCTGTCAATATTTGATGCAGGTATGGTATAACATTGACCGCCACTCCTGGTGCTACTTTTATTCAATACTAGTTGTTCCATTGGAATATCAATTACTTTAGCTCTGCCTTTGAAGAAGATGTTAAGTTTGATAAAAGCTCTTCTCTCTTCCAAGGGTTTCCATTCTAATTTCCTCATGTTCTTCCTAGTATTCCCCTTTTCTCTGATGTGGTTCCCTGTTACGAACCGTGCTGCTCTCTTCTGAATCTTTTCGAGGTTATCAATGTCCTTTAGATGGTAAGGATCCCAAACTGAGCAACCATATTCCAGTACATTCGGCCAAAACTTTATATATGCAACTCGGTAAACTAAGTTCACCACTGAGGTATGCTAACACAGACGTGACCGATTCTTAAGTTTCTGAGAGACATAGCATCATATTCATACTGATCTAGGCTTCATGTCCTTGATTTTGGTTTTGGTGCGCAAGTCTTTATATGACGGTCACAGTACTCATTTATCAAGGGCCAGGAGCTACAAGTTGAGTCAGTCCCCTGGATCCACATCAATACTTCGTGAAACATGAACTCAATACCTGAGTTTTCAAGAATTCATCTCATTACATTCAGATGATCCGGGAATGTATGTTAATGTATTTGTTCATTCAAAATTTTCCCCATCCACAGCCACATCCTGACCAGTCTCACCCCAGCCCCCAGCACCAGCAAGTCCCCGGGAGCAGTCAATGTCAAGTTGTCATGAGGTAATCCACCAGATGAGAGACCCCACTGCCGCCAAGTCATTTCAGTGGTGTTCAGTGGCGCCTGTTCTGATAACATACACAGGACACCACCTACCAAGCCCCCTACTGACGACAATGATTGCTCAGTCGCAGAGCCAGCATACGTGAGCTCTCCCTCCAAAAAGGGGCCACCGTGTCCGTCTGATGATATTCCCCATGAATTTGCCGATGCTGACGACCCCGACAGAACCAAACCAAGAGCACAGACAGGTAATCAAAACTGAGGGTACCGCAACAGCAGGGCTTGAAAGGCCACGGAATATATGACTTATCTTTATGCCGACTGATGAGGACAATGAAAAGGATGCTACAGCTTTCCCTCGAGGTCTGAGGCTGCATGGCAGGGCTGGACTCTACACTTACTTTAATAATGTATTCTGGCATCAGCCAGGCCCGAGAGATACAGACACCTGCAGTGTTAGACAGGAGCCTGAAGCAACAAGAATCCATTAAGTGGACAAAATTCAACTTTGTGGTCCCAGTGTTCTTAACAATTGAGGTCACAGCACAGATCGGTGAACAAAAGGAATGCTTATCTTTGTCAACAAACAAATAAAAAAGATGTTCAAACGAAAACACTTCTTCAGAGTTTAGGGGATTAGGAGTCACGTGCAGACAAAGTTAATACAGTTTCCCTTCCAGCATTCTTCTTTTTTTTTTTCATCCATCAGAACCCTGAGGTTTAGAATCAGTGAGATTTTGTGTTATGTTACTAACAAACACACAAAAAAATCCCACCACTGAAATGAAAGCAAAATTCGGTGACGTTATCCATCCCACAGGCACACGACGACCTACGGTGACGTTATCCATCCTACAGGCACATGACGACCTACTTGTCTACAAAGGATGCAAGGTGTGGGCCAGATTTGTTGTTTTCTTTTTTTTAATGCATCATTGCATGCATTCACAGGCAGGACCTCAATGTGAAACGTTATCCATAGGCATGGCATCTGCACAGACCTCGCCTCCAAAGAGATCGTTTCCTACAAAGTGGCTGTGTTCAATGGGGGCCGACCCCAGGATACGTGGATCAAGAGTTCAAAACTTTACTCGCTAGACTACCATGCCTTCCAGTGTTGTGTGGGTCTTACAAAGACCTATATTACCATTTTTTGTTCTTTACCCATAGATGTGCTTCAGCGAAATACAGGAAGCGAAACAAATATGATGTGCTTGGTGTAGGCGGCATTCCTTTGTTGTACTGCCTTTCAGTCTTAAATTGGTTGGAATTAAGCGCACATCTGCAAAATTTAAATGTGTATATGTCTCTGTGTGTGTGTGTGTGTGTGTGTGTGTGTGGATAGATATCTCTTTAATTTAAAAGAAAATGATTCTTGACTGCTGATCTTTCTTTTTATAAATTAAAAACTATCTTTGAGGATGTTCTGAAGATTTGCAATAGAACACAAACACAAAAGAACAGAAATCGCCGACATTTCAAAGATCAATCTTGGAGACGGTTTACGACTGAAAACGTCGACTTCCGTCTTTTTTTTTTTTTTTTCAATTGTAAATCTTCAGAACACACTAAAAGACAGGTTTTCTCTTTTAAATCAATTTTGACTGATGTCCGATGTCTGTTTTGCTGTTCCAGGACATCTTCTCTCTCTTATTCACTTAAGACACATCTACATGCAACCTCTATGGACATTAAACACACTGCCTGGTATGGAGAATCGAGTAGGCTAATCTTCCAGTCCCAATTTCTCAAAATGATAGTTACCAGCCAGCAACCTCAACTTAAGTCCAGAACTTTAAGGAAAAGACAAAAAAAAAAAAAAAACCCAACAAAAAAGAAAGAACCAAACCATAGCCTTAGGCTAGTTCTCAAAGCATCGCAAAAACAATTTTCTGAAATGCTAATATCTTTTAAATGGGGTAACCAGACACGTGATGCACTCAATTGTGGAGATTGAGAGGAAGCCATTCCTTAAGATTCTGACTTAGCTGGTGTCTATGCTAAGTGTGAACTGTGTTGGACCTAGGAAACACATGAAGACATGCTTGATGCATACGGCACGGGTCAAGGCACTTTCAGGCACAAAAATAGTTTGGACACATGATGACCGGTCTGGACATGTTCACAACCGGCCCTTTCACACTGTTTATCGTCCAACTGGCCGCATGCGCGGGACTATATATGGGCGACACTTCACCTACGAAATCCTGATGGATCCTTTTTCACTTCTTCCGCTTACATTTTGTTATTCACTCTGGCCGCTGTCGAGGAATATACATGACAGTGAAAGACTGGGGTTAACCAGATAATTATGGGGTTTTTTTTTTGTTTTTTTTTTTTTTAACCTTTCCATTCTGTCCCATTTCAGTCACATGACTTGGTATCCATTCATCAAGGCCACCCCACACACATCCAGTGTTGCCCAGTTTCAGCTTCAGCACCGGCAGTTCATAAGCAATAACTGACTTCGGGTCAGGCAACCCAACCACAAGAGACATTGCGCTGATGGTCAGACTCTTCTGTAGTCTCGGTGGTGCCTGTTCTGATCTAATGTACACAGGACAATGTCTACCGAGTTCCTTACTGATGACAACAATCGTGTGGTCAGCATAAAATGAGAACTGTGGCAAGTTCGGCATGGTATACAGCAAAAAAAAAAAAAATCACGTCACAAGGTCCCCTGATCTGTCTTGATCCATTTCAGATGAAACTCAACCTTCTACACATTTTTTTTTTCCTTCTAAATCCTCATACAAATTTGTTCATGTAATGAAAGTCATGTGTATTCATTATTGGTCACATGTGCATTTGAAGTATACGTGTAACAGACTGGTACAAGATGTTCATGTTCATTTTGTTTCTTGCCCTGCTGAGCAGGCAGACCATATCAAGGCTTAAAACAAACTATTAATCACCACTTATGTCTATGTCAAGCGCAAAGGTTAAAATCCAAAAACTCACCGGTTAAAATCCAAAACTTTAATTTCTAAAATAAACATGACCAAATCTTTAAAAAAAATGTTCACGATCCATAAACATAGCGATAAAGTCTTATAATACAAGATGCTTACTTCCTTTTAAAACTAAAAAAAAAAAAAAAAAAAAAAAAAAAAAAACATTAGGAGGAACACCTCACTACAGGTATGATAAAAACAAATGCAACTGAACATAACACACAACCATTATCAAGCTTATGATTGCAAGTCAGGTACATCTCTCTGTCCCCCTCCCCCACTTCCAATGACACGCACATGCCACATCGTCGTCTCACTGAGCAAGAGCCACTCTGAAGGAACCACACACACACACAACTCCCACCAACTCCTCTCTTTACCCTCCATGAAAGGAATCGGGAACCCTAATCTTCAGATCAAACAACACACTTCACAACCCTTTTCAAAGCCCAGTCGCACTATATTCTTTTTTCTTTAAAGAATTGTAAACAAAGCAAAATAGTTGAGACAAATACTTTGGGACGAACAAGGCATCCTCTGGATAGATGTTGTACTGCTCACTGTAGTGAAAAAAACCCTCTATTATCACAGCGAGATTCTTTCGAAGAGAGGTCACTCTATGGAACAAAAAGTTCCAGACAGCATATGTCCGGAGTCAGAGACTGATACCCTTTAAGGGCTTTTGCTCCCACGCAAATATGTTCGTCTGCATTTCTATTTCCCCCCCCCCCCCCCCCCCCCTCATACAAGGCTATTGTTTTGCTGGTAAAATTTACAGCAATGCATTTTTCTTCTGTAGTTAGGATAACAACATGCACAAGTTTTCATAAATCTACAGTAAACTTTGAAAGTTGTGAGAAGCTTCTCCAGTCTTCATGACTTTTCATCAACTTTTCCTCATTAAGTGCCAATCATATACATAGCTGCCGGCCTCTCAAAAGCCAAGTTAAAAACATTCTGAGACTTGGGTTGTCATCAACCGACATATTAAAGCTTATATATATATCATCATACAAATGAAACTATGCTAAGTTAAGGATACTTGGCATTATCCTTAGATTTTCACCTTTGTCTTAGAAAGAGTGAGTACAAGAATTAACCACAAAAAAAAACTGAAACACACACACACGGCCAAACTAACCCAGCAGTATAAAACGTTAACATCCAGTCTGGACAGCATGTACAGTCCCATTACCTAGAGCCCAGGTTACAACAACAACAACAAAAAAGCTGGTATGCTGTAATAAATCATACCATGAAAAAAAAAGTACACACACCTGCTAGAGTACAGACAAGAGACCGAGCCACAGACTTAAAAGGCACAGTCAGAAAGTGGGACAGGAAAGAGGAACAAGAGGGAACAGACTGTGTAAGGAAAAATGGACCACGTGACCCGAATGATGAATCTGTCTGCTACTGCGTTAGTGATTTTCCAGACCGATATGGCACACTCGGTGATGGCGAACTGGTTAATTAAACAAAATTGGCAGCTTCATCATACCAATCAGTGTTAAGTCAAGGGCAGAAGAAACTGTTTTCCTACCCGAACCATCAACCATCAACACAACAAAAGAACCCACAATACTGGCTGCTAATATTTTTGGTTTGTAATAAAGCAGCAAAATATTAGTAAGTACTGGTAAATCTGAAGCACGATCTTTTCCAATCTCACGTCTGATTTTTTCATCAGTGGGTATGTATAATTGTAGCAGTTGGAAAAACTCGCCCAAAGCATGTTATTGTTTCATTCTTCTAGTAACCTAAAGAAATTCTGATGAATGATTAACGAAGCATGCAGTCAGTTGGGTGATTAATAAAACAAAATGCAGTCTCTTTCAAATTAATCCTGCAAGAGTGCTGAAAAGTAGCCACCTTCGCATCCCAAATAAACAACGCAAAACCTGGCTGTCAGGTTTAAAAAAAAAAAAAAAAAAAAAAAAAAAAAAATCCAATCGTATAGAGCACAAAAATCCAAACTGACTAATCGACTCCCAACGGTGGAAAGGTCAACGGTGCTATCATGAGCTTTCGCCATCCTGTCCATCGCTCCAAAATGACACAGTTTCCAAATTCACCATCCATTTGTACACAAACATGTACAGAAGATGAGACAAGGGAAGTAATGGTCAGGGCAGTCATTCTGTTCAGTTCGTCATCTCACATTAAATGACATGCTAATTAGACATGCGGAAGGTCGCTCGGGGGATGGCCGACCTACGCTGAGGGTAAGAACAGTCTTTACGCTCATGGTTCAAGTTGTAATCCATATCTACACCAAACTTCTAAGACATCAATACATTTACCGAGACTGTTTTCTTTCCTCGTTTTAGATAAATCTATGCATCATTTCTTTAAAAAAAAAAAAAAAAAACCCAAGTGTCCAAAATTACCCCATCTCCCAACAAAAGAACGTGCAAAAAAAAAAGTAAAGAAAATCCTACTTCCATCCTCTCCTCTGGAGCAAGTTGAGAGCACACCTTACAATCACACCCCTCTCCACTCTCCTTCATAGTAACTCACTGAGAACTTTCAGTGAGGCTTTCCAGTGACAGGCATGGGAGCGGACGACTATGAGGTCAAACTGTAGGGGTCAGATCTTTAGAGCCTGAAAACCCAATCTGTCCACCCTGCAGTAAAGCTGGTGTCTGGATTCAGTTCAGAGAACGTTACGGCTGCGGAAGGAGACGGAGTTGGACTCTTGCCTTCTCTAAATGCTGCGCCTCTCAACTTGGTGAGCTTCGGACAGTTCACTATCCCTATCATCATTAGGCTGTGACACTTTTTGTTAAAACCTTTAACCCTTGAGAATTCCTGTTCCCGAGTGAAACAAGTGTTATTTCCATCTGGACATGTTTCAAACTACAATTTGTGCTCCTGTTAAAATCACGAGACATCTGTTCCGTTATATCCAGGATCGTTATTTATGTACATCTGTTCCATTATATCCAGGACCGTTATTTTATGTAAGTAAAAACCAATCAGTGTTGTCAAAACATGCATCAGTATATAACCTTTATTCAGACACACTTCACGTTTTTAAGCAGACCGGCTGATCTCAAAAGAAATTCCATCTTTACACACACACAAACACAACCTCCCGCATAGGCAGAATCCCTCTGTAACTCTGACAAACACATAAAACTAGCAATGCACGCACATAAAGACACAGAGGCACTCTTCTTTCCATGAGCAAAGCTGTGACTCACTGGACAAGGACTTAAAAGCAGAGCTATGAAGGCCTACTGAGTAAGGCCTTCCATAATTGTCATAAGACACATCTCTTTCTTTTATTCCTTTCTGAAAAATATCTTCAGGTATGGACTGTTGTGTGTGTGTGTGTGCCTGTGTGTGTGTGTATGTGTGTGTGTGGTGCCTGTGTGTGTGTGTATGTGTGTGTGTGTGTGTGTATGCATGAGCGTGTGTGCATGTGTGACATGTGTGTGTATGTATGTGTGTACATCTCTGTGCGTTTGTGATTAAGCATACATTCTATACACGGCATGTGTCATAAACACCACTGTCGTTGTACTTTACATGGGCACTGTCAACAACGAGAGAACTGGGCAGACAGACCACACATAATCATAACTCCACACACCCACTAATTAATATTCACACTCACGTACGCGAGTTATGTTGTCGATTTGCTTTGCTATTATAACATGTTGTAAACGAAAATATTTTTGAACCAATTTACATAACCATTTGACATTATCAGTTATATATATATGATGTATAACAAACTAGGAATGACACACACACACACCAAACATCTTTAACACCACATCAAAACAAGCAAGCGACTATAATCAGATCCCAATAGGACTTCCGAGAACAAATATTGCTGAGTATGAAAAAATCAGCAATCAACAAAAACAAACAAAATCCAGAAATAGCTGCTGTTCAACAGTGAAGTAAACAAGTACAACCTTACAAAGGGGTATGGGAACAAATTATGACGTGTGAACAACATCTCTCTCTTTATGGACATCTCAGTGTGTAATTCAACACATTATACATCTTAAAGGCAATAGCTTTCAATTCTTCACATAAACGAATCATTTCCACAGTGAGCAACTACCAATATCACTAGATGAAGTGTCTTGGTCCTCAACGTTCGTTACCCCCGTTGTGTTTATAATGTACTTTCTGCACTCATAATGTCCCTTTTCCACTCATAACGGGAAATGTGTCTTGTGTGGATACATGGTGTTGTATGTGTGCATGTGTAAGTTACAGCGAAAAAAACAACAACAACTCAAAAATAAAAAACCAACACCTGTCATAACATTAAGCACATACTGAGAGGTTTGTATCCACACTGAATGATTAAAATCACTGAAAAACAAAAAAAAATTCAAATATCATTAACGGTTTAAATTTTACACACACACACACTCAAACCTTGACACTTGCCAACAGCTGTTTGGCTGACAACTGGACATCAGGTTTTGTTTCATACTATCAAAACACAGCTTCAGGATGAGAACTGTCTGCATACAAGTGACTGGTATTCAAATAATCAGCAGGCTGGAGGAATACAAAGATCACATTCCATTCCTTCACAAAATTCTCACCAAAAAAAAAAAAGCATTTTCAGTGTGCCAAACTATGTCAAATTAAGTAGATTTTTTAACTACTAGATCTAAAAACTGGAGGGGGGAAAATGTAAAGTTCTCCATTTTGCACAAATACTGTGCATACATGGAGAGGAGGTCATGAGAGAAAAAAACAACAACCAAAAAAACCCTCAAAATATCTTGAATCCATTTTCAGTATCTTTAGATTTGTTATGGCATTTGCCAAGTGTTTCAAAATGAGCTGTGAGATTTGTATCAGCTTTTCTTGAAATAAATGTTGTCACATATCCAGAGCAAGTTTGTGTCAATATATGTGTCGAGTGTCAGAGTTCATTCAATTCTTTTCTTCCACAACATTTCAACGATTTTTTTTTCCCCACACTGTTCCAGACTCCCATTCTATTTGTCCATGGTTGAACTGATGTAACAACAGAGTGATGATGTGTATAATGCAGTATACAGTGATCATTTTATGTCCGCGCCTTGCGCCACTGGCGCATAAATTAAAAAAAAATGACCCATAAAAATCTTAAGCTGTGCGCCGATCAGCGCATCGTTATAAAGTTTCGACACATAGTGCTGTGCGCTCACAGTCTGTGGACTCCCCAACAAAATTTGTCTGCGTACCCAGCGACAGCTAATGTGACGTAAAATGTCATTGGATGAGACTACAATCAGGCGGTCTGGTCTGCCCAATCAGAAGCAATCTTTCGTCTACCCCAGAGCCTCGTTTTGGTGTGCTTTTCACACACGAAAAGTTGGGTGCGCGTTGCCGTTTTTCTGTCTGAAGAAGAAAACACCACGCCTCCTAAAAAAGAGCAAGTTATTAATTCCAGGCCAGGCTAAGTTAACGTTTGGTGGCCAGCCTACTGTGTCAGCCTGTGACGATCGAGTGAGTGACAGTGGTGTCCGGGAAGATGCGAACAGCGTAGCACTGGTGCCGAGGATGACGCTGCTGTGAAGTTGGCCGATACTGATACGCGCCGCGCCATTTCCAAGAAATTTGGACCCACAAGTATCCATGGCTGCGGTATGCTCTGACCGAAAATAAAATGTACTGTAGTCTATGTAAGGCAAGTGGAAAAAAAGAATACAGTGTGTGTTTTCAGTTGTTGTGTGCTTTTTCATCTGTTTAGTTCCGTTTTAGAATGACCCATAAAATTTGGAAATGGCCCATAGAAGTTAGTCACAGTGGGCCATTTGAGCCATAGATTTTCAACAAAAAATGATCACCAAGTATATATACTGTGACACAGGTCACTTGCAAACCGATAGTGAAAGAAGTGATCATTAATAACTGACCCTAAAAAGTAAAATTCAAACGGCATTCCCCAGCACTGCTGTTTAGTTTTTGCAAACTTTGCTCTCCTTAATTTTGCTGAATGACAACACAAATGACAGCACTTTTAACCCCCCCCCCCCCCCCCCCCTTGACTGAAATCTACATTTCAAGAATTTTCGAGACCATGAACTGAAAATTTCAAATGAATTTCAAAGATCAGATTGTGGGAATGCTGGTGTGTACACGTGTGTGTGTGTGTGTGGTCTCATTTTTCTGTACACAGTTCCGTCAACTGTGCATCTTGAGAACCCCACTTGGCCTAAGCTGAGTACACCTTGATGTACATATGCAATATACTTGTCGTCTGTTCAAGACACACGTACTGTTATGGCAATTCCCTAGTTGTTTCAACCCTTTTGACTAATCTCACCGAGATCTTACTTTTTCAAATCAAGAAAAAAAAAAAAAAAAAAACCCAAGGCATCCCACACACAAACCTTACTGCAATTTTCAGGTCTCCACAATGCTGTTCGGCATATCTATGACTCTACAGAGTGGAACGATCCAAGTCACCTCCAGGTCAACTGTGGGAACCAAACATCACCAGTCCTGCCTGAACAGCAGCGTGGGGCGAGATCAGTGAACATTCTGTCACTCAACCCCTCCTCCCCATCCACCCGCTTCCGTTGTAGACAGTCGTTACCAGTTCTGAAAACGTACATATCCAGATCCACTTCCACAATACTGTTAGGATAATTGCGTACATGTGCGCTACAAGGTCTACGGATAAGTTGCCTGCGTAACCCGCGTGTTCACGTGTATGCATGCCATCTTTCTTTTGTTTTTACATTATGTTTCTTTTCCTGGATTTACCGAAGTTTTGATTCTAAATAAGGTTGAATAATCAAAAGAAAAAAAAAAATTCTAGCATAGTAAGGCGAAGGGTCTGGGATTTGGGGGAGGTGGGGGAGACTCTCGCAGACAGTCTGGCATCTAGTATACTGTCATAGAGTCTTCCAACATCTGGGCAAAGTCCTCTTCTCTGGCGGGCCGTGGCGAGAGCTTGGTCACACGGTGCTGAAACACCAACAGGCAGAAACACACCGTCAACCCACGCCCTACTAAGGATACCGGCGCCATCAACCCTCTACTCAGTTTCAAAGGTGGCACTCCGCCCAGTTCCCCCCCCCCCCCCCCCACCCCTTCCTTAACCGCTACCCCACCCGCCTTTTCACACCTTACCCAACCCCTATGGGGTTTTTTCACACCACTCGCCCCCCCCCCCCCCCCCACCCCCCCACCCCCTCTCCCTGTCTCAAGCTTTTTCATTTTCTAACTCATTTTTTTATGCCCACTCATTGGTGTAAATCCAATGTCGATCATTTTTTTCTTTCTTTAAATAAACAGAACTTTATTCAAAATAACAGCATAGGATTATGTCCATCGAAAGAGCAACAACAAGCTGACAGCTTATATCGTGCTCTGAAGTGTACATTACACTGACAGTTTACATGATCACTGGCAGACAAATACAAAATCAATGACAAAAATGACAAAGGTTTTTGATATATGATCTATGGACACGTGTATAGGGTGATCATTTGATCTGAAGAGAAAATAAACCAATAATCAATAAATAAATGAGTTGATAACAATATCATGAATCATGAAAGGAAGAGGCGAGGAAAAAATCAAAGACAAGAGAACCATTCTACCCATTACGACTGAATCATGCATTTGAAAACCAAACATTCTAACAACCCCCAACACACACACTCTGTGACACACACACAGTCTGCAACAACCCACACACACACTCCGTGACCCCCCCCCCCCCCCCCCCCACACACACACACACAAAACAATCTATTCTTCTAGTTCTGCACAGAATGCTGATCATTCCGTCCTCCCTACACACAGCTGCATCCAGGTTCGTCCCTTCCCACCAAATGTCCGCTGGGAGCAGTCGGTCAAGGTCAGGTCGTCACGATGTGGCGGCCCACATGATCAGTCAGCATCACACAATGTTCAGCTGCCCATGGACCCACAGAAGTGGTGTGGTGTAAGGTAGAACACTCATGTTTGCTTTGGGCAGCAGCAGAATTAGTTCCCTTTTTACAGCTATTTAGGTCTAACTGAATATGCTTTTTATTTGCATATTTGGGCAAACGTTTGATTTGAAAAGTATTAGAGAACAAATTACTGTCAATGTACACATTTTTCTTTTCCCTGTCTTTTCTCTATTTTGAGCATACTAATGTGAAATGTTAGCTAATTTATTATTTTTACAAACTTATAGAACTTCAGTTGTTTAACTTTCAGAGATAAGAAGTGATAAAAATTCTTCTTTCCTGTACAACCTCCCCCCCCCCCCCCCCCAAACTAATTAGGCCTAGATTAATTATCCACCTCACAAACTATACAAACTGATTTAAATCTACCTTGCAAAAGATATTAAACATTCACTACACAAATAATGCAAAGTCATTACTCTCTTTACTAAAACAACAAAAGAAACTTGCGGAACACAGAGAGAGGGGAATGAAGAGTGCAACAAAACTAAACACTGTTGAACCTATAGAGAAGACACACATCAGACACCAACCTGTGGCATGGTGCCTTTGACCAAGGCCGGGATGTCTGCGGAGCTGTAACTCAGCTCCTTCAGGCCGTTTGGACATCCGATGTCCAGCATGATCTGGCGGAGTACATCCGCCAGGATCGGCCCAGCGTCCGCCCGTCTGGCGTTGCTGATGTCCTTCCCTAAAAATGAAAAGGGTATCACTGTCAGGCTCGCATTGTTCTTTAAAGCTATTATCACAGACAACAAAGCAAAAGAATTCCTTACTACCCCCCCCCCCCCCCCCCCCCCCCTTGTCACACACAAACTTTTGCAAGTCGCTCCTCACTCAGGAGTGAGATTTTGTTCTGGCCCTTGTTTTTTTTTGTTGTATTTTTTTTGCTGTCGGAGTCAATTTGGGTTCATACTGAAAGACTCTACAGGAAAGCAGTTAACAGCAGCAGACTGGCTGTTCACTTCCTGTTTGTTCAAAGACGTTTTGAGGTAGCCTTTGGTGTTTTGAGACAGGATCAGAAATGAGGATAACTTGATGTTTGTGCTAGCAACTGTGTTTGACAAAGAACACAGAAAAAGATGACACTCGCTGCGCAATCTCTCTCACCTGGAATGCTGAACATGCTCCATCCACTCCCCCTGAACAGGGACAGCACTCACTCTGGAGCTTGTTCACCAAGTGCGGCAAGCGTCAAACAATGAGCGCAAGAACAAGCAAGCACCTGTGGGGAAACTCAACACAGGCTTAACAACCCATCTTCAAGTGACCAAAATTGTTGTTTAGTCACCGAGCTACACTAAGGTCAGGCAGGTATGGGAGACGACCATCAAGTGTCCAATAAAATGGTCTTGATGCTTCTGACAATGCAATCTGTCTACAGGCACAGTCCCATGCAGACCCATTCTCTCGCAGTCTCAGCATCATCAGGTTGTCAGCCGTAAGGAAAACCCACTGTGTCCATTTGTTTGTTTCTTTAATATTCGGCGACACATCAGTTTTGCTGTTGTTGTTTCTTTCTCATCTTCTGTGCGACCTCAGTGGCACTGGACCCATGCCGCTCATTCCAATCCGTCATCCCCACAGCCAGAACCTGTCCCGGCCCACCACAGCAGCCCCGGGCACTGGCAACCCACAGGGAGCAGTCAATGTCAAATTGTCATGAGACAACCCACCGAGGAGACACTGCACTGCTGCCGAGTCACTTCGGTGGTGTTCAGTGGCGCCTGTTCTGAACCAACAAACTCAGGACATCACCTACTAAGCCCCCCCCCCCCCCCCCCCCCCCCCCCCACTGATAACAACAACTATGTTGTTGCGGAGCTTGCGTCAGAGAGCTTTCCCTCCAGAGGGCGCCACCACCACATCCGTCTAACGACAGTGTCCATGAATTTTCCAATGCCATAACCCCCAGCTGAATCAAGGGTTACATGTTCTGTCCAAACTTCTACTTCATCCGTGGTCCTCCATGAGGCAGAAACGGTGGATCACTACGCCAAAAGCAAGCAAGCCCATTGGAACCAGAGAGGACTCTTTTAACTTTTAGGCTTACCACACCTTGGACAAACAAACAATGTGTGAGACGCTTTATAGAACCTGACTTCATCTTTACCCCCACCTTACCCCCCCCCTCCCCCCCTCCCTTTCAGAACCCGACATCATCTTCACCCCCACCTTACCCCCCCCCCCTCCCCCTCCCCCTTTCAGAACCCGACATCATCTTCACCCCCACATTACCCCGCACCCTTTTAGAACCCAACATCATCTTCACCCCCACATTACCACCCCCCCCCTCCCCCCCCTTAAGAACCTGACTTCCATCTTCACACCCCCATTACTCCCCCCCCCCCCCCCCCCAACTCCATCCCATCTCCCTCCCAGACAAAATGTCCTTACCTAGACACTGCGCAGCTTCCAGATGGCGTTCGGGCAGGCAGGAGCAGTGAAGGTGAAGACGGCCGGTGCCGTGATGATGACCGACAGACCGTGTGGCTGAAAAGACACCACAACACTCCACTCAGGTACGCATCATACACAAAGATGGAGCAAGGAAGAGAAGCAGCAGCCAAGGATATTGCTGTGTGGAAACCCTTGTTGAAACATATTTTTTTTAGCTCAATGGCATCATAGGAAAGACATATCTGTCATTATGATGTAGTTGGGTCATATTTTGAGCATTTTAAGAGATTTACGCAAAATGACTACAGCCGCTAAACATGGTCTAAAATGACTTTTCAACTCTGGGGTGATAATGGTGGGTACATCTCCATAGATCCCCGTCTCGGTAGATCCCCATCTCGATAGATCCCCCACTACATGTGGACGAATTTCCGTCTCGGTAGATCCCCGTCTTGATAGATCCCCCACTACATGTGACGAATTTCCGTCTCTGTAGATCCCCGTCTCGGTAGATCCCCGTCTCGATAGATCCCCCACTACATGTGAACCAATTTCCGTCTTGATAGATCCCCGTCTCGGTAGATCCCCATCTTGATAGATCCCTGTCTCGATAGATCCAAAAACAGTAACAGGGATCCATCGAGATGGGGATCTATCAAGACGGGATCTATCAAGACGGGGGATCCATCGAGTCGGGGATCCATCGAGATGGGGATCCATCGAGATGGGGATCTATCGAGACGGGGATCTATCGAGACGGAAATTGGTTCACATGTAGTGGGGGATCTATCGAGACGGGGATCTATCGAGTGCCCCCCATAATGGTGAGGCGACTGCAGACAGAAAACTGAACCAAACATAAAAAGAGAATCACTGCACTGCCAACAAAACAACAAATTACAAATCTGTAATTTGTTTGTTTTCCGTTTTGCAGTACAGCGACACTTTTTTCTTCTTCTAATTTTGCTCTCTCTTTTTTTTTTTTCTCCCTCTTCCAACTCTATACAGATTTTTCACGATTCGCAAATTTCCGCAATCTCTTACATTATGTCACTTACATTCTATTACAGCAGAACACGCGTTAAAAGTGTGCATGCTTACATAAGAATATTTGTGCCGTCCGTTTCGCAAAAATGTGTATGATAAAACGACACGACTTTTCTATGAGCGTTTTGATCCTTCAGTCACATGAACGCTCCATCAATATCTTGTTCCCTCAGTCATATAAACTCATTTAATGTCAAATTTTTTTAACCATCGCAATCTAAGAAGTTCTTCTGCCTTTCAGTTCAGGAGGACTGCGCATATGCAGATCAAAGGAAGTGAGGGACAGGGGGTTCAGGGAAATAAAAGAAGGACGAACAAAGAAAGACAACTCTTCTTACTGAGAAATGAACAAGCTACATCTTGCCCTCATCATCTCTACCCCGCCCAACCCCAAAAACAGGGCTTAAAACAGGAGGAGGAAAAAACCACTGAAACTAGGGGGGTCCGGGGCATGCTCCCCCGGGAAAAATTTTTTTTAAAAAACCGAGTGTAAATCTATGCCATTTCGCGCTTTCTGGACATATAATTTCAAGAGTTATTTAGTGCATAAAAATTGCTGTAAACACATAATTATTACAGGAAGACATATTTGGGACAAGGGGAGAAGGGGTTAAACACATAATAAAATGAACACTCCCCCTTTAACTTGAGTGTTTTACAGGTGTTCACCAACTATAGTCTTTGGATGAAATCTCACTTCTGGGGTTGCTCAATAAGTTTCACTTTTCAGGTTTAAATGATCACACAACATCAAGTTTGAAGTTGGTGCACACAAAGTCAGTAACTGCATCAAACACTTTAAAGTTCAGTCTCATATAACAGAGATCAACTTGCGGAATCAGCACATTTTGAAAGTCACAATATCCAAATTTTGATAAATGAGAAACTTGTGGAATCAGCACATACTGAAAGTCAAATTTTGAAGTTCCTAAATTATAATAAACACTGAAATACAGGATTTCACAAGGACACACACACACATACACACACAGCTTTGTCATTTGGGTGTTTGGGTGGTGGAGGCATTAAAGAAACATAGCAAGGAACTCTGTTTCTTCTTGCTGCTTGCATTGTCTGCACTGTCTTTGCCATCCACCTTCTTGCTTACTTGAATTTCAACCCTATCTTTGTCTGCTGTTTCCTTGCTTTCTCCTGTCTGGCTTTTACACTCTACAATTTTTATTTCATTCTCATCCACCTTCTTGCTGACAACTTGACTTTGATTAGTTTGAACCCTATCTTTTTCCTTGCTGCCTCCCGCCTGGCTTGCACTCTTCACATTTTCTATATCACCCTCTTTTTTCCCCACAGCATTGCAATGTTCTATCCTGGCACGTTTTACTGCTGCTAAAGTGTCTTCAGTGACCTTTCTTGTAGTTCCACTCAGCGCCTTGACGTTTGACACGTGCTTCGCTGAACGAATGTGATCAAGAGCTTTCTTCCCGCGACCACCGTAACACTTCCCTTAAGCACAGTTTGCACCAAGCTAAACCTGCTGCAATAACTTTGTGAAGAAAGTCTCCAATGACTTCTTCGTCAACTTTCTGAAGCGTCCACTCCCATTTCCACTTGTTTTTAATTGCAGACTCGTCAAAAGATCGACCCGCATGAACAATGACTGCGCGCTCCGCCATTTTGTTTTTTCCGGAAGTCCGACCGGAAATTTATAATCAGGGGCCATAACTTGCGCGCAGTTGCTATGAACGCTTGCAAGCCGATCACGGATACCTTGCTCCTGTTGGGTTTTTTTGTTTGTTTTTTTTTGTTTTTGACAAACCGAAATCGCGGAATTCCGCCCAGACGCGGAACGTTTTAAGCCCTGCAAAAAAGAAAAACAACAACATGTAAGCAATTATATGTACAAAACTAAACAAACAATTAAAAAAAACAAAAAAAAAACTATACCATGCCATACACTGTAATTCTGACACAGAACCTGATGCTCAGAACGGGGACAAAACCGGAGAAAGAGAGAGACAGACAGACAGAGAGAGAAGCGTGGAAAGAGAACAAGTCCACTGCAGAGAAAAAAAAAGATCAGTGTAGGACATAAATGAAAACCTTAAAATTTCAAGGACTGCCTTATCTTCAGGTGTGTTTTTTTTTTCTAATAACTTTTTCATATCCTTCACACACACTCCCCCCCCCCCCCCCCCCACCTCCCCTTCCAACATACCTCCTACCTTAACCGCTTGTCCCCCTCCCCAGTGGCATTTCTCTCATGCCATTCATTCTACCCATCCCATAAACGGTCGCATCCATGCCTCGTCTCTTCACAGCACCACCAATCCACCAAGGAGCAATCACATGAGGCAACCCACCAGACTACATTGCTGCTGACCTGGCCAGTCTACGTGCACTCCCCCTTTCTCTCTCTCTCTCACACACACACAGAGAAATCCCCCTTTCTCTCTCTCTCTCTTTCTCTCTCACAGAGAGAGAAACATGTTCCAAAGTAACACTCACCACCATTGGATGGTCCTCATCGTAATCTGGAGACTTGAAGTTCTTCACCAGACCCGAGATGGGGTAGGACATACCATGGCTGAAACGACACATGTACTTCACCTAATGCCTGTGGCTTGTACTCAGAAAGGGGCTAGCAGAGCTGCCAACCTGCTCATGCGGCTTACAGTAGCATTTCACAATTTTCACAGTAGCATTTCCAATTTGACAGTAGCAACTTAATTTTGCGCGCGTTCTAAAAAGAAATCAGGCCTATAACCAGTTTTACGGACCACATTAAAGCTACAGTACTCTTAGTATATCTATAAATGTTATTATACAGAGATGAAGCAGAGGAAGAGGGCAAATTGTAAAAAAAAATCTACGTGCTACAGTAAAACCGAAAGCGAAATGCAGTTCCGACAGACCGATAGAGACGTTACTTAGCGCTGTCCAAACAAAACGAAAGTATCTTCGAATTTTTTTGTTTCGCCGTAGCAATTTAATGATCGTAGTAGCGTCGTAGCAAGCATTCTCTTGGCGTAGCAAACTACGGCGATCTCATAGCAGTTGGCAGCTATGGGCTAGTAATTTACAAATTTTTAAGACTCGTTAGTCTAAATTTCCAAAGGGGCTAGTAATTTACAAATTTTTAAGACTCGTTGGTCTAAATTTCCAAATATCATACACAAACCGTAGACTGTTCATAATTCATACTTTATAAACAAACACTTGTACACGACCTTATCTTTCTTTCAGGGTTTTTGGGGTTATCCACTCTGATAGACAAGTCAAATTCTCTCATCATCATGCTAATACTGGTAGGTCCACCATCCCACGTGTATCCCAATAACCCCCCAAATTACAATAGTTAGTCTGTGAATCCATGCTGGAAACTGAATATATGTGGTCACAACCCGCAAGATAGTTTTTCTGTTCCGATGTTCTTCTTGTACTGAGACAACATTACATTTAAACACTTTCAACAAAAACAAAGGGTTTTTTTTTAAACCTATTTTGAAGGCCTTGAGAAAAGGGTACCTCACTTACCCAAACATTCCAAAACATGTATGGACATTGATAACCCTTACCCAAACATTTCAAAACATGTATGGACATTGATAACCCTGTCAGCGCATGAAAATGGCTCAACAGGTCGCAGTACAGCTGACACGTTGCACTGCGGCCTGGCCAGCCTGGACAAGTGGATAATGCCCTCTTCTCCTGTTTCCTGGGTTCTTGGTTCAATCCTTGTCATTAGAGTAAGCCAGGACAACAATGATTTTCTCTTGAAGTCCACATTTGCGCAAGACCCCGCCCCTCCAAGTTCTGAGGGTGAGACTTTACACCATGGTGATATTTTCAACTACCCAGCGTGGAAACGGGTCTTGCGTCAGCTGTTTTACTGTTAGAGACCGAAATAGGTGGTGGAAATCAATCTGGTGCAGTCTGACTTTCTCAGGCTTTTTCCAGGCTGAGGCACCGTGTTCAGAATTCATTTCCTTTAAAACATTTGCTAAAAAGCTTTTCTTTTTAACCGAAATTTAATGGGTAAGGAAAACATGCAGAAGGGGAAACGAAAAAAATTAAAAAGCTGTGTCCTCAAAATCGCTCTCAGCCCTTCAAAAGACCATGATTTTGTGTTTTTTTCTTTTTATCCTATCTGAAATTAAAAGAAAAAAACATCATGATTGATTCCCTGCCAGACGGTCACATCTCACTCCATCTTTCAAAAAAGAACTTCACATGAAGTAATCAAAAAACTCTGTAGCATCTTGGCAACAAATGTAGTGTTCGAGGAAACGGGGAGTCCTAAAGCAAAAATACTGAAATGAGTGTCATACTTGTAGTCTTGTAAAAAAAAACTGTACTGATCAATTTAAAATGTCATGTACATTGAGAAATCTTGAAAACTACCTCAAATCCGAGTCACTAAACTAACACTGATAAGTGCTCCAAAACTTTGTGGTTGGTGCTTCCCAAAATGATGTAAATAATGAAGTGTTTGATGGCCGATACTCTACCAGAATTATATATATCTTAGTGTTTCAGAAAAAAAAGACCGTTCAACTTCATCGAGGAAACACAAAATATTTGTTTTGACCTTTGATGCATATATCATCAGAAAGATAAAAGATGAAAATTTTCGCTGTGAAACATGTTGGGCTTTTGAGGTTTTCTACTACCAAAAAAAAAAAAAAAAAAAGTAAATAAATACAACAGCAGTTCCGGTTCTGTTCCGGCAATGTCAATACAACAGCAGTTCCGGTTCTGTTCCGGCAATGTCAACATTGCTCACGAAGTGACCTGTGGGTCTACGTTGATCAGGATAACTTGTCTTTTTCTCCTTCCTGCCAGCCAGCGATGTTACCTGGCTTTTCATCAAAATAACAAAAACACTTACTCAAACAGTCGTTGTACGATGCATAGCCATCACACATGGATTCTTTCAAGTGATAACGTCAGCTTGAATGCACAAAACCCGAGCCTCTTTACAGCACAAGTCATAATTTGTTGTGGTAAAATCAAAACTTGAGAAATCCACAGAAGCTGTATCGGTCTGACAAAAATTTACATCATCCCATGTCCTTTCCACTCAAAACGTAAGTGCGGTGCTGTCAAAGATGAGAGCACAAAATGATCGAACATAACATGCATATGTAAAACAAACGTTTCTCGTCTTCCAATAAAAAAAGGTCTGTCATTTGAAAGAGCTTCGCTTCTTGACCGAGGTCAACATCACATCAGCGTACTCACTCCAGTTGTAGCTGACCACAGATATGTAACCTGAACAATGGAATCTTCCCTGCAGCTGTTCACTCCAGTTGTAGCCAGTCATGATTGTTTCAAAAGTGGAATAAAATTTATCGCACACAGTAACTTAACCTTTGAATACAAATCATGTATAACCTTTTCTGCATGAGCGTGTATGAACCGTTTCACCGCTGAAGCTGATTCAGACATTATTAACTACAGCGCTGGATTCAGTCACATAAGATGAAAACACACTCTGTCGCAGATTTCTTCCAGGAAAAAAAAAAAAAATGGTGGCTCAAAATAAAATAATTAAGTGCCAGGCGTGAACCGAAGTACAAACAGCAGCGTTTTGTGCAAACTAGAATATTCTGAGAGCTAAAAAACGGAGTGGTATATGGTTTAGCTGGTGTCGGTGAATGAAATAATCCATTCAAAAAGATACTGAATGGATGGTGATGACAAAGATGACTTGCCACACACACGCACAGCAGAAGGCAAACCAGTTTCCAGTTGCACTGGTGTACTTGAACAGCTCGCTGGCTTCCTCCCCTCACCCGGACAATGCAACGACCATTGGACTTCCACCAAGTACATTTCTACAAACCGTGCAGAACATAGGTGGTGGTGATGATTACACTCTACAAACCGTGCAGAACATAGAGGTGGTGGTGATGATTACACTCATCAGCAGGCCTGCGTGTTTCACTGAAAACTTACACGGTCTCTCACCTGCACTTGTCCCCAGTTGGTGATACAAACTCTGGTGACATGGCCATTCAAGGGACGCGCCTGGAACTACGGGTTGCAGGACAAGTTCAAGCATGGCATACTTTTTTTTTTATACAATATTTCTGTTCTTCAAAAAATTTGCGCACATGCTGCGTGACAGGCTCTGGTTGCTTTACGAAAAGCATGATGTCAAGGTGGTTTTGCTTTGATTTTGCAACATGCCGCCTGGGGAATGGATTGCTGCATGCTACAAGTAAGCAGGACGTACAAATTGCCATGCAAAACAAAACTTGAATGTTAATGGCTGACGGTGCATTTTAAGGCATGCATTCAAACCATCTGAACTTGTCGACTTAATTCTTCTTCCTGGCCGAAAATGATTAACTTCATTACTATTATCCATGTGCCTAAAATCATTAACTTTATATAAATTATTACCATTATCCATGTGCCTACCTTATCTCCAAAAATAAATTATTTAAAAAAAATAAAGAACTACATAAACAAAACAGAGATTCAAATCCTTTCTGTATGATGTAGCTGGGAGGACACCTATACATTCATAGGAGAAATCCCATCATAAAGAAGTATGGGTATGGTGCACATTCGCACTACAGTACAGAAACAGATACCAACTTTTCAGATGAGTGTGTGCACATCCACCGAATTCAGATCATTAATACAAAATCCTTCATCTTGAAAACAAAACTACTCATATCGCCTGTTTCGAGGCCTTTCCTCTGCCGATTCGGCTTATCAGGGGCACATAACTGATCGTGTCTGTGCTCCCTTATTCTCCACTGGAGACAAACCACAGTTCATACTTCTGTGGCGTTCTCTCTCACCACCACGGGGTTCAGACACAGAATCCAACTGCACCGCAAAGTAGCCGGTGAAAGGTAGAAAAGTAAAAACACAAAAAAAAGTACTATAAGGAAATATGTTGCTGAAAAACTACAATCATTACACGTAAATGGTATTAAATGGGGGGGATCTTTGAGCCTATGCTTCAGCATCCATTTCAGGATACAAGGGGGGTTCAACAGGCAGAGAGGTCAGCTCTGCTGTGTAGTAACGCAAGCACTGTCAGTCACCTACAGCAGCTACACAGAGTGCACAACAGGCTTTGCTTGGATTTCCCCAAGGGATGGAACAGTACATTTTTGTGATTGCTGTTGATCAGCACAAGAAATCATCATCCAACGAAAACAGTTTACTGTGTTTACATTTTCATGTGGACATGAAAATTTAAATCGCAGCTTCATCATCTACAAAATGTGATACTCCTGCTCTTCAAAGCTCACCTTTAGCTACAATCTCTTTTGCAAGTTTTCTCTGAACATTCTCAATAAGAGTTAGTTTCCCAAAACCACAAACACAGACACAAAAGATCAAAGATCCAGTTTTCTTTTTTGTTTTTTGTAACACACAGAATGTAAGACAGTCAAAGACAGTAATGAAAAATAAACAACAAAAACGGAAAATTCTAGCAAAGTAGTTTTAGTTCTCAATGAAAAGAGAAACAATTTACACATGCAAAGAGAAAAAAAACAAAACAGAGGTCAAATTAAGTTAAAATTGGCATCATATAGAGTACATTAAAGAAAGCAAACACACAAAATTTAAAACAAACAAACAAGAAATGTGTTCTAATTCTTTCGATTATCTCACCATCAACATACACCCATCTATTTCACTGCTATTTCTGTTTAGTTGATTTTGATTTTCATGGTCATTAGGTTCAACTTTCCCCCTACATAGTCTAACATTGCTTTATGCGCAAGATACGAGAGAGTCAATGACAGTCTCAGAAAGGAGGGCATTTCTAGCACAGAATTTCAAGAAGGCAGGGATACAATTTATACAAGCAGAGAGAGTGAGAGAGAGGGGGGGGGGGGGGGGGGGGGGGGAAGAAGGAGGCTGAGGCAGTGGGGGTGAGAAGAGGGGGGAGGAAAGGAGCAGGATGGGGAGTGGGAAGAAGCAGAACATACGATAATGACTGGCATTTGTCTAGTATGATTCTAGTGTGACGACTGGCACCTAGCACCATATCTATGAATCTAGGCGCACACAAGGTCATTTTTCTCCCTTTCTCTCTCTCACACACACACACACACACACACACACACACACACACACACACACACACACCACACACTCAGTTTCTATTCAGTGGCATACATATTGCCACAGGAACAAACTACGGTAACATCCAGAAGATCCTAGACCTGGTAATGCTGACTGAAAAGGTAAGTTATACGGTCAAGCTTGAAAGATTCAACAGAAGTTGAATACCTTATATTGAACAGAAAAGAGTTTGGAAAGATAAGTTCTATCGTCAAATTTAAAAGATCCACCAGAAGTACAATGTCTTATATTGAACAGAAAAGAGTTTGAAAAGACAAGTTCTGTCGTCAAATTTAAAAGATCCAACAAAAGTAGAATGCCTAATATTGAATAGAAAAGAGTTTGAAAAGATAAGTTTTATGGTCAAATTTGAAAGATCCAACAGAAGTAAAATGCCTAATATTGAACAGAAGAGTTCCAGTCTATGGGCACGGACAGAATGGCCGCCTTGGGATTTACCTTTGAAGTGGTTTTGCCGAATGAGTCCCGAGTCAGAAGAACCGAGAGAGAATGAGGATGATTTTTCAAGGTAACTAGATCAGAAAAAAAACAGCAGAGGCAAAGCCAGCAACAATATTATAAACAGATGCAACAGCAGACCACCTTGTGGTCAACTCTAGAGGAAACAGGAAGCCAATGGAGTTTCATCAATAATGGCATGCAGTGTTGACGATGTTGAGCCTTGAGGAAAAGGCCAGCAGGGAAGCTTTGGATCTCCTGTGACGGATGAAGAGCAGACTTGGGATAACCAGCCAAAAAAAGAGATTTACAGTGACTGATCCAGTCTTGAAAGAAACGAAGGCTCTGGACAAGCATTCTGGTGGCGTCTTCAAGAAGGAGCTTCCTGGTTTTTAAACCTATCCTCTCATGTTCGTAGTAGCTAGCCGACCTGAGAAAGTCCTGTAACCTGTCGTTTCATAATAAAGGGAGCAGTCCATGTATAGAAACCAAGGTGTCTTGCACTGGTGGAGAATGAACCGTTGCAAAGGCCAACAAAGATGGAAGAGGGCAAGGAACAGGGCCAAACTGAGGAACTGGAGATGATCAGGGCTTCAGTTTTGTCATCATTTAGGTCCGAGGTATTCCGCATCATCCGTGTTTTTTTTCAATGGCAGCTTTACGTTGCTGAGATGTCTGTACCAGTGTATGTATGCTTGATGATCTGCATGCTTGATGACCTTGAGTGTCATCTGTGAAGAGGTGGTGGGTCAACTGCCTGTTTGCTTGATGATACCGGAAAGTAGGGTGGTGTACGGAATGAAAATCACAAGTTCAAGTTCCGAGCGCTGGCAAATGAAGTATACATACACGCACCAGAATAATTCTTTAGCACAGGGATGGGGAGGCTAGGGACAAGGGGAAAAGGAGGGTGGAGGTGGGAAAAAAGGGGGGCTGACAGAGTTTATTACCTTCTCATTATCTCAACATTTTCATGATGACATGCCTCGAAGAAATTAACTTTTTTCTTCAAATAAAATATTTTCCTAAATGAACTGTTTAAGGTATCATCAGACTTCTTCTTAATGTTTCGAAATGAGCATTGCGTATGGAGTTGCTGAAGAGAGGGAGGAGTGTGGGGTGGGGGTGGGGGTGGCCAGGAATGTTTCAAGGATGAACGGTACCCCGTCATTTAAACAGTCTACATAACACACACAAAACCAATGTATGCACAGGCATGCAGCCATGGAGACTGGGAATGGCTTTTGTTGTCACACTGGCAAACAGAACATTCTCCAAATCGGTGCATGCACAAACATGCACGACAGCGAACAAGAGAGGCCGTGGCCTATTCTGACTCACATGTGATGCACCACACACTATGGGCAAAGAATGGTTGGTTAAAAAAAAAAAAAAACATGGGAAGGGGGACAGGCATGCCGAAGTTCTTCCAACAAGACCAACACCTCCTTCAGCAGGAACATCAGGTTACTGATAAAGGACGTCACATTTCAGGTGTAATACAAAAGAAGACAAATGATAGCGATTAGACGAGTGGAAAAAACAAAAACAAACCCAACAACAACAACAAACAAACAAAGAAAACAACAAAAACAAACAAGGATCAAGAGTCAAACTGGCACGTACATGTCTCCAGTTTGACCAGTTTGGTTATCATAGTGGTCCACAGTTATTCACACACACACTGACATTTTCCTAACGATTATCACAGCATCGCAGTTCCGAGTGTTAAGCCATCACTTCAAGGACTAATTAAATTTGGTAACTAGTTTTTTTTTTCAGAGTCCTTCAAACCACTCACTCATCCCTTCGTCTCCCCCCCCCCCCCCCCCCCCACCCCCACTCCCTTCTCCCTTTTCTTTTTGCTCCAGATCATTTCTAGCAACCACCGGAAGGACAGCAGGTCGTCCGAAGTGACCTGAACCAGCTCTCTCTGACCGTCAAGCAGATGACATCTGCAGCAGGGAGAGACCTATTCCAGATTGTTCTTCCTGAGTCTTCACTTTTCATTTATGCACCCTTCTCTCCTGAGATCCATAGATGCTTGTGAGGTCCAGGGATCTAGCTGCAGCAGACACTTTACCTGACCCACAGATCCCCAATTTTTTTTTTGTTTCCAGCGTGCATTTGTCAAAAGACAAAAAAAATTTTTTTGAAGTAATACTTCAATTGACTGATCCAATCTGGTATTTTCCACAACCAGCTCTAACTTTCTATCAATCTGGCAAGAATGTAAAATACACGATACAATTGTTCAATTTTTATAAATATCTGCTATCATAACACTAACAGGAAGACAGACTTGATTTATTTAATGGCTGCTTTAATGCAACTTCATTTGCTTGATGTAATGTAAATAATCAACTCAAATAATTTTACCTCCTTATATCTGGCAAGCCCTATCTAGTGGTCCATCTTCATTCTACGCTTTGCATTTTTTTCACATACCTGTACGCATGCTTGGTAAAAATCGAATTACCTGGTTTGATCATTAAAAAAAATTGCAAATTCATAAGTTATAATATTTGCACAGAATATCATTTTACTAATTTCAGATGTACCCGATTTTCTAATATTGAAAAAAAAAACAAACACTAATATTATTCAAAGATTTATGGTCTTTGCATTCCAGTGGCATCTTCAAGCTGGAAATGGTTGGAAAAGTCTTATCATTATTTAAAGATGTACTTGATTTCGGTTACAGAGACTCTTGGGGCAAAAAGATAAAAAAAAAAAAAAAAAAAAAAAAAAAAAAAATCTATGTTAAAAATCTATGATGGATGGACACACACCTAAATGTAAACACACACACACATGCACAGACAGACTGAAGAAAAGAAAAGAAAAAAAAAAGAGAGAAGAAAATCCAATGTTAAAAATCTATGACGGATCACGACACACACTATGTAAATGCACACACACACACACACACTCACACGCACATACAGACAACGGAAACAAGATGATCGCACAGCATCACGTTGTGTACACATGTGAGTCAGTGGTAAAAGGTGGTAAACTTACTGCTCCCGA
Source organism: Conus ventricosus (assembly GCA_018398815.1). Classification (NCBI taxonomy): domain Eukaryota; kingdom Metazoa; phylum Mollusca; class Gastropoda; order Neogastropoda; family Conidae; genus Conus; species Conus ventricosus. The sequence goes on along the minus strand of CM031629.1, from coordinate 14,096,388 downwards.
AAGACACGTGCCCAGGCAAGCAAAGAAAAGGGAGACAGTGAAGCTTCTCAGTAAAGACCCTTCGCATGCACATGCTTCTGTCTCATTCGCCTCCCTTGTCTATACTACACTGACTTAAAAAAAAAAAATTCCTCGACAGACTTGTCTTTCTGTCATATTTGCATTTTCCCACTATACCCGCTCCACCTCCCAATAAAACACTCTTTCCCTCCAAAATATTTGTTTTTCCATCGCATTTGCCTCCTTTTGTTTATTAACCAAGAGATTCGCTTCCAATTAGTCACTCCCTCTGTGAAAATACTTGTTGTTTGGTCACCTTTGTGATTGAACATTCCTCATCTCAACATATCTGTCAATCGGTCACGTCTGTGTCCTTCGCTTTTACGAGATCCATCTCTGAGTAAACACCCCTGTCAGAATACTTGTCGTTTTGTCCCATTTGTTTACTTTGCCTACACTGGGTTCACCTTCTCACAAGGTTACATCCGCCTAAAGTCTTGTCTTCCTGTCACATTTGTTTACTTTGCCTACACTGGGTTCACCTTCTCACAAGGTTACATCCGCCTAAAGTCTTGTCTTCCTGTCACCTTTTGTGTCCTTTAGTGACACTATGTTCGTCTTCCTACAAAGACTCTCACCCCATAAAAATGACTGCCTATCCCTCATACTTCTTGTCCTTTCTTCTAAACTGCACTCCCGAGTTCAAACAAGGATTCTTTCCCCTCAAAAGATCTCCCATCCTGACACACTTCTACCGGGGTCCTTGCTGAGAACTTTCACTGCCGTGTATACAAACCCACGGTCCCTGGACTTACGGTAGATGGCAGCCTGCATTACCAAATCCAATGCCAGCGAAACAACTCGCCAGCAGCATTTCCGAGCGTGCTTCCAAGTCATCGGCATTGAAGGTCGCCCTGAGAACAGGGGGAGGAGGGTCAGTGAGAGAGGGTTTAGTGACTTGTACGGCCACCCTGGCAGGCAGGCCAACTCACCATAGGTGGACGCCGGCGTTGCCGAAGCCGATTCCAGCGAAACAGCTGGCCAGCAACATCTCCGACCTGGCCTCATAGTCGTCTGCATTGAACACAGCTCTGAGAAAAGTGCAGATGGTAATGAATACATCCTAACAAAACGATTAACTAAACTGAAAAAAATATAACAACAACTACAAAAAACCACTTCACTGACATCATGTCTGTTTCACAACACATCAATCCACTCCTTAGGCACACCTACCACATGAAATATTCACCGACACACACGCATACATACATAAAGTTTTGCACACATGCAGGCATCCACATGTACATGGGCACACACCTGCGTGCATGCAGAAGACTCTGAAGTATACAAAGACGCATTTTTATAAACACAAACACACATTATAGATCAGCTGCTTTCCTAAGATATTACATACTCTAAAACACGCGTGCACACACACACACACGCACACGCGACAGCAAGAAACTCCAGTACAATATTGTTTTTTAGCAAACTTGTTTTACACCGCACTCGGCTGTCCACTTTGGAAGGTATTATCCAGCAACTGACACATCCACTTGTTTCTTTACACTGGAACCGATAAAGGCCATTCGGACTCCTTCCTCATGAACGGCATGTTGTCTTGCCTCTCTACTACAGATGGCTCAGAACTTGCCCCTGGCAGAGTACTGCTGTATAACAATATCAACAGCAAACAGCACTCTGCTCCACAGGCTTCACATATGCGGTACATCATATGACTTGTTATGCGACTTGTGACAAAAAGAGGTCCGTTTCCCATTTTTAAGAAAAGCAAACCTTGACCCTTTACCATCATGTTTCTGGGGTCCTTCTCTCCCACTATTTTTCCTCTCTTTTTTCTCTCTCTCTCTCTCTCTCTTTCTTTTTTTCTGGTTTTGTTTCTGGCAATTTCAAAAAGATGAGGGTTTTTTTTTTTTGTTTTTTTTTTTACAAAAAAACACAAAGGAGTTACACTTAGGAGGAATGCACGGAGAAAGAGAAAAGAGAGCTGATTGGTGGAGCCTGCAGGAGAAAGAGAAAAGAGAGCTGATTGGTGGAGCTTGCAGAGCTGATTGGTGGAGCCTGCAGGAGAAAGAGAAAAGAGAGCCGATTGGTGGAGCCTGCAGGAGAAAGAGAAAAGAGAGCCGATTGGTGGAGCTGGCAGGAAGCAACGGAACCAACCAAGGAGGTGGAAAGAGATGAGAAGGGGGCCGCTCTTTCACACATGCATCTATAACAATAATAATGATAATAATAATAATAATAATATTGATTATTCATAGAACTCAATCTTACTATAAGCTTATAAATACAGAAAAAAAAGAAAAGAAACCCCCCCCCCCCCCCCCCCCCTAAATGAAACCAATAATAAGATAAATATAAGTACCATGCACCTACAAACAAGAGTGCACATTGACACACACACACACACACAGTCTCACAACACTGCGCACAACAGCATATGCACGCGTGCACACACACACACACTCATGCGCGCGCGCACACACACACACACACACACACACACACACACACACACACACAGAGGCACAAACACACATGCACACACATACACACACACACATATAAACACACACACACACACACACACACACACACACCACACACACTGACCAAGAAAAGATATCCTTCTGCTTCTTTTGATTTGATTCTGCCGAGAACACGCCACTCCAAAATGATCCATTATTCAACATGGTTTTTCTGTCACTTATACCCCCTTTGGCTTTAATGGAAACCTATCCCCATGAGGACAGTTATACACAAAGCAGTAAGTACGTAAACACTTCTATTGTCTTTTTCACACTTGTTTATAAGAAAGTTTCACACTTGTTTTAAAGGTAAAATCTTTTTTTTTTAAATCCAATATCACACACACTCTCTCTCTCTCTCTCTCTCTCTCTCTCTCTCAAAACCAGCAAAAACATGGCAAATACACACAAATTTTCTAGTTAGAGCAATCATCATCATCATTTCTCTGAAACACACGCACCCTCACAGTTATGCACTCCTAAAATACCACTTCTGCAAAAGACGGACGGAAAACAACAACAACAACAACAAAAATTTAAACCATGCAGTCACACATCCCAGAATGCAAGTTTTAAAAAAAAAGACAAAACGACAAACACTGCAGTGACCCTGACCTTTTGATGTACTTGGCAGTGACACGCAAGGCATGTTTGGACCAGACGTCGCTGATGGGGTTGTTGCCTTGGTAGGCGGGCCTCTGGTTGGGGTTCACCGGCCGCGGCTGTCTCTCAAAATAGGGCAGCGCTGTGAAGGATTCAATGGCATGGCTGCAACAGACATTAGTTCGAGTCTGCAAAGCCTTCGTATGCAACCTTCATTTCAGGTTATTTTCTTTCCTTTCTTTTAAAAATTTTTTTTTTTTAATTTTGGGGGTAGTGGTGGTGGTGGTGGGGGGGGGGGCGGGGGGAGGGGTCGTGGTAGTGGTGGAAGAATCCATAATGTTTGCACAGAATTATCAAGTAGTGTGGAAGAATCCATAACGTTTGCACAGAATTATCAAGTAGTGTGGAAGAATCCATAATGTTTGCACAGAATTATCAACTAGTGTGAAAGAACCTATAACGTTGGCACAGAATTATCAACTAGTGCGAAAGAACCCATAATGCTTGCACAGAATTATCAACTAGTGTGGAAGAATCCATAACGCTTGCACAGAATCATCAACTAGTGTGGAAGAACCCATAACGTTTGCACAGAATTATCAACTAGTGTGGAAGAACCCATAACGTTTGCACAGAATTATCAAGTAGTGTGGAAGAACCCATAACGTTTGCACAGAATTATCAACTAGTGTGAAAGAACCCATAACGTTTGCACAGAATTATCAACTAGTGCGAAAGAACCCATAACGCTTGCACAGAATTATCAACTAGTGTGGAAGAATCCATAACGTTTGCACAGAATTATCAACTAGTGTGAAAGAACCCATAACGTTTGCACAGAATCATCAACTAGTGTGAAAGAACCCATAACGCTTGCACAGAATCATCAACTAGTGTGGAAGAACCCATAACGTTTGCACAGAATTATCAACTAGTGTGGAGAAACCCATAACGTTTGCACAGAATTATCAACTAGTGTGGAAGAACCCATAACGCTTGCACAGAATTATCAACTAGTGTGGAAGAACCCATAACATTTGCACAGAATTATCAACTAGTGTGGAAGAATCCATAACGTTTGCACAGAATTATCAACTAGTGTGGAAGAATCCATAACGTTTGCAGCATCACAAGTGGGGGAGGATGGGCTGGATATTTGAGTCTGATATTAAGTATGTATATTGAGCAAAGCGGAGTTTGCAGTTTTAAAAAAACACCAAACAAACCAAAAAAACCCAAACACACAACACAAAACCTCCCATCTGGAGGCGATTTGCTGTATGTGTCAAAAGCTGTCTAAAGCAACTGCCTGAAGCAGGAGCTGGAAGGATGTCTTTAGGGCGAATTTGTTGAATGGGATCACATAGATAACCTTGAAAGAATGCTTTCAAAGACGTCCAAGGTCTAGAAAAAAAAAATCCCAACCGGGACACTGCTTTGGGTTTGAGGGCCCCTTGGTGAGCCAAGCACCGCAGGAGACTTCTGAGAGAAGAAAGCCGTCCCTCTGCGCCCAGACTGAACCGGCGGAAAGGAACCGACAGGTGTGAAGACGAGAGAGGAGGTCGGCATACTGAACGTGCCCAGGAATGGTTGAGTGCGGGTGGGGTTTTTTGTTGTCGTTTCTTTTCACACCAGTCTAGCCACTAGCCACTTTTTTTTTTCTCCCAGAGACAGTTACACAAGGATTCAGTCAGTGCTTATCTGCGAGGATCAGGATGTTGCCCTCCATGCACGGTGAGCAGTTCAGAGACGTCAGTAGAGGCAATTCTTGGAAATACCCTTCTTTTTTTTTTTTCCAGTTAAAAAACTGGTTGGCGGCAACTCAAATCTATTTTTCCAAACCACCAGATGTGTAGATTAGTTTTCCCATATATCTATCTGACCTGTGTTGCTGCACACCTGTGCCAAGAAGTAAGATGGTACACAGATCCGTATCAATAGAAGAATGGAAAGCACACAAGACAATAACACGAAATGAAAGAGAAGATTGTCAACCAACTGTCAGAAACTGTGCCCAAGTTTCTGGTGGTATCACACACACACACCTTTAAACACGTAATCCTCCGTTTATGGATATGTTTTTGTACGTCATTGCCTATACATATTCATTTGTCTTTCGTTTTATGTCATCAGTCCTGAAGACGGTCTATGACTGAAATGTTGAAGATTTTTGTTCAAGTTCTTTTGTTTTTTTTCTTTTTTTTTCTATTTTCAAATCTTCTGAGCTCAAGGATAGTTTGTATTGATGACAGAAGATCGGCGGTCAAAAACCTTTATTATGGTGGTTATCATGAGTTTATTGAGGAAAAGATGTGTGGACAAGAAAACACATACCAGCGAGCTTTTTTATGTAACAAAAAAAAAAAAAAAAAAAAAAGAAAAAAAGGAAGGGTTTTAAAGTCTTGTGCCTATGCCCATTCATGGACATCATGCAGCTTGCATGCATGGCATGTAGAAACGGTCAACACAAGGCGACCGGTGTCACCAACCTGTAGGTAACAGACAACACAGGGCGACCGGTGTCACCAACCTGTAGGTAACAGACAACACAGGGCGACCAGTGTCACCAACCTGTAGGTAACAGACAACACAAGGCGACCGGGTCACCAACCTGTTGGTAACAAACACAGGCCGACCGGTGTCACCAACCTGTAGGTAACAGACAACACAGGGCGACCGGTGTCACCAACATGTAGGTAACAGACAACACAGGGCGACCAGGGTCACCAACCTGTAGGTAACAGACAACACAGGGTGACCGGTGTCACCAACCTGTAGGTAACAGACAACACAGGGCGACCGGGGTCATCAACCTGTAGGTAACAGACAACACAGGGCGACCGGTGTCACCAACCTGTAGGTAACAGACAACACAGGGCGACCAGTGTCACCAACCTGTAGGTAACAGACAACACAGGGCGACCGGTGTCACCAACCTGTAGGACAGGCAGTGAATCAATGGAAAAAACACACTGACTGACAAGTGTGGCGCAAAGAGCAAGGCATAAAGCGCCAGAATGCATGCCTTGTAGTGTTTCTTTTCACGACACGTGTCCAAAGAAACACAAACTAAAGGCCACGCCTGGCCTGTGTTGGGCTCGGCAACCACACTCCAGGAACTCTTTTTTTTTCTCCGGACAGAGCAGGGGGAGGGGGGGGGGGGGGGGGGGCGGGGGGCGGGCAGGCAGCCTTTTTTTTTCTTTCGTTGCTGTTGCCGAGAGGGGCACAGGCGCAGGTTGTGTTTAAATCTGTAAAGTTGATAAATGGTTGCTGAGATTGAAATGAATTTTGCAGCTAGCACTCCCAGAGGTCGGACATGTCATGAGAAGGGAAAAAGCTCTTACCCTTCCCGTCTGGACCAGGGAATTGTATATATGTAAAAATGTTTACTTTGTGTAGCACTGTTGATGCCTAACTTTGAAAAAAAAAAAAAAAAGGGGAGGGGGGGGGCATTTTTGAGTCCGTAAGGACCCGTTACTGCGTTGAATGTGAAATATATCTGTTAGATTTTTGAGAAACTGAAAATAGAACAGTACACAGAATGCCATGTAGACAACATAAAAGTTCAGTTATCAATCAAAAAGGGGAAACTCTCTTTTGTTTTGTCCGACTGGTTGTTTGTCAACGTCGCGTGAGCAAGAGTCCGACACAAACACATGCCCATGAAACCAATCACAAAGTCATGATCGACACGAACACCGGAGACCAGACTCACCATAACACGTCGATACCAGTGTAGGCTGCGACTCGTTCCAGAGCTGTGCGGAGATGGAGACAAAGTCATGATCGACACAAACACCGGAGACCAGACTCACCATAACACGTCGATACCAGTGTAGGCTGTGACTCGTTCCAGAGCTGTGCGGAGATGGAGACAAAGTCATGATCGACACAAACACCGGAGACCAGACTCACCATAACACGTCGATACCAGTGTAGGCCGTGACTCGTTCCGGAGCTGTGCGGAGATGGAGAGGGTCCAAGATCCCCAGCGTGGGTCGCAGAGCACGGTTTGAAATCCCTACGCAGGTCAACAGTTAAAACACATTAGATAGACAGACAGATCGACAGAGAGATTGATTGATAGATCGACAGACAAAGACACAGACAGATGGATTGATAGAAATCTCTCTCTTTCTTGACATATGATAGAAATAGGTATATTATAGACAAATACATAGTCAGCTAGACACATATACAGAGAGAGAGAAATAGATAGAGGTAATGCTGCTTACAGCTAAACTGACCGGCATGGGCCATATCAGGGCTGTCACTGCCTTGGACAGACAGACAGACATACAGACAGGTGAAGTTTGCATAACACTAACTATGCGCATTAGAAAACACTTCACTGAACGTTGTAAAAGCTGCTTTCAAAGCGCATGCCTTTCAAACGTTCTCAGCTACGACACCATATTCTTTTCTTCTTTTTTTTCCACACGATCGCCCTGAACTGAACATGAATATCAGCTGCTTAGATCCGGAATCCTTACAACTGTCCAACTGGTGTGATAAGGAAACTTTCCAAGCGCACATTCTGTGTCATGGGAAAGAAGAAGGCTTTGGGCATTCTGAAAGGAGGTTTGGGGTGGGGTGGAGAGTTGGGGGGGGTGTTCAAGAAAATAGTTTTACGTCCTCATAGCGAAAGCTTTTAGGGACACGTCTTTCAATTCACGGTAGTCTTTGAAGGGGCGAGAGTGATGGTAGGGATTCTACTGACTGCCAGCCAGCACAG
>CM031629.1:14075998-14085998 GCA_018398815.1 Conus ventricosus | reverse complement strand
AGGTTTTTAAGGATGTGATGTTAACAATCTTGCCAACTCATCAATTTTTACCCTAAAAGGAAAATACACACACACACATTATTTACATTTCTTCTGTCTGTTTCTATGTCACCCACATTATCTCTCTATCAACTTACTTCTGACCAAAAAAAAAAAAAAATCAGCACACACACACACACACACACTCACTCACATACGTCAATAACACATGGGTACAAGATCCTGTTCTTTCTTCCAAAGCTCTAAAAAAAAGTAATGTCAAACTGGGCAGGCACAAAGCCGGACCAGTGATAAAACTAAGCCTCACAGCATGAACCATTCAACACACTCCCGATCCACGGATGCTTATAGACTGCTCGCAACCAACGGTGCCTGTCCGTCACATCATTGTGCGTACAGAAAAGTGAACAGCTTGCCGGGTGAAATTATAATCACAACTGCTTTTATACTCCCACCGCTAAAAGCTCTTTTAGTCATCTTTTTTTTGTGGGTCTTGAAACTAATATACAGAACCACGTCCTGGGATCATTCGCACACCACCCACCTCCCCCTCCTCCCCCCCCCTCCCCCCAATCCACCCTCCTCCTCTCCCTCCTTCTCTTTAAAAAACAAAAAAAAAAAGCCACTCCCTCTCTGCTATCTCCTGTTTCTCCTCTCTGCATTTTCTATCACCTACCCTTTCCAAATCATACCTAAGCATGCAGTCTTCTACTGTAGACAAAAAAAAAAAGAGTAGAAAATCTTCCACTGCATAGATGGAGGGGGAAGGGGGAAGGGGGGAGGAGGGGGGGTGGGGGGCAAAACAAGCAAAGCTCGGGAGTACCTGTATCACATCCCAAAGCAAGAGTTTTGCTGCTTTCACACTGTAGGTTTCCAGCCTGAATGGTAGACTGCCTTTTTTTTTTTTTTTTTTCCTCTTAAGAGGTCAGAAACCCTTGAAATTTTCCTCCCACAAGTTTTTATTAGGAATTTGTGTTATGGGTGAAAACAACAACAACAACAACAACAAAATCTGGGAGTGGGGGTGGTGTTCTGAAGATTTCCAGCAGCAAGAAAAAAAAAATTGTTGGACTTCATGTGCTTTAGTCTACACAGACTGAAGAACAGCTGACTTGAAAAAAGGCCGAGGGTCAGGGGCCGCCGAGGCCCTGGTGGGGTCAAGGAGCCACGCTCGTAGGGGAGACCACCCAGACCAAAACGGAATCTAAGCAGTTTTGAAGACTTTCATGTTGTCTCATGTGACGCACATTACCATGCAGCAAGCAAAGAAACCAAAATAAAATATCCAACGGCACCCACACAAGATCATACACAAAACTTACACACACACACACACACACACAGACACACACACAGGCACACACACTTTAATTCAGTCAATTTTTCTTCCAAACATTTTTTTTCTTTTGTCTCAACAGTCATACACATAACTTGTTAATGAAATAACAAGATCCTTTTTTGTGGACACAATTACTGTGCATCTCTTTTCTTGTTGTTTACAACCAAGATGACCACAAAGGTACACAATACTTCTCAGGGCTATCAGCATCACACTGCATGGGTGAAACCTACAAAACTTGATTTGACTGAAATTAGGCCGGGGTCCAGGGGCCGCCTAGGCCCCGGCGGGGTACAGGGGCAGCACCCCGTTGGGGGGCCCAGGGGGGCGAAGCCCCCCGGGCGAAATTGATTTTTTAAATTTTTTAGGCCAATTTCGTTGGCTCTCCTGCACCAGAAAAAGCTTAATTGTAACATATTTCTGCAGTAAAAAGCTTAACTGTAACATGCTTTTGTGAGTTACTGTTAGATTTTATGTTCCATTAATTCATTTAAATGAATAAAAATAATATTCATGGCTTATTGTACAAGCTCAGGAAAGTTAAAGTCTAAAAGTGTAGAAATAAACCAGAATATAACTCAAAAAGGGAATTTTTTCTCACCCAATCTGAACTGATCAAAACATTCCAAAAATCAACAAAATTTCCCCCACAAATTGTTTAAAATGGTCACTTTACTATTTGAATCAAGACTGTGTGTAAAAAGAATCATATACATGCTCACACATTTGATATGCACAATGAGGAACCAAAGTAGCCTTATTCTTGCCGGCACCATTTATCTTTTAAGTCCAAAGAATCACACCATTTTAAATAAGGAGAAATCAAAGTTGACATGTTGTCAGCACATTTTGTCTTTCCTAACAACCACACCACATTAGAAAATGGATGAACAAAGGTGGCCTTCTTATCTTGTCAGTTCCTCTTGTCCTCACTGTCAAAAAGCCACCATATACATGAAGTATAATTCATCCTTTCAATCATTTTCAGAATTGTCCATCAATAAAGTGCTAAGCTGTCATCCACATTTCTATCATTTTCAATGGTGTCAAACAAAAGCAAGGACGAGTCATTATGATTCCTGTTGATTTTGATTAAGCAGTTATATATTAATGAAATTCTCTTGCCCTGTCAAACAAGGAGTGGTAAAGAAAACTAAAAAAAAGAAAAAAAGAAAAAAAAAAGGAAAGATGAAGAGAAAAAAAAAGTCTTTCAGTCCAGTAGTGGGCGCTTGAAAAACTGCCTGATGTCTGCAGCACCAGCTTTTTGTTTTCTACTGGAGCCAGGTACTGGAGACAATGGAGCAGCTGAAGAAGCAGACTGAACATGACGGGGCACAGATGGACATACAGATCTGTAGAAATGCTGACAGGTGGGGCTGCAGCTGGAAATAGGCTAGACGTGGAGGAGGCAGTAGCTACATTTTTTTTTGGCTGCTTGTGATAAATATTCCGAGGTGGGAATTGGTGAAATTAAAAATAAAAAAAAGTAAAGTGTAGGGAGGATTCAGGTCATTTCTGTTTTTCCACCTTTTCTTTTCCTAAAAAAGTATCATAACAAACATGATTTTTTTTTAATGAAAGGAACTAAAAAAAATAAATAAATAAACAAACAAAATGAAAACTGACAACAAAACCCCCCACTCACAATAATAAAATTCTAGGAATCCCATCACCCCCCACCCACCACCTGAAAGTAATATAAAAAAAAAAGGAAATTTACTCTTTAAAAAAATCCAAGCAATAAAAAATTGGAAAATTTTCCACACCTGATATATACATTAAATTACTCCCACCCCACCAAAAATATCAACTAAGTATAATTAGCCCCCCCAATCCCTCCCCCCCCCTCCCCCCATCAACTTTTTTAATTTGATTCTAATTACTTTAGCAAAGAATACAAAAATGTTAACTCGCCTTCATGTTTTTCTTATGCTCTGGGTGATCAGCATGGCTTCGAAGTTTCTTTTTTCCGTTCGCTCCGTAACTGATCGTTTTTGAACAAACGATACAGAAACACATGCCGGCCACATTTATTTTCTTGCACCACTTGCGATATTCATTGCCGTCGTCATCAGTTTCGTTTAGCCATTGTCATCTCCATTTGTTTTTAATTTGGCCCTCGACGCATGCTACTTGATCTCCTTCTTTCAAAAAAGCCATGACTACTTAATTTCTGGAGCACCGGGCAAACTTGAATATCGAGTGCGACCCCTTGTTGCCAAATTTGCTCCAGGGGCCAACAGTCTTGAGTCGCACTGTTTTATGTTATTTTATTTTACTTTTTAACATGCGCGCTGGTGACCTACTCGTTTTTGAGTGAACCAGTATTTTAGGAAGAAGAAACTTTCGTTGTCAGTCAGACGCGCCAATGTTAGCCTGTGAAGATGCCGGAAACAGCTACTTCCGGTATGAGATGGAAAACTTGGATCGAACACAAAATCGGAACCGATAAATCGGGTGGGTTTTTTTGTTTTTTTTTGTTTTTTGTTTTTTTAAATTGACGGAAGTTCCGTCAAGACTGAAAGTCATTTTGACGGATTTCCGTCCATAGACGGAAAAGTTTCACCCATGACACTGTCAAAATAACAGCCATGCGTGTTCGTTATAAAAGAAAAAACCGGGGGGGGGGGGGGGGGGGGGGGGGGGGGGGTAATCGTAGAACGGGGGGGGGGGGGGGGGGGGGGGGATTAAATCGATCAAGAATGCAGCGTTTGGATCCGAGTCAGGGTTTGAAGCGTCAACACGCTTTTAAATGTGAAACACTTCTCAAGCCAGCTAAGTACAGCTGCCGAAGTCAAGAAAAATCAATATTTTTACACGACACACACTCACACACCACACACAAATTATTATCCCCACAAAATATACTGCGAGCTGAGTTACGGTGCAAGTATTCTGATTACAGCATGTTTATTTTTTAGGATGATGTGTTTTGGGACTTGGCAACGTTACGCCCCTTGGCCCGTTCTTACAGTATACCAAAAATCTCCAAAAAAAAAAAAAAATCTGAATTATGGTAGTTGTAATTCCTGGTGGCGACATGTTCAAAGAGAGCTGTTACAACCACTATTGGCACAGATTAATTCTTCTTGACAAAGCACACATGTAACAAGAAGCTAGCTATTCCTGGCTGGTTCACTTTCTGACAGAAGTCAAAAACTGATATTCGAAAAATGCTCTATTCTGTAGTCTTGTCAGTCCACTCCCGTTTAAAAAAAAACCCTGATAACTGTCTCTTCTTCGAAATTGTCTCTTCTTCAAAATATTACCTCAATTTATGCAATTTATGACGTGCAAGACATCTATTTACCACCACCCCCCACCCCCCAAAAAGACAAAGACTATGCGTGACCACCTGAGAAACGGCCTGAACAAATCACATTCACCTACATGTCTGCCAGCCAGCTGAACTGCTTTGGTTAATGCATGTACATGCAACAAGCCCTGCTATGTACCATAACAGCCATGGGCAGCATTGCCTAGAAGGCAGAGTCATGGAAACCTGAACTGGTAAAACAGCATATGGTACGAGACTTCCCGGTGACTAAGCATTTCACAGTTTTCGTTTTCCAGCTGACAAATTTTTACCTGCGGATGTTCTTTTTTTACCTGCGGATGTTCTTTTTTTACCTGCGGATGTTCTTTTTTACCTGCTTCTGAAAGTCAGGTCTTCTTGGGAGTTCCTTGTATCCAAGGAAAGTTCTTCAGCCTGACTATACCACTGCAGTGGAAGAGAGGATAGCCCACACAGGTGACAGGGATGAGAACAGATTTTAAAAAAGCAGAGGAGATTTTTCTGTTGGGGGTCTGGAAGCTGGAGCATTTTTTTTAATATATGAAGAAAAATCCACATTTAAAACCATCAAAATATGTTTCTAGCCTTCAATTCAAACCTCAAATTCTGAGGGTTTTTTTTTTTTCTTTTTCTTTTTTGTTTTTGTTTTTTGTCAAACATGCAAATGGATTTAATACAGGGCTCTCTGCGTTTGTGGCTGGTCGATTTACGTAAGAAATGGGTTTTTCCGAAAATTACCTGCCCTTGGCCCTGGTTCTATTATTAGTAACTAGACGTCTAGGTTTTGTTTCACAACATAAAGTCAAATGACGAATGTTTCAGCTAACTGAAATAGTTTGACCATTGCAAATGAATGATAAAATATAACAATGAAGAGAGCAAAATCACCAACAGCTTACTTTCCAAAGTTTAATTGTTCTTCAATGCAGCGACACGCTGCTTGTGAACCAGACGTTTCATGTGGTCAGCAATCGTAATGAAGCCACGACTTCCGAAGCGGATTTTCTTGTTGCAAGCTAGACATAACGCCTGCTCGTCACTGCTTTTGCATATGCTATCTCTAACTCTACTCCCACACACACCTCTTCCTCGAGCCAGTTTTCTTTCCAACGGTTGGGATTTTTTTTTTTTTTTTTTTTTGCGATTTCGTTCGACGCCATGAATCACAGATGACACTCGGTCAATCGGCGCTGTAAGCAGATGTGCAGTGGTTGGCCGAGTCAACCGAATAAAAACCAGCCCATTTGGGTATAAGCCTAGACTAATCTCGCCAGAGGCGTCTCGCCGAGATTGGGAGCAAAGAAAATCGCGATAGCTTTTTTTTTTTTTTTTTCGGCGGAGATTTTTTTCAAACGGCGGACATTTTTTTTAAGACGGCGGAACGGCGGAGAACGGCGGAGCTGTTCTCATCCTTGAGGTGAACTTTCTTCTGATCCCAGCACACGCTCGGCAAGCCGCAAAGGCAAATCATCAAACTTCGTCTTCTGGTTCAAAGCGCTGCCTCTATGATTATTTATCACTTTAAGAATACAGAGGTCAGCCAAATCAAAGTTATGTAGTTGCATTGAAGTATGTGGAGCTATATAGTTCTGCACATAAAAAAGTAGTGCAATCTTCTAACTGTGGTTAAAGTACAGAGCAAGCAAGTCGCATTGAAGAATGTGGAGCTATGTAGTTTTGCAACAACAAAAAAGTGCAATCTTTTAACTATGGTTAAAGTACAGAGCAAGCAAGTCGCATTGAAGAATGTGGCGCTATGTAGTTTTGCACCAAAAAAAAAAGTGCAATCTTTTAACTATGGTTAAAGTACGAAGCAAGCAAGCAAGTCGCATTGAAGAATGTGGAGCTATATAGTTTTGAAAAAAAAAAAAAGCGCAATCTTTTAACTATGGTTAAAGTACAGAGCTAGCAAGTCGCATTGAAGAATGTATAGCTATGTAGTTTTGCAAAATAAAAAGGTACAATCTCTAACTATGATTAAAGTACAGAGCAAGCAAGTCACATTGAAGGATGTGGAGCCATGTAGTTTTGCAACAACAAAAAATGTTCAATCTTCTAACTATGGTACAGAGCAAGCAAGTCGCATTGAAGAATGTGGAGCTATGTAGTTTTGCAACAACAACAAAAAGTGCAATCTTCTAACTATGGTTAAAGTACAGAGCAAGCAAGTCGCATTGAAGAATGTAGAGCTGTGTAGTTTTGCAAAAAAAAAAGGTACAATCTCTAACTATAATTAAAGTATAGACTTAGAGCAAGCAAGTCGCATTGAAGAATGTGGAGCTATGTAGTTTTGCACACACAAAAAAGTGCAATCTTCTAACTATGGTTAAAGTACAGAGCAAGCAAGTCGCATTGAAGAATGTGGAGCTATGTAGTTTCGCAAAACAAAAAAAGTTCAATCTTCTAAACTATGGTTAAAGTACAGAGCAAGCAAGTCGCATTGAAGAATGTGGAGCTATGTAGTTTTGCACAAAAAAATGTACATCTCTAACTATGATTAAAGTACAGACTTAGAGCAAGCAAGTCGCATTGAAGAATGTGGAGCTATGTAGTTTTGCAACAACAAAAAAGTGCAATCTTCAAACTATGGTTAAAGCACAGAGCAAGCAAGTCTGCCGACGACCTACCAGAATGAGAAAAGTATGTAAAGATTTAAGGGAAATGACAAACACAACTGCTGTGTCCGCCACCATGGGATTCAAACAGACAAAGTTTGACGGTTGACTCTTAAAACCAACAGAGCCCGCGGTAAGAAGTGCATGTACTTCCATTTCCGTTGACCAATCTCACCGAGACATGCGCTGTTCTAGGGCATGCACTGTGAAGCAGTTAAACAGGATCTGCCTTACTTTTCTTTCTTTTTTCTGTTGTTGCTTTTTTATATATACAAAAAATAAAACAATACTGTTAAGAAAAATCTCTCAACAGGAAAAAATGAAAAACTTGACAGAAATGGTGGGAAAATGGCAGTGGCCCCGACTGATCAAATGCACGGTATCACTTGTTCATGTGGAATATTTGTGTGTATACATCACTAATCTTACAAGCTGACCAATTCCTATAAAAGAAGCACAGAGATGGGGGGTGGGGGGTTGGGGGTGGGCAAATTTTTGTTTTCAAACATCTGCGATGCAACAAGAACTCTGCTGGTCTAAACTGCTGAAATACAGAGGGCAAAGGTCAGGTACAGGAGCATGGGGTGGGTGATATGGGAGAGAGGGGAATAGGTGGAGCAGGGAGGGGAGTTTGGGAGGTGGGGGGGGGGGGGGGGTCGGAGGAACTCCCTTAACACTAAGCAAAGGATGGGGAGAGCTTAGGAGGAGGGGGGGGGGGGGGAGAGGCTGGGGAAGAAGGAGCGTGTGTGTATGTGTAGACGTGGGACTGGGAGGTATGGGGACCAAGGGGCAACGGCAGAGAACCAGTTCTCCATTTAATGAAACAATTATGTACACGCACTCACTGCAAAACCTTGCTGAGTGAGAGTGGAGGAACAAAGGGGTTGGTTGGGGGGGGGGGGGGGGGGGGGGGGGGGGTGAAAGTGGTGGCGACGCTGGGGTTGACAAACTGATAACCACATGTCAACAACACCACAACAATTACTGTTGACGTTGTTTACCCATTAGGCTATGACATCCTTTGTGAGAAGGCTGGGATGGGGTGTGGGGTGGGGGGGGGGAATGAGAAAGAGGGTGGAAGGAGGTGGGGGGGGGGGGTAAGGAGAGGACAGGGACAGGCCAGTGGGAGAGACAGGAGGACACTTACAGAGGAGGTATCAATCCGAGACCTAGCTCATTGGGGGAAAGGGGCGAGGTTAGAGGGAGGGAAAGGAATGTTCTGGTACGGTTATAACCACAAACACACATACCCTTCCTCTTCCCTCCTCTCCAAATCTGCTGCAGTAGTGTCTAATCAAGACCAGAGGAGGTCACCAAGCTGACACTGTGACACCTACCTGTCTTGGCTTGGAGCTCCAGGTAATCGAACACTGCCGTGCTGTCGTCTCACTGCCAGTGCCAGCTGTCGTCGTCACTGTAACCATGGAAACCAAATGGTCAAGGCCACATGATCACAATCACGACCCACAGAAGGAATAAAGTATACTACCTAGAAAATTTTTTTGTTTCTTTCAACAACATAATCAGCCATAGGTGAGAATAAGAGTGAAAGAGCATCCTAAATCATGTTTTAGTACAAGAGGAGAAAGGAAAGAAAGAAAAAAAAAAAAAACAACTTAAGACATCCCACATGAGATTTAAACCCTTGAAGTTGATCTAGGACTTGTCATGTCCTATGTGAATGAGTACCCATTATGCCACCATCACGTTCTCTCTGCTTCCACAGGCCTCACTTCCTGTGCGACTGGTTTCCATCGGCCGACAGGACAACGTGCCAATGCCACACACAGGCTTTGAAACTTCTGACCAATTACAAATAACTACAGAGTTCAATGAACCATGCAATTTATTTAAAATTCATATTACTTACAGCATAGCCAAATGCAAAAATCTAAATCACGACTATCATCTTGTACATATTCAACTCTAACTAGAAGTTTTCCCCGAAGATGGAGTATGGCTGCCTTAATGGCGGGATAAAAAAGGGTCATACACACAAAACTCCACTGCCTGGCTATACAGGGAGTGTCCGCAGGAGTATCAGCCTGCGTACGCAGAAAGAAAGAAAAGAAACTAGAAGTTTAAACACACACACACACATACACATACATACGCACATGTGTGCATGTCCACACGACCTCATGAAAACAGATTTTATCTTAAAATATACCAACATTGCTCTAAAATCTTTCTTCCCAAAACTTTACAGATCAGACGAAAATGTTCATGTCTTTCAGGAACTCAAACATCGTATCATGAGACATCTCCGACTAAGGTTTTCATGGAGTCTGTCAAAAAGCATTTATACGTTATCTGAAATAATGTAACTTCCAGCACTCTATAAGAACATGTCTTACAACGAGTGGTAAATCCCATACAATGCATCACGAAGGTTCTAACCCTGTGAAAGGTAAAGAGTGGGTGTAAACGGTGTGGCCTGCGTGCAATCGGCACAACATCGTTCTCCTTTACAGCACTTGGCCAGTGGGGTATGGTCAAAACTACTTAAAGTTTAGACGGATCTGAAAGAGTTTGTTTTCCCAGCTGCATATTCCAGTCCTCTAGCAAGAGGCCTGAGCCTCAGGTTTCAGGTCAGTGTGAGGAATGGATTATGCTGTGTGTGACATATGTTAATATCAATAGAAAAAAAGAAGATAAAGACAATCAAGACGAAGTTCAACCATCAAGTTTTTTATTAACTTCTTTCCATTTAAATCTATTGCATTAAACATCGTCATCACAAAGAACAAA
>CM031629.1:14066875-14071875 GCA_018398815.1 Conus ventricosus | reverse complement strand
CATTGCACCTGCAATGTGTAGAATTCTTATCAGAACCAGGACCATCGACATTTGGATGTCTTGCTTTCCCCTCTATCCCATTGCATCTGCAAGGGGGGGGTAGCTTTTTCTTTTCAAAGAGGCCCCTTTCGAACGGGTCGCCTTTTTTTTCCCCCCAAAGGGTTTACATTTTTTTTCCCCCCCAAGGGTAAACACGAAAGCACATGTACAGTAAAACCCACCCGAAGTAACCCCCGATTGTAACCTTTTAAAAACCAACCACACAGACACAGACCCCACACACACAAACAAACCACACCAACACAAAACCCCACAAAACCAAATTCACTGCCTTTCGCCATTCCCACACCCCAAAACACACACAAAAACCAACACACACCCCAAAAAAACCCCCACACAAAAACACACATACAAAACGCACACACACGCCCCGCACGCAAAAACCACATCCCAACACACACCACCACCCCCAACACACACACACCACACCCCAACACCACAAACAAACACCTTTGCTCGCGGGGCCACACACACACACACACACACACACACACACACAAACACACACCCCACACAGCACGCACGCCCCAAACCCCCCCCCCCCCCCCCCACACCACACCACGCATAAATGCGTGCAAAACCACGCAGTTTCAATGCACTTGCACGCCAAAAGGGGCCCGCGCGCGCGGGGTTTTTGTGTGGTGGGTGTGTGTGTTGTGTGTTTTGGGGTGGCGGGTGCGGGTGCGTGCGGGCGTGCGCGCGCGTGCGTGCGTGCGTGTTTGGGTCCGTGTTGTTTTTGGTTGGGTGTGTGCGTGCGTGCTTTTGGTGGGGGTGCTTTTTGGGGGTTTTGTGGGGTGTGTGTGTGTGGTGTGATAAAAAGGCACGTTGTCAATCACAAAGGCTGAAGCGGGAACCCGATGTAAACTGAATTTTGGTGTTTAACCTTTTACGCAAAACGGGAACGGGCGGGGTATAAAAATTGACATTGTGGAGAAAAATTTGGTGACAACTTTTGCTCCCCCCAAAATCCCGCCCTTTGTCCAGGGGTTTTGGGTCCCCCGCTGGGGGCCCGTCCCCCCCCCCCAACCCCCCCCTCCCCCCCCCCCCCCCTTTCCCCAAAAAAAAAACCACTTTTTTGGGCGATTTTAATTTCTGTCGCCGGGACGGGATTATCTTTGGGTTCCCCGTTAGCACGGCTTATTTTTCTGTCGAGCTTCTTTTAAAGCATCGTCCAGCGACTGTTCTACTAAATCTAAAAGGGGATTTTTGGGTGGTCGCCGTCCGGCGGTAAAGGGGCATTTTAAAAGGGGTGGGGGGGGGGATTGGGGTGGTGGGGGGAGGAGGAGGTTGATGGGGGTAAGGGGGGGTGGGGGGGGGAAAGGGGGGGGAAGTGGGAAAAGGGGGGGGGAGGGGAGGTTGGGGGATGGGGATTGGGGGTGGGGGGTTGTTGATTAGGGATATGTTTTTGGGTTCAATGGGGATGGGGGGGGGGTTGGGATGGGGATGGGAAAAGGGGGGAAGATAATTTGAAAACCCAAAAGGGGAGAGGGGGCCCGGGGCCCCCCCCCCGTTGGCTGGGGCCCCCCCGGGCCCCCCCCAAAAAAGGGGCCCCGGGGGGCCCCCGGGGGGTTTTAGGGGCCCCCCCGGGGAGGGGCCCCGGGGGGCCCCCGGGAGGGCCCCAACCAATTTTTCCCCCCCGGGGTTGGGGGCCCCCTTGGGGCGGGCGGGGGGGGCGGGCCTTCCCCCCCCCGGGGGGGGGGGGGGCCCTCCCAACCCCCGGGGGGGGCCCCAAAACCCTTTTCCGCATTTTGGGGTTTTGGGGGCCCCCTTTCCCCTCCCCGGCCCCTTTCAAATTCCGGGGGGCCTCCCTTTCCCTCCGCTCCTCTTTTCCCTCTTTTTTCCCTTTTCCCCTCTTCTTGTTTCTCTTTTTAATCTTTTCTCCCTTCCCCTTCCTCCTCTCCCCCCTCCTCTCCCTTTTCTTCCCCTCTGGCTCCCCTTCAAATTCTCTCCCCTTTTCTTTTTTCTTTTTCTCCCCCTTCTCCCCTCTTCTGTCTCTCTCTTTCTCTCCCCTCTTTTCTCAAACTTTTCTTGGGGCTTCTCTCTTTTTCTCCTCTTTTCCCCTTCTTACCCTCTCTCCCCCTTTTTCTTCTCTCTCTCTCTTTTTTCCCCCTTTCTCACTCTGTCCTCTCTCTTTCTCTCCCCTCTTATCCCCTCTCTCCCCCCCTTCTTCTCCCTCTCCCCTCTCTCTTCTCTGTTCCCCCTCTTTTCTCCCCGCCCCCTTCATTGTCTTTTTCCCCCTCCCCTGCCCTCTCTTGGGTTCCTCCCCCTCTCTCTCTATGAGGTAGGTGGTGTGTGCATGGGTGTGTTTGTGTTTTGTGTGGTGCGTGGTGCGTGCGTGCGTGCAATGCGTGTGTTTGTAGGGGTTGTGGGGGTGTGTGTGGGGTTGTGTGTGTGAGAGAAGAGAAGAGAGAGGAGGAAAAGAGGGGAGAGAGAGAGGGGAGAGGGGAACAAGAGAGTAGTGGGGGATCGCGCCCCCGCGCCCCTTTGGTTTGCGTGATGCGTGCGTGCGTGAGCACGCGCTTTGCGCATGTGGTTGTGTGTGTGTGTGTGTGTGTGTGGGGTGTGTGGGTGTGGGTTGTGTGGTGTGTGTTGGTGCGCGCGTACGTACGTGTGTGCGTGGGGTGGGGCCCGTTTTGGGGGGCGCGCGTGCGTGCGGGGTTTGTGTGTAGTGCTTTGTGTGTGTTTTTAAATTTTTCTAGCCTGGGCGGTCCACACTCCCCCCTTTCCATGACAGTCCCTGGGGTTGAGGGGTTTGGGTATCCCCTAAACCCCCAGAAGTAAAAAACAAAAAGGCCCCTTTTTCCCACAAAGGAGGTTTGGGTAAAAGGGAAATTCCTTTTAACAGAAAAAGGGGCCACAAGTGAGCAGGGGTTTATTGTAATTAACCCCAAAACCCACAGGATTTTAAAACCCGGGGGAAAGCTGAGGGGGAGAGAGAAGAGAGAGAAAGAGAGGGGGAGAGAGGGGAGAAGAGGAGAGAGAGAGGGGGGAGGGGGGGAGAGAAAAAGAGAGGGGGGGGGGAAGGGGGGAAAGGAAGGGTGGGGTGAGGAGAAAAAGGGAAGAGAGGGGAGAGAAGGGGGAAAAGGGGAGAGAGGACGGGAGAAGAGAGAGAGAGGAGAGAGGGGAGAGAGAGAAAAGAGAGGAAAAGGAGAGAAGAGGGACAGGGGTTAGAGGAAAAACCCCTTTTTTAAAAAAATTGAGAGAGAGGGGAGAGAGAGGAGAGAGAGAGAGGAGAGAAAAGAAAAGAGAGAGGAGAAAGAGAGAGAGAGAGAAAAGGGAGCAAAAAGAAGAAGAAGAAGAAGAAAAAACCCCTTAAATAAAAAACCCTAAAGAGAGAGAAGAAGGGGAAAGGGGAGAGAGAGAGGAGCGGAGAGAGAGAGAGAGAGAGGGGACAGAGAGCCCGGGAGACAAAGTGAGATGACAGGAGACGGGGCAGAGAGAAGAGAGAAGATTGACAAAAACAAAGACGGGAACAGGAGGAAACTGACGCCCGGGAGCCCGAGACAGAGAGAGGAGGGGGGGGGGGGGGGGGGGGGGAAAAAAACGAAAGAAGAGAGAAGAGAGAGAGAGGGGAAGAGAGAGAGAGAGGGGGAGAGAGAGAGAGAGGGGGAGCGGTAGAGAGCCCCTTTTTAAATCAAAAGAGAGAGAGAGAGAGAGAGGGAGAAAAGGAGAGAGGAGAAAAAGGGGAGGAGGAGAGAGAAAAGAGGGGAGGAGGGGCGGTAGGGGAAAAGAAACCTTTTAAAAAAATTAAAAAGAGAGAGAGAGAGAGAGGAAGAGGGGTAAACCCAAAAGGAGAGAAAAACAGAGAGAAAAATGCCCAGGAAAAAGAGGGCAGGGGGGGAGGGGATTGGACAGCCCAGGAGATGGGGCCGGGAGAGGGGGCCCGGACAAATAAAAAAGGAAAAAGGAAAAAGAGAGAGAGAGAGGGGGGAGGGGAAAGAGAGAGAGAGAGAGGGGGAAAGAGGGAGAGAGGGGGAGGAGAGAGAAAAGAGAGGGGAGGAGACAGACAAAAGAGACAGGGGAGAGACTGACAGAGAAAGAGACAGAGAGAGAGTTTGACAAAAAAGGCCCCCTGAGAAGAAAGAGAATGACTAAAAAAGAGAGAAAAGAGACAAAAGGGAGGGGAGAGAGGGGGGGGGGGCCCGAAGGAGAAAGAAAGAGAGAGAGAGAGAGGGAGAGAAGAGGGAGAAATGAGAGAGAGAGGGGAGAAAAGACAGAGAGACAGGACAGGGGGGGGGGCGGGGGGGACAAAAGAAAACAGAGCAGAGAGAGAGAAAAGGCCCTGGAAGGGGGGGGGGACCAGAAACCTGAGACGGAGAGAAGACTGAAGAAAAGGGGACGAGCAGAGGGGAGGGGAGGGGGGGGGGGCAAGAGAGAAGAGAGAGGGGAGGAGAGAGAGAAAAGGAAAAGAGGACAGAGACAGGAGAGAGACAGCGGGGGAGAAAAAACCCCTTTTAAAAAATTCTGAGAGAGAGAAAAGAGAGAGAGAGAGAGAGGAGGGGAGAAAAGGGGAGAGAGGAAGAAAAGAAGCCAAAGAAGAAAAAAGGAGGAAGAAAGAAGAAAAGGGAAAAGGGAAAAGATGAAAAGAAGAAAGGGGGAAAAAAAAGAAAAGGAACCCTTTTATACAAACCCCCTTTGGGGAAAAAGGGAAGAGAAAGTGGGGGGGTTTTAAGAGGAAGGGAAAGAGGGAACCCCCGGAAGGGGAGAGAAAAGGGAAGGGGGAAAATATGACCCCCCAATTTAAATCCAAAAATCCCAAACAACACTTTGTGTTAGCTTTTAATCCCCTTTTAAACCTTTAAACAGGGAAGGGCCCCAAAATTTAACTGTTTATCATAGAAATGGAAAACCCTTTTAACCCCATTTTTGTTTTTAAAAACCACCCCCCAAAATGTTCACTTTTTGTTGTCCCCCTGTCTGTCTGTTGCCCACCCCCGTCT
>CM031629.1:14054375-14056875 GCA_018398815.1 Conus ventricosus | reverse complement strand
TCTCTTCCATTAACCTGTCATTATCCTGCCTCAAGGCAGACATTTCTTGCTTTATACCAGTCATTTCATCTTGGAGATTTGCACACATGTTTTTCACGTCTTTTAAGTCTTCCCTCAGTCCATCAAATTTGCAGGTTAAATTGTTCAGAATGGCCATAACATCCTTCAGGTGGGATCGGCCGGAGACGCTGAGGCAGCAGGAGCAGAACCCGGTCCATGGCCACTGTCTCTGCGGGTACTCCCGGCACTCTCCAGACGGGTTTGCCGCTTACTGTCAGGCTTCACAGAGGAAGGCCCTGGATTCAGTTCCACGTCTCCACAGCGTTGGAGCAAATGTCCGTAGCACAATAGAGACAGTAACAATCCTAAGGTGAAAACCGTCCATTCGCGACCTCAACACCAACACCGACATTCTCATGGCGGCTTTTTATTTCATCCGCTTCAACATAAAACTTGCAAATAATATTACGATGCAAGAGTGGTTCTTACATTTTAAAAATCTTTTGGATAAGGACGTTGATGAGTCCACTGAGTCTGACAATGCAATAAATAATGAAGAAACTATTATGACAGACCAATATCCAGAGGGGAAATATTAACAGCTATTAAGAAATTAAAGAATGGTAAAACTGCAGGACTGATGGACTCATTGGAGAGTTTTTAAGCATTCCGGTGCGACTGTTATAGGATTTTTAGTTAAATTGTTTTAATTATCTTTTTGACACCGGGATTTATCCAGAAGATTGGAAAGAATCTATAATTTTACCTCTGTTTAAGAAGGGGAGATAAACGATGTAAACAATTATAGAGGTATTTCGTTATGCAATGTATGTAGTAAACTCTATAGTTTGTTATTAATAATAGACTACATGAATGGATATCTCAGAACAATATAACAGGAGAACATCAAGCAGGATTTAAAAAGGTTATTCTACTATTGATCACATGTTTAGTCTATTAGCTGCAATTCAAAAACAATTTGTAAACAACAAGAAGCTGTATGTTTGGGTTTTGTGGATTTTGAGAAAGCTTTCGATTCAGTTTCACGGAAACTGCAGTGGGGCCTATTTTGTTTAAAACATGGAATTCAAGGTAAACTGTATCATTGTGTGAAAGGTATGTATAAGGAGGTGAAAACAAGAATTAGAGCGGGAGCTAAATTATCAGATTTTGTCAAGTGTACGAGAGGGGTCAAGCAAGGGGATGTTTGTAGTCCTGTTTTATTTTCTCTGTTCATAAATGAATTGGCTTTGGAGATTATTCAAAATGGACGGCATGGTGTGACTTTTGATATCTTGGAACTGTTTGTCTTACTTTTTGCTGATGACATTATTTATTGTCTACAACTGTAGTTGGTCTGCAAAGACAATTGAAACAGTTTGTATTCAGCTGCTACTAAATTAGAATTAAAAGTTAATATGAATAAGACCAACATTATTGTGTTTCGTAAAGGTGGATATTTAGCACGTAGTGAGAAATGGACTTATGGAGGTGAATACATGGTTGTAGTCAATGCATACAAGTATCTTGGGTTTTATTTTACTACCAAATTAAGTTTCACCTTTGGATGTCAAGACCTAGCAAATAGAGCAAAGAGAGCAGTCACAGTTATACTTCGTATTTTATACAAATTGAATAGTGGCGCATTTTCTGTTTTTTCGAAATTATTTGACTCTCAGGTGCAGCCAATTCTACAGTATGGAGCAGAAATCTGGGCTTTTGAGAAAAGTGTTGTAATAGAGAATGTCCATTTATATGCTATGAAAAGATTTTTGAATGTAGACAATCGAACACCAAATGATTTAGTTTATGGCGAACTTGGAAGGTATCCGATTTATATTAATTCGTTTTAAAATGCATTAAGTATTGGCTGAAAATAACCAGAATGGAGGAAACAAAATACCATATAAAGCTTATAGGACGTTACGAAATTTGGATTATAATGGTAAGAAGACATGGGCTACCACTGTTCGACAGTGCTTAAATTCGTATGCTTTGCATATGTTTGGGACAACCAGGGCGTTGAAAATATATCGGGATTTTTGAAATGTTTTAAACAAAGAATGATTGATTGCAGATGGCAAGATTGGCATGACCATATCAACAACAGTGACAGATTTGCACAATACAGACTGTTTAAAACAACGTATATGATTGAGCCATACATCAAAATGAAAATGGACAGGTATATTAAGAGTGCATTGACTAAGTTTAGATTTGGTATTTCTGACATAGCTTGCCATCGGTTCAGATACAGTGCTTTGAATGAAAATAGACTGATATGTCCGGGTATGTTACCAGGCCAAGGAAGATGAAATACATTTTTTATTTTGCTGTCCTGCTCTCAATGATCTTCGAGTTAAAATTTATTAAGTCAAAGTATTATTCTGATCCTTGTAGTTTTAGAGTCAGCTTACTATTAACATCAGGAAATGAGTGTGTCCTCTTTGATCTTGCCAGGTACATATATGAAGCACAAAAGCGACTACGAGCAATGTAT
>CM031629.1:14025662-14048375 GCA_018398815.1 Conus ventricosus | reverse complement strand
GCACCACATCAACAACTAATGTCAGAAAAACGCAAATCAAAAGCTAATCAATGCTGATTTCAGACATCTATTCATTTTAGTACCAAGATACAGTTCTATAGAGCACGAAGTTTTAAAAAGCCTTAACTGAGAAAAAACTGTCACAAATATACATATAATCTATGGACAAGCCAGTCTTCCCCACATACAATCTAAAGTCTTTGTTGACACCTTTTTAACAACTTTGAAATATGCTGTGTACCTTGACTGTCTCACACAAAGACAAAACCATGAGGATTAAGGTACTGGCAAATTATCGTAAATCATGTCTTTTTACCATTATTATGCCTATCTATCATTATTGTGTCTTTTTACCATTATTATGCCTTTCTATCATTATTGTGTCTTTTTACCATTATTATCTCAAGTGCATATTTTTCTTCTTCTTTTTTTTTTCTTCTTTTCTCTCTTCTGTTCGGGTTTCAATAGAAGTCAATTCTTTCAATAGCAATCGATCTTCATCCGTTTGTGTTAATCTTACACAATAATGTTTGTGTTAACTTTACACCATAATTCGGACTCTGTACGTGACACCTTACATAGACTGGAAATCCCCTTGACTCGCCATACACAACATCGTTAGATGTTGGAACATCCACATGTGAAAACGTTTCCTGGGAAACAAACGTGTCCTTCCCACGTCAAGACCTTTCTCTCCTGCTTAGAGTTCAACACCACATGTTTGGAGAGAGAGAGAGAGAGAGAGAGAGAGAGAGAGAGAGAGAGAGAGAGAGAGAGAGAGAGAGAGAGAGAGAGAGACAGACAGACAGACAGACAGACAGACAGAGAAAGAGACAGACAGAGAGAGAGACAGACAGACAGACAGACAGACAGAGAGAGAGGGCTTATGGGGCTATCATGGCGTATATTGTCTTACTGGCATTTGACACACGCTGAAATTCGAGAGGCTGAGTGTCATTCTGTGCTCTTTTCATGCCAGTTACTGACTCCTTAATTAAATTTGCATTCTAGCACGCTCATACGCTTACATTAGAGGTCATGTGCGCGCTCACGCACACACACACACACACACATACACACACACACACACACATACACACACACGCACGCGCGCTCGCACACACACACACACACACGCATGCGCGCTCGCACACACACACACACACACACACACACACACACACACACACACACACACACACACACACACACATACACACACACACGCACGCGCGCTCGCACACACACACACACACACACACACACACACACACACACACACACACACACACACACACACACACAAGTACTAAACAAACAGCAGTAACAACAACAAAACTAACACGCCTACAGAAACACACACAAACATACACAATCATACGAACACACACATGCACACACACATAAAGTAATAAAATACAATACATAGCAAATAAACGACAACAGCAACAACGCACACACACATACAAGCACACACACACACACATACAAGCACACACACACACACACACACACACACACACACACACACACACACACACAGAGCACAAAACAAACAGCAGCAGCAGCAACAACAACACAGTTTTCTTCCACTCTCTCTCTCTCTCTCTCTCTCTCTCTCTCTCTCTCTCTCTCTCTCTCTCTCTCTCTCTCTCACACACACACACACACACACACACACCACACACACACACACACACATCACACAAACACCCTCCCCCCCCCCCCCCCCCCCCCCCCCCCCCCCCCACAGTACTCCTCACCCCTAACCCACGCTGCCCTATGCCGTTCTTCCTACCTTCCCTCCCTTACACATCTTTCCCTATCCACCTTCCAATCAGTATGACCTTTCGAAGGCATAACGTTCACCAAGGAGGACATCCCGTAAGCTCCGTATCACTGAAATCAATCGCCCAGTAGTGGAACTACCCCCGAATGATGACCTTTACCCTTTTTTTAACTTTTTTTTTTTCCTCTAGTACTGAAAACTGCGGTTTGTATGTCTCCAAGGACATCCCTTCCTCGCCACCCCTCCCCCCCCCCAGCTCCCCTTCTATCTATCTCCTCATCCCAGTCTAAGCCCCTATCCTCCCCCTCTCCCTCCTGCTTTTCCCTCCACCCCACATACCTCTTCGCGCTTTCCAAAGAATACACCACCTTCGAAGACACCCGACACCAACTCTCTCACGCATGCAAGGATGTGGAAATGGAAAAAGCGGGGGAGGGGAGAGGGCGAATGGGAAGGGGACACTGGCGACAGAGGTCAGCAATAATAATAATAAAATAATAATAAAAAAAAAACTGGGCATGAAAGGTTACGGTGGCAATGGACGCTGAGTCTCAATGCCACGAACTAACTGGAAAAAAAGTGTTGGATTCAGCAGGTTTTAAAACATTGCTTTCATATAGCCAATGGCTTCGTGGAGGTGGGAATGGGGGTGGGGGGTGGGGGTGGGGAGGGGGTGGGGGGGGGGTGGGGGTGGGGGGTCTGCCCTCACTGGTTTCTACTAAGAATTGAGTTTGCTATGAATTCAGCTGGGAAGACTGGGACCACACAGTCGAGTTTCATCCACTGATATAACAATGGATGCGTCTCTGAGAGTGTTGGTCAAATTTCCTGACCAGCACTGCAGGTGTCTGTATCTCTTGGGCCTGTTTGACGCCGGGATATACTAGGAAGATAAGCGTTAGAGCAACAACCCTGTCATGCAGTCTTAGACCTGAAAGGATCCCGTAGTATCATGTTCCATAACTTCATCCTCATCGATCAGCCTAAAAAAAAAAAAATGTCTCAAATTCTAAGGTAATTCATGTCCTGCACTCATGGTGACCTCAGTTCCGATTCCTAAACTCTTTGCTTCCACCGAGGTCATCGGTTTCGGCAAATTCATGGGGGCTATCCTGGCACAGACGTGGTGGCGTCCCAAGAAAGGAAAGCTCACTCACGCTGGTTCCGCGACTACGCAAATATTAGCGTTAGTAGAGGGCTTAGTAGGTGGTGTCCTGCGTGTGACCGACTCTGGGCAGGCGCCACTGAACACCACCGGAGTGACTCAACAGCAATGCAGCGTCTCCTCTGGAGGGTTGCTTCATGACGACTGGACGCTGAATGCTCCCTGTGGATTGCCGGTGTCGGGGCTGTGGCGGGACGGGCCAGGCTGTATGTCCAGGACGGGGGAAATCGTGATGGTATTGCTTAAGTGCACCAAGTTGATGTATTATTAGTCAGGTTTAACACACCAAGGTTATCTTTGCACTCATACACGCATATGCACACTCATGCACACACCAAACATTCAACTCTCTCTGGGAATGGGATGTCACGCATTCGATTCTTTCCTATCACGACTGAGCACAAGAAATACAATTTCTATGCTACTTATAATCAAACATGAAAAATCCAATTACACAGATGCACAAATCAACACATAAAAGATCAATACTTCCTAATCCCGGTTATAATAAAATGACTTCTTACCTGGCCAGGTTTTCACACACACAACCACGCTTTCACACCACACCACAGTTCTTGAACAAGTTTCTTCAAGTCTTCTTCAGCACTGCTTGATGGTGACGCCCTTGGTTGACTGGCTCCAGGTTTCAGGACTGGGTCTTCGTGGTCGTCTCTGGGATCTCGACGTAGAACTCTTCTTCTTCGTCTCTTTCACCCACCTCTGGGTTCAATTTCAGTTTGTCTGTCTTCACCCACCTCTGGGCTTCAAACTTAGTTTTCTTCTCTTCCAGCTTGTCTTCAACCCTAAGACTTAGCTGTCTCTTCTATCTCCCAGACCACGTTTCTCTCGACCCCGTGTCCTGCTCACTCCTCCTCTCTCTCTCCTCTGCCTTCTCTCTCTCTCTCTCTCTCTCTCTCTCTCTCTCTCTCTCTCTCTCTCTCTCTCTCTCTCTCTCTCTCGTGGTGTTGTTCTCTCTCTCCCTGGTGTTGTTCTCCCTCAGTTTATATAGGGATGGAAACAAAGGATCCCCCTTCGGGCCATGCCTTTGTCCATGCTGCTTCTCAAACCCCTAGTTCACAAGTACCCTGACTTCTCCATTCGCTACATTCCACACACATCAGCATTTACACACATCCCTACCTAACTGATTAGCAAACAAACACTTAGCACCAGATGGACATCGAAATTTCCCGCCGACTTCGGTGGTCACTTAACACAGTAATTATCTTAAAGAGGGCTACTACAACCTCCACACGCATTCAGCCAGCCTGACAATAGAAACAACACAGTGACCCACGGCAATACCATCCGAACGAATCCAAGACTCCTGCTCTTCACTGACTGTTTACAAAAGAACCTCAGCTGACTGAGCATTTAGCGCTCACTTGGAGCGCCGAGGTCGTAGTGGTTACATCCCTTCCCCCTTTCACCACCGGGCAGGTCCGAACTCTCTCCTAGGTGTCATCTGTCATCTGACCACTTCGGCCTCCTTCACACAGTTCGGCCGTGTGCGATGGGTAAGGTATCCTGGTTAATTGGTCTATTATCTATTTGTATACTACGTACAACGTCCCTTTGCCTCCAAGCGTCTAATGCCTTTTGTGAGAGGTTTCACGCTCCTTGACACTGTGGCTGTGGCGGGACAGGCCTGGCTGTGGCTGTGGCTAGGAATGAGTGGTGCAGGTGAAATGCTGTTGAAGTGGCACGGAGGGTTAGACAGAAAAGAAAGACGATCGCCATGAGAGACATTCTTTTCAAGTTCATCCGTGCAGATGGAAAAGAACTGCTTTTAACATTTTTGGGGGGAGGGGGTGGGGGTGGGGTATAGGACAGGTGCGAGAGAGGGTGTGGGGGGGGGAGGGGTAAGTTGGATCCTCGACAGAAGGGCATACTGATAGGGAGAAAGGCCAAAGCAAAGAAGACGCTCCCTGCCACCCTACTTAACTCCCTTTTCCCTCACCATCCGTCTTTGTGTAACTCCTTCAGAATGCTCCAGGTTCATTGTCCGTCAAGAAAAAAAGTGAGACTGGAAGCTACTGGTGCAGACTACAGGTTTTTTTTTTTTTTAAATTTATTTTTTATTTTTTGCTGTCCCAACCTCTGCGTCACCTCAGAGGCAGTGCACCCACGCCGCTCATTCCGACACCCCGTCCACAGCCACAGCCCAGTCGGCCCTGCCGCAGCCCCGGCACCGGCAATCCACAGGGAGCAGTCAATGTCAAGTCGTCAAGAGGCAACCCACCGGAGGAGACACTGCACTGCTGCCGAGTCACTTCGGTGGTGTTCAGTGGCGCCTGTTCTGATCTAACATACGCAGGACACCACCTACTAAGCCCCCTACTGACGACAATAATTGCTTAGTCGCGGGGCCGGCGCGAGTGAGCTCTCCCTCCGTAGAGCGCCATCACGTCCGTCCAACCACTGCCCCCATGGACTCGCCGATACCGGTGACCCCGACGGAACCAAACCAAGATCGCCACAGACGTGGAGAGGACACCGAAATAGAGGTTTCACCCGTGATAGCAGGGCATGAAGGCCACAGAATTTTGAAGAACTTTTTTTATGCTGACTGATGAGAATTGAGGATGATTAAATGATGGTACGGAATTCCATTCGGTCTGAGACTACATGACAGGCTGAACTCTATGCTTACTTTCTGATATGATCCCGTCACAACCAGGCCCGAGAGATACAGACACCTGCAGTGTTGGTCAGGAAATTGGAGCAGTCACGCTCAGAAACGCATCCGCATTAAGTGGATGACACTCGACAGTGTGGTCCCAGTCTTCCCCAAACTGAGTCCGCAAAGGCAAAACTCAACTCAGGGTAGGAGCCGTCGAGCAGAAAAACCCCCACAAGACTACTGATGGGATTCGAACCCACGACCTCCAGCCGGGAGTCCGCGACGCTAACCACTTCGCCACTGCGGCTGGTAGCCTACAGTTTTATGTTCGTTTTCACTTCACCGTTTATTTTCGCGCATGGCAGAACGCCCACTGGGTGCGACGCCCCCGACAATGACTGAAAGATATATCTGATCATTTCCTCGACATCAAACAACAATGCATTCTTGGCTAACGGAAACACAACTCTTTTGGCATAATCAGAAGAGGAAACACACCTTTGTTGGCAGAAAGCAAAAGAAGGAAACACACTCTTGTGCAGAAATGCAAAAGAGGAAACACACTCTTGTAGGCAGAAATGCAGAAGAGGAAACACACTCTTGTTGCAGAATGCTAAAGAAGGGAAACCCACTCTTGTTGCAGAAAGCAAAAGAGGAAACATCACACTTGTTGGCAAATGCAGATGAGGAAACACACTCTTTTGGCAAAAGCAGAATGAGGTAAACCCACTCTTGTTGGCAGAATGCAGAAGAGGACACACCCTCTTGTTGGCAGAATGCAGAAGAGGAAACACACTCTTGTTGGCAGAATGCAGAAGAAGGAAACACACTCATGTTTGGCCGAATGCAGAAGAGGAACACACTCTTGTTGGCAATAATGCAGAAAGGAAACACACTCGTGTTGGCAGAATGCAGAAGAGGAAAACACACTCTTGTTGGACAGAATGCAAGAAGATGAAACACACTCTTGTTTGCAAATGCAGAAGAGGAAACCACACTTGTTGGCGAGAATGCAAAGAGGAAACACACACTATGTTTGGCAGAATGCAAAAGAGGAAACACACTCTCTGTTTTGGCATAATGCAAAAGAGGAAACACACTCTTGTTGGCAGAACTGCAAAAGAAGGAAACACACTCTTGTTGGCCAGAAATCAGCAAGGAAAACACACTCTTGTATGCAGAATGCAGAAGAGAAACACACTCTTGTTGGCAGAATGCAAAAGGGGGAGAAACACACTCTTGTTTGCAGAATGCAAAAGAGGAAACACACACTTGTTGGCAGAATGCCAAAGAGGAACACACTCTTGTTGCAGAATGCAGAAGAGGAAACCACACTCTTGTTGGAAGAATGCAGAAGAGAGAAACACACTCTGTTGGCAGAATGCAAAGAGGAAACACACTCTTGGTTGGCAGAATGCAAAAGAGGAAA
The DNA here is from genome assembly GCA_018398815.1 of Conus ventricosus. NCBI lineage: Eukaryota > Metazoa > Mollusca > Gastropoda > Neogastropoda > Conidae > Conus > Conus ventricosus. The sequence continues at coordinate 14,041,369 of CM031629.1, read as the reverse complement.
CACACTCATGTTGGCAGAATGCGAAGAGGAAAACACTCTTGTTGGCAGAATGCAGAAGAGGAAACAACCACACTCTTTGTTTGGCAGAATGCAGGAAGAGAAAACACACTCTTTTGGCAGAATGCAGAAGAGGAAACACCCTCTTGTTGGCAGAAATGCACAAGAGGAAACACACGTCTTGTTGCATAATGCAAAAGAGAAACACACTCTTTGGCAGAATGCAGAAGAGGAAACACACTCTTGTTGGCAGGAATGCAGAAGAGGAAACACACTCCTTGTTGGCAGAATGCAGAAAAGGAAACACACTCTTGTTGGCAGAATGCCGAAGGAGGAAACGCACTCTTGTTGGCAGAATGCAGACTGAGGAAACACACTCTAGTTGGCACAGAAGCAGAAGAGAAACACACTCATGTTGGCAAGAATGCAGAGAGGAAACACACTCTTGTTTGGCAGAAATGCAAAAGATGAAACACACTCTGTTTGGCAGAATGCGAAAGAGGAAACACACTCTTGTTGGCAGAATGCAAGAAGAGGAAACACACACTATGATGTGCAGAATGCAGAAGATGAAACACACTCTTGTTGCGAATGCAAAAGAGGAAACACACTCTTGTTGCCGCATGCAGAAAAGGGAAACACAACTCTTGTTGTAAGAATGCAGAAGAGAAACACACTCTTGTGGCAGAAATGGCAGAAGAGTGATACACCCTCTAGTTGGCAGAACGCAGAAGAGGAAACACACATCTAGTTGGCAGAATGCAGAAATAGGACACACACTCTTGTTGGCAGAATGCAAAAGAGGAAACACACTCTTGTTGGCAGAATCAAAAGAGGAAACACACCTTGTTGCAGAATTCAAAAGAGGAAACACACTCATGTTGGCAGAATGCAAAAGATGGAAACCAACACTCTTGTGGCAGAATGCAGAAGAGTAAACACACTCTTGTTGGCAGAATGCAGAAGAGGGAAACACACTCATGATGCAGAATGCAGAAGAGGAAACACACACCATTGTTGGCAAGAATGGCAGGAAGAGAAACACACCTCTGTGGCAGAATGCAGAAGAGGAAACACACTCTTGTTGGCAGAATGAAAAGAGGAAACACAAACTCTTGTTGGCAGAATGCAGAAGAGGAAACACACTCGTGTGGCAAATGCAAAAGAGGAAACACACTCTTGTTGGCAGATGCAAAAGAGGAAACACACTCTGTGCAGAATGCAGAGAGAGTAAAGCACACACTGATGCAGAATGCACAAGAGGAAACACACTCTTGTTGGCAGAATGCGAAACAGAGGAAACACACTCTTGTTGGCAGAATGCAGAAGATGAAACCACACTCTAGTTGCAGAATGCCAGAAGAGTAACACACTCATGTTGGCAGAATGCAGACGATGAAACACACTCTTGTATGCAGAATGCAAAGGGAAACACACTCTTGTTGGCAGAATGCAGAAGATGAAACAACACCGTCTTGTTGGCAGAATGCAAAAGAGGAAACACACTCTTGATGGCAGAATGCAAAAGAGAAACACACTCTTGATTGGCAGAATGAGAAGAGGAAACACACTCATGTTGTGCCATCATGCAAAAAGGAACACACTCTTGTTGGCATAATGCAAAAGAGGAAACACACTCTTGTTGGCAGAATGCAAAAGAGAAACACAACACTATTGGCAGAATGCAGGAAGAGGAAGACACACACTTGTTTGGCAGAATGCAAAGATGAAACACACTCTTTGGCATAAATTCAAAAGAGGAAACACACTCTTGTGGCAGAAATGCCAACGAGGAAACACACCACCTTTTTGGCAGAAGCAAAAGAGGAAACACACTCTTGTTGGCAGCAAGCAAGAAGAGGAAACCACACCTCTTGTTGGCAGAATCAGAAAGAGGAAACACATCTCTGTTGGCAGAATGCAAAAGAGAAACACACTCTAGTTGGCAGAATGCAAAAAGAGGAAACACACTCTTGTTGGCAGAAATGCAAAAGGGAAACACACACTGTTGGCATAATAGCAGAAAGAGAAACACACTCTTGTTGGCAGAATGCCAAAGAGGAAAACACCCACTAGGTTGGCAGAAGAGCAAACGAGAAACACACTCTTGTTGGCAGCAATGGGGGCAAAGAGAACACACACCATTGTTGGCAGAATGCAGAAGCGGAAACACACTCTTGATGGGCAGAATGCAGAAGAGGAAACACACTCTTGTATGGCAGAATGCATAAGAGGAAAACACACTCTTGTTTGGCAGAATGCAGAAGAGGAAAACACAGCGACTTGTTGGCAGAAATGCAGAAAGAGGAAACACACTCTTGTTGCAGAATGAAGAAGAGGAAACACAACTCTCTTGTTTGGAGAATGCAAAAGAGGAAACTCAAACTTGTTGCAGAAATGCAAAAGAGAAACACACTCTTGATGGCAGAATTCAAAAGCGGAAACACACTCTTGTTGCAGAATGCAAAAGAGGAAACACACCTTAGTTGGCAGAATGCAAAAGAGGTCAAACACACTCTAGTGGCAGAATGCAGAAGAGTAAATCACACTCTTGTTGGCAGAATGCAAATGAGTAAAACACTCTTGTTGGCAGAAATGCAAAAGAGGAAACACACTCATGTTGGCAGAAAGCAAAAGAGGAAACACACTCATGTTGTCAGAATGCAGAAGAGGAAAACACAACTCTTGTTGGCAGAATGCAGAAGAGGAAACACACTCTTGTTGGCATAATGCAGAATAGGAAACACACTCTTGTTGGCAGAATGCAAAAGAGGAAACACACATCATGTTGGGCAGAACGATTGGCAAAAAGATATAAACACCCTCTTGTTTGGCAGAATGCAAAAGCGGCAACACACCTGTGTTGTCCCAAATGCAAAAGAGGAAACACACTCTTGTTGGCAGAAATGCAAAAGAAGAGGCAACACACTTCCTTGTAGGCAGAATGCAAAAGAGGAAAACAACACTCTAGTAGGCAGAAAGCAAAAGAGGAACACACTCTTGTTGGGCAGAATGCAAAAAGGAAACACACTCTTGTTGCAGAATGCAAAAGAGGAAAACAGAACTAACTCATGTTGGCAAAATGCCAAAGAGGAAACACAACTCTTGTTGGCAGTATGCAGAAGAGGAAACACACTCTTGTTGTCAGAATCAACAGAGTAAACACATACACTTGTAGTCAGAATGCCTAAGAGGAAACACACTCTTGTAGGCAGAATGCAGAAGAGAAAAACACTCTTGTTGGCAGAATGCAAAGAAGAAACCCACTCTAGTTTTTGGCAGGAAAGCAAAAGAGGAAACACACTCTTGTTGTCAGAATGTCCGAAGAGGAAACACACGTCTTGTTGGCAGAATGCAAAAGAGGAAACACACTCTTGTTGGCGAATAGCAAAAGAGGAAAAAAACACAACACATGTTGGCAGAATGCAGAAGAGGAAACACACTCTTGTTGGCAGAATGCAGAAAGAGGAAACACACTCTGTTTGGCAGAAGCAAAAGAGGAAACCACTCTTGTTGCAGAAATGCAAAAGAGGAAGCACACTCTTGTTGGCAAAATGCAAATATGGAAGACCCGACTCTTGATGCAGAAAGCAAAAGCGGACAACCCACTCTTGTTGCAGAATGCAAAAGAGGAAACACCCTCATGTTGGCAGAATGCAAAAGAGGAAACACACTCTGTTGGCGAGAATGCAAAAGAGGAAACACACCTCTTGTTGGCAGAAAGCAAAAGAGGAAAACACACTCTTTGTTGGCAGAATGCAAAAGAGGAAACACACTCTTGTTTGGCAGAATGCAAAAGAGGAAACACACTCTTGCTGGCAGAATGCAGAAGAGGATACACCTCTTGTTGGCCGAATGCAAAAGAGGAAACACACTCTTGTTGGCAGACTGCAAAAGAGGAAACACACACTACTTTGATGGCAGAATGCAGAAGTGGAACCCTCTCTTGTTGGCAGAATGTCAATGAGAAACACCCTCATGTTGGCAGAATGCAAAAGAGTAAACACCCTCTTTGTTGGCAGAATGCAAAAGAGAAACAACTCTTGTTGGCATGAATTGCAAAAGAGAAACACACACTCATGTTGGCAAATGCAAGAGGGGAAACACACTCGTTGTTGGCAGAATGCAAAAGAGGAAACACACTCTTGTTGGCAGAATGCAAAATAGGAACACACACTCTTGATGCAGAATGCAAAAGAGGAAACAGCGCCTGCATGTTGGCAAATGCAAAGAGGAAACACACTCTTGTATGCATAATGCAAAGAGGCAACACACTCTTGTTGCAGAATGCAAAAGAGGAAACACACTCTTGTATGGCAGAATGCAAAAGAGGAAACACACTCTTGTTGGCATAATGCAAAAGATGAACACACTCTTTGGCAGAATGCAGAATAGCAACACACTCTTGTGGCAGAAAGCACAAGAAGGAAACACACTCTTGTTGGCAGAATGCAAAAGAGGAAACACACTCTTGTTGCAGAATGCAAAGAGGAAACACACTCTAGTTTGCAAATGCAAAAGATGAAACAACACTCTATGTTGGCAGCATGCAAACGAGGGAAACACACTCTCATTTGCAGCAAGCGAAAAGAGGAAACACAACTCTTGTTGTCAGAATGCAAAAGAGGAAACACACTCTTGTTGGCAGAAATGCAAAAGAGGAAACACACACTTTTTGCCAGAATGCAAAAGGAAACACACTCTTGTTGGCAGAATGCAAAATATGAAACACACTCTTGTTGGCAGAATGCAAAAGAGGAAACACACTCCTGTTGGCAGAATGGCCAAAGAGGAAACCCACTCTTGTTTGCCGAAAGCAAAAGAGGAAACACCCAACGTCTTGTTGAGCAGAATGCAAAGAGAAACCCACTCTTGTTTGGCAGAATGCAAAAGAGGAAACACACTCGTTGTTGGCAGAATGCAAAAGAGGAAACACACTCTATGTTGGCAGAATGCAAAAGAGGAAACACACTCTGTTGGCAGAATGCAAAAGAGGAAACACACACTTGTTGCAGAAAGCAAACGAGAAAAACACTCATGTTGGCAGAATGCAAAAAGAACACACTCTTGTAGTGCAGAATGCAAAAGAGGAAACACACTCATTTGGCAGAAGCAAAAAGTGAAAACACACTCATGTTGGCAGAATGCAAAAGAGGAAACACACACTTGTTGCAGAATGCAAAGAGGAAACACATCTTTGTATGGCAGAATGCAAAAAGAAGGAAACACACTCTTGTTGGCAAAATGCAAAAGAGGAACACACTCATGTTAGGCAGAATGCAAAAGAGGACACACAAACTCTTGTGTGGCATAATGCAAAAGAGGAAACACACTCTTGGTTGGCAGAATGCAGAAGAGAAACAACACTCTTGTTGGCCGAATGCAGCAGAGGAAACACACTCTTGTTGGCAAATGCAAAAGATGAAACACACTCCTTGTTGGCAGAATCAAAAAGAGGTGAAAACACACTCTTGTTGGCAGAATGCACAAAGAGGAAACACACTCTTGTTGGCAGAATGCAAAAGAGGCAAACACACTCTTGTTGCAGAATGCAAAGAGGAAACACACTCTTGTTGGCAGAATGCAAAAGAGGAAACACACTCTTGTTGGCAGAATGCGAAAATAGGAAACACACTCTTGTGGCAGAATGCAAAAAAGAGGAAACACATCTTGTTGGCAAAATTGCACAAGAGGAAACACACGCTTGTTGCAGAATGCAAAAGAGGAAAGCACCCTCGTGTATGGCAGAATCAAAAGAGAAACACACTCTTGTTGGCATAATGCAAAAGAGGAAACCCACTCTTGTTGGCAGATTGCAAAAGAGGAAACACACTCTTGATGGACAGAATGCAAAACGGAAACACACCTCTTGTTTGGCAGAATGCACAAGAGGAAACACACGCTATGTTGGCAGAAAGCAAAAGAGAAACACACTCTTGTTGGCAGAAGCAAAAAGAGGAAACACACTCATGTTGGCAGAATGCAAAAAGAGGCAAACACACACTTGTTGGCAAGAATGCAAAGAGGAAACACACTCTTTGTTGCAGAATGCAAAAGAGGAAACACACTCTTGTTGGCAGAATGCAGAAGAGGAAACCACTCTTGTTGGCAGAAGCAAAAGATAAACACACTCTTGTTTGCAGAAGCAGAAGAGGAAACACACGTCTTGTTGCAGACTGTCAGAAGAGGAACACACTCCTTGTTGGCAGAATAAAAAAATGGCAGAGAGAAACACCCACTTGTTGGCAAATGCAGAAGAGGAAACACACCTTGTTGCCCAGAAAAAAAAAATGGCCCAAAAAAAAGAAAAAAAAAGGGGGGAAACCACTGTCTTGTTGGCAGAATGCAAAGAGGAAAGCCCACTCTTGTGGCAGAATGCAGAAGAGGAAACAACACTCTTGTTGGCAGAATGCAGAAGAGGAAACACACTCAAGTTGCAGCATGCAGAAGAGGAAACACAACTCTGTTGGGCAAATGCAGAAGAGGGATACCCTACCTATGTTGGCAGAATGCAGAAGAGGAAAACACACTCTTGTAGGCAGAAAGCAAAAGAGGAAACACACTCCATGTTGGCAGAATGCAAAAGATGAAACACACTCTTGTTGGCAGAATGCAAAAGAGGAAACACACTCTTGTTGCAGATGCAAAAGAGGAAACAACTCTTGTTGGCCAAAAAGCAAAATAGAAACACACTCATTTATGCAGAATGCAAAAGAGAAAACACACCTCTTGTTGGCAGAATGCACAAAGAGGAAACAACTCTTTTGGCATAATGCAAAAGAGGAAACACACTCTGTTGGCAGAATGCAAAAGAGGAAACACACTCGTTGTTGGCAGAATGCAAAAGAGTGAACCACACTCTAGTTGGCAAATTCAAAAGAGGAAACCACTTCTTGTTGGCAGAATGCAAAAGAGGAAACACACTCTGTGGCAGAATGCAAAAGAGGAAACCCATCTCTTTGTTGGCAGAATGCAAAAGAGGAAACACACTCTTGTTTGGCAGAATGCAAAAGAGGAAACACACTCTTGTTGGCAGAATGCAAAAAGAGGAAACACCCTCTTAGTTGGCAGAATGCCAAAGAGGAAACACACACTTGTTAGGCAATATGCAACGAGGAAACACATAAAAAACTCGTGTTGGCAGAATGCAAAAGAGGAAACACACTCTTGATGGCAGAATGCAAAAGAGAAACACCTCTATGATTGCAGAATGCAAAAGAGGAAACACACTCTTGTTGGCAGAATGCAAAAGAGGAAACAAACTCATGATGGCGAATGCAAAAGAGGACACACACTCATGTTGGCAGAATGCAAAGAGGAAACACACTCTTTGTTGGCAGAAGCAAAAGAGGAACACACCTTGATTGGCAAATGGCAAAAGAGGACACACACTCTTGTGGCAAATGCAAAAGAGAACACACTCGTGTTGGCAGAATGCAAAAGAGTGAAAACCAACTCTTGTTGGCAAGAATGGCAAAAGAGGACACCAAATCGTGTTTTGTGCAGAAGGCAAAAGAGGAAACACACTCTTGTTGGCAGAATGCAAAAGAGGAAACACACTTCTGTTGCAGACTGAAAAGATGAAACACACACTTGTTGGCAAGAATGCATAAGAGGAAAGCACACTCATGTTGGCAGAATGCAGAAGAGGAAATCACATCTTGTATGGCAGAATGCAGCAGAGGAAACACACTCTTTGTTGGCAGAATGCAAAAGAGAAACACACTCTTGTTGTCAGAATAGCCGAAGAGGAAACACACTCTTGTTGGCAGAATGCAGAATAGGAAACACACTCTTGTTGGCAGAATGCAGAAGAGGAAACAACACTCTTGTTGGCAGAATGCAGCAGAGTAAACACACCTCTTGTTGGTAACAGAATGTCAGAAGAGGGAAACCCACCTCTTGTTTGGCATGAAATGCAGAAATGAAACACACTCATGAGTTGCAAGAATGCAAAAGAGGAAACACACTTTGTTGGCAGAATGCAAAAGATGAAACACACTCTTTGTTGGCAGAATGCAAAAGAGGATACACACCTTGTTGGCAGAATGCAAAAGAGGAACCACACTCTTGTTGGCAGAATGCAAAAGACGGAAACCCTCTCTTGCTATGCAGAATTCAAAAGAGGAAACACAACTCTTGTTGTACAGAAATGCAAAAGCGAAAACACACTCTTGTTTTGCATAATGCAAAAGAGTAAACACACTCTTGTTGGCCGAATGCAAAAAGGAAACACACTCTTGTTGGCAGAATCAAAAGAGGAACACACTCTTGATGGCGAGAATGCAAAAGATGAAACACCCACTTGTTGGAGAAGCAAAGAGGAAACACACTCTTGTTGGCAGAATGCAAAGAGTAAACTCACACACTTGTTGGGCAGAATGCAAAAGGAAACCCACTCTTGTTGGCAGAATGCAAAAGAGAAACACACTCGTGTTGGCAGAAGCAAAAGAGGAAACCACACTCTTGTTGTCAGAATGCAAAAGAGGAAAACACCTCTTGTAGGCAGAATTGCTAAAGAGGAAACCCACTCATGTTGGGCAGAATGCCAAAGAGAAACACACTCTTGTTGGCAGAAATGCAAAAGAGTGAAACAACACTCTGTTGGCAGAATGCAAAGAGAGAAAACCACAACTCTTTGTTGGCAGAATGCCAAAGAGGAAACACACTCTTGTTGGCAGAATGCAAAAGAGGAAACACCCTCTTGTGGCAGAATGCAAAAGAGAAACACACCCTTGTGGCAGAATGAAAAGAGGACACACACTCTTGTTTGCAGAATGCAGAAGAGGAAACACACCATCTTGTTTGGCAGAATGCAAAAGATGAAACACCCTCTTGTAGGCCGAAATGCAAAAGAGGAAACACCCTCTTGTTAGGGCAGAATGCAAAAGAGGAACCACACACTTGTTGGCAGAATGCACTAAGAGGAAACACACTCTTGTTGGCAGAAATGCATAAGAGGATAAAACCACACTCTTGATGCAGAATGCAGAAGAGGAAACAACTCTTGATGGGCAGAAAGCAAAAGAAGGAAACACACTCTTGTTTGGCAGAATGCAGAATAGGAAACACACTCTTGTAGCAGAATGCAGAAAGGAAACCCACTCTTGTTTGGCAGCATGCAGAAGAGAAACACACCTTGTTGGCAGAATGCCAGAAAGAGGAAACACACTCTTGTTGGCAGAATGCAGAAGAGGAAACACACTCTTTGTGGCAGAATGCAACGAGGAAAACACACTCATAGGGAGGGTTTGGCAGAATGCAAAAGAGGAAACACAGGGGCAGGGGGGGGGCGGGGGGGGGGGGGAGTGGGTGTGGGTGGCAGAATCAAGAAGACGGTAGTGAAACACACTCATAGTATTGAGGGGCAAATGCAAAATGTGAAAACACACTCTGTAGGCAGAAATGCAAAAAGAGTGGAGGAGCCGACACACTCTAGTTGGCAAATCTGATCGCGTAGTAGGAAACACACTCTTTTTTGGCAGAATGCAAAAGAGGAAAACACACTCTTTGTAGGCAGAATGCAAAAGAGGAAACACACTCTTTTTGGCAGACATGCAAAAGAGTGCAACACACTCTTGATTGGCAGAATGCAAAAGAGTGAAACACACTCTTGTTGGCAGAATGCAAAAGAGGAACCACACTCTTGTTGGCAAATGCAAAAGAGGAAACACACTCTTGTTGGCAGAATGCAAAAGGAGGAAACACACTCTTGGTTGGCAGAATGCAAAAGAGGACACACACTCTTGTTGGCAGAATCAAAAGAGGAAACACACTCTTGTAGGCAACTATGCAAAAGAGGAACACACTCATGTTGGCAGAATGCAAAAGAGGAAACCCACTCACTTGTTGGCAGAATGCAAAAGAGGAAACACACTCTTGTTGTTGGCAGAATCAAAAGGAGGAACCACCCTCGTTGTTTGGCCGAAGGCAAAAGAGGAAACAACACTCTTGTTGGCAGAATGCAAACGGAAAACACACACTTGTTTGGCAGAAGCAAAAGAGGAAACACACTCTTGTTGGCAGAATGGCAAACGAGGAACAACTCTTGTGGCAGAATGCAAAAGAGGAACACACCTTGTTTGGCAGAAAGAGAAGAGGAAACACACTCTTGTTGGCAAATGCTAAGAGAAACGCACTCTGTGTGCCAGAATGCAAAAGAGGAACCACACGACTTGTAGGCAGAATGCAAAAAGAGGAACACTCTCTTGTTGGCAGAAATGCAAAAGAGGAACACACTCTTGTTGCAGAATGCAAAAGAGGAAACAACACTCATTGTTGGCAGAATGCAAAAGAGGGAGAAACACACTCATGATTGCAGACTGCAAAAGAGGACACCCAACTCTTGGTTGGCAGAATGCAAATCGAGACCACCCACTTGTTTGGCAGAATGCAAAAGAGGCAAACCACTCGTGTAGGCAGAAAGCAAAAGAGGAAACACACTTCTTGTTGGCAGAAAGCAAACGAGAAACACACTCTTGTTGGCATAATGAAAAGAGGAAATCACACACTTGTTGGCAGAAAATGCAAAAGAGGAAACACACTCATGATTGCCAGAAGCAAAAGAGGAAACACACTCCTGTTGGCAGTATGCAAAAGAGAAACAACCCTCTGTTTGCAGAAATGCAAAAGAGGAAACACACCATCTTGTTGGCAGAGAATGCAAAATCGGAAACACACTCTTGATGGCAGTAATGCAAAAGAGGGGAAACACACACTTGTTGGCAGAAATGCACAAGCGGCAACCCCTCCTTGTTGGCAGAATGCAAAAGAGGAAACACAACTCTTGTTGCCGAATGCAAAAGGGAAAACACCACTCATTTGCAGAATTGCAAAAGATGACACACACCTCTTGTTGGCAGAAGCAAAAGATTAAACACACTCATTGTTGTGCAGAATGCCGAAAGGTAAACACACTCTGTTTGGCAGAATCAGAAGAGGAAACACACACATTAGTTGGCTAGAATGCAAACGAGGAAACACAACTCATGTTTGTCAGAATGCAAAAGAGGAAAACACACTCATGTTGGCAGAAAGCCCAAGAGGAAACCCACATCTTAGGCAAATGCAAAAGAGTAAACACACATCTAGTTGGCAGAATACAAAAGAGGAAACACACTCTTGTTGGCATAATTCAAAAGAGGAAACACACTCTGTTGGCAGAATCAAAAGAGGAAACACACCTTGTTGGCAGAATTCAAAAGAGCGAAACACACTCTTGTAGGCAGAATGCAAAAGAGGAAACACACTCTTGTTGCAGAATGCAAAAGAGGAAACACTACTCTTGTTGGCAGAAATGCAAAAGAGTAACCGACATCTTTGTTGGCAGAATTCAAAAGAGGAACCACACTCTTGTGGGGCCCAAAGAAATGGGGGGGCTAAAGAGGCAACACACTCTTGTTGGCAAGAATGCAAAAAGGATAAACACACTCTGTTGGCAGAATGCAAAGAGGAAATCACACTCTTGTGCAGAAAAGCAAAAGAGGAAACACACTCTTGTTTGGCAGAATGCAAAAGATGAAAACACACTCCTATGTTGGCAGCATGCAAAAGAGGAACACACCTTGTTGGCAGAATGCAAAAGTTGAAACACACTCTGATAGGGCCAAAAAGAAATGCAAAAGAGAAACCACACTCTTGTAGGCAGAATGCAGAATGAGGAAACACACTCTGTTTGGCAGAATGCTAAAGAGGAAACACCACTCTTGTTGGCAGAAATGCAGAAAGAGTAAACAACACACTCATGTTGGCAAATGAGAAGAGGAAAAAAACAAAAACCACAACTCTTGTTGTCAAAATGCAGATGAGGAAACACACTCTTTGTTGGCAAATAGAATGCAGAAGAGGAAACACACTCTTGTTGGCGAATGCAAAAGAGGAAACACACTCTTGTTGGCAGAAAACAAGAAGAGGAAACACACTCTGTTGGCAGAATGCAAAGAGGAAACACACTCTTGTTGGCAGAATGCAGAAAGAGGAAACACACTCTTTTTGGCATAATGCAGAAGAGGAAGCACACTCTTGTTGGCAGAATGCATAGGAGGACACAACAACTCTTGTTTTGGCCAGAAGCAGAAGAGGCAACACACACTTGGTTTCAGAATGGTGCAGAATCGGAAACACGGGCTCTGTTGGCAAATGCAAAAGAGGAAAACCCAGCACCACATGTAGTGCCGAATGGCAAAAGAGGAAACCCAACCACACTATGGGCAGAAATGTCTAAAAGAGGAAACAAACCACACATCTTCTTGGCAAGAATGCAAAAGAGGAAACACACCCTCTTTGTAGTCCAGAATGCAAAAAGGTGAAACACTCCCTTCATTGGGGTGGATGTCAGAATGCAAAAGAGGAAACAACAACTTCTGTTGGCAGAAAGCACAAAAGAGGAAACACACAACTCTTGACGGCAAGAGGCAAAAGAGGAAACACACATCTTGTTGGCAGAATGCAAAAGAGGCAACGACACTCCTTGTTGGCCGAATGCAAAAGAGGAAACAACACTCTTGTTGCATAATGCAAAAGAGTAAACAACACGGAAACCCAAAAACTCTTGTTGGCAGAATGCAAAAGAGGCAACACACTCCGTGGTTGGCAGAATGCAAAATAGAGGAAACAACACGACAAAGGTAGCACGACTGCAAATGAGGCAACACCCATGTCCTCTTGTTGGCAGAATGCAAAAGATGGAACCGAACCTAAACTAGACACTCTTGTTTTGGCAGAATACAAAGAGGAAACACACCTCATGTTGGCAGAAAAGCCAAAGAGGGAACCGACACGTCCTGTTGGCAGAATGCAAAAGAGGACAACACACATCTGTTGTCAGAATGCAAAAGAGGAAACTCACTTCCTTGTTTGGCAGAAATGCAAACGAAAGATGAACCAAACCTCTTGTTGCAGAATGCAAAAGAGGAAACACAAAACGTCCTTGTTGGCAGAAAGCAAAAGCGGAAACACAAATCCGATTTAAATCTTGTTGGCATGCATGGCCAAAGTAGAAACACAAACACTCTGTTGGCAGAATGCCAAAAGAGGAAACCACACTCTTGTTGGCATAGAAAGCAAACGAGGAAAACACACTTCAAGTTTGGCGAATGCAAAAGAGGAAACAAACATGTCTTGTTGGCAGAATGCCAAAGTAAAGAGGAAACAAACCTCTTGTTGGCAGAATGCAAAAGAGTAAAACCAACCCCTCTTGTTGGCAAGAAGCCAAAAGAGGAAACACACGTCTTGTTGGCATAAATGCAAAAGAGGAAACCTCAAACTTAGCACATCTGTCTAGATTAGCAGAATGCAGAAGAGGCACCACAACAACTCTTGTATGCAAAAGCAGAAGAGGAAACCCACTCCTGTTGGCAGAATGCAGAAGGAGGACACACACACTTGTTGGCAGAATGCAAAAGAGGAAACACACTCTTGTTTGCAAGAAGCAGAAGAGGAAACCACAGCATCTTGTTGGCAGAAATCATAATAGGAAACAAACCACCTCTTGTTGGAAGAATGCAGAAGAGGAAACCACCCACTCTTGTTGGCAGCATGCCGACGAGGAAAACACAACATCTTGTTGGCAGAATGCAGAAGCGAAACCCACCTCCATTTTGGTCCGAATGCATAAGAGACACACATAACTCTAGTTGCAGCACTGCAAAGAGGAACCCAAACAACACACCAGTAGCACTTGTTGGCAGAATGCCCACGAAGTAAACACACATACACAGATGGCAGAATCAAAGAGAAACTCGACACCCTAAACCTGTTTGCAGAATGCAAACGAGGAAACAACACAAAAGCACTCTTGTTTGCATAATGCAAAAGAGTAAACACACTACTTGTATTGGCAGACAGCAAAAGAGGAACAACACTTGAACTCTTGTTGGCATAATCCAAAAGAGGAACCAAACATCTTGTAGGCAGAATGCAAAGAGGAAACACACCTCGTGTTGGCAGAATGCAAAAGAGAAACAACCCTCTTGTGGCAGAATGCAAAAGAGGAAACACACGCCGAGGGAATTGGACTCTTGTTGGCAGAATGCAAAAGAGGAAACACACGCAGACGTGCGTTCTTGTTGGCAGAATGCCAAAGAGCTGAAACAACACAAGGACGGGTCTTGTATTGTGCAGCATGCAAAAGAAGGAAACACACAAGCCAGACTTAGTATGGTAGGCAGCATGCACAGAGAAACACGAAGGACACACACTCTTGTTGCAGAAAGCAAAAAGAGGAAACAACACTCTTGTAGGCGCAATGCACAAGCATGCAACGCCACTCTATTGATGGCATAAGTGCCAAAAAGAGGACACACACTCTTGTTGGTCAGAATGGCAAAAGAGGAAACCACTCTGTGCAGAATGCCAAAAGGAAGGAACCAACACACTCTTGTTGGCAGAATGCAAAAAGAGGAAACACAACAGTCTTGTTTTGCAGAATGCAAAGAGGAAAACACACGTCATGTTGGCAGAACATGCAAAAGAGGAAAACACACTTCTTGTTTGGCAGAATGTCCCAAAAAACAAAGAGGAAACACCCTCTTGTTTGGCAGACTGCAAAAGAGGAAACACACTCTTGATGGCAGGAAAGCAAAAATATGAAACACAGACTCCTTGTTGGCAGAATGCAAAGAGGAAACCACCTCAAGTTGGCAGAAAACTGCAAAAATGAGAAACAAACAACAAATATCTTGTGGCAGAATGCAAAAGAGGAAACACCCTACATCTTTGTTGGCAAGAATGGCAAAAGAGGAAACACACGGAGTTCTTGTGGCAGAATGCAAATAGAGGAAACAACACACTCTTGTTGGCCGCAATGCAACAGAGGAACCACACTACATTGTTGCAGAAAGCACAAAGAGGACAACTACACATCCTTGTTTGGCAGAATGCACACGAGGAAAAACACAAACTTCATGTTGGCAGAAATGCAAAAGAGGACACAAACACTCATGTATGTCAGAATGCAAAAGAGTGAAACACACTAAAAAATCATGATGCAGAATTGCACAAAAGAGGAAACACACGACACCACATTCCTTGTATGGCAGAATGCACAAGCTGGAAACAACACACTCTTGTTTGGCAGAATGCAAAAGAGGAAACACATAACACATACTTGTTGGCGAATGCAAAAGAGAAACACACGTCTTGTGGCCGAATGCAAAAGAGGAAACAAACTCTAGTTGTCAGACTGCAAAAGAGGAAACAAACACTTGTTGGCCGAATGTCAAAAGAAGGACACACACTCTTGTTGGCAGATGCACACGAGGAAACAGACACTCCTTGTTTGGCAGAATGCAAAAGAGGAAACACACCATCATATGTTTTGCAGAATGCAAAAGAGGAAACACACAGTCTTGTTGGCAGAATGCAAAAGAGGACACCAAACAGGTTACACGGGGAGACTCTTAGTTTGCAGCCTGCAAAAGAGAAACAACACTCTTGTTGGTGTCAGAATGCAAAAGAGGAAACAAACTCTACCACTCATGTTGGCAGACAGCAGCAAACGAGGAAACACCCCTTTCTTTGGTTGGCAGAATGCCAAAGAGGAAACACACGAAGATCATACTTTTTTGGCAGAATGCAAACTAGGAAACACACTCTTGTTGGCAGAATGCAAAAGAGGCAACACAACGTAACTCTATGTTGCAGAATGCCAAAAGAGGAAACACACGGAAATCTTGTTGGTCAGAATGCACAAGAGGAAACACACACTTCAT